>OX375869.1:35245246-35874920 GCA_947359475.1 Heligmosomoides polygyrus bakeri
ATATTCTTGCGCTTCGAAAGCCTCTTCAGTGTGTGCATTTCAGCTGGTTGTGATGGTAGCCGTGCGGAAGCTGATGGAGAAGTTCTTCACGATCACCGACCTCAAATACCTCGACGACCCAATGCCTGACTTCCACCTCAGGAAGAAGGAGGACCTGAAGAGGCGTCAGAGTGTAGTGGGCTTATTCGATTGCGAGCTTCGCGGAACTCGAAGAGCTGTTGCTTGTTCAGGGCGAGCCGGTTGAGATCGAGGTCGAAGAGAACCAGACCACGATCCACGCGGTGAAGACCGAGGCGCATCTGCACATCCCGATGGCCAGCGGCAACGTGATCAAGATCCCGTTGGCGGCCATCCAGGAGCCGAGCCATTCGATCAACATGACCAAGGAGGTTCGCAGAAGGCGGTTCGCTGAGGGTTTCCCGGGCGTCCGCGCTCATCTCCGTATTCCAGGTGAACAGCAGCGGCATGTGGAAGCATATCAGCTCGCGCGACTCGAGGAACTCACTCAACCGGGAGATTCCCAAAATAACGTGGGTCCCTTTTTGCCGTCATCAAATTACGTCTTGCCTCGCAACGTCACCAGGGCAAAGATGAATCTCCCTCAATCTTTCAGCAAGATAGTCACGTGTGTGTAGTGTTTGTAATGCAGCCTACTCGTCTGAAGGAATCCAACGTGAGGCGTTCCACAAAACGCTTGAGGGACCGGGTCCACGTTCGACTCTCATAAATACGAACTTGAAGGACCATAAACTTCTTACCACTTCCACCGCGATATCGCGAGTGTGCTAGGCTAATGAATGGTAGTATCGTAGATGGTATGTACACTCGATGAAACATCGCCGGTGGTGTAATGCTGTAGGTGTCCTATACGGACAGCAAGGATGCGGGTTCGAGACCGGCCTGGTGCGAGACCTTAATCGCAAGCGAACATCACTGTGACGTCTTGCCTCCTTGCTGCAGTATAGTCGTCCAGCTTTTCGTATCGATTCATCGCGCCGTGCGATTGACACGGCAGCTTATCATTAGGCTTCGCTCGGGGTAAGCGATGGCATAACACAGGCCTATCGCGAGTAGCGATTCGCGATGTTTCATCGCCTGATAATGTAATGTTTATGAGTTAGGAGCGTTCAATTTTTTTTTTGCTTCAGGCCATTTACCACCTTTGAGAACCAATTTTATTTGCCGAAACTAATAAATCTTCGAACTGAAAACATTTTCTCGAGCAGAGCCTAAAAATTGGGTAACCACGTTAGTTTTCGATTGGGGACAAGCTTCACAAAGTCAAGAATTACGTCTCTTAATCGAGGAATAATGTTTCCTAGTTTCACTTGGGAGCAGCGCCAGCTGTTCTCAACGTTTTATAAATTTTTAGAGTTTCTGGTTCTGAATTCTCCTAATTATAAATTTCTAGGGGAATTCAGAATCAGATTTCTTCATCAAAATGAAGGTTTTGCTAGAGAAAAGGTGGAAATATTACCTTCCTTGATTTCACACCCAGTGTAAACCTGAGATTCAGTTGATTGCTATGTACAGTACTAATCAAGTGACATCATGACACACTCCTAAAATATAATCCATCGGAAGCGGACGGCTATTAAGCTGCTTCGAGAGGAGGTGTCACCTTGTGGGGTTTACAGGTAGGTAGAAGTTGCGGAACTAGCGTGATGGGCGTAGGTGAGTATTCATTCAAAGAGCTTGACATCCCGCCCTCTCGATTTCCTTGGAGATTAGCGTAATCGTAAGGGCATCAGTCAACAAGATGTTGAAGAATTTTATGCGCATTGTGAGTGCAGTGTGGACCTTTTGGTGAGGTGCCCTACCATTTGCCGTTTTCAGGCAGAGCGATGCGCCGCTGGAGACGCCCGAAGAGGACGAGGATGCCATCATGATCAAGGTGGGTCTCGTACGCCTCGCCTCGCCGCACTCCGCTTTCGCTAATTCTGTTACTGGTTTAGTTGATGGGAAACAGGCACTGATCGCGTTGCTGCAGAGACAGTGAGCGCGGTTAGTTAGTGCGAATGAGTGGTGACGGTCGTGGACGACCATTGTTCGGAGTGGTGTTAGTGATGGTCTTCGGCTTCATCCTTATGTCGTGTGTTGTGCACCAGTGGACCCCGTTCCTCCGCCAATATATTAGCTTGGCGGAAAAGTTTCCTGTCACTAAGTTCTGCGCCTCGCCAAATTTTTGGAAATTCTGGAACCTTCCGTCAAAAATGCACATAAATGTTGGGCAGCAGTCTATACAAATTACACTCAAATAGTATTCCGCTACGTGTTTGGCTGAAAATATTGTCTTTAACTCCATGAGAGCTCGACTGCTCCTGCTTTACGAATTCAGAAAACACGGCTAACGAGGTGGAAATATATGTGACGTGATGGGCCCTTCTCTCAGGACACGGCAAAAGTTAGGCTCCGAAAGTCCGAAACCGCGACTTTGACTTGAGCGACAGTTCACAACCTGGTCGCTCGGTTGCAGTGAATAGCGAGCGTTTTCTGAAGCTGATCGAAGAGTTTCCTCGGTGTGACATCCGTGAGCTGACAGAGCAACTCCAGCGCGATCGTGATACAGTGGCTGCTTATCTGCTTTATGTTGAGGCATGGAGATAGGGCGCATGGATATCTCTGATCTGAGCGGTCACCAGCCTCAGGTGCTGAGAGATGAGTGCATGAAGTTTCTGAGTTTCCGTCGGAATTGCGCTCGGATCAACAACCTGGGTATTGGTGGCGAAGAATGAGTTCTTTAAGTAGATCACCCACGGATGTGAAGGATCTGGAATACGAGCACGAAAACCGGAATTCCGTACTCACAATCAGAAGACAATGCTCAGTGCCTGGTGGAACTGCAAAGGAAGCATTCGCTGGGAGTCGCTCCCAAGAAACTCTACTGTCACAGCCAAAGCCTAGTGCAAGTGGTGGGATCGTGCTGCTGCGGCTTTACGTGAAGCACAGGAGGACAAGGTCTTCCTCACGACGACGCTGTCCGAATACTACGAAGGAGACCCAGAAAAACTTCTGAGCTGGGGATGGCTGTTACGGGCCCATCCACCATATTCACCAGATTTGCCGCCAACAGACTGCCATTGTCTCCTTTGCTATCCTACCATTTACAAGACAGGAAGTTTGACGATATGGATCAGCTCAAAAGGGAACTGCCGACTTTTTCTCTTCAAAACTCCCAGGATTTCCATCGAAGAGGTATCCTAAAATTCCCTTTTAAATGACAACATACTGTCGATAATAGTGGTTCGTATATTTTTCAAATTGCTGATCGTATTGGAGAAGATCAATTAATTTGAAAAAATTAAGTGGCGGGAAACTTATCCGCCAACCTAACGGAACGTGGTGTCTGCATTCTCAGAGCAAGAACTGAGCAGTGATCGGTGTGCGACGGCGATCGCTGCACTTGCTCGTGCTCTGTACTGCAGCACTGCTTGGCGTTTTCGATATTGATGAGCACTAGCAGCATTGATGGCCGCCCTGACCCTGCTGAATCCGCACGGCCTGCCTGGTGACTGTATGCGCGAGTTGGGCAGGAGGTGGCTGCTCTTTCAACGAGAACTCTTAGATCGTTGAGGCACTCCACGTAGTGACAGATGTCGATATTGAGACTGCGAAACAATGCGAGCGAAAGCCCTGGCGAGGACTCTCGCTCACTTGTCGTCTGGATGAGAGTCGAGCTGTTCGCGCAGCTGCCTCTGCACGTTCGGTGTTTCCTTCTGTCGCTTAAAGGCGCTGCATGCGCGGTTGCGCTTACACTCCCAGTTCCTGTACAAAGTCGGCCTGTGGTGGTTGAGTCGATGGAGGAAACGCGCATGAGGCAGAGGGCTGGATGTGTCGGAATGATCTCTACTATCATTGACAACTGTGTTCAAGCACTAGGATGGGGTCGAAACCTGTCTTGGACTTTCACGCGTTTCTGTGAGTCGCACTGTCTCCGCGTGGTTAGGCTGGGGAAAAGTTCGTTTCGCTTGTGTTGTTCTCTCGGTTGCAGCTAAACTCGAACTAGCACGCTTATGGTGACCACTAGCGCAGGCTGTGATCTTCACTGACGTATGGCCTCCACCTTTGCACTTTGTTGTCGTTGCACAATTTTTTTCATGAATCGAAGTGGGGCTCAAGGATCTTGAAATGTTAAAACCGATCACAGTGTCACAGCCCAACACTTGTTGGCGGAATGTTTCGGTGAACTTAAACAGATATGGTCGCAATTGCGAAAAAAGAGCGCTTGGAAATAGTGCTTGATTTTTTTTCCGAAACGAAATTTACCGCAATGATGAAAAGCGTGGGGGTCGCTTGGCAAGATGTGCACAGAATATTTGTAGTGGAACACGTACATATTTGTAACCGGTTTGCATATTCGGGGGCCTGTTTTGTCTGCTTCTTCCCCAGGATGATCCCTTGGTAGCGTGAATACTTCGAATTTATGCAGGTGGGTAGTGAGGGATAGAAAATGGCGACGATCAGTGCTGGGTCCAGCATGCACTCCACTTCTACGCGATATCATGGAGCCGATTTCACAACGCATTGGACTTCCACAATGGTTTGAGATGACCGGCCAATGGGGAATTCAGCGTTTAAGCCTTCCCAGAGAAGTATGGTAGCAGTCAGCCATTCTCAAAAACTATGTAAGAACCTCGGCACGAGGTGCACGCGAGACCTGGTGCCCCGTCGGGCTGGCTACGCTATCATGTTCATTCGATCTAATGTCTCGACATACCAGCTTTCTTAAATGCTTAGGAAGGAGGGGAGCGCTTTTGAAACTCATCAGTGAGCAATGTTTCATCAAGATAGTTAACTCTGAAGAAAAAAAAACATGGCAATAACGAGTGTCGTACGTAAAGATAGGCAGCTGAAATAAAGTGCTTTTTTGGTTCCAAAGAAGGCTAGAAACATCTGTAGTTGGTAGCTTCCACAATTGCAGCCATTGGCTGCGCTGTTTCTGGAGTAAGAATGGGCTCTCACACTTTTCACACTTCCGCGCCCTGAAGAAAGCAGAATCGTTGAATTTTCGACTGTGGAACCAGACTCAAAGAAGTCACCGTCGATAGGCTGACAATGCAACTTCAGTGTCTAAAGTGTTGGTGGGTTTCATAGCTGAGGTCTCCTGGTAGCGGTTTCGGAGAAGGGGTCTTCTATCGCGTGCACCTCGAATCTAGATTGTTTTATATGTTTGAGTCCCGCCCAGGCCAAAAAGGCCTGCCGTCCCTCTGGGGTTGTTGATTTGGTACCAAACTTGAGTGTGAAGGATGGGACGTTGAACGGCCTATCGGCTGTTCACCGCAAGTTGGTATAGGTCCGATAAATCAACTTAGACTACCTCAAGCTGCCTCCTTGATACACTCGAAGTGGATCGCCGGCGCATCCCAAAAAGGTTTGAGTGGCGCCGTCCTCTATCCGTTTTGTCAGAGGAGTAAAGCGCGAGCTGTGAGCTTCACCGGTGCGTGGAATTGCTGTGATTGTGCAGGTGTTGAATTCGAGATCGAGAGACCAACACAAGCAGTCATGAAGCGGCGGGAACCGCTCTCCGAGTAGTTGTGCACGATGCCCGCAAAAGGTTCTCTCCTGCACGCGAATCTAACCTTCGAATGAGAGCTCACACTAGTTGTCCATGATAGCAACGGCGAATGCCAAGCATTGAGCGGTTGTTGCTTCGAGTGTGCTTCCGCGGCCTTTTCTGACGCAGCTGCTTCAGGTGATCCGCCCGTCTCCCCATGGATCGTCGACAAACCTATCGGAAAGCCAGCCGTTGTTGAAAGGCAAGGACAACGACAAGTCGTCGCCCGCCTGAGTAGCTGGTCCCCACTAGTTCGCAGTGTAACAGTTTCGTTATTCGTGTTGTTTATGCCTTACGTTTGTATGTTGTTCTTTTCTCGAAGCTGCCATATGGGAGCTTTTCCTCTCGTGATTCCCATGTCCACAAGAGTAGCGATGTCGGAGTAGGTCCGCCACAGTAGCGAGAACCTCAGAACGGCAGGTTTTAGGATAGAGCTAGTCATGCAGTTGCATTCTGAGAGCTTCGGCCTGGCCCAGAAGTCGCGCGCTGGAGGGTCCCTAAGAAGACGCTCGACTTCTGGGACAGCCCGAGGCGTGAGACTGGAGCCGTGAGCACGACAGCAGGCGGCGTGCAGTTCTGGGAGAGGGCCGGTCGACACCCCCGAGCTGGACCGGCGTCCGACTGCCTCAAGTGTGCACTGCCGTCATTGTGCCAGGTTACCCCCCCCCCCCCCCCTTAAGGACACACCCTCCGTTCCCCTGTCCTAGCTCTAGCTCTGTTGTCCCGACCGTGCTTGTAACCGGGTTTTGTAAATGGCGATTTTCACCCTGTAACCGTTCTGTAGCTCGGGTTTCCCAAGTTCCAATCCCCACCCCACCCATACATCCATAGCTCAAGCCCGTTGTTCTACCGTTCAGACTCCATGTGTTGATTGTTGTTTCTTGTTTCGTTCTGCTGAGTTATTGATAGAGTAGTCCCAGTATTGCACCTTCCGCGTAGTCGTCTAGAGTGCGTCCCTGAACTCGTCTCTTCGAGATTCCGTTTTGTCAGTGTTGCGAACTTTGATGTTAGGTTATCTCGTCCCTCTTTCTGTCAAAGGCGCCATGTCTCCTTCGTCACCTTGGCTTGGCCAGCGGTGACCGACGGAGTCCCGACGCTGTCGGATGCCCCTCGGTCGGAATCGTACATATCCATTGCAGTTGATTTTCGATTTCAAGGAACCGGATCGAGGGGCTCGATGGATCGCTCTACCACGTACTGTCTAGCGTAGTTGCGTCGTTTGTGCAATTGCGTTTCTTTCCAGTTTGATCTATGGAATAATCGATAATTGGATGTTTATCAGAGATGATGTGAATAAATTCTACTATACTTCGCTAAGTTCTGTCATTCTACGCGATGACACCTTATCGATTGCTGAGTACCAGCCCTGCTAACGACTCGGTCTTAGGGTCCCTACAGAGTTTCGTGGCAGCACCCGGCTCCTGGCACTGCGGGTGCGGGGGCAGACATAACTCCAACGCCGCGCGAACCCCCCTGGCGTCGCGCACGGTGCGCGGCGAAATTGGACGAGTTGTCGCGGTCCGATGCTTCCGAGATGCGGCACGTCTTTGCCTTATTTCAACGTTTCTTGGAAATGGTATATGAATGTGGTTTCAGCACGATGATCAGCGACAGATTATACAGGAATCCTGGTCATGTGGATGGTCTCTAGCGTCAGTATTTGCCATCTACAACTTCTTCGGTCAATTTTTACCCGTGATTATGGTTATACTACAAAAAAAGGTCGCTACCACCCATTCTCGGATCAATTGTCCTACTGCAGACTGTTGCCTACCACATTCTGTGTGATTTTAAGTTCCTTGCTAGAAATGTGGTCTGAGAGCTTAAACACTGAGAACATGCCCGTGCTCCGCGGCTAACCATGCGTCACTGAGCGCACGTCCGCGTTTCAGCGCCGCGATGTCGCACGCGGATAGCGCGCGACGTCGCGTTGGAATTAGGTCCTGAAGCCCTGCGGGTGAGACGTGCCGAGGGGCGTATAGATGGGTGTCGATCATGTTCATCTATTTGGAAACATTTTTAACGAATCTACATGCTGGGAGTATAATAGGTTGGTGCATGATTTCTTTCCATAAAAGAGCCTGACAATCAACAGTATAATCACCGTTAGTGCTAACAAATGGAGGCGTATGGATTCATCAAAGTTACTGCAGTAACTTTAACGGAGAATTGTAGGCGAAAAGCTCAGAACGCGGCTTATTGCTCAACATCTCGCTTGATAAGTCGCGTTATCTGAGCTTTTTGCTTACAATTCCTCGTTAAGGTTACTGCAGTAACTTTGATGAATCCGGCCCCTGCACTCAAAACGTAACGCAAGGAAACCTTAGCACGATATTACGTGACCTTAATTACATTCCACTGCAAATCTTCGTGGACTTCCAGCCAGCAGTTAGCCGTGTGAGGTTTAGGAAAAACCCTTGCAGAGAAATGCAACAACAAAGGAGACCGTTCTTTTTAGTATGGGCTATAACTGCATCGGGCAGACCTCCCGGACTCAACAAGGCATCGGGAGGGAATGGTGTCTTCACAAGGGCTACCACCTTATGTTCAAGCCGCTATTCAACCGAAGAACTTTTAATGGAGGTAGAACGGCAAAAATGAGAACAAGCGCAAAATGGTACAGAACTGTTGAGTTTAAGGAGTGTTCTATTAGATTTCGCGGCTTAATTCAAGAATTCGTAACTTGACTTAGAAAACGCTCCTTCACAAAACAAAAAGCGTTTTGCATACTACATCTCCAACATTCTTAGAGGTCCCAACTGCCGGCAAAAGGACGCAGTATTGCGTACCGTAATCCTCGCGGCGCCGCACCTCACGCCGTTGTCATGGCGCCTGAGGCAGCCGCAAGACTGCTGCCGGCCTTACAGTTGCAATACAGCCCGTATCTTTCGGTCTGTGGACGGAAGAGCGCGAAAAAGCGCATTTTCTGCCGTTTTGTTGAATTTAATGATTTAAAAGGTGATCCGGTATTCGGGATCAGCGTCGAGCGATCTATTCGATGATGTGGAAAAGGCCCGGTAAGTGTTAAAAAAGTTTGTTTGGTGACCTACAAATATTCTTCCTGGAGCGGCTGACTCTCTCCGGTTAAGATGATTGCACTCACAGGATAGTTGCTGTGCCCCTAAGCCTAATTCAAGGGAAAGGAACAAGCTGCGGTTCAACTTTAGCCACATTGCTTACTTTATAGGTGGCACTGTGAAGATCCTTGTGTTCCCTGGCCCTCCACGAAACTCCCGGAGAGGTCTCCAAGAAACTTAATATTTGCCAGGCGTTCTCCACATCATCGGATAGACTCGACGCTGGTCCCGAATACCGTATCCATTTTTTCAAATTATTCAATTTGAAGGGCGTTACGGAAAAGTGGCGAAAAATGCATTTTGTGCGTTTTTTTCCACCCAAAGACCTAATGATACGGCGAGTGTTGTAGAGCATGTGTTTGGTAGACGGAATCTACAATGTGCGCAAGAAGTGCGTCCGCAACTCTACTTCAGTGTCGAAACGGAAGCGAATTTGAGCAACAACCTTGTATCGGCTGTTTGCTGATGTCGTACCATTGCAATGTACACGACCACTCCCCAAGATGACGTTCTGAACAGAGCTTCCGGACGCGATGAGAGGTAGGCAGTGTTGGCGAGCATGCACTGCAGATCGGGCGCACGAATGCCTGCTTTTTGACGTACCGTTAGACGTTATTAGGGCAGAAGATGCTCTCAACTGGACTATTCGAGTTAGCTATTCTTTTGCCAAATACGGAGCGGCAAATATGTTGGCAGTTCACTGAAGACATGCGAGCCACCCAAGTTTCAGCTTTGGCACACGAACATTAGGCGAACCGAAGTTTCCGCCATGTCGCTGCTTTGAATGTTCCTGTGTTTGTTTGGATAGCTTCTTCACCAACATTATGTTCAGAAAAGAATGCAGTTTTGAACTATTTTTTTAAAATACGGTGTCTCTAAAAGTTTGAAGGATCTCACCCAATTTTGGAAAGAGACGAAAAGTGTGAGTTTTTGAGCCATTGGGCTTTATGCCTTATATCTCAAAAACGCTGAGTCAGAAAGTCTGGCTCAGAATTGAACTTGAACCAGTACAGTATTTTCACCGGTAGATTGCTGTAAGTCGTTGATGAGTCTGGTACTTGAATTCAGAAGCTACTCCGGGAAGGAAAAGACAACAAATCCGGCACAAAGAAGTGGTATTAGAGGCTTCGAACAAAATATTCGAAACTTACAGTGATATTGAGCATTCCTCAAAATAAGTGGTACCAGAGAATCAGGAGGAAGTAAACCCCAGATGGTGTCTTGTGCCTGAGCTTAAGGGTTACGTATTGAACGCTGCCCAGCAGAACCTCAATCCCTCATAACTAATTGAAATAATGTTACCCAATCTGTACCGGATGCCGCATGCCAACGGTAACTTCTGGCTTCCTTCTTAAATTTTACAAAGAGTGGTCATTTTTGATGAGATGATTTAAGTCTCATAAAGCGTGGATCAAGCGCAACACGAAGAATAGCTTGGTTTTTCGAAGAACTAGTTTTCTAGAGCCAGAGCAAAGCATACAGGTCTCTTTCAAGGGATCGTTTTTTTTTGAGTAATCTCTTGCCCGGGCCACGAAGGTCGCCGGAAGAACTTCACATCAGAACCCACGGTTTGGAGTGGAACGAGCAAGGTGAAAGGCTGTCTGAGTTTATCATGTCGACCAAGACCATCCATGGAAACTCACAGTTCCGGAAGCCTCCCTCCCTACGATGGACCTGGGAATCCCCCGGTGGCCAGTTCCATAACGAGATCGACCACATCATCTTCAATCGCAAGTATTGCCTGACCGATGTCTCCGTTGTCCCCAAGTTCTACACGGGATCGGACCACCGCCTCCTTCGCGCGAGGTTCCGCTTTTCGCGTCAAGGAGAGAAGGCCGCGAAGTTCAAGAAGAGGAATCCCAGAACGACCATCAACTGGGATCTCTACACCTCTCTTGTCGGCCTTTGGGAAGATGCCGTGGACAACGTCAATGAGGAATACGACCGCTTCGTGCACCATCTCCACGATAGTGCTAAGGGAGCCGAGAGCTTGAAGACCACCAAGAAACGCCTGTCTCCGGAAACTCTCGAGCTGATACGCCAGCGTGGAGCAGCACGAGCGTCAGGCAACTACCAACTGACGTCCGAGCTTGCAAAGCTATGCAGAGCGGCGATAAAGGAAGATCTCAAGGGGAGAAGGGCGGAAGTGTTGGCTGAAGCAGCAGAGGCAGGGCTGAGCATCCGCAATGCCCGCCGGAACTTCGCCAACTTCAAGACCAAGTTGACCGCTCTCCGACATCCTGACGGAACCATCACCTCTTCCAGAAGGACCATGGAGAAAGTCATCCACGACTTCTACTCCGATCTCTTCAATAGCCACGTCCACCTGCCCCCATGCCATCTTCCGCAGGATGGATACGTCGTCCCCTCTGTTCTCTCTTCCGAAACCCGACACGCCATCTCGTCGGTGAAGAAACGTACAGCACCCGGTTCTGACAGGATCAGAGCTGAACACCTGAAGAACCTCCCGCCAGCGCTCATCAACACCTTGGCGCGGCTCCTCACACGCTACCTGTCCGAATGCAAGGTTCCATCTCAGTGGAAGACCAGCAAGACCGTTTTGCTGTACAAGAAGGGAGACGTGCACGACATTGGCCACTATCGCCCGATCTGCCTGTTGTCCGTAGTCTACAAGCTGTTCACTCGAGTCATCCTGAATAGGATTAGTAGAACGCTGGACGAAGGACAGCCATGCGAACAAGCAGGATTTCGGAGAGGATTCAGCACGATCGACCACATACACACCATTACGAAGCTCATCGAAGTGTCGCGAGAGTACAAGCTGCCGCTGTGCCTTACGTTCATCGACCTGAAGAAGGCATTCGACTCCGTTGAGACTGAAGCGGTCATGGAAGCCCTGCTCACCCAGGGCGTTCCTACTCAGTACATCAGAGTCCTTCGAGAGCTGTACAGTGGATTCACGACCAAGATCTCACCATTCTACAACGACGTCATCGTCGACGTGAAGAGAGGGGTTCAGCAAGGGGATACCATATCCCCAAAGCTCTTCAGCGCCACTCTCGAAAACGTCATGCGCGAACTAGAATGGGAAGACATGGGAGTGAAGGTCGACGGCCGGCAACTGCACCATCTTCGCTTCGCTGACGACATCGTTCTCATAACACCGAGTATCAGCCAGGCGGAGCGAATGCTGGCCGACTTCGATCGTGTATGTGGAAGCGTTGGACTGCAGCTGAATCTTACGAAGACGATGTTCATGAGGAACGGATGGGTTTCTGATGCCCCATTCTCGCTCAACGGAACGAACATTTCCGAATGCTCCAGCTATGCGTATCTGGGTCGCGAAGTCAACATGGCCAACGACCTATCACCAGAGCTGAGCAGGAGGAAAAGAGCGGCTTGGGGAGCTTTCAAGAGCGTCGAAGAAGTCGCGAAGAAGACGAAGAACGTCCGACTCCGTGCCCACCTATTCGACTCCACTGTTCTTCCTGCCCTAATATACGCCTCAGAGACCTGGGTTATATGAAAGCAGGATGAACACGCGATCAGCGTCGCGCAGCGTGGAATCGAGAGGACGATGCTCGGAGTGACACGACTCACGCAAGTGAGAGAAGGCCTCCGGAGTTCCGAGCTTCGCCGACGTTCGAAGATCAGAGACGCTGTCGCATGGGCCAAGTCGTCGAAAATTAGGTGGGCCGGCCACGTAATGCGATTCGCAGACACCCGCTGGACGAGAGCCGTCACAGATTGGATTCCGCGGGATGTCAAAAGAACACCAGGACGCCCACCAACGCGTTGGTCGGACTTCTTCGCGAAAGCCCTGAACGACTGATATGACGCTCTTCGTGTCCCTCGAGCGAGGAGGATCCATTGGACCACTCTGGCACGCGACAGGGACGAATGGAGACGCTGCTGGCGCCCGCTCGAGCAAGTCGATGATCAACGGGACGACAGGTGATACAGGTGATAATTTCTTGCCAGTAGTTAATAAAAGAATTCAGACGATTAGTAGAAGACGATTACGCTTATTACCTCCATGGAAATCAGATAAATAAAACCGCTAAACATCGTGACCTAGGCTTCATTTTAAACGCTAGACTTACGTTTGATGAACATTGCGAAGTAATAGCGAGTAAGGCAGATAGATCATTCACAGTTTATTTAGAGGCTTGTCCACAAACACAGTTAGTCACCTCAGATTGGCTTACATTTCTTATGTCCGCCCCATACTCGAATACGGGACCACTGTGTTCAATCCACCTACTAAGCGCAGCCAAGCCAGGCTAGAAGCGGTGCAGAATAACTTCACTCGAAAGCTTTGGATACGGCTTTACGGTTATGACTACACGTCCATTCCACCTTCAAATGTTCGGAACAAAATATTCAATCTTTCTAGTTTGCTACTTCGCAGGAAGAGAAATGATTTGCTCATGATTTACAAAATGATCCCTGAAAGAGTAAGCTTACGTCCGACAAAGTTTACACAACATCTTCTTCAAACACGCGTGGTTGCAGGACAAAAAATTCATTTTCCTAAGTCAAGGTCACGACTGCGAGCTTCCTTTTTTACACAAAGAGCTGGTTCGGAGTTTCTAAAATTTTCTAAAAAATATGGTCTACCGAGTTCCATTTCACAACTGAAAAAGCTCATTGACAGGTACATCAAAGGATGCTTCATTAGGGTGGTGTATTTCTAATAATCTATCATGCATGCATGTTTTGTTCTTCTCGTTGTGTTTATCTTCTATTGTCTTTTCGGATAACTGGTTCTGTCTGCGTAAATATCCACGTACTATAAATAAATAAATAATAAATTCAGTTAGAAGGTTGTAGTAGTGTTGAGAATGCTGAGGAGAATCTGAGGACTAACTAAATATAATCTGTTGCGAATGTGTCCTTCTCGGGTAAATAAAGAGCTTAGCGGCAACTCCCAACAACATATAGTCAAACTCCTCTGGGCTAGTTGATGTCCACACTTAAGATTCTAAACCGATGGTGGGTAAGAGACTGCAATATGAAGCAAAAGTTAAAAACAAAAAGCGTCCTTCCGTGAGCTGAAGGAGCTATACAAAATCTTCACTGCCACTTGAACCACTTGCCCGGAAATCAGCAAAAAAAAACTGATTCGGTTACCAATTCACAACCCTTAAAGCGATCTCGTGATCTGGCGAGATACACTTTGCATCAGACCTTTTGAGAGGAACCGAGCAAGAAATGCTGATAATATACAATACTGTTTTGACACATTTGCTTAAGCCTGGAGCGGCTGGTAGAGAGGCTATATGTTGTTACAGGATGTTTTGTTGCGATCAAAACTCTTGCGCCGGGCGGGACTGTAACCCGCATCTTCTGCTTTCCGGGCAGCGATGTTCGCCCATGTGTAAGGCGAACATCGCTGCCCGGAAAGCAGAAGATGCGGGTTCGAGTCCCGCCTGGCGCAAGAGTTTTGATCGCAACAAAACATCCTGTAACCATGTACAGTATTATTGATGTCACGGCGCGTAGCTATGCAATTGGAGAAGCGCGATTGTTCAATATACTAGATTCCAGGCTCTTCATTCGGATTTCCGCCTAGGCCAACCAAGCTGCGACCGGTCTAAAATGGTCCAAGATTTGTCTGGGAAGGATAAAGCACTGATTTGTTCTACTGGTGGCCAACAGATGTTTGAAATTGTATGGATCAAATACACGCTCAAGTTGTCTACACGAAATCCTGTAGAATCAAAAGACGTTTCACATCGCAAAAAGGGCTTAATGTGATAGAAGGAAGGGATAGCAGACATCATTTTGGCCGGATTGATTAACGCCTTAAGGTTTATTGATGCACAACAGTTCAGTCATTCTGCGCATTTTATTTACGATCACACTCGACACGCGAAAACTGCATACAAACCAATTTGTAGTAGTAGTAGTGAACCGTATCATCACTGTTTGGGTGGTGGTTGTTGTGGCTGACTGTGGTGATCGTGTCCGGCGCTAGGATCGGCTCCGAACAATGCCGTCATAACAAGCTGCAACATCGGTTTGAAATCGTCTCTAGACAACAGCAGCTGTGATCAAAGTCACCGCTAGTATTCAATTGCCCTCAACTATTATAGTTGGATAGGAAATCCTTTGTAAAGTAATCCCAGTGAGAAGATTTTACTATACTATCCAAAGTACTTATGCGTCTGGCTTGATCAGCCCAACCAAACAATGGAGGTTTATCCGACAATGTTAATAGACGCGTTAAAAAACTAAATGACTTCTGATTAGATGATTAAAATAATTAAAATATTTAAAATTTTAAAACATTTTTTATAATTTTAATTAGTTATATGGTAATATACTGTTTTGGTAATTTACATGTTTATGTTGTAATAATTTATAATAAATAAAAAAGTGAGAATTAGTTGGATTTGTAATTGTTGTTCATTTTTCAGACACAACTGTATTGTAACATGGTGTGTCTACTATAATTGTATTTGCAAAATTTGGTTGTTAGTACATAAGTAAAAACACAAAAATATACTAACTCAAAATAACTAAGTTAAGTGGGCGCGTGTAGCGAAGAGGCGCCGACTGTCGCGTGTGCCCGATACCAGGTTCCTTGTTCGGATTTCCCGCCCAGGCCAACCAAGCCTTCCATCCCTCCGGGGTCGGTGAATTGGTACCAGACTTGTCTGGGAAGGATAGTGCGCTGACTTGTTCATCGGCTGGCCACCGCAAGTCATTGTAGTCATTTGCTAAATACGCATTCAAATCGCCTCCACGGCATCCCGTAGAAGTAGAATGCGTGGCGCATCCCAAAAGGGAATGAGTATCGCCGTCCTTTATCTTTTAAGCTAATTAGTCACCTTCTTCGCTGATGAGCCCCGGGGTAACTAATTTTAAACATGTTTTGTAGAGGCGAAACAAAGCATGCTTAATGTTGTTAATATTTTGGTTATGATTGTTGTGGCGTTGTGTTTGATGTTATTGAAAAAATATGAGATTTTAAATAATTTGTACGTGAAGATTTATACCTGATTCTATACGAGGGGTTGCGCGTGTGTGGGAGGGGGGGGGGAGCGCAAAAAAGCAGGCAAATCAGCGACAACTCTAGTCAGCGTATAGCTGCTCTAAGCTCCCTGACAATAAGGGACGTTACATGCATACTGGACTTTATCACATGCCCCTGTTCTTAGTGAAAATTTAGGCGGTGAAGTGCAGAAAGAAGAGTGCCCACTACACATGAACAGCATTCCCTTCTCCTTAAAGCAACCGCGAAATGGCTTCACCTGCAACAGCAGCACACCCATTATGTAGCTGAACTGGCTCTCGCCGACCATCATGATCTTTTCCTTGGCAGTTTGTGTGACTATCTGAAACATCGCTTTGATATCAAGAAGATGGATAAAAGCTACCGCTCGACGGTTTTTAATGGTCGCTGCAAGGGTTCAAATACATATAAATTGCCAGTTACGTATTACCTGTAACACAATGTGGGGAAAAAATCGACAAAATCTATCCAAAACGTTCAGCCGCTTGGCAATGGTTACCTGTCGTTAGGCCAACCTCCGATCTGCACATTCCACGACTTAGTTCGGGAAAGCTCAACTCCGGCAAAAATCGATAAAACCGATTGGTAATGGGATCCGATCAATGCTATTTACTTGTTGTTTGGACTGGCATTAGTGAGCACACACGAGTGAAAATTAATCCGCAGCACACGATTTCTGGGGTCTTTTTGAATTGGACAATCGGTGCACGGCTTCATGGGCACGTCTTTTAAACCGGACGCTGCGTACGCTATCTCCGTACACATTTTATTGTGCGCTAGAATACAGAATATAGACGCGCCCTGGCTTCACATTCCTTGATCAGGTGCCAATTCGGTGATAATCGCTCGTAGATATTACATTATAATGAAAGAGTCAACCGGCTGGGCTAAACCGCCGTTTTCAGAAATCACTAGAACAGCTCACTATAGAAAAACTCAATTATACATAGTAGGACTTTTACCTGAAAATGTATTGTAAGAAAAGCCACATGAAGTAGAGACAGAAGAAATATAGCCATCGAGAAGCGCCCCACTGGAAGAATTGCTGGAACGAAGCAGATTGATCCTTCATTTTGGAACTCACAACGAGCAACAGAGCAAATATTTTTTGCACGTCAAAGCTGACGTTACCCAAGAAGAGGCATGGCAAATCTAAGTATATCCAAGAAACAAGGAGTACTGTCTTGGTGTATACAGTTTTTCATGAGCCCCTCGTTGAACTATGGTGTACATAGGTCATGAAGGCGATATCCTCAACTGAAGTTGAATTGGCTCAGCAAAGATATTGGTTTTCGGAATCAGATGTAATTTTTGTACATTTTCAAGTCAACATCGGCGCGACACGTGTTTGGGGGGGGGGATGCAGGTACATGTCTACCCAAGAAGCGAAATGCATCTGTTACAAGGTAGGTGGTTAGGTGGAGCGGCTGTAAGACTCCATGCAAAAAGAAAAACCGGCTGCCGGCTTAGGTGTGGTTCAAGTCCACCATGTTTTGTCACCATTCCTGGCCGGATGATTTGTGGCTTAAGAAAGGTATAGACTTGATGGAAGTTTTCGTCCACTTAAAGCAGGCCTCATTCTCAGAGCAGTATTATTATTATTATTATTATTATTATTATTATTATTATTATTATTATTTAATATCATTTAAGAAGAAGAATTCATGAAATACAATATCGAACCTAGGAAAACATACGAGATAAGCGCAAACTTCAAAAGGCAGCACAGTTTAAAATCAAGGGCAACGAAAATGAAGGCCAATTTCGTCTAACCCTGTGAAGCATGAGGTCCACATATACCCAGTTGCTTGTTGACCATACATTTGAAAACATTTAACGTGGTCGGTAAAGCACAGTCCTCGAAGATGTTTACATAAAATTGTGTAGCTCTATTCACACAGAACTAAATCCTGAATGCAAGCCTGGCACTAGGGATAAATTGCTCTATTATATAGCATAAATAGAGAACCATTTATCAGTGGTACGTTTCACTAGGTGCACAGCAGGGGTGCGGGAACGGCCAGAACAGCGCGCGCTGCGGAATCGCTGCTGTAGTTGGCTGCCCTGATCATACCACGAGTGCGTCGCCGCAGCACCGTTGCACGCTCCCACACCCCTGCTGTGCGCTTAAGCAACATGCATCCAGTAGTTGAAAGCCTTCGCACACGTTAATTGAGATTTTACAGACCGTAGTTTCACTTTTTGGGTCACCGGGAGCCAAATGCAAAGGTTCCATAACATGGCACAACCGCGCCTGTGACAGTTACACTTTTCGACGATGGATCGGATCTATTGTAGCTGGGGGGACGCACTGTTATGAAATTGAAACAATCGAACACTGTGGCCCTTCCTGGCAAGAAAGTTGCAAAGAAAAATCCTCTCGTAGGCTACATCAGTGGGTCGCCTTTCCAAAGTAGGCAGTTTCAATTTTGCCTTCGTTATCAAGCAGACAGAGTAAGCGCTCTATAACCTCACTAGGATGGGCCCGATCAACCTCTCATGACGTGAATTCTGGTGTTGAAATTTAAAATTAGAAATGAATCTGGCATCCGCGGATGGACAGTGCATAGATGTTCGCTCTCCGAAAGCCCACGACAAAGTGCATGGGCTATTGAAGGAATTAAAGTGAGAATGATATGAAGTAACATACCGAGAACAGTGCACAGCAACGCCGATGCAGCTCCACCAACAGCGAACAGCTGATTACGGTCCATGTCGGCTAAAGGAGTTCTAATGAGTTCGTTGTCCATCTGAAACGAAGACACATCTAAATGCATTTGCAACGCAGCACAGCGCCTGCCTTTGAAGTCTTCCACTTCCCTCTGGAGCCACACGGCTTGCTCCCAAGTTCTCAGCAGTTGCCAGCAGGCAAATTGAACCGGTATGAAAAAACGGAAGCAATTTGATCAAAGACTCACCAAAAGGCTAAGTATCAAAGGCGGAACGAAAAACACAGATGGTGCCATGCTGGTTAGCGATCCGCCGATTAGATGTCCCAGTAGAATACCAGAGGAAAGACAGAAGCCGAACAGGCAAGTGCGCCTTTCTGTGTCGTCCATGGCTGCAACGACTCATTACCACTCCGTTCCGAACATTCAGAAAACCATTCCTGCTCCCCTCAACGTTTCTATGTGAACGGTGTTGCTCACCAGCGTTTTTTCTAATATTCAGAAAGACGTAGGTGGGAATCAGAAGCAAGACAAATACTTCCATGAATTTATCGAAGATCTTCTCAAGAAGAGGCGGAAAAACGAACGCGCCTGCCAATTCTCCTGATGAAATTCCGAGCATGAGCACCTGGAAACGACCGATTCTTTCTTCTATTTCTTCTACTATTTTATCAAAAATCTTATTCAGGCACAATACGAGTTGAGGATCGCCTTTATGGCGACATCTTTGTCCAAACTTTTTTCCTACTTGCGTTTACGTTTCGCCGCCATTCCATTGCTGCACTACCACTGGAAAAACGCAGCATGTCACCGTAGGTTATTCCGTAGGTTGTTTATCGGTGAAGCATAGGTATTTTGGCAGGTCCATTTGCGTTTCTACAACCTGTGCGCTTCTCTGAGTAAATTATTCAGACTTTAGGAAAAGCATAAAACAAAGACATGATGCACCCAGATGTCTTGATTATGACTTCGTTTGCTGTCCCCGACCTGAATGACGCCTAATTCTCTGAAAGGTCTTCCCGGAGCTTTCCACTTGTCAACTGTTGTTCGCGCCTGAGAAAAAACACATGCCCCTAAAGCGATACCGCCCGACATCTAGGACTGCAAGGTCCTCAGCATGGTCAGAATGACCTCCCCGGTGTTATTAAGAAGCTCTCCTCCGCAGTTGTTGCACCCGCTACTGAGACATGAAGGGTTATTCACGACTCTTCAAGATCGCCTTCGGTCGTTCAGGCGGACGATTCGGACACATACTGTTGCTCTCATTGACTCCTTGAATGCACCCTGAGTTTTGCGCACTTGGTTGCGAATTCGTTAACTCATTTGGACTTGGGTGGTTCATCCAATAGCATGTGTTGTCAGCGCGAAAACCTCATGATGGGCCCCTTAGACACAACTCAGACACTGGAAGAAGTGCTCCGGAGGTTAAAATAACTCACTACTAGAGGTCTTGGATGCTCTGTAAGGGCTGCTTAAGGACGGAGCTCCAGTGACCGATCTACTGTCGGCCACTTGCCTGCCACACTACATTTCACTTCAAGATCGCTTCGCTCGATAAGGTATATTCACATGTCTGGTGAGACGACGCAAATTCCTGGTGATTTCAGTTGAATCAATCACAATGACTGTTTATTCAACCTGCTTAGAGAGACGTTGTAAGTCCTAAAATATTATGGATATCTATCGCTCATTAAGAAGGGGATGCGGTAGATAAAGCGTTTAAAGATATGCCATTTTCACGTCAAATTGGACACTCTTCTAAGCAACCACAGGGCTTCTGAAATCCAACTGGCACCAGATTCATCAACGATACCGCCGGTGTCATCTCACGGCGGATTCACCATACCGGCCTACGTAGCAAATAATAAAGAGATACAGAGATACAGATACGATAACCGATATACCGTTACCGGCCGGTAAGCGTTTGATGAATGGCCCGTGAATATCTTCCAAATGAACATCAGCTCCTTCCACGTTAAACCAGAGACTCTCCAAAAAGGTCAGAATGATTCTTTATTCGAGGAAAATTTTAATAAAACTTACTTTGAATATACTTGAGAATTATGGAGAAACAATATCAAATTTTAATGGTTTGTTTCGCCACCTCCCTTCAGACAAACCATTTTCTTATAACACCTCCTCGGTGGCTCATCAGTGAAGAAGGAGGTGTTATAATTTTCTATCTTTATTATTATATTTTTATATTTATATTTTAATTTTAATGTTAATTATTTTTTAAATATTTTTTCTTTTATTTTTATTTTATTTTTAATATTTTTATTTTTATTTTCATTTTTATTTTATTTTTATTTTTCTTTTTATTTTTATTAATAATAATTTTTAGATATGTTATTGATTTACTTTTATTTTGTTTTTCTTTTATTTATTTATTTATCTATTTATTTATTATTTTAGCTTTATTTTTATTTTTATTTTATTTTTTAAAGGTTTATTGTCAATATTTAGAAATTGTGAAAGTCATCAAACTCACTCCTTGTGCCGACCGGTTATAGAGGTTTTCCTATATAAAGTAACCATACCGTGATCTGTTAAACAGTATCTGTATGGATATGTATTATGATATGTGTTATCATTACGGTATTCATTTCATTATTCAATTCTTGGTATATTGGCACACTATGTAGTAATTCTATTAGATTGGCATTTTCCATCATTTAACAATTATATCAACTAATGTCGTTGCTTCCACATTTCTTTCATATCAATAACATCTATTCTTATATATGTGCGTATATATTAGCAAAATAAATTTAAGCAAAGACTTCCAACTATATGAGTGTTCCCACTAAGTTTATTGCTTTATTATAGGTGTCTAACATGCCATATTTATATAATATTTGTCTGTTTTTGTTTAAGCATTTTTTTACGTTTGTGGCGATGAATTCTGTGTTAAATCCATTATGGGTAAGTATTCTGTGAAGTTCTCGTATTTTACTACAAAAATATTGGAATGTTGAGCAGACATTAGCTATTCTAAGTGTTTCTGTGTAAATGACATTACTTTTAATTCTGACTGAAACCTGTGAGTCTGCGTGTGGAAACCTGTTTACTTTAAAGTTGAAAGAATCTGTTTTGTTATATAAGTTGCTTTCAATTTTATTATTCACGACTTCTAGACTTATGTCTAAATAGTTGCATTTCTGTTCACTGTCGTGTGTCTTTTTTATTTCCAGTGTGTTTTTGTAAACCAACGTAAGTATGTAATCAACGTAAGCTTCTGTATAATTGTGAACAATAAGTATGTCGTCCATATATCTAAATGGCTTAAATAACTGGCCTCTATTTAATATTGCGCTTTTAGAATACTCAAATTCAAACATTGACATGGTTAAATCTGCGAGCAAAGGGCTAAAGTTACCACCTTGAGGAACTCCTTTATTTTGTTTAAAGATTATACTAGCGAAAACGCAATAACTATTTTTCAGTAAATAGTCTATAAAGTATAGCACATCTGTTGCGTTATAATATCTATATTTATCATTCTGAGTTAAAACATCTGTGTAAAAAGTTTTGAAACCGTTGCATGCTAGGAAATTTTTACCAGAATTTTTGAAGCAGAGTATAACAAGGTTTTTCATTTTCTCCATTATAACATTGTGAGGTATGCTTGTGAACATATCGGTAAAATCAGCGGAATATACTTTCACACCATCAGCATTAATTCTTGTGAGTTCTTGTGTTATGTTAGAATTTTCGATAGCCCAATATGTTTTAGTCGTCCTTGTATTTCTAGTTACTGTATTGGCATAGTTGATTAAATGTGTTTTTAGAAAGGTAAATATACAACAAAGTTCTAAAGCAATGGATTTGACACAACTATTATATGTCCCAGTAATAAATCTGAACTTAACTGGGTCTTTATGCAGTTTAGGTAGCGAAAAAATAATTGGTAAATCTCCATTTGTATCTGCTTTTAACTTATTTTTAATTTGAAAATATCTATGTTTTTCTATTATGGGCTGCTTATTAGAAACGTTCAAATTTACATATGTGTTATTCGTATTACTGTTATTAAAGGTCTCGTTTTTATTTTCATAGTTAATTCACATTTCTTTCATAAGGTTAAGTAGGTAAAACTTTTTGCAAATAATACCATAATTGTTGTTTGCTTTATCTAGTGGGAAAAATATAAAATCACTTTGTAGCCTATGAATTGTTTGGTACGGTATATGAACTTTATTAGGTATATTTTCATGGCTAAGTAATGGTTTTATTTTGTTTCTGTATTCCGCATTAAAAAGATTTTTTAACTGGTTCACTTGATCTTGTGAAATTCTGTAGTATCTACTTATGTGACTAACAACTTTTTCAACAGCGGAACTGTATGTAGAGTGTATTGTATCTCTGTTGCAGCCCATTACTGGCCTATATTTCGTACCTTTTTTCAATAATAATGATAATTTTCTATAATGTTCAAATTTCCTGTGATAATATGTTCATGTGTGGTGTCAATAAAAGATTTATACTTACTTTTTTCTCTTCTACAGATGCAATCTCTACTGAGTATATTTCCACAACTTTCAAGATTTGTGTTTTTAAGAAATTGGTTGTAGTTGAAAATAGTACTAGATATTGGTCGTTTATACGTATAAACTACCCTAAAGGAATGAATTCTTTTGTGGACGAATTTCTTATAATATCTTTAACTCTGTTGTTGTTAAATATTTTGTTAAAGTTTATACGGTCAAAAATGTCACCTTTATATTCCATGTCTATATATTTAAATGACTTATTTTCTTGCTGTTTGTTGTTATTACTTGTATTGTATTTTATATGTGTCAGTAAGCAGAGTACAATAAGTTTAGTTTTTTGATTGGCATTGCAAAGAAAGTCGTTGCTTAAACTAAGGTTGACAAGTGATTTCAAATTTTGTTTACGTAGCATTTTGATCTTGTTGTACACTTCAATAACTTCTATATTTTCATTGTTACTAACATATTGTATAAATTGGTCTGTATTGTATCGGATTTTGTTTTTATTTCTTTTTTTGTTCCCTCTATTTGTTCTCTCTTTTATAACTTGAAGTGAATAAAAAGGATGATTTGTTTTGTAGTTAAGTGGATTAGCAATATTAGATACATTTCCATATCCTTTTATGTTGTCATTAAGTCCAAATGGATAAGCGGTGTTTAGAAGTTTAATCCAAAACAGTTCTTTACTAAATAATTTGTTTTCATCCGAGTTTTCTTCCAAGGCGTCTAAAACTGTAAACTTCGGAGTAGACTTACAATTATGGAAATGTTCATAAAGCGGAGTGAATTTCTTTTTGTTATTTATGTAATATATGTGTTCTCTAATTCTTTCTTTCAATGATCTTGTAGTTATACCAATATATTGAAGCTTACAAGAGTTGCAGTTTATACAGTAAACCACTGATTTAGTTTTGCAATTAGTATTTTTCTTTTTATACGTATTTATACGAACATCACCTTTATTTGGGTTTCCAAAGTCTTTAATGGTATATTGATTGCTTCGATCTTTATATTTTACAAATTTATTTAGGGTGTAATAATTTGTTGTAACATTTGAAAACTGGTTTGCAGACCTTAAATCAAAGTATCTGGGAGGTCCAACCCAGGTACAGTGAGCAGTTTCCCATAAATGGGTTCTAGGGGGCTGCCCTACGGGGTTGTCAAACCCGTTTTGTACCCATTGGGTACGGCTAGTACTGGAGGCGCCAAAATAAACTGCTCATGACTATTTTGACTTTTATAAACCCCATCAGTACTAACCCCTATTTTTAGTAAGAGGGTTGAAGTTTTAACTCACTTATCCAACAAATGAGCATTGCATAAAATTTTATAAAATTGTCATTTTTTCGGGGAAAAATAAAGGTTTAGAGCTTGTTTTGAAAAGCAGGAAGGCGACCATTTTTAGCGTCAGATTGCGCCATGTCCTTTTACGATTTTTATTAGATTGATAGCAAAATTTATGTTTGCAAGGAGTTTCACACCAGAAATCAACGAAAACAGCAGTAGAGAACACAAATTTTCTCACTTTGATGCTTCGTAGGAGTATGTGTTTACAGTACCAACCAAATAAAAATCGCAACAAGCTAATCGAGTGCACGGCGCGATTTCTTCTTTTATTGCATGAAATTATCGCTGCCTAGTTGTACTTTAAAGTGAAATCAATTTATTAAATTTAAAAAAATAAAAATTGTATAAATGTATATCGTTTGAGTGAAACATATAAAAAATAAAGGATAAAGAACGGCTTTATTCAAATTCTTCCGGGACGCGCCGTGCATTCTACCTCTACGGGATGCCATGGAAGCGATTTAAATGCGTATTTGGTCATACAATGCGGCGGCCAGCCGATGAAAAAAGAAAAGCTTACGGTGGCCAGCCGATGGACCTGTTAGCGCTGTATCCTTCGCAGAGAGGTTTGGTACCAATTCACCGACTCCGGTGGGATGGTGGCTTAGAAGGGAAATTCGAACCAGGAGCCTGGTGACGGGTTCACGCGACAGCTGGTTTCTGGTTTCCGGAAAACCAGACATTAACTTACCAACTCCGACTGCGCTACATGCACCCTAAATGGCTCCGGATAGAGGTTGAAAATAACCGTGTAAACATCTGCTTCCTCATGAACCAATGGCTGGAGCTTATAGATGAAATAATTTCATACATTATATGGAAAATTTTCGGTTCATTCCAAGATTTGAGTTGAGCTCGAAAAGAACTAAGCTATCCGAGCAGGGTGAATCAGTACAGACACAACAGCTTTCACTAAGAGAATCGCATCTGATGGACTGCCTTACACTGCTTGCAGTCTGAGTACGTTCTAGACATAGGGCTACTCTTGTTATTCCTCTATACTGTCTACACTCCGGACACCCCGGAACCTTTCGTTTTTCCTCTCGAAGGTCTCGGTCCCATAAAGCAAGGTTTCTTAATAGAACTGCTTCACAGTTATCTAACAACACATACAATACCGCCCGCGTCGCGCGGTAAAAAAGACGCTTTGCGACGGAAAAATCCGTCGCAAACCGTCGCATGCTCATAACTCCTTCAGTTTTGAGTTGTTTCAGAAACAGTTAGTACCATTCGATTTGCCTCCTCGAGATCTATAAAACCATGTATAAAACTTTACCACTCCACCGCGTTTTCGCTGTGGGCGGCCTAAAAGAATAACTGCAGCAGGCTTTTCCGATTGGAGAACCTTATTTTCCAGGACGTGCATGTGACTTGCAGTGTTTTCGGAGTATCTCAAGCATGGCGTGCGTTGTCAGTGCTCTGTCATGCCTGGAATGTTCCGAGAGTGCGCCGTGCTCAGTGCATATAGCGTCGAACCTATCAATCGAATGGGCGGAAGCATGCACACTGGGTTTCTATCTTCATTTAACGGAAAATGTAAAACCTTCAAGACTCCTCGTGCAAACTTTGTCCAAAATCATCAAGGCGGTTATTTGGGGAGCTGATTACGAATCCGACGCCCGTTTTTGAAAATGTCGCCAATTTCAGTAGGTTACTTCCCGTTTGTAACCACCTACCGATAACTGAGGGTGGTCGTGTCAGGACCACCGATCACCCTCAGTTATCGGTATGGGCGGTATCCTGCCGTAAGCGTCCGAATGAACTTCGGGATCGTGTTCGAATAAGTCCCCGCCCCTATACGAAGTTTGAGCAAAATCGTTGATATTGACCCGACCACCTCCAATTATCCCGAAGAATGTCCAAAACCTACCGAAATCGGCGGAATTTTTAAAAACAGACGTCGGGTTCGTAATCAGCACCCCAAATAACCCCTAGATGATTTTGGACGAGAAAGTTTGGCCAATTTCGAAAATATCGATTTTCGATGACGTCATCGTCCGTTTGCCGCGGCCTCGAGCGGCGGCCTCGCCCTCGATGCGAAATTGTCAAAAAATCGATGTCTCCAAAATCGGTCGCTATTAATACCATTCGATAGCGCTTTTCAAGCAGAGCAGAATGGTGCCATTGTTCCTGTCGAACATTCACATCTGGGCGAGTAAGAGCGCAAGAAACTCTGACCGCTATCTTCCGCCGCTTTAAACTGGCAGCTGAGGCTAAGACAGTTTAGGAAGCTGAGAAGTTCTTAGCACGTCATAGTGAAGCACCTTAAGCTCTCTTTGTCTGCGCGTTTCAAGGCCGTTTGCTCGTCGGATCTTCCCGCAGTGGTCCATCGAAATCGGAAAAAATGCGTCACACAAGCCTCACCTGCATTTTCGCACCCCTGTAACATTGCCCCTTCTCAAGCTACACCGTTCTACTTTAGCGTGCTACTACAACGTTTTTCTCCCTACAAGACCCAGGAGTTGCAGCCGAAACGATTTGAACTCGAAAGAGTTATTGCGCTCCGAACACGCCCGCGCATGCAATCTATATGCATTGTTCACGACGCACTCTAAAGACTAGCTGGACAGCATTAGAGCAATTCCTTAGTAGGCTGCTGGAAATTTATGATAGAATTCTCCAAACGCTCAATCTACCAGTTGTCGAACCCACTCGATTGATAGGTTCATTTCTACACGCATTGCACACGATGCACTCATAAGTCTCCCCGGGACAGATTGAAGCAATTCCCGAGTAGGACGGCCGGGAATTTCATATAAAATCCTCCAAACGGTGCAAGATAGTCTTGAAGGCTTTACATTTTCCGTTAAATGAAGATAGAAACCCAGTGGGCATGCTTCCGCCCTTTCGATTGATAGGTTCGACGCTATATGCACTGTGCACGGCGCACTCTCGAAACATTCCAGGCATGACAGAGCACTGACAACGCACGCCATGCTTGAGATGCTCCGAAAATACTGCAAGTCACATGCACGTCCTGGAAAATAAGCTTCTCCAATCGGAAAAGCCTGCTGCAGTTATTCTTTTAGGCCACCCACAGCGAAAACGCGGTGGAGTGGTAAAGTTTTATACATGGTTTTATAGACCTCGAGGAGGCGAATCGAAGGGTACCAACTGTTTCTGAAACAACTTAAAACTAAAGGAGTTATGAGCATGCGACGCGGGCGGTATTGTATGGCGCAGCTCTCCCGTGCGGCGATGCGGCGGTGGGCCGCGGCGTTACGTTACGAGTTACGATTAATATGCTATTCCTCATTTGTAACAGAAACTTCTAAAATATGCAATAAGACAAACTCTACCGCGACCTTTTCGCATGCCCCTTCCCCTTAATTGTTTCCGTAGTACGACTTCAAGAGGTGAGGATTTATAATAATGCTTTCAAATTCCAGAACGGCGCAATCATAGTAGCTTATAACAATGACATTCTCACAACTTGAAGACTATTTGTTGAAGCAGCTGAGGTTCGGCAAAGTAGTCCGATATCCAGTTAACGCTTGCAGGTTTCACCTTTTAAGCGAATCGAGGGAGACTTATGCTTAAGGTAATGGATTTGCGTGAGGAAAAAACTGTTTATACAATTGAGATGAGATCCTAAAGAGGGTCCCGTCTCTGGGAGCGCTATCTATCACTGAGCTTTTAAAGCTGTAACATACACCATTAACGTTCTTAATCATAGAAATGCTTTCTGAATCTCAAATACGAGGAGAGTAAAGCGGTTAACGAGGTCGTAGAAGGAAAGGCAAGGGAACGCGATAAAAACTTGGTGAACCCGTTCACAATTTTTCGGGAGGGGGACGTTCTGCCTGAAAGCGGCGCGGGCAAAGACGCGGGACAGTGCCTGCGGAGCCAATTAGCGTCGACTCGTGCAGTGACACCCGCCGCTTCGCGCTCAGCCAGACAGCCCTCGCCGCAGAGGCGATGCTGACCCAGCCAACTACAGGAGCCTGTAGGTCGACCAGATTTGGTGTGATTACAATCGATAGAGGGATAGGAGGCTCAGACGGCTTGCATTGGTAGTCCAGAAATTGGATTTGTCTGAACCCTACCATCTTCTATATTAGAATTTCGAGCTCTATCGAATGAGCCAGGAAAGAATGTGGCGTCAATAACCCTTTCAACAATTACTTTCAGGCGCTGTCAAACTTTCGTTAAATATCAGTTTTTATTTATATCAGAATTAAATACGAGGCATGCTTCCAGGCTACTGATGTGAACTCTACCATCTCCTGTATTAGAATTTCGATTTCTATCGAATGAGCTAGAAATTATCCTGTCTAAATAATCCTTAAGGCGGCTTTTAGGCGTTGTCTACTTTCCTTAAATATCAGTTTTTATTTACACCAGAATTAATTGTGAGACATGCTTCCAGGCTGAAATTGTGCGAGGAATATAACTAAATAGACGAGAGACCTTCTAAGAGAACACCTGGTGCTCAACATTTTTGAAGACGACATTATGATCTTTCAGTGCGTAGAGCACGTTCCCAGTTTTAAATTGCACGATGAGTTCGATTTGACAGTCGGTAGACTTCCTAAGAACACCAAAGTACTCTAATTTTCTCATGAAATTTCATGAGTGTTTCCTAACTCGTTAATTGGTGGAGGAGACATTGGCTACGCAGGTACAGGTCAAAAGACTGCTAGAAGCCACAGACGACTGGACGTGCAATTTGAAGTATTGTGTAATGAAATTTATTCTCTCTGATCATTAGGTTCGATGAAGCACCTATCCAGTCTTTGCCTCGAAATATGTGATGTGTGCATTATAAGGTTCCATAGAAAAAGAAAAAAGTTACAAAATGCTAAAGAGGTGTCATGTTGAAACTAACGCTTTAAACTTCTGTTGAAAGATCTCTCGTCTATCTAATTGGAATCCTCGTGCAATTTTATTAGGCTGGAAGCAGGTGTTGAATTTAATCCTGATATATGTGAATAGAAATGGATATTTAGCGAAAATAAACAGCGCACTAAAAAAATCGCTTTAAGGGTCATTGAGGCAGGGTTCTTTTCTGGATCTTTCGATAGAGCTCGAAATTGTAGTACAGGCGATGGTAGGGTTCAGATCAAACCCATATTCTGGACTGCCAATGCAAGCCGTCTGAGCCTCCTATCCCTCTATCGACTGTAATCACACCAAATCTGGTCGACCTACAGGCTCCCGTGGATGGCTGGGTCAGCATCGCCTCTGCGGCGAGGGCTGCCTGGATGAGCGCGAAGCGGCGGGTGTCACTGCGCGAGTCGACGCTAATTGGCTCCGCAGGCACTGTCCCGCGTCTTTGCCCGCGCCACTTTCAGGCAGAACGTCCCTCACCCCAATTTTTCAGCAGAAAGTCACCTGCTATTGTCGCAAGCTCCACCGGTTATTTGATGTAAACGTCGCGAATTAAGCTTAGCTGACGTTCACAGTGGCTAAGTATTTTGCCTCTGACAATGCTTGAGTCAGTAGAAGTCTTTTATACAGAAAGAGCCGCTTAGAGCATAGGTTGTCGGGCAAACAAGTCCAACCAAAAAATTAAAAGAAGAAAGGATAACGAACGGCGTTATTTAATTACTTTTGCGATGCGCCAAGCATTCTACTTGCAAGAGGCAATTTGAACGTTGGTTGGCCTGAGCAGGAATTCCGAATCCTGAGCATAGTTAGTACAATCGTTTACGCGAATTCTTGTCTCAATACGTAGAGCGTGAAAATTAATTCAGATCAAAACAATATTCAAATTATTGTAAAATTATCAGTGTAATATGCGAAAGTGAAGACCGAGGCGAATCAATTGTACCGTTCGCCGAACAGCACTGCAGTCCCCTATAATTGGTACAGTACCGCTGGGTCTCGCACCTAGGTGCGAGGATGCCTTGATCGGGCGCGGGCGATGCACGCAGAGCCCAGGTCGAGCCGAGCGCTGCCCAGAACTCGACCTCGGCAGAAAAGGCGCAAAATGTCGAATCTCTTCAATTTTTATAAACTATTTTGCTGGGTAGCGCTTCCAATGGTGAGATGTGCTGTCTTAAGCATTTGAGGGACTGTCTGACGTAGAGTCCTAAATATTGTAAACAAAATGGGATCAGGAAATTGTATATTTTTCTCGAGTTTAGACACCTGAAAAACTAAATTAGAGTGAACTCAGCTCCTCCTACCTTGCTTGTATCACAGCCACGCAACCCCATTTTGCACAGAAAAGATTTCAGCACACTCGCCTCTGTCCTTAGAAAGTTGCAGTAGTCAAAAGGTTGCGAAAAAAAACGTTGGTGCGCAGTAGATTTGCGACTAGCAAAAATTTTCCTTTTTTTTCAAGTCAAAAGTGGGCCATCTGCGATACACCTGCGTGCTTTAGAGTCCAGTGCAAATTTTAACTTTATTTATTTATTTATTTATTTATTTATTCAGAGCGTAAGCACGACACTCACGCGCAAAACAAATGAGAAAAAGCAACAAGTTCTACCAAAAAAGTCACAAGACAACAATCAGACGTAGGCAGAGGCACCTGTAATTCTGAAGGCAGCAATGAACAGGATTTAGTCAACAGCAGAATTTAGTCAGCACCAGTTTCTTGAAGACATGCATGGATAGGGACAGGAGATTTTCGTTTTTCGCAAACAGAGAGTTGAGCTCCCGAACCCTTCCTTTTAAAAAAGTTACAGCACCTGTCACACAGGAAAAGCTCATTGTTGGCCAAGAATGGAGAACTCGTTGGGGGGTGAAATCTGGACATTTATCCAGATATGATACCTTTTCTAAGTCGATAGAGCTGCAAAAAAATTTCAGTAATACAAAATTAGCTATTTCCTGTGCAAGTGGTAGCGCAATTGGAGGCTATGCCGGCTGTCGCATGCTGGAGAGTCGAGGTTCTCGGACTGGGCACCGACCAGACCATCCAAACCTTCAATCTTCCGGAGTCAGCTAACCGGTATCCTAGCCTTGTATAGCAAGGAAAAAACACTGATTTATCCATAACCGCTGCTCATAGTGTGGACCAGGAGTAAATTCAAAAATTTTCAACTATATCTCGCAGAAGTAATATGCATGGCGCGTCCCAGTTAGGAATTTTCATCTATTGTTCATCCTCTTCCTTGATGTGGCCAGATAAAGTCAGTTGTCGGCTGATAAACAAAAAGTTTGTTAGTTCCTATTAGAATAATCGACAAAATAAAAAATAATAAAAAATAATATAGAGTAGAATAATATATCTATGGTGTTACAAGCTTCTCGGTCTATAGAATTTTTCCTAAGGAGGAGCTACTGTGAACGCACTGGCATTAGATCCGCGTGCTTAAGTGTCCTTTGGGCGTAATTAGTGGAGACGTCGCTCGCTAATCAGTATCCCCTGGCGCTTTCGAAAAAATAACGGTAAAAAATGGAGTATTGAAAAATGTTTTTGCGGCATTAGGTAGATCTTGTCGAGGAGATCACAACGGTGCGTAAGTTTTTCAAAAAGCATAAAGATCAAGAGGTTTACAGCAAAAGAACAGAAAGGACGCGGAAACTGCGCCTACCGCGCCCTTTTTCCAATCCTTATGGTGGGTATTGTAGTGGTGTGATATCTACGACTAGGGCAGACTCTTCTCCCTCCCCGACCCTTTTTATTATGTCGTTACCTAAGTTCTGTCGTTTTTGCTACAGTAGTTTCAAATGTTGTGAACTCGGATATGATTTGTAGTTTTGGTGTGGTGTTATATATTTCCTGAAAGCGCATTTTCTCCTCTATTCAGAACCACTTTTGGTTTGGTTTCAAATATGTTACGTGGATTCTCTCAGGGCTTGGAAAAAGACATGGACAAGATGCAACTTCGCGCCATTTTTTGTTCCTCTTCAAACTGGGACGTAAAGCAGCAGAAACAGCTCGAGACATCAACACCGCATTTGGGCCGAAAACTACTTGCGTACGCACGGTGGAGCGGTGGTTCAGCAGATTCCGAAATGGAGATGAGGAACTCGAAGATGAACAACGCAGCGGGCGGCCCTCGGAAAGCGACGACGACCAGTTGAAGGTGCTAGTTGAAGCAAATCCGCGAGCAACTGTTCGAGAGCTGGCTTCTGGATTAGGAGTATCAGGTAAATCATAGGCATCCATATGCAGAAGATCGGAAAGAGAAAGAAGCTGGACAAATGGGTGCCGTACGATTTAACCGAGAGTTAGAGGGCTCGCCGTTTGCAGTTATCGCCAGCGCTCCTTCTACGCAACAAAAACGACCCATTTCTGGAGCGAATTGTGACGTGTGACGAAAAACGGATCGTATACGACAATCGACGACAAAGAGCCCAATGGTTGGATATTGACGAAGCACCTAAACACTGTCCAAAGCCGATTATGCACCAGGAGGTGATGGAGACCGTTTGGTGGTGTGCCACCGGTTTGATCCACTGTAGCGTTCTCAAACATGGTGAAACAATCACGGCGGAAAAGTTCTGTCAGCAGCTGGACGAGATGCACAAGAAGCTCCAGCAAATGTATCCAGCGCTGATCAACAGAAGGGGACCGGTACTTCTGTACGACAACGCTAGGCCGCACGTATCGATGATCACCAGGCTGAAGCTCCATTCTTTGGGATACGAAACACTGGACCATCCACCGTATTCGCGCGACCTATCGCCTACAGACTGCCACTTTTTCAAACATCTCGACGGCTTCCTTCGCGGAAAATACTTCAGGAACCGTCATGATGCAGAATCAGCTCTCGAAGAATTCATCGCTTCTAGATCTCCGGAGTTATATGCTACTAGAATAAATAAACTAGCATCTCGTTGGCAATGATGTGTAGATTGTAAAGGTTTTTACTTCGACTAAAAAAGTTATGTTTGGGCTGAGATATTCACATTTGAAGTTGAAGGCCAAAAAACGACAGAACTTTGGTAACGACCTAATATTTTCAGACAACGGCTGAATGTGTTGATGATTGTGAGGTGGATCAGGCCTCGCTTCTAGATTTGCTTCCAGCCTATCTATCTACCTGTCTGCCGCTATATAACTAAAGCGCATGGAGCGCAGCCTTGGAGGTGCCGGCTGGGGAGCACCCGATACCAGGCTATTGGTTCGGACTTACTTCCCAGGCCAACTAAGTCTTCCATTCCTCCGGAGTCAGCGATTCATCTGGGAAGGTTAAAGCACCAACGTGTCATCGCCTGGCCACCGAAAGTCATTGTATGTCTAAGCCTATTATGCATTCAAATCCCCTCCACGACATTACGTAAAAGTAGGATGCGTGGTGCATTCCGAAAGGGATTCAATAAGGCCCCGTTTATACTTCCGACGCCGAGCGACGCGACGGGATGCAAAGTGGCCAAATTGATTGATCGCGTCGCTCAATCAATATGGCCACTATACGTGGCGTCGCGTCACTCGGCGTCGAAGTATAAACGGGGCCTAACGCCGTCCTTTATTCTTCATCCTCTGTTATAATGAGTTTGTCTGTACTTAACGATTAGGTTTTATTTAAATGCTGCAGCATTCAAATCTATTTGATCCTTCGAGGTCTATCATAAGCAAATGATCGATGTTTTCATTTAAACTATCTATAATACATTTAGGTATCTACAGGCTTGCAAGCACGTGAACACCGCTCGAGCTGTATTTTGCGACCTAAGAAATTTACAGCAAGCCATGGCACAGTACTCTTGAGCTAACGTTTCACCGTGGAGGAACATTCATCCGCCGTCGGATCTGAATGGACATCCAACGAATACATGATGACACTTCCATCTCCCGAGCCACTTGGCGCCTAATCCAGTTTCAAGTCGTATTTGTGAAGTCTTTTCTTTTGGTTTTAAAGGAGTTCATTGAAAACAGTAGGATGTTGGAAGTATTACCGAAATCCCTAGGTACATCTCCACTATGTTGTTTTTCATATCTTTCTCCATCTTTGACAATGCCTCTGACTGGGCGTTTGCGACGGTGACCTGAAAAATGAGCTATAATAACTGCTGTTGTATGAGCACACAGCTACCCAGCACTCACATAGTCCTTGAGATCGTACGCGACAGGCTCGGCAACGTCTCTTGCGCGATCGGCTGCCGTCATGAGCTTGTTGCCGAGGAAAAAAATCCCGTCGTAATAGGCCACAATTCGTCTCCGCAGCGTCTCTGCTGTGGTCTGTATCTGCTCAACATAGCGTTCCGCCACTTCTGACATCTGAAACAGTGGATCTTACGTATGGGGCTTTGGTATCCCCAGTGAAGCCCACAGGGCAACCAACTGCCACACATCGTTGCCGGAGTCCGATGGGGGACTCCAATTCCACCATAATATTGATTTGTCGGGGACAGTTGTCTCTTTGTCGCCGCTACTTTTCGAGCATAATTTCTTAATCACAACAGTAGGACTTTGTTGTGACTGTTTTATCGGGTTGCAAGATGCTGTGGTGGATGAAACCTTTGCAGCACCACCGAACAGTCAACATGGCCTTATTAGGGAGGAGATCCGGTTTAGGAAAGTTAGATGGTGGGGAAGACCTATCCTCTCAGACATGTCCTCGCTTTCTGTTATTATACACCTTGGGTGTACCACCATGGGAGTTGATGATTTCTATGTGTTGTTGTTTATCGTCCTTAAGCACGAAGGCAACATTTGTGTCGGAGCAGCGTTCCTTACACTGGGCGGGGCTAGAGCTCCTTTCTCGAGCGAGCTTACACGGTGCTCTCATGCTGAATACTGACTGGGATGACAGTACTTTAACATAATAGGAACACGGGGTTGAATGGGAGGTTTTCTACGCGTTCATATGTACCGAAAGTTTATATACTAAGCTATGTGGAACCAACAGCTGTTATGTACACATTACATTCACGCTTCCAGGGGCCGGATTCTTGAGCGACTTACAGCAATTTAACAGAGAAAATTACAGCCGAAATCCCTGATAGCGCGGCTTATCAAGCGATATGGTGGGCGATAAGCCGCGTTATCTAAGATTTCCGCCGTGAATTTTCTGTTAAAGTTATGTAAGTCGTTGATGAATCCGACCTCAGGAGGGTTCACCTTGTCGAAGGATCAGAGGAAATGTAGTTCTACAGAATTACTTTAAACGTTGGAAGTTATCTGTTCTACCACTTGCGTTCTCATTGTTCTTTGGATAACGTCACATGAGAATATAGTCCAATAAATGCAAGAATGAAGGAAGGTTGTGGAACTTAGACACTGAATGGTGACAAGGTCGTATCTGGTCGCAAACAACTATTGAGGTATTACACCTCTATTCAGTGGTTATCCAGCTGGCTAAAAAGGTACAAGGAGATTCCTAGCCCAGTTCACCACAACAGTATCGCATAACATTTTTAGTTTAGTACAACACACATGTTATATAGAGTTGTTCTACACATTGACCCCATCGCCCCGCTTTCCGCCCACAATTCTTCCAAAAGCAGTCCTGTAACACGAAGGACGGCTTGAGCGGATAAATCTCGGTCCAAGTCTAGAGAGGGGTTCATCCTGCATCTGCTCTATTTGTAGCAGCTTTAGCCTAGCTGTTACAAACTGGGTGCCTTTCTAGGGTTATCACGGATATGTAGGCTTTTTCCATGTATACGATTTTGGGCAATTTCTCTGAATGTTATGAAGACGCATGAGGTTGGACCGCTCCCACCGTATACTTGCACCCATTCCGACTGCCACCCGTCGCTGTACCTGCAGCGGGCACTGTGAGGAAATATGTTTCCCATCCCACACTCGAAGTATAAAATCCCTTGCGACCTCACCTGAGAACTCCACGAGACTATGGTGGAATTCGGGTCGCAGGTACAAACGACACACGTGTCGCGCCGCGAAGGAACACTAAACGACCCGGTACTTAATGGCCTGTTCATACTTCGTGATAAAAGCGACTTGTCGTCCGTGCAAAACATGCAGATCGATTAAAAGCGAGCGATCGCCGTCGAAATGTTCATACTTGCGTGCTATCGCTGTCGCTCGTCTGTTCACACTTTCCAGGAGCTGCCGTCGTGAAGTATGAACAGTCCCTTAGGCCCCTATTATACTGTGTATGTTCTACTGTGGCGACAGAGTCGGGAACAGCGCCGATAGTGTTGAGCAGTGCGTAGCAGCCCGAGCAACACATCGTCGCCAACGGCGTCGTCGAGAGGTATGCAGCTACAAGGCACCAGATGCACCCCTGCAGTTCGCCGCTATCGATGACGTCACCGACAGCAGCGTCGGCGACAGGTTGTGGTCGACGGTTCGCAGCGTCACCGAAGTATACCATAATCCTAAGGGCCTGTTCAGTGTTGAGGCCTGTTCGGCGACGACGTTGGCACCGTCGGCGGCAGCGTCGGGGACGTCATCGACAGAGTCTGGAACAGCGGCGGCAAGGGTGCATCGGATGCCTTGTAGAACCGGAACGCGCTCTCAGTGTCATCATTTGGTAACCAGTCTGCGGATAGACACGCTAGGTGATGAAGGAATTCAAGTGAGATGGTGAAGAGACGCCGAAATACGGACTCACTGCGAGAAGCTTCGAGAACGCCCCTCCTCCCCCCCTCCCCCCGACTAGGATATATCCGGCCAAACTCTAGGTTCCGTGCCCAACCGCATGCACGTATTCATTTCTGAAACAGCCACCAATTTGACAGCCTTCAGGTAGCCTTTCACAACATTCAATCTGTCATTCTCCCTCCCAAATAGTTAGAACGAGTGAAGTGCGCTAAAAGATGCTATTTTTGCACCCTATGTGGACTGCTCGAGAGCGCAGAGACAGGCTAGGGAAGGAACTCCAGGGTGTGTGGCACCAAAGCTGCTCGTGTGGAAACTGCCTTCGTCGCTCACGGGGAGTCCGCGGCTGGGTTCTGGGGAGGGGATTCCAGGGTGTGTGCCACTAAAGCTGCTCATGTGGAAACTGCTTCCGTCGCTCAGGGGAGTGCGCAGCTAGGTTCTGCGCTTTTCGAGCGCAGAAACAGGCTAGGGAAGGGACTCCAGGGTGTGGTGCGTCCAAGCTGCTCGTGCGAGAACTGCTCCCGTCTCCCAGGGCTCTCCAGTAGCGGCGGTGGAAGAGCCGCGATCCGCCACCGACCGATCACTCCTCGACTGACGGTCTTACTTAGATCTAACCAGATCCTCCTGATATCGCGTCATATCGACGTGGCCATTTTCGATATCCACCGACACCATGGTCAGTCGATATGGAGGAGGGTCGTTGAGCGGTCGGTGGCGGATCGCGGCTCTTCCACCGCCGTTACAGGAGAGCACTGGGAGACGGGAGCAGTTCCTGCACGAGCACCTTGGACGCACTACACCCTGGAGTCCCTTCCCTAGCCGAGTTGTGCGCTCGAAGAGCGCACAACCCATCTCCGATGTCCCCCTCAGCGACGAAAGCATTCTTGGCACGAGCCGCCTGGATGGCCCACACCCCGGAGTCCCTTCCCTAGCCGAGTTGTGCGCTCGAAGAGCGCACAACCCATCTCCGATGTCCCCCTCAGCGACGAAAGCATTCATGGCACGGATTGATGTGCAAGTTTGCGTGGTACTCCAGCAGGAGCTGGCATATTGCCAGCGGAGCAAGTGGTTAGTTCTAATGGCTATCTCGACTTACCGTGGCGTCGGTGGATATCGAAAATTGCCACGTCGATACGACGCGACCGCACGCGGCTTGGCGGAGGAAGAATAGCCGCCATCCTGCTCACCCACCCCCAGCCCCTAGACTTCACCGAGAGTCTAACGGCTGCCTTACGAAACCTTTGAGGCGCAAAACAAAATTTCCCGATCCGCGGAAGAGCAACTCTACCTCCTGACGCTACGCCCCCGCAGGAGGCGGGTGTACATCCTGACGCGCTGCCGAATAGGTCAACCGCTACGTTGTTGCATCGTGAATTGCATGTAAGTACGCGTCCGGTTTCGTACAATGTGAGAAATGCCACGTTGCGTTTGAGTACTGGTGGGCTAGCCCGCCCCTTCCCTACCTGACAGTTCCACGGGGGGGGGGGGGCGGCAGCGATACTCAGACCGGCGCGTGCGGTCGCGCGCGCGTGCGTCGCTTCGGGGAAAGTCCTCGCTGCTTCGCTGGCGGAGAGGGCGAGTTTAATGCCGAGGCAGGCTGAGCTGGAGAGCGAGCGCGTGGGGGACGTTCAGGAAGCGCTGCTGGGCACAAACGGGTGGAAAATGGAGAATGCCTGAGAGAAGGTAGGATGGCACAACTGGTTGGAAAAAGGTAGGATGTCTAAACGTTGTCTCATAGGGCGGAGTAGTGGGAGGACAGGTTAGTGCTAATTACTCGAGTGGCATTAAGCTGCGTCAAGTCAGAGCGGGAGAGGTAGCTCGTGAAGGATTAATCACGAAGATCAAAAAACAAAAAATAAAGTTAAGGAATGGGTCAATGATGACGTGTTTCAGGAGGCAAACCGGCACCACTCAGTTAGAAAATCCTTTTACTTTTCCATTGTGTAGGGTGAGCTGCTGTCGAGTTCCAGTACCTTCCATCTCCTGTGCAAGCCGAAGCAGTTCAGCCGATAGATAGGTTGGGACGCGTATTCGCGCTCTAGCATGATGGGTGCATGGGGAAACTCGTACGCGTTCCTGCCATGGCAGGAGGTGAGTCCGCCTGCAGCGCCGCACCGCGACCGCACGCATGGCAGCGAGTGAGTATCGTTGCTCGCAGCCGAGTTCCACTCTCCCTACTAGAGTAGATATGCACCTTTCTACGAGTATATGCAATCTTGATGCGTGCACCTCCCGCCAAATCCCTACATCTCTTTAGCGTCCTAGGACACAGCCTCTGAAAAAATAGTCCCAGTAGGATATGCACAGCACCCACCTTTCCGAATGAGTGCACTAGATGAAATGAGATAGAGACACACGCAGTATACCGTTTAAGTGATAATCGTGATAAAATGGAACCAATCGCTTATCAAGAAATGTGGGAAAACGCATAAGATAGTTGGTCTTACAAGTGAGATCAATGAACATCCCGTGGTAATTTTCAAAGTGGCCTATTGAGGGTTGCAAGGTGTTGCCTAAAGGCCGCCACAGACTTCTGCGGCGCCGCTCGGCGGCGCCGCTCAGCGGCCCCGCTGGCGGCCCCGCTGGAGGCGAGCTCTGCGTCTCTGCCCTATGGTTAAGCATAGGGCAGCGGCGCCGCCGGTGCCGCCGCAGAAGTCTGTGGCGGCCTTAAGAAGCACCGTAGTGGTTTTCCAATTTCCTGTGGACATCTGGGCAGTTCACAAATTACAAAAAACCCTATCACTTCAAAAGGTTTGGGGCTGCAACAGAAGCGGAATTACAGCGAACTCACAATTTGCTTGTTAGCGATACAGTAACCAACGCGAAACATTGAGGTGCGCCGCTCATTAGCTAGGTGTCGGGGAGTGGATGGCCGAGTGGGTGCGGGGCCGACTTGCAGGAAGAGGGTTTTGGGTTCAGATCCGGAGCTTGGGTTTCTGCATTGCTGGGTTTGCTCACTGCTCTTTTGCCGATGTAAAGTGTATCTTAAACGCGGTGGTGTACCATATTTACGTTATAACCTTATATTAACCCGTATCATACGATTTAACAACGATGCTGCCTATTTTCTCCCACCACTCTCTGCTAATCGAATGCCTAAAGACTTGCACTCCCACGACTTTGGAGATCGAAAGTAATTTTCGCCCATACTTTGTCTTAGGGGCTAATTGAAGCGCTGATCACAGATAAACGATCTGAATAACGCTTTCACGTAATCGCGTGATCCCGCATTTTCGTGGGTGATGAAAGTTATCAACGTCAGTGCATAGAACCTATTTCTTCAGCTATGTGATCAGACTTGCTTTCTAATCTTCTACTTTGAGATGGAAAGGAGTGCAGAAAATAGACATTTTAGAAAAAGGAATGGCAGATTCGTGGTCAGCAGCTTAAATAGTTTCCATAGTCGAGGAAAGGGCGAAATCATGATCCCTCCCGCCATCTCACTCACGACACCCACAGTAACCTACCCTGGTCGGCCAAGTTTTCAAACTTGGATACTGTATTCGTGCTCGGCATCCAAAATAGCAGTACTGTGCGATGTTTGGGTGAAAAAAATTTTCGACCTCTCCTTGACTTTTGGAGTAGCGATAGTATGTGCAATCTTGAATTTTAGCCCTTTACTTGCAGATCTAACAATATCTATGTTTGAATTTGAATATCCCAAAAATACAACTTTAGAGGGACATCAGTTATTTAAACCATCTAGATACATGGATGGCATACTTATAGATCATAACTTTACTGAAGATATCATAGACAATACTCTTGGATTAGTGTACAAAAGCACGCTTGCCTTTAAAAAGACACATACCACTGAACACACGTGTAATTATCTGGACCTAACCCTAAAAATTGTAAATAACCAAGTAGAGACCAACTTGTATAATAAAACAGATTCCTTTAACTTTAAAGTTAATATGTTCCCACACATGGATTCTAAAGTTTCTGTCAGAGTTAAACGTAATGTCATATACACAGAAATCCTTAGAATAACAAATGCTTGCTCAAAATTTGAATATTTTTGTAATAAATTAGAAGATTTTTATAAAGTTCTTGTAAATAATGGATTTAACAGAAATTTTATCGTCAATAACATTGGTAGGTGTACTTTTAAAAATAGACAAATATTGTTTAAATACAACTTGCTAGACCATAGCAAAGAGGCTATAAACTTTGTGAAAACATTAAGCTGAATTTGACAATTTACTAAAATATACTCTTACGTCATTAAATTATTCACATATGTGTATGTTTATATTCATGAAACTTTGCTTTTGGAATTTAATACAAAACTTAAATCAATCATTTAAACTTGAAAATAATAAATTAAAGCCAAAAAGCAGGATTAATATAGAAAAATGCCGCCGTGATATCATTCCAAGCGAAGCAAAATGACTTACACTGTGGAAAGATATGAGTTATCCGTTCTGATAGCGAATACTGTACTACAGTGGAATTTTTTTTGTCAAAGCGAAGACTAGAGTCAGCTGATCGTCAGCTGATCGACTAGTGTGAGTACAAAAACCTTTATAATTTTAACTTAATTTCAAATGTTAATAAAATAAATTATATATCAATATAATAAACTTTTAAACTAAGCATAAAATATAAAAATAAAATTTTAAAAAAATTTAAGTTTAATAAACATTAAAATTATCAGAAAATGAATCAGTAAATTAATAATTTACACATCCAATAATTTTGTAGCACCTTCCTCTTCACTGATGAGCCACCGGGAAGGTGTTATAACAAAAAGGTTTGTCTGAAGATAGGTGGCGAAACGAACCTTTTTGAAAAAAGAAAAATATGCAACTTTATTCACTACGCTTTGAATTTTCTTTATTGTTATTTTCAGAAATTAACCTGCAAAAGATATGGAGCTCTAATTATAGTTAGATGTCAGAAATTCGACAGTTTGTTAGGTTTTCTCAAGGAGGCTGGAGGGTGCATTCAAGTGAATCACAAACTGCAGGCTGGGCAGCGACTGGGAGGGCGTGTGGATAGCGATGCAGATTTACAGGAGAGGGGTACAGGGTTCGAATCCGGGCCAGGGGTTTGCTGATTGCCTTCCGTTTTTGTAAATGTAGAATGCGTTTTGAGCTGGGCCAGACACCGTTTTTATTTCCTGACTCTTTTTTGACCTCTTTTCGGATATGAAAAAGTCAGGGTTTCGTTGCTTAGAGCTACGTCGTGTTCCAAAAAAAACATGCTTGTTTCGCTGGAAGCTCTCATTAGTTGCTATACCTGTATGAATCTTTTGTAATGCTTTCTGCTTGTTTTGAAAGTGTTTCTCATTTTAACCTCATTTACGATCACGATCGAGATGTGTTGCTTCATTCCATCTCCTGGACTTGCTGATAGGTCAGTCCTCAGGTTTCTATGGAAAACGTTTGTGTAAATTTTACTAATTTTACCATCTCTTTTAAAATGTACCATTTTTGATCCCGTAGTTTGGTCTTATTGCAGCCTATTTTTTCTCGACCGCACTTCCATACTGACAGGTAGTGGGGGGGGGGGACATTGCAAATGTAGGTGCTTGTAATAAACCTCGTAACTTCGTAGGTAGAGAATAAAATTTCGTCAAACTCTGTCTTGATGGTTAACTGGGTGGTGTTTATGAATCTGGCAAACACTTTTGGTGTTACGGTGCAATAGGTGATGGTAAGTGTGTAAGTAAAGGGATGGATACAGAATAACTGGTAGTTTTGTACTATCGTGACTCCAAAAGCCGAGAAAGAAGTCGAAAAATATTTTCACCCAAACATTGACCAGTACTTTTATTTTGAATGTTGAGCACGAACACGGTATCCAATTTTGAAAATTCGGCCGACAAGGGTAGGTTACTGTGGGTGTTGTGAGTGAGGATGGCGGGGTCATGATCGCTGATTTTGCCCTTTCTTCGCCTATGAAAACTACTTAAGCTGCTGACCACGAATCTTGTGCCAGGGGCTGTCCCTGCACAACCGTCTCTCGCCGGGATCGGCGTCCCTGCCGATTATAAGCTATCACGTGAAGAGTGAAAAAACGAGAGAAAAAAACAGGACTTTTCATCCACAAAAACAATAAATGCCATCATTCACATATACATATTCTAAAACTACATAAGAATTCAAATGCTCAGTATGGATAATATGCGTGCCTTCTCTGGCAACCGCCCCAGTACCTCCTAGCGCTACCCCCACCACGGCTTCCGCTTGCGCTCATGCTGTTGCTGGGTGGTTTCATCGAATCCATATTCCTGACGTTGTTGTCGACTGAGCCTAGAACTGCTCTCTTTTCCCTGTATGCGCGTCTTCTATTTGCTCCTGAAATGAAACGAACAGTTTTCCTCGAACGTATGGAGCTACATAGTTGCGTAAGGCAATTAAAAATGCTTTTGTCGACTGCGCTGAGTACACAGATCGTTCTGACATCCTGCTATTTTCTCCGAGACATGCGAATGGCTCGTCCAATGATGAAATTGAGTTGAACATTGCGGTCGCGTTAGCTTTCATTGCCATTGCGGCATTCTTAACTATGTCGCACATTTCCAGCGCATCCTTCCTGTTCTGGTCCCCTGCTACCTCTCCGCTATGACCTGATACGACCATTATTTTCGTCCCGCATTGCACCGTAGTTGTCAGTGCCATCGCTAGGCCTTGCATTCCGCTGAATTGTACGGTCTTTCTGTTGTCGGCGTTACGAAAATGCAAACTTCGATGTCCTTAAATTCCGCAATAATCGAAGTGGCCTCTTTCAGATCTCTATATATTGCTATAGTAACGGTGTCTTCTGGCTTTAAAACTCTGCTGAAATTTCTGAATCCGCACGGCATCAGAAGCGTGTGTGGCTTCCGTCCATGGACTTCCACGTCGTTCCAGTTATGCGTCAGGGCGAACCGCATTTCAGCATGTGCTTAGTCGTTCAACTGGACCACCTCCATCTTCACTGTTCACACGGTATGACCGTTATACTGCTGCCGCCGTGCTGCAGGAGTACTCTCAAACGTGTTCCCAACGCGCTTGAAGTAGGTGTAAGCTTCCTCGATTCCGGAAGCTGTGACCAACTTGTATGATGACGAGCGCATTGAGTAACGTTTCTTATCCACGTCCGCTTCGCTCTCGTAGATTGATATCAGCTGCGCCAAGCGAAATACCGTCGAAAACGTCAACGCCCTTATGGTCGCATCGCTCTCATCCGGAACAACGTCAGAAAAATCTACGTCTTTAACAAAACAAAAGGTATCGTCATCGTGCGAACTTCGCCCTCACCGGGACATTCGAAGAACGGTGATAGTGCGATGTTGTCCGAGACCTCGCTGTTCACCGACGTCAACGCTCTGCAATACGCTTCCTTTAGAGGTTCACCTACCATTTTCTGAGGTCTTCTTCCTCTCACTCCCTTCTCACTCTTGTTTTGACGGATACATCACTAATATCGTGTGAGAGTACAATGAGCATATCATGTTGGACACGGATTGGGTCCTCAACTATTTATAACTACTATTTATAACTATTTATATTTGTTACAAGTGCTGAGTTGTCGCTCGTCTCAATCACACAGTGCGGACCACTCCAGTTGTTGGTTAGTTTGGGACGCCTAGACGTACCCTTCTCCCGCGGCATGAGCATATAAACTCTATCACCTTCTTTTGGCCGCCTGGTAATTTCTACACACTTTTGTTTATCATATCTTTCTTTCATCTAAACTCGATATTTTTCGTTTAGATCTTTTGTGCATTCATTTATATGGTGGATACCGGCTAATAACTTATGTTTATAGTCATCGAAATCGATGTGGTTTCACGACAAACCTTCGCTGAAGATTTCATTCGAAGGAACCATGAGATCAAACGCATGCAAAATATAAAACGGGCTGTCCCCTGTTGCTTCATGGGGCGCGGTATTACACATAAGCGAACACTACCATAGGGAGCTATACGTTCCATTGAGTTGGAATTGTAGTTCGTTTTTTAGCATGCGACATATCGTTTGTATCACGCGCTCCGTGACATCATTTTCTCTAGAATTGTACTACTTGGTAAAAGACTGCTTTATGCCCGTCAATTCGCAGATTTCCGGAATGACGCTTTTCATAAAATTTGCCCCTTGGTCTGAATGTAAGCACTTCGGCCATCGGCAACCTTCGCAAATCCATTTTTCGAATAGCATCTTAGTGATTGTCTTAGCTAATTTGTCCGGAATAGGATATGCCCCGACATACTTTGAAAAGTGATCAATAACTACTAAAGCATATCGATTTCCGCTCTCCGATAGCCCGAGCTCCACTACATCCATACCAATTACTACAAACGGGCGAGATGCGGTCATTGGCTTCAAGGGTGCCGTGTTCCTCTCATGCGAACGAGCTAGAAAACATTCTCGATATGCCTTAGCTCATCACCATATAACGTGCTCCATACCTTCCCAAAATACCATTTTTCCGAGATGTTGCCTCATCTTCCTACCACTGAGATGTCCCGCCATTGTTCCAGAATGGGCTTCGTCAAAAACTGCCTTCCTTCGTTCTTTGGGTACCACCGCAACGGGCCCACGCTCCGTTATCTTTCTGAGCAGCCCATCTTCTATTATAAAATCCGCACTGTTGTATTTCTTTGCGCAACGTGGTAATCAGATGTCATAGTCCTGTTGTCCATTCTCTCTTTCGTTGATCACTTCTACGTAAACAGGTAGTCTTTTCTTAGCTTTTCTCACTTAACCAATCTGCTCGTTCCTCATCTACATGTGTCACTACCACCTCATTCTCTTGGCATACTGCCGGTTCATTGCAATGTCTCTTACCGCACCACGCGACAAACAATCTGCTACGACATTCGCTCCCCCTGCTACGTATTCTATTTCGAGATTGTACTTTTGAACCTCAAGCGTCCACCGTAAAACTCTTCTGGAAACGTTAGTTTGTTTGAACAGGCTTGTCAGTGTCTTATGATCCGCTGTTACAATTGTTCGCAAGCCGTATATAAAGAAATGGAATTTCTTTAATGCGAACACGAGAGCTAGCGCCTCTAGGTCGGTAACATGATAGTTTTAATCGGCTTTAGAGAGACCTTTTGAAGCGAAATAACGCGGATGCAGTAGCTTATCCAATCCTTTCTGACAGAGTGCTGCACCTATCCATCTCCAGATGCATCCGTATAAATTATAAATAGTCTCGTCAAATATACAGTGGTTTCGCTATTTTCGGAAACACCAGAATGAATTTGCGGTAATAGGACGCTAGTCCCAAAAATGCTTTCCTGCAATGTTCCATGGGGCGGGGTATCCAACTTATCGGGATAAGTTCGCACCCTATTTCATCGATGATGTGCCCTAAGAAGCTCACTACATCCTTGAAGAAAGCGCATTTTTCAGACTTAAATTTAAAAAAAAATTGAAGATTTTTTCGCTTTTCTGAAGGCATCAAACACCATTCTTAAAACTTCCATGTGCCGTTCCTTCGTTTTGGTGGCTATTAGCACATTATTTATATACACAAAAACTTCACTATTTTTAACTTGTAGCTCTCCTAATACCGTGTCCATCAGACGCTGAAAACGCGCAGAGCTAATGGAGAGTCCAAACGGAAGGACTTCAAACAAAGTCGAGTCCTTCACTCGTTGTAAACGCGCCTTTCTCTTTAGTAGCCTCCGTCAACCGAATTTGCCAATACCCTGATCTAGGGTCGAGAAAACTTTCTTTCCTTCCAAACTCTGTAACAATGCGCCTATAGTCGACAATGGATATACATCCTGCTTTGTTACTTTGTTCAGCGCCATATAATCAATGCAAAGCCGCAACGATCCGTCCTTCTTTTCTACAAATACTACAGGGGATGCCCGTTCAGGATAACTTCTTGAAATTATTCCGCACTCCATCAGTCCTTCTATAATATCCTTAAACTGCACGCGAGCTCTCATCGGTACTGGTCTTGTTTTTTGCTTAATAGGCCGACTATCCCCTGTATCTACGTCGTGTTCGACGAGATTAGTTTGTGTAAGCTCTGTATCTCTTACCTTGAACACATCCCTGAACAATGTAATCAATTGCTGTAGCTCTGCCGTCATCGACGTATTTTTTCGTAGGATGTCGAGGAGTTCCTCAGTGCTCTCTTTTCTATACCTTTTTCACCTTTGGACCTGTTTTCTAACATGTCGGCGCCATTTTCCCACGCATTCTTTGGAATTAACTCTTCAAACGACCATTTTCCGATTTTCTCTCCTTTATGCGGAACTCTTGCCTCATCCAACTGATTACACAACGCCACCTTTGCAGTCCCGTCCCTAGTAATCTTATATATCCCATGCGCAATGCAGGGAGTTTTTGACAGAAACAAATACTCTCCTTCTGGAACTGAGTTTGTCACTGTAACTACTCTAGTACTATGAGGTGATACAAACGTTCGTGATTCTACGCATACTGCAGGCAAGTCGTTTTCTTAGAAATCTTTCTTTGTATCTTTTCTCGCCATTAGCCTCATCTCAAGGAGCTCTAGAGCATTGGTTCCAAGGACGACTTCATCCATGCCCTTGCCAATGTAGAATGGCACTACTTCAGTCCGGTCGTTCATCGTGACACGTAGTCGGACCGCTCCCACAAAATCCATCGGCTCTCCGGACACATTCCAAACGATTACGCCTGCTGCGGGGATTCTTTGCATACATTCTTCAGCGTCCCAGCCCTTATTGCTTCACTAAACAGCTTAACCGGTAGGATTGACGTCTCGGACCCGGTGTCCAACAGTGCAGGTACGGTTCTTTTCAGAATTTCTACCTCTACTAAGGTTTTTTTCCTGAACAACCTTCCTGCTGTTTGCGGCCTTTTGCTAGAAGCCATAGTGTTCACTGGTGCAGAAGCGGTGACGGCCTGCCTACGTTCCTGTCTAACGTCGCTGTTAACAGGACGCCGACTTTTCTAGTCCCACGACGGGTTTCTATGGGTTATGCACTCTCATGCTATATGACCTCTATCACCGCACCTATAACATTCCAGCCCTCTTTCAGCATCTGTACGTGGCCTGGCACCATCCTCCGCCGAGTTATCGCGGTGTCGCTGCCTGTCCTCTATGCTAAATAATAGGTTGTCCCATAAGTCCCCGCCGTTTTTTAATGATTCATTACGGATCCCGCCGGCGATCTCTTGCGCAGCGCGATACCGCATTCGAAGGGAAATGATTTGCTCTATTGAAGCATGTATTGCATTTCATTTTTATTCGAAATTTTGTCAATTTTTAGGTCGTTAAAGTGAAAAGTGAAAAAGTGGAGAAGTAGCCATTTGCGCACTTGCTCTCTCCGCTTAAGCTCGAAAATTTCGAACAGTTTTTTAAATCGTTTAGCAAACAATGTTCTATACTACAAGAATACGTGTTGATCCTATCTGCTCATTTTTCTTTTATTGATTTTTGGGACGTCCGATGGAGAAGATTTATTTTTACTGACAGATCCTGCTCTGTGGTAGGGCTTTTTTGCTCAGTGTTACATGTCATTTGAAAGAAAATGTTTTGCTCTATTAGAATATGTGTCGCGATTATTGGCTCATGCTGATTTTTGTCGAATATCAACAAAATTCCAAAAAGAGAAAAATCATCTTCACGAAAAACTCCTCCTTGTTCAGTCTGTCTTGCGCAGTTTTATATGAAGATTGATATGATACTCGAAAGCGCATGTCCTGTTCTACCAGAATATATGATTTGTTCTTTGGCAATTTTAATTTTTGCTAATTTTCAGGTCATCGAAATGGAGCAGTGCGAGGTCGACAAGGATGAGCATTTTTGGCACCTTCTTCTCTTTGCTTTCAACCAGGGTTCTAATGCGGCTAAGGCACTAAAATTCTAGTTGACCGTGCAAACACTATTTGTCATCGCCAGTTACAATTCTGTGCAAAAATCGTTGAATAAATGGTATCGGGCAAACAGGCCGGCAGCAATCGTCACTCCGTTCTTGATGTTCATCCTTGTCGACCTGGCACTGCTCCATTTTGATGACCTGAAAATTAGCAAAATTTTGAATGGCCGAAGAACAAATCATATATTCCGGTAGAACAGGGCATGCGCTTTCGAGTGTCATATCAATCGTCATATAAAACTGCGCAAGACACACTGAACGAGGCGAAGGAGTTTGTTGGTGAAGATGATTTTTCTCTTTTTGGAATTTTGTTAATATTCGACAGAAATAGCATGAGCCAATGAACGCAGCACAAATTCTTATAGAGCAAGACATCCTCTTTCAAATGACATATAACAATGAGCAAAAAAACCCTACCACAGAGCAGGAGTTTCGATAAAAGGACGGAAAAGTAGGACGTCCCAATTTGATGACCTAAAAATCAATAAAGGACAAATGAGCAAATATGACCAATCATGTAGCACAGAACATTGTTTTCCAAATGCTGTAAAAAGCTGCGCGAAAAATTCCGAACCTAAGCGGAGAGAACAAGTGCGCAGATGGCTACTTTTTCACTTTTTCACTTTTCACTTTAACAACCTAAAATTTGACAAAATTCTTAATAAAAAAGAAGAACAATGCACATTCTGATAGAGCAAATCATTCTCTTTCGAATGCTTTATAGCGCTATTCATCAGACGGCGAGCGGAATCCGTAATAAATCGCTAAAAAACGGGGACTTATGGGACAACCTAATAGATGGCCCGTGCTTTGCTGCCTTGGGGAATCTTGACCTATATCACTTCTGCGTGTTACACACTGTCGTTCAATGGCAACAGATCCTGAGGTGCGGCCTATACCCTTGCTTTGCGCCATCTCCTTCCTTTGCTGACCTTTGGTTGGGCTCTAGTCTCAACGCAGCCTTTTTTCATTGTCGTACACCTCCTCGCTTTCTGATGTTTTTATCGCTTCAGACAAGAAGTAACTCTCTCCCAAGAAACTGTGTGGACAATATCTCGGCCATCTTAAGACTACAGCTTCCTGTGGGGCGGTAGGATACGCTTTGATTGCAGTTGATTCCAACACCGAACAAAACTCTTCTACCGTTTGCACCGGCCGTATAGTCAATCCTCGCGGTTTCGCTATTGCTCTTACCCTTACCGCGTTACCGTCTTCCTGCAATCTTTCCTTCATCGCCCCTACCATTTCCCCAAAAGCGCACGCTTTCTCAGGAACCCTTCGAATAATTGAATGAGACTCTTATTATCCCATTGTGGCTTTCGGTAACGAATGGTGAACTTGTTTAAGAACTTGCGAAAACTTTGCCTACCGCTTCCCGTATATGGTTTGAATGGGGATAATACAGCTGTTCGCAGATACTCTGTTAACACACTCTCACTCGCATTCCCACCTTCATTCGGATGATGTGCTCGCGTACCTGTGTCCGCAATATGTACGGCTTGCATCCCGTTCCCGCTCGAGCCTTCTCTGGGCGTTGGCGAAGAGCAGATGGGGTCGAGTCCCTCGAGAGCCTCGCATCCTGTGCATCACAACTGAGGTCAATTTTTGCGAATTTTTGCCACTTATTGCTCACTGTTGAGTGCTCACCTTGTGCAAGGTCCTGCGACATGTGGGTTTTTCCCAAATTCTTGAGCTGCTCGGTTAGCTGTTGCACCTAAAAATTCTTTTCATTTATTTCTTGTCTCATCATAGTGATCATGTCATCGCTCTGCTGTTTTTTTGCTAACTCTCTCAGTCGATGGTCTATCTCGTTTTTAATACAGCTAGCTATAGAACAGATGCGGTCAAGAAGCTTTCTTTCGGCAAGTTGTTCGTCAAGGTATGCCTCTAACTGTTGCACCCGAGTTAAATTAGCGATTCTAGCACGCCTACTTCTATCAACTGCTCGGCCGATTTCTCAATTACACAGCCCATGCACCAATCTTTCTACTTCATTTCCTATTGTTTCTTTAGCCACTTTTACTTGCCCATCGACTGCATCTCTTATTCTGCCCCTTATTGGATTATTAGTTTTGAGCACCTCGCTCATCACTTTTTCACTCTCTACTGTTATCATTACCAGGTTCTTATGGATTGCTTTCAACAACTCGTTCGTTTCTCGCATTGTTGAACAATTCAACTGCCGACGGGCCAATTGATCCTCTTCGTCCTTGTCAATCATAGCTTCTGCCATGGGACCCGAGCAGCGCGTCAGCATCAATGTAGTCCATCTGCAATGATCTCGATATTCAAATGACAGCCTAGCTACTTCCTGTACGAATAACCGACGCCACGCGCGAAATTTGGACGAGTGATCGCGAATCGATTTACGGCTCGATTATGTAGGACAAATCCAATACCGGTGCACACATTCCACACTCTAATCTTTTGCACCGTAGCTGACCTCTTGGTTTAGTGATGGTTGCTGTAATCACCACTGGTACTTCTTTTCATGTGCACGGTGACGCTTTCTGCGTTCAAACCGCTATTGCCAATAATAAAGAAACAGAGACGCCTTTCGCGTTCAAGTCACTTAGCTATTTTCTAGATGTGCGCACGACGACGAATCCACGTTCGTGCCACCAGCAGTTTCTCAATAGCGGCGACCCTTGAGTTCAACATGCTACGATTCGCTAAACCGCTTCTTCGCTAAACCGCTTTGGTTCGGCCCCATGTACCAGGGGCTGTCTCTGTCGGACTACTATCAGGCAATCTTCTGCCTGACAACCGGTTCCAAGATGGCTTTACTGTAGACGACCGGCTCCAAATTTCTATTGGAGACCAAATGTACAACGACGACGGTGGCAGGAGGTTCAAAGGCCGGAAGGCAGGAGTAGACCGACTGCCTTCCTGCGCTGGCTATTTATCCTCTCTAGACGGCCTAGCCCCGCTAGATCGTGACCCCTGACCACATCTATCGACTAGATGACCTTCCTGGGGTTAGCTGCGTGACTTACTGCACATCTGCCATTTCCTTTTCTAAATTATCTATTTTCGTGCACTTCTTTCCATCTCCATGTAGAAGATTGGAAAGCAAGTTGGTCACATGGCTGAAGAAAGAGGTTCTATGTACTGACATTGATAACTTTCATCACTCACGAAAATGCGGGATCACGCGATTACGTGAAAACTGTATCAGATTTGTGATCAGCGCTTCAATTAGCCTACAAGACAAAGTATGGGCAAAAATTACTTTCGATCTTCAGAGTCGTGGGAGTGCAAGTCTTTAGGCCTTCGATTAGTAGAGAGTGGTGGGAGAAAATAGGCAGCATCGTTGTTAAATCGTATTATACGAATTAATATAAGGTTATAACGTCATTATGGTACACTACGGCGTTGAAGATACACTTTACATCGGCAAAAGAGCAATGAGCAAGCCCAGCAATGCAGAAACCCAACCCAGCAGCCCCAAACCTTTTGCAAGTTAGATTTTAATCACGACATGGCAGTTCCAGACGTCTGTTTTGCTTTATTGGCCCACAATGAAGTGATACGGTTTTTTGCAATTTTTGACCTGCCCAGACGTCCGGAGGAAATTTGAAAACAACTACGGCGCTTTTCACAAGGGAAGGGTCTGAAGGGTATGTCTGAACGGGGCGAGCGACTCATATAGAGTGAATCCCCACCCCTCAATTAGTACGAAAATGTGTTTATTTTTTGCCAAGTCGTTAAACCTAAGGAGTAGGGGTCGCAATGGGCATCACGAGTTTGAGGGCCTTGTACGCCCGCGATGCCCCTGCCGACGAGCGGCTCGGAGCGCAGTAGAAGTGCGGTTGCTTCGTGTGAGGAAGGTCGGGGTTTGGTTCTTCTGCGCTGCTGCATTTTTGCATTTCAACTGATTGCTTGAGATTTGAATTTTTGAAGGCATTTGAAATCTATACCATTCGATAATCAAGGCACGATGTGAAGATTTGAAGGCATCTAAAGTCTATACCATTTTCAGACGTTTTCTGCGCATTTTCTAGCTCTATGCTGTGGAGAGGATGTTGTTCCTTTTTGCAGGTCAAAAGGAAGGCCGTGCACAATGAAGTGGGAGTGAAATCGCTTCATAAGCGACTTCATGTAACTGAAGAAGCCCACGTCGGCCGGCTGAATCTGGCCGGTGGCACCCGAAGGTATAGTCCGGATACATGGTCATGGTTTACCCTCGGGGCTTGGATCGCGACGTGGTTCAAGAAGCCGGCCCATGAGTCCGGAATAGCAGTACTCAAAGAGCAGTGCTCAAAAAAGGGGAGCACAGTTTGAGTCGTCATGATAGGGCAGTAACCTGTCACGACGAAAGGATTTTCGGTTATGAGCACACAACCGAAATCCAATTGAAGACGTACCCGTCATATGCCCACTGCTTGCTTGCTTCTCCACGTCCATCAGTTCATCTTGCGGATCCCAGTCTTGTTCTTGTCCTTCCATCACTTCCGGCTGTTCGTCTTCGTCAATTTCAAGTTGACGTGCTTCGAGTCCTTGAGGCCATCCGTTCGGCCAGTTTGATTTTTTCCCTCGAAGGTTCCTTGTCTAAAGGTGGGCCACACTTCAGCGTGAGCAGGTGGATCACCACTTGGGCATTGGCGGACATTGTTTGTGTTAGGTTTTAGAAAACCTTCAGCAAACCTCTAATTTCCAGGTGTCAGACAATGATGAGGGAAATAGTGTATTGATGCCGGTTAGGATAATTTGCGCGATGCATTCACCTCGTTTCTCATTTTAACAACCTCCGACGTCACATCCCGGTCTCTTTTGAAAATCCGAGCAGGGTGTTTTCTCCTGAGGTCATTGGTCCTTGTATGGAAACAGACTGTGAGGAGGTGTTTATACGGTGCCCGTATTCTGCACAGTGCTGGTTGCTGCACTTTGTACCTATGTACTGGTGTTGAACATTTATACATCACCATGTTGAGTACCATAGCGTACAGCTGAAAAATGCGCAGAAAACGTCTGAAAGTAGTGTAGACGTCAGAATCCTCAAATCTCAACCAGTCACTTGAAATGCAAAAATGCAGCAGCGCAGACGAACCAAACCCCCGACTTTCCTCGCACGAAGCAACCGCACTCCCACTCTACTCCGAGCTGCTCACCGGGAGGGGCATCGCGGGCGTACAATATCCCCACACTCGTGACGCGCCGTATCCCATTGTGACCCCCTACTCCTTGGGTTTAACGACTTGGCAAAAAATAAACACATTTTCGTACTAATTGAGGGGTGGGGATTCTCCCTATATGAGTTGCTCCCCCCGTTCAGGCATACGCTTCGGATCCTTCCCTTGTCAGACAACCCCTTACAACCCTGGGTTGAGCGATGGTCAACCCTTTCTTTTCGTCTCCTTCATGTTGGCTCTTAATGTGCGGACCCTTCGTGGCGAGTTAGGAGTTCTGGAGCGTCTAGCCCTGTCATGCGCTTTGGTGCTCGTCGCCAAAGCCTCATGGTCCGTCTGCAGTTCGTTGTTCTTCGCTGTTTATAATTTTTATTTTGTTTTTTTCTGATTTTATTGCATTGTGATAATAAACATTTTTATTACTTTTTGTGTTCGGAAATCCCGCTGATTAGGTTCAAATCTGCCGTCTAGATCAAAATTCCACACTATCATACCAGATATTTGATAAAGTGTATATCGGCCTTAGGCCTTTGTTATAGCAACGCTCACCCCGAGCGACGCCCAATGACATGCTATCGATCCTGCGGAGCGACGCTGTCGATATGGTAGCATATCATTGAGTGTCGCTTGGGGTGAGCGATGGTATAACAAAGGTCTTACACTTTATCAAATATCTGCTGTTTTTCCGATCTCGTTTGTTCGTTTTTCCGCCTGTGTCCTCCTACTCGTTACTGACTCGATCCAGTTTCATCAGGCATTACAGAACTACTACCACACCGTTGAGAAAGTACCTACAAACCCTGGATCTCTTCCGGGATTCTTCTCTTCACGCATCCACGTTTGACCAGTTTGGCTTCAATTTATCGATGTTTGTACATGCTTCATTTTAGGTTTTGAATATTGCTGAAACGCGCCTATAGTCCGTGTGTGTGAGTCAATATGTATCGGTTTGAAATACAGCCAATTTGTGGGTATGTCTCTACCTCGGAACCAATTTTCCAGATACCTCTACTTTTTTGAAAAAAAACTAGCCCTTCTGCTTCTTGACATCATTTGCTAAAATAAAACATCCTATTCAAATGATAGTTTCGAATCCTCATCCTTTTCATGCGTGCCGACCTCTGTCCCGAACTTCGTATTAAGTCTGTTTTTGATCCGCTACCACTCCTGCCTCATCACGTCCTCCTTTATTACTGCATGAGATAGCGGTTTAATCTAGGACTACAGTTGCTTCACTTCTTACCCCTGAATAATTCTGTAATCTTATACCGCCTCAAATCGGCTCGGAGGGGGTCACCATATACGGCAACCCTGTTAAACATTTTGTGTTGCGCTAAATTTTAAAAAATGCGCAATACTGGCGTGGTCTATCGCTGTGGTGAGCGACGCTAGGCTATTTCGGTTGTAACCGAAATTCGCGTATCTCCTTACAAATGTGATCGCAAGATGACCCCCTCCGAGCCGTATTGCCCCCTTTCACCTTTGTTCTATGCTAGCGGCTTAGTGGTATTGGTCCTACAGCTAATCGTCACTGCTCCCTCCTGAAGGTTCTATGCAATATATCACGTTCTAACGCATTTAAAAGAAAAGATGTTTCCGATGTTTTATGTCGTCGTCAAGGAGTATATCTTCATCAGAATCTTCTGGTTGATACGTTTTTCTTATGGCTCACTTTTGGTTCTAAAAGTTATATGTTTGTTACTTGCTTGCACTCTGTCCCGTCTCTCTCACTCACTAACCGACTCTTCTAAGCAAATATACGCGGCCTTCGTATTTCTGCAACTCCATTGTTTTCCAGTGAATTTCATGCTCGACGAATTGAGCTCGCCGTCTGCCATCAAGTTCGCTATCATTGTCGGAGACGATGACGGTTCCTAAATTGCACTCGGCGTTCAGAAAACCGTACTGTTCACTGTGGACAGAACAGCGACTACAGATCCATGTTTTTTTCAAGTGATCACATAAGTACTAAATTCATTCTTCGGAATAACAGTTAAGAAACCTTACTTTCAGGGCATTATGGAGGATTCTGTAATCTTTATCACATCAAAAGCTAAAATGCATAGAAACATTGACGACAACTTGTTATCTTGTTCTTCTTATTCTTCTTCTTGGTTTACTCCAGTATACTTTCAGTGACTGAATCCGAGTTGAATGTCGGTGACGATGCTCTGAAAGTGTGCCTCTGAGGATGTTCGGTTTAATATTAATATTATGTGTTTCCCTCTTCATAAGACGTATGACTCCACCTGGGTTTATCTATCACTCCCTTTTTGGTCGTTTAGTTTTTTCAGTTTCTGTTGATACAAAGGCTTCAGTAATGAAATGGTCTATCGAAACGATGGGTCGGCATGCGAGACTTTTATATATGTTGACACTCAGTTGTTACTAAACTGTCACTACAACAATGTAACTTTCTTTCCTAGTCTCTAACCTAGTCATAATTGCAAGTAAAACAAAGTCCTTTACGAAATTCGCAAACCTTCGTGAAGAAAGAGTTTTAGCTTAAATTTTCTTAGAGTTTCATGCAGTTTCTAGATATTCAAGTACTTATTCTTCACCTTGGCAGTCTATAGACGAAAAAGACGAGAAAGCCCTACCGCGAAACGGTCCAACGCGAACAATATCTGTGCCATGTTCTCTTCACCTACATAAATTCGTGCTCTCCCACTAAGCGGCGCCTTTAGCTTAGCTCTCCTGTTGACTACCTCAAGAGCTCAGTGTTTTTGAGCGTGACTCCCTGGATTCTCTGGACAGCTCGGATGCGCTGGTTTCGTTCGCTCAGTTCTGCCTCCTTGTGGCTGGGACCTTGAAGTTCTACCGTATGCCACCTTACAAGGTGTACTGTGCACAAGGTGTTTCGTCGTTTATTCCTCTACGAAATGGCTGCCCCGTTGTTCCTAAAACTCTTCAGCGACGTAAAAGGAAGAAAGACAAGGTCATCCTCTCTTCCCCCAATGCAGATGACGATCTTGGGAAAAGCCATGGACCTCGTCATCAACGACAAATCTATCCCACCGCTCCTGAAAGCCGTGATGAGTTGCATATCACCACCTATATATAAAAGAGTTTGTCCGTCGAGTGATCTAATCTAAATGAGATACGCCGCATCACCCACGGCGAGAGCGGTCAAATGATCTAACCTAAGTGGGGTACGCCGCATCACCCACAGCGAGAGCGGTCGAATGATCTAACCTAAGTTAGGTACGCCGCATCACCCACAGCGAGAGCGGTGGAATGATCTAACCTAAGTGAGGTACGCCGCATCACCCACAGCGAGAGCGGTCGAATGATCTAATCGAATCGTAAGTGAGGTACGCTGTATCATCCACAGGGCGGTAAAAATTTCCCATTGAACGTGGGAATTGTTGCAGCATGGGAAGCGCATCCTTTTACTGCTCGACACAACAGCACCTACGCGCGTTCCTGAGCGTCTAGATTCAGAAGCCGTGCCGCCGACCTCGTGCCATTAGCATAAAAATACCACTAAAGGGGTAAGAGTATAAGAGAGACTTCGAGGGTGGAGAACTGACAGCGACCAGGAGGTAGCGACTTGGAGGAAGCATCGGGATGGGGGGGGGCGACAGGGGGATCAATGAAGCAGGCCAGGAGGTGACACCAAGAAGGGTTTAGGCATTAAGGAGGGACCAGTAGGGAGTTAACAATCAGGGGGAGGGAGCAGTTAAGAGGGTCAGTAAGGGGATCCATTACCAGTAAGAGAGTACGGATTTAGAAGATGTGACATCAATGACACGCAATGGGCGTTCGCTCGCTGTCGTCGTGAGTGAGCGTGGGAGAGCTACTTAATTGGGGAGAGTAGTAAGGAGGATTCCAAGCTGGAGGGGTTCTATGCATGGAAGAAGGGACCTGGAGTCGGGACCGGGACTAGGAACCAACAGGAAGGGAGCCGTAAGGGAATTCATACGGGGAACAAGGAATCTGCCATATGCATGGCCCCATCAGGCTCGACATAGCGGCGACTGCGCGCGCTTCTGAGCTTCTTAATTCGGAAGACGGGTCTTCTGAGCTTCCGGATCCAGAACATGGGCCCTCTACGTAGTGCAACAAGCGTACTGATTCTGAATATGTGTCACCGACGTCTGCCGTTAGCATGGGAGGCCCACTAAGGATGTGGTGGACAAGGGCAGTAAGGAAAGCTTTAGGGTTTACCAAGAGAGCGAGCAGGAAGGAAAGGAACAACCTGGCGAAGGGGCCAGGACGGGAAAATCAGCAAGAAGAGACCAGTAGGGGTTAAAAGTGGAAACAAAAAAGTGGGCCAGGAGTTGGGACCAGGAGGGTGGGGGAACTAAAGAGGGAAGGGAAGACCAGTAAAAGCGGACCAGCAATTAGATCCAGTAAAAAGAAACGAGTGAGGGGGAACCTGGCTTCGGAAGAGATATCAACGATACCCGGAAACGCTAGATGTTGAGCATGAGAAGGGTTGCGGAAGAGCAACCTGAGGGACAGAAGTACTGCGCAGAGCAAACCAATGGACGGTCCGGAGGATGAAGGTACTGAAATGGCGAACGGCTTGATGCCGATAAAGCACGCAGCAGGTCCTAGATGTTAGCGAATTTTAAGTTTCACAAAAACTACTTTCCATAGGTCAATGATGCTGCAAAGTTGCGCGAAGCGCGCAAGTGCGAGACACGCCTTTAGGCGTGTCGGAGCACTTGCTCGAAATAAAGCAGCAATTATCTGTTGTGATAACGAAAACAAGGAATTGGCAGAGGAAGATTAAGCGGTGTATGCGAGGAACCGCGAACTGGCAGCCGAAGTCACTGAATAAGATCACAGATGAATGCATTTAATCCAACTGTGTCGAATCCTTTTCTCCGAATTAGGACTAATCCTCATGCTACCACCATGCCATCTCATGCTCAGCTTGAGGAGATTGAGCATTGACGATCAGTATGCCGCACAACTTCAAAGGGCTATCGATATTGTTCAAAAGTGGTCTTCAGAATGGCAGTTAACGCTTTCGGAGGAAAGGTATAAAGTGCTTCATCTAGGGAATTAAGGTCAATTACAACAATACACTATCAATAACTCACCAATCGGTTGCGCAGACGTGCTTAAAGACTTAGGGTTCCTAATCACGAGTAATCTAAATTTTGGCAAACATTGCACATTGGTTTCCAAAAAAGCCAGTAATGTCCGAAGTGTTCAGAGCTATTCTAATGACAGTAGCTCTCTTCTCCAAGTATATAAAGCACTTATCAGACTAATTCTTGAATACGGTTCTCCAGTTTGTAATCTTTACACGCGTAAAGGTATCACAACGTCAGAAAGCGTGCAAAACAGCTTTTGGAAGCCCATGGCACGTACGCTGGGATATCATTACGATCAAATACCCTCAAGCAATGTGCGAAATAAGAATTTTAGATTGACATCTCTTGCCATTACAAGGGAGGCCTATGAACTTCCTCCAAAGATTCTTAACCTGATCTATATGGTCTTGTAGAGCATCGGACGAGGATCACAGAACTTTGTTTCGTTTTTGCTAAGGGCCGTGCTCTGAACTTAACTTACAAAAGGTTTGGAGCTCAAATTAATTGAATTAATTAGTTGAGTTGGATTATATTAATATTGTAATTAACGACGTTTCCTAGACGAAGATACAGGGTGCGTTCAAGTAGTTCATTCGCATCGATGGTGGCAGCGACTGGATGACCGAGTGGATAGCGATGCGGACTTTCGGAAGGGGAACAAGGGTTTCGATTCCGGGAGGTTAGCGGATCTGCTAGGTGGTCTGTTGCCATTTTTACAAAAAAAGAGTACATTTTGGCTTCGTTAGGGTACCGTGTTATCGGATAGCGGTGAATAAGGGTGACGAGGTCACGACCACCGATTTTGCCCTGACTTCGCATATGGGAATTACTTTAGCCGCTGACCATGAATCCGTAGACAGATTTAGTCAACCATATCTACTGTAGCCTACCGTAGTCGACTGCAATTTGGAAATAGATAGCATACCCATGATCAGCACCCCAAACAACCCCCATGTGCGATGTTTGAGCGAAATTTTCCATTTCGACCTTTGGAGCCGTGAAAGACAGCTGTGCCGGCTATTCTGTGCACACCCCTTTACTTACACATACCCATCGTAACCTTCTGTAATCTATCGCTTCCCCGAAACTGGTTTCTAGATTGGCGATCTGCATCCCAAATGACCCTAAAGCTGAATTTGTGACGAATTTTTTTCGAACTTTAGAGCTAAGGGAGTGCGTGCAAGTACTCCTACCTGCAATGCCCCGATCCGTCTCTAAGTGTATACGAGAGTGATGAGCAAGAGTACACAGCAAGGCGATCACATGAGATGGATGAACTGTATTTGGTAACAGTTAGCTGAAATAGTGAAAGTTTCGAGAAGAATAAAAGATAAAATAATAAAAAAGATCCATAAAGAAATCCTATGTATAATGAGCATGTCTTGATGATGGGTCAATATATGTCGATCGTGTTCGCAAATGAAGCGACAGCGAGAAACACGTCCATAACTGATTGAGAACATTCCAAAGAGGTCATAAGAGAATAGACTCTGACGGAGCCTTCTTCAGTGAGACAAGCGTGGTTTTATGGACGGGCGATCACTCCACACGACGAAACCCGCTTCTTCCACATCTGACAACAGGTTGAAAGCGGGGTTATAAAGCGAAGAAGGTACCCTACGCAAGCAACAATGTACTCTTCATTTTCAAGAATAATAATAGCCCAAATAGCGACGCAGAAACCCAACCAAGGAATCGAATCATCGACGCCCTCCCGCAAGTCCGCTTCGCTGTCCACTCGGCCACTCTGGCGCTGTCGCCGCCGTTGCGAATGAATCTCTCGAATGCACACTGCAGCTTTGTCTAGGAAGCGTAGGAAATTATCGTATTACTATAATCTAACTTTAATTTGAGCTCCAAACATTTTGCAAGTTAAGTTCGGAGCACGACAGGGCCATTCCAGGTGTCACTTTTGCCCTATCACCCCACCCTGAAACGGTACCATTTTTTGCCATTTTTGGACCACCCAATGGCCCGCAGCAAAAACGGAGCACACTTCTGTGATCCTCGTCCGATGCCCTACAAGAATATATAAGTCACGTTGACAATCTTTGGAGGCAGTTCATGGGCCTCCCCTCTTAGAAAAAAGCGAAATGAACAATTACTATTTCACAAACTTGCACATCGGCAAATTGGAGTCGAAATTACAGATCTAGTGTCGATAAGAGCATCTAACACCTGAGGTGGTGTCTTTAAGTTTCACACTAATTCGCCCGTTATATGAGAAGCTTCGCAAAAAGCATTTCTTGCCGTCAAACTATAACGCTTTCGAAAAATTTCTCCATGAGCAAATTCGCTCCTAGAATAAGAGGCTTCAGATGTTGGGAACCCTTCATTGGACATTGCTGACGGTATATTGTATTGTGTTGAATTTCTGTTGCACATGAACATTGTCGTGCAATAAATAAATAAATAAACACCGTGCGAGGACTTCGCCTTTAATGAAAGGTCGACATTAGGCAGGGCTGGTCAGATATTTCTGTTCCAGATATTTCTCAAGTTACCACTTCCTAAAGCGCTGAATGTATTCGTCTTTAAGCTCAGTTCCATTTTATGTTGAAGCTTTCTGGTGCCTTTCTGATTACAGCCTTAAAGACATGAACGACAAAATTCGTTTAAACTAAGAAAACGCTTACTTTCCTCTCTTGCTATAGCCGCCCGCATCCGCTGCTTATGTTGCTAACTGCTTCAGGGATGTGCGAAACACGGACCTGTAATTTGTTCTGTACTCCTGTTTTGCAGTTGGTGGTCTAATATGTTTACTTCTTAGGAAAAAATAAAATTCAAAATAGAATTCAAGAGGCATTTCACGACATCATAAACGAACTCACATGGACACCTAAAGCCAACTGCTAAATCTAACTATGCACATAAACACAAGTTTCCCTTTTCAATTACCTTATGGAATAAACTTCCGTCGGAGTTCTGAGGGATACACGGTGAATACTGTTGTTTTACAATACCGAACATGTCTTTGGTCATTGGCCGGAAAGACCGCGCAAATTGAATATTCCTGAAAAAAGCAGCATAGCTAATCGTAAGCTCAGCAGCTCGAGCTCTATCTAATGGTATACAAATTGCCGATACTCAATGAACATTTTTCTTATCGATTTTTTTTTGCCGGTCCTTCTAATCGTAGCTGGTCCTTCGTCGTTTGCGATCATTCCTTCGCGATTGATAACCGATTTCGCCAAAAATCTTGATGCAATGGTTTCCTGGAGTGCTAGTTACGAATTTGATGTTCTTCCTCAATATTTTACCCAATACGTGGTAGGTTCACACAAGTAATGGTGGTCGGTTCAGAAACGCAGAGTTCCCCAAAATCTACAGAGGATTTTAACGGCGCTGATAACGAATGTGATGTTCTCCTTTGATGTTTCATTCAAAAGGTACATCGTACAACTCCCTAGCTGCCTAAACTGCTTTAGCTCCTTCTGCCAGCGGCGGAGGCCAGCAGTGGAGTAAGTTTCTTCCACCCTTACTCCCCCATATTTGAATTTTCGACACTCGCAATGGCACCATTCTGTACAGCTCGGAAGCTCTAACGAATGCTGTCCCTCCCAGCCAATTTCAGAAAAATCGATTTTTTGACAATTTCCTATCGAGGACGTCAGTGCCCTAGGCCGAGCCTGCGCGGACCACGACGTCATCGAAAATCGATATTTTCGAAATTCGCCAAATTTCCTCGTCCAAAATCATCTATGGGGTTATTTGGTGCGCCGATTACGAATCCGACGTCTGCTTTTGAAAATTTCGCCGTTTCGGGTGACCTGACGTTTGAAGGTGGTCGGGTCAGGATCTGACTCGCACTTCGTATGCAACTCTTCATGAGGAAAGCATGTGAATATTGCGTGGGCAAGATATAATATGAAAGGAAGTTGGCAAAAGACGTAGGTTTTTTTGTAGGTTGAGTCAAGGATAAATAGAATTTGCAAAACTAAGGTAAATAAAATAAATTCAGTGGTTTCTCATATGGATTTACGTTGATGGAGACAGTCTAAGCTAATTTATCATAGTTCTCTGTTATAGGTTTTAGTTGAGGACTACATTGATGTCGATTTCTGTTATAGGACCATCTTTTCGAATCGGCTCAATCACTCATTATCACAAACCTTACCTTATTGGTATCAGAAAGGCATGAGCCACAAGTGTCTGTGCACTGTCCAGCTTGTTCATAGCGTCGACTTGTAGTGCAATAGCATGGTTATAGTCTTGCGATTCGTTGCTTTCAGAACGAGAGGAAATTAAGCGGCAGTAAAAAAACCAAAGTAGAGGACAATTTGCTGAACCATAAATTCGCCGCACATTCTGATTATTTTTTATCGTTGTCTGCCGCGTCGAGCGGTCGGTCGTTCTTCCGTGAGAAGCGGCCGACCCTACTCGACTCGACTACTCGACCGCCTGGGAACGCACTGGCAATGCTATCCCAGGATGATAACGATTCTGCCGAACCAACCAATCGCCAGGACGCCTTCAATTCTGGACGTGTCGACGTATCTGGGACATGACATGTAGACTGTTTTCTGCTATCCACCTACAACGCCAGGTCAGTCTCTTCCAATGCCGATTTGCAAGCTCTTGTTGAAGCGGCGAGTCACATCAAATACCATGTGATCGCCTTGCAAGAGACGAAGAGCAGATCTACCGATGTTCGAATGCTAAAGGATGGAACTCTTGTCATTCGTGGAGAGAAAGTTCCATCACGAAACGTCGGTGGCGTTGGATTCGTCGTGCACCCATCACTCGCCCCACACGTCGATTCGCATGAAATCCTGTCTCCTCTTCTTGCAGTGCTTCGAATCCAGCTAGCGCGCCAGAAGAACATCTTCATTATCAACTGCTACTCTCCGACATCAGCAGCTGATGAGACCGAACTGAACGCGTTCTAGGAACTGGAGGTAATGATACGCAGCGAGAAGTCTTTCTACAAGTTCGTGTTAGAAGACTTCAACGCTAGGATAGGAAAGGCAAGGGAGGACGAATACAGGATTGAAAAGTTTGGGATTGGCGACAAGAACAAAAACGGAAACCGTCTGACTGGGCTCATAGCCACGACTCGACTCTTCCATGGAAACTCGTTATTCCGGAAAAGAGAACATCGTCGCTGGACATGGGAGTCCTCCAACGGCACGACACATGCGGAGATCGATCATACAATGTCCAACAGAAGGTGGTGCCTCTTAGACACTTCTGTTGCACCTTCCTTCTGTACTGGATCCGATCATCGCCTCCTCCGAGCCAAAATAAGGTTCGATCATAAATGGAGAAGAGCGCCTGCTACTGCTCAAAGGTGAGAAAGCACGTCGTGTACGACGAGACCATTCTAGACGAATCGCTCTCCCACTATGACCGACGCATCGAGGAGGACCCGACCGAAGACTACGAGTTACTGCTGAAACGCCTTCATGCCTGTGCTCAATTAGATTCAATTTCACGAAGGACTAGCTTCGATCATATATCGACAACAACAAAGAAGCTACTCGAGGAAAGAAGAGAACTGAGGCTCAATCCAAATGCAACTCACCTAGAACGACTAATGGCCAACATCTGTTGCAGAAAGGCATTGCAGAAGCATTTGGAAGAACACAGGAAGAAAAGGACAGTGGAAGCCGCTCAGCGAAAATCAACTCTGAAAAAGTGTCGTCGGGACCTCACCGACCACAGTATTCCATTCGCGGCTCTACGAAATGAAGACGGTCTCGTCACCATATCTCGCTTCGAAATGGAGTCAATAGCAAAGCTGTTTTATACCAATTTGTTCCGCTTCAAAATTCCCATACCGAACCCAGTTATCCCCGCTGGTGGAACAGGATCCTTCCCTCGGAAGTACGAGCTGCGATACAGAGTATGAGGAAAGGAACGGCTCCCGGAATAGACAACATCACGGCCGACTTTCTTCGAGCAGGACAACATCACCTGCACTCAATTCTCGCAGCACACATGACGTCCTATCTTCAGAGGGAAAGGATTCCAGACCAGTGGAGGAACTCGCGCACCGTCATTCTTTACGAGAAGGGTGACAGAGAAGATCTGAAGAACTATCGACCAAATGCTTGTTGAGCGTGCTCTACAAGCTATTCACGAAGATCATTCTTGAGCGCATATCGCGAACATTGGATGAAGCGCAGCCGGTAGAATAAGCTGGATTTCGTCGAGGATTCAGCTGCGTAGACTACATCCAAACCGTCGCGAGGGTCATCGAAGTATGTAGGGAGTACCACCTGCCCCTTGTCCTAACCGTTGTCGACTACGAGAACGCCTTTGACAACGTGGAAACAAATGCAATTCTGCCAGCGTTTGCCGACCAGGGAGTGGACCCGTCCTATGTAAGAACTCTGGCCGACTGCTACCGCCACTGCTCAACGACAATACAACTGTTTCAACGCTCGATCAACATCTCTATCGAAAAGGGCGTTCGACAAGGCGACACCATCTCGCCAAAGTTGTTCACTACCGCTTTGCAGTGGGTGATGAAGTCGCTCGACTGGGACGAAAAGGGCATTTGTGTGGATGGAAAGTTTTGCCGACGACATCGTCATCTTCTCAACAACTACGGCTGAGGCGGAGACGATGCTGAAAGAACTCAACGAAGCAGGGTTGAAAATCGGACTTCGAATAAACCGGAAGAAGGCACGGTTCATGAAGAACGCCTGGTGCGAAGGAGACCAGATCAACACTGATGGCTCTCCTTTGAAGGAAACAACATTCTACGTGTACCTGGGCCGTTCCATCAACATGGACAACGATATGAAGGAAGAACTATTGAGAAAGAGGAAGGCTGCGTGGTCGGCCTATCTCTTAGAGGCCACCGACCAACTCTCGGATCCCGACCTACGCGCCCACCTGTTCGATTCGACAGTTCTCCCAGCGCTCTGCTAGGCCGCCGAAACGTGGGCTGACACTGCGTCCACGTCAAAGTCCTTGCGTATTACTCACAGAACGGGCGAAGATATCTTCTCAAGTTTAGCCGGTTATCACAACACCGAGCTGGCCTTCACAGTTCCGATTTACGCACGATGTCACGACTAAGACCCGGCGGAATACGCGTCGAGGATGAATCATCGATGGGCTGTTTATATCATGCGAATTACGTACGACCGCTGGACAAGAAGAACAGAGGAGTGGATTCCAAGAGGGTGCAAGCGTCCTCGAGGAAGACCTCCAGCGAGATGGTCAGATGTGTTCGTCGAAAATATCGAAAGGCAGCGTTTGTTGCCAAACTCTAATTCAGAATCGGCTGACGGTCGTAGTCGTCGTTCCAATCGAGCAGTACGAACATCGTGGATAACGATTGAATCAGACGAAAAAAATAATGGCGACTACGTTGGGGCCCGCACGACCAGTGAGGACGAGCCGTCTAAGTATCTAGGTAAGTAAGTATTCTGATTCAAAGATGATAGAGTGAGTTTTCTAGTACAGTACCGGACGCGTCTTTTGAGGAGACTCGCAAAAGTCGCGATTTTGCGGTTTTTGCGTCTTCCTGATAAAGCTCGCCTAAAAGTCACCTATTTGAAAAACCAAGGGCATATTGAAGCTCAAAAGCTCGAGCTCTATCGTTTGGTATACATGTTTCATATGAAGCCATGAAAATGTCGGAGTTTCAAAACTTGCGCGGCATTACGAAGGGCGGTCGCGGACGGGTTATCGGTCGCAAACCGTCGACAATGTCGCATGCTCACAATTCCTCCAATTTGAGGTTTTTCTTAGAAACGGTTGGTACCGTTCGATTCATCTTTTCGAGATCTTCACAAAAATGTATGCAACTTTACCAGACCACCGCGTTTTCGCAGTGGCTGGCTACAACGAATGACTGGAGTAGGCTCTTTACGACTGGAGCAGCTTATTTCCCATGACTTGCAGTTTTCAAAGTATCTCAAGCATGGGCACGTCGCCAATGATCTGTTGTGCCAGTAATCCTCCGAGATTGCGCCATGCACAGTGTATATAATATCGAGCCTCTCAATCGAGCGGGCGCGACGGCTTGCAGAATGCGCTTTGAGGAGTTCTATCAGATATTCCCAGCCACCCTGCTCGAGAATTGCTGTACTCTGTCCCGGTGAAACTTCGGAGTACGCCGTGCACAATGTATAAGTTCGAACCTATTAATGGAGTGGGCGCGACCGCTTGGAAATTGCACCCGCGGGCGTGCTCTGCTTATTGTTGCTCAATCTTCGCTTAAGGGCAGGGATTATTCAAGGCGTCGAACATGATGCCAAATTGGTTCTTTTTGCGTTTTGTGTCCTTCTCAGCCGCTTCCTTTACGATTCCTATATATTTTTATTATTTCTTACAAAGCGGGAATTACTACGTAAACTGTGAAGGGAATTTTCAAAAAGCAAAACGGTGAAAAGTTCTGATACACTATATTAAACAGTTAAAATACGATAATTGTTCTATAAACATCAAAAGGTATCTGGTATAGAAACCTCATGGGTGCTTAGAAATAAACCATTTTTAAGCTTACTGGACACTTTTGTTAATAAATTGAGGACTCATCAAATCGAATTGGACACTCGTCAAGAAAAATTGGACTTCTTTGAAAACAAAGCGAACATCTTGCAATCGTCTTCCAGATAAAGAGAAACACCTTTTGGGAAGGTTAAAAAAATTTCATGCAGTGAAAATTTCTTTGAGGTGGATAGTGTACGTACTACTCACTTGAAACAGCAAGGTAAAGATACGTCCCTTTTCAACTATTGTTTTTGTTGTAGGTTCTGTATCACGACCATGAGTTGAATTAGAGGAAGAATATATATTCGTAATGATAATTTTTTTGTAGAAGGAATTTCTTCATCAGTAGTAATATCTCTTCCTCACAAGGGCTGAGCGCCAATTACGTTCCTCTACCGCATTGCTTTTGAAGATCGCGGAAAGCCTCACAGTGGTGATGGAATGTTCTAATAGGTGCGTATATAAGCTCGGTGATGGCTCGGGCTCGACACTCGACATTGGTGCAGCAACGACGGTGAGGATGTGCTGTAGTTTGCCTTCCATTTTCTTCTGGTCCTAAGATTCATTTCTATGTAACCCATATGTAACTCTTCTATGGTAAGTTACCGTTATTCTTTTCTATAAAGATTCATTATGGTTTAATAACCAAAGTTTGAAGTTGTGCTGGAATAATCTACCGCGTGGCAACAGAAGTACTTCGTGCGAATTTGCGAATGTTTAATTCCACTAGAATCGAATTTTTGTTATAAATCAAAGGAAAATCCTGGGAGAGTGCGCAGCGCAATCTCTTCTTCTAGCACTGAGAGTTACTACTTTCCTGTTTCTGAAGTACTATATTTCCTTACATATTTTTTCTTGAGACATGAAAACGTCATAATATTTCAAACACTATTTTGATCCTTAGGAGCAGATGAATTGCAGTTTTTCGAATAAACTTTTATCAAATTTTTATTGGACAAGAATTATTTCAATTCAACTCTCTTAGTAATTGTCTGTTTTTGTCTGGAAGACGCTCAGAAGATTTGGAAAATGCTCACTTTGATTCAAATGCGTCAGGCTTGCTTTGAAAAATGCCCACTTTGGCGAGAAAATCGTATAAACTGGTTGACAACCACGAAAATGTAGCAGATTGACGGAAACGGAAAATGATGATGACAGCACCCACTGTATCTCACCACAGATTCAAACAACCAGCGTTCGGGGTGAATCCTCAATACTGTAAGCCTCTACGAAAGCTCGTCCAAAAAACTTCCGAGATACAGAGTATGAGAAAGAGGGGTTAGCTTTTCCGCAGAATTTCAAACGTTATGCATAAATATCGTCAAATCATTTTAACGGAAAATTTCAACGTTAAATTTCGTCGTTAAGGGAATTTAACGAAAAATACCGGTAAGTCGGTAGATCTGTATTTGTTAAATGAACACTCCTGGTTCTTATATGCTCTTTTGAATACGAAAGTGAACCTAAGGTGTCCAGACGCACGCCTGTTTTTTCACTCTTACTGGATACGTCTTCTCTTAAAGCTGTAGAACCACCTTGTTCTTCTCATAGCGAATGTGTGTGAGTGAAAGATGCTGCAGCAGATAGTTCTTACCCGCTCCTGAAGGAAGATTTCCATCTCAGCGTTCCACTGCGCAATTAGTGGAATTACAAAGCAGTGCTGCACCACGAACTTCCAAAGCATGGTCAGGCGATTGCTATAAAACTGCATCACCAACACCTGAATAGTTTGAACAATCGAATATCATCTTTTCTATCATATGTCATAATCATAGTCTGCAGTCATCGCGTGCGGCGGGTCGTTCTTTCTCTTCGTGCTCCACTTTTAATTAATTGGTGTTTTTAGCTGCTGTTTGCTTTACAAAGTGCTCAGTTGGTCTTAGGTTAAGCACTGGTGATTTGTTTAGCGTTGCCTATTGTAATTGTCATTGTTTTCACCCGCTCAAAGTGTGCGCTGTTTTTCCCTGTTGACCGATTGTTCGTTGTTTGTTGATTCTTGCATTCGTGATCACCATGCCTCGAACCAGCCGCAGAGCAGCCAGGGATGGGTCTAATCCTGCGCGAAGTCAAATCGAGAGCTCTGGCCAAAGCGTGATGGTTACAGGAAGTGATAGTAAGGCTGACCCTTCTGCTATGAACGCATTTTAATACATTGATCTTATCATTGCGGAGAACAATGACCCTAAAATCGCTCAGATGTTGCAGGTGTTGAAAGCAAAGATTCCGGGTGACATATCTAAAGCGGTTGATGATGAGAAACGAGGAAGAAGTTGTCATCAGCGGAATACCGGAATCGCCTGGATCTGCGAAACCATCACTCAGGCAGAAGGAGTTAGAGAAGCAGGTCGAAAATATTCTCGACGTTCTACAAGTGGAATGCCGCCCCGTAGAAGTTTATAGAATGGGGAAATTAGAGAGTACGAGGCTCCGGCTGGTGAAATTGCTTCTTCCATCCAAGTCTCACGGGCTGTCTGCGCTGTCTAATGCTCGTCTTTTACGCTCCTCGGAATTTAGCGTTGTTTTTATTCGTAAAAGCATGACTTTCGAGGAGCGTAAGAAGGAGTACGAGCTTCGACAGGAAACTCGTAAGCACAATTCTGAGACAAACCATAAAGCATGGGTGGTTTATCGTGGTGCTCTAACAAACGTTCATGACCTAAGATCCAACGTTGCTCGGGAAACAGCTGCCCGTCACGGGTTCCTCCCAGGTTCAAGTTTGAAGTGTCTGTTGTTGAATGCCAGAAGCGTAGCAAATAAGCTCTTACACCTTCACCATTTACTAGCTACAACTTATCGAGACCTTGTCACGGAGACATGGCTTACCGAAAATATCAGTAGCAGTGAAGTTCTTGGCGGTCTTCCTTTTGTAATTTTCAGAAACGACCGTAAGACAGGTAAAGGCGGCGGAGTATGTTGTTTATGTAAAGATACTCTTTGTGTTAAACAAATGCTTTTTCATTCTGTTTCCTCTATCGATTATCTGTGCGCGGATCTATTAGGTTCTGAGTTTGTTAGCAGCACCAGATTTATCCTCGTCTATAGACATCCTAGCAGTTCCCTCCAAGACGACGAAGTGCTCCTAGACTCACTGAGCTACATGTGCTCCACAAATTATGCATTGGTTTTACTTGGAGATTTCAAGTTAGACTACGACTGGAAAAGCAAAAGGTTGAAGAGCAAGTCGTCAATGAGATATGCTAATTTCTTTGAAGCGTGCCATCTAACCCAAAACGTGTCAGAGCCTACTCGTGGTGAAAGTATCCCGGACTTAATCCTGACATCTCGTGAGCTATGCACAAATATACTATACCTCCCTCCATTCCACACATCCGACCACAGAATTTTAGAACTCCACTTTTCTATTGCGCCGGAATCCCCACAGCTGCTACCTCTGCCTAATTTCTTCAAAACAAACTTTTCTGCACTGAATAGCTTCCTTGGGAACATTAACTGGTATCAGATTTTTGACAAGTTTTACTCGGTGGATGACATGTACATGAGATTTTGCTCAGTTTTGTACGAAAGTTTAAAAAAATTAGTTCCATTCAGCTACCGATGTGAGAAAAAGATAAGACACCCTCACCACATTCAGAATCTCTTCAAGCAGAAAGCAAGGCTTTTTTCATGTACGTCGTCTCCACTCCATAAAAAGGTCTGTTCAGATATCAACCTTTATATTAGGAAATTTCATGCTAATTATGAAAGGAGATTGGCAAGAAAGTCGTCCTCAAGGCAATTTTTCGAATTCATTCGGAGTAAATTGAAAGGTTGTGATAAGCTTCCCACCCTAAAGGACGAAGACGTTTGTGACTGACGAGCAAAAAGCAGAAGGAATTGCTAAATATTTTTCTGGCGTGTTTTCCAATGGAACTGCTAATGACTTGAGATCGGATGGTTGTTTCTCTGCTTCATCCAGCTGTCATCCCTTCAGTGTTACCGTCGATTGCAAGGAAATGCTGAATCACTTACTAGTTCTGAGAGAGTCCTCGTCTGCAACTTTCGACGGAATACCTCAAATAGTTTTTAAGAGATGCGCCCAAAGTCTTTGCAAGCCTCTGACTATGCTTCTTAACACTTCTCTTATGTTCCAAACCGTTCCTTCCTTATGGAAAGAAGCACTCGTCACACCTATACCGAAAAATTCAAAAAAGGCAATATCAAATGTAATGTCAAATTATAGACCGATTTGCATTTCTCCGATACCAATAAAAATACTCGAAAAAATTTTACGTGATAAACTTTCGAGCTGGCTTCAACGTCGAAATTTGCTTCCTCCAGAACAACATGGTTTTTTGAAAGGTGCTCCTGCTGCCATACAGTTACCTGATAGCACATTTGATTGGTATTCTGCTTTGAATAACAACCTTTCTGTTGATGTTGTATACTTTGATTTATCAAAGGCATTCGATCGAGTTAATCACTCTAAGTTGATTCTTAGGTTAAGAGAAGTAGGACTCGACGGGAATTTGCTGAAGTGGTTCGCATCTTACCTTTCAGATCGTCATATGTGGGTAAAAAACTCATTCTCTAAACGATACTCCTGCCCGAGCGGTGTGCCCCAAAGCGGTGTACTTTCACCTTTTCTTTTTGTTATTTATTGCCTTGACCTTCCAGCTATATTGAAGACTCACACGTCAGTAAAAATTCAGCTTTATGCCCATGACATCAAAATGTATGGAATTTACGGTAATGAAGACAAGTATGAAATCCATGCAGCATTGAGTAAATCGATATACAGGTTAATGGAGTGGGCAGAAAAGTGGGATCTCCCGGTCAACCTTGAAAAAACGTATGTTGTGCATTTAGGACGAAATTATGGACTAGAATATAGATACAGAGGAATCGTTTTCAAGAAATGCGACGAGGTTAAAGATTTAGGAGTATATATCAACAGCTCTCTTAATTTTAAGACGCACATAAGTAGTATTGTTCGTAAAGCTCTGAAAAGCCTGTTCTTCCTTTTTAGGAACATACAGTCCAATGATAAGAACATATTCCTGAAACTTTATGAAGCCTATGTTCTTCCACAATTTGAGTATTGCAGCCAGGTGTGGAATCCCCATGGCAATAAAAAACTGCAAATGCAGATTGAAAAAGTTCAGCAAACCTTTACACGTATCCTGATGTGTAGGGTTTATAACGTGAGATACCCTTATTCTACGCCTAACTACCCCACCAGGTTGCAAATTTTCGGTCTTAAAAGCCTCCTATTTCGTCGGGTTTTCAACGACCTCGTTATCGGTTTTCTTATGTTACATATGGACGTAAAGCTCAAAACTAGCAAGTATTGGGTATTTAGACCCACCTCTGGTCGTACAAAAGGCTTTGCTATCGACTGCTCCCCGCTTAAACAATGGCATCGGTCTCAACTTTACAACTCCTTCTTTTGCCGAACATCAAGGTGGTTGCAAGTTTTACCTGCTGAAGTGTTAAGTTCTCCTAATGTTTCAGTGTTTCGTATCAGGTTATGAAAATTGGATCTTCTTTCGATAATAGGTCTTCAAGATCTTTAGACATCGGCATCAAACAGCAGGTACATCTCCCTCCATTGTCATGCCGTGGGTTTATTTTTTAAATTTTTCAAGCAATATTTATCGTTATTTGTCTTCTAATGTTTTGTTGTTTCAGCTCAAGGAATTAAAGAAACTAGGTGTTGTACTGGTTCAGTGAACTTGATCTTATCTTGTTACTAAATGTCCGAGTTTTTTTTTCAGAGACAATCATTGAGAAGCTCTTGGGTTAAGTTCCACAAATTGGCAGGCATACTGGTTTTCGTAGCTACTCTCGTCAACACATCGAATGCGGAATGACACATGAATTTATTTACTTTGTTTCTCGTTATGTTTTTATCTGCAATGTATACTATGTCATTATGCACGCTTTTCTTTTTATGTTTGATACGAGTTGCTGTTCAGAACTTAAGTACTAAAGAGCCTACTCACCATGAATCTGCTATTTTTTCGTTTCTCTATATTTATTATATTTGTTTTACTATTTATTCATTATATATCCAATATCTGGTCATTCTTCAAGTTCATTTTGGTTTCCTCGGTTTCTATGGAAGCAGCTCTGAAAGGAAGCTTAATGCTGCTGCGGCACGCCTGGGTATGATCGGAATTAAGACCGGACTCCTGAATGCTTCCTTCTGTCCAAGCTGCATGAAAGTGATTTCATATCTCAGTCGGAATCACACCATAGCTATACTGAGGTGATTACCAAACCGACTACTGCACTTCTCATAAGAAAAGCGATATATTTTGACTAAATTCTACGCAAAGTAAACCAGCTTATCGCTGCATTCCTCATTATCATCTTATGTATAATCATGCGCTGGGTGGTCTCCTTGTATCTGTGCTTCAGAATGGCTGAAAGCACTGAAGTTTGGCCAAATTGCGATGCATAATGACATCATGTTGTTCCTTTCTTCTGCGTAAATTAATTGTTAGCTGATCGACTTGTTTTCCATGGTCCTGTTTAATGTGCGCACCTTTGTGCAGTTATAAAAATAAATAAATATAAATAAATAAATAAATAAATATGTCTGACTCATTAGGGAGCGAGAAATTTCTCGAACATATCAAAAATGATCTATCCATTTTATTTATTTATTTATTTATTTATTGCAGGTGTTTATGTGCTTTACAAAAAAACGAACATAATGAAGAAGAGCATATCTATGACAGGTTCAAGCGTTTCTCCATTTGATGTTTCTCACTGATGCGAAATGTAATACATTGTAACGTCGCAGCGAAACAAGCCACATTGGTAATTATGGAATGCAGTGACTTTGGAGGAGACATTATGACAAGCATAATGAGCAAAGAGTGACGATGGTTGGATGTATTAGTGTTTCTGTATCGACACCATATCTGAAACAGTACATTAGCGAAAGGATTGTAAGCAGACGTTCAAGAGTAGAAGAACGATTACATAGATGAGCAATGGAAATTGAAGATATTCAAACTTATCATAACATTAAGAAATAGATGAGCATTGAAAATTTTAGGGAGCTTTTCTGCTACGAATTAGGATCTTATTGTTTTCAAGTGTTGGGTCGAGAATCACCATACAACAGTAAGCCACAGGCTTTGTAGTTAAGATCACGTTTTGTCTATACATGTGAGATTCCGATTGTTTTCTTTTATTCATCTTTTCGAGTGGCAGGCGCGATCACGAACGAATACTGCTTTAGATCTTCGGTTATATTGAAACGAGAGCAACAATCCAACAATCATTGTGTCAGCAACAAACTAAATTTCAACGAAAATGTTTGACATAAGTACTTGTGTAAGATCTAACCTAACAAATTTACGCTTTAAAATGTCCGCTGATCTCTCTTGGAACAGTTCATCATGTAGAAGACTTACGCGTCTTACGCAGCGGTAGAAAAACGAATTGAAGGTGGAAGAAATCTGCGACGCGGGCTAGCGCCGGTACTTCAAACCTGGGTAATTAAACTTTTATTTAACAAACAACTGAGCAAAAATATATAACAACCAAAAGACACAACTTTCGAGCTCACAGGCTTCTTTTATACAAGCTAAGAAGACGGAGCTGACTGGAATGCTAAGCAGATCTAAGCATGATAAGCAAATGTTTGTGAAATGTTGTGAAACAAGCGTTCCGACACGCATAACGGCGTGTCTCGCACTGGTTTCCCCGTCCTGTCTCCTCCTCCAGGTTGTTCATTTCCTTCCTGGTCGCTCTCCTGGTCCATCCTAGAGATCCACCTTACTGCTCTTCTCCACCACCCCTTTAATGGTCCTCTCATGCTCACAGACGTCGGTGACATGTATTCAGAATCAGGACGCTTGTTGCGCGACATAGGGAGCCCGTCTTCTGGATCCAGAAGCTCAGAAGCGCGCGCAGTCGCCGCTTTGTCGAGCATGAAGAGGCTATGCATATGGCAGATTCCTTGTTCTCCGTATGAATTCCCTTGCGGCTCTCTTCTTGTTGGTTCCCCGTCCTGGTTCCGCCTCCAGGCCCCTTCTTCCAGGTAGATTCCTCCCTCCTCGGGATCCTCCTTACTACTCTACCCCAATTAAGTAGCCCTCCCACGCTCACGACACGACGACGGCGAGCGAACGCCCATTGTGTGACATCGGTGTCTCATCCTCTAAGCCCGGTCTCTTTTACTGGTAATGGATCCCCTTGCTGATCCTCCTTATTGCCCCTGACTGGTAACTCTCAGACGATCCCTACTTATTGCCTAAACTCTTCTTGGTACCACCTCCTGGCCTGCTTCATTGTTCCCCCTATCGACCCCGCCCCCATCCCGATGCTCCCCCAGGTGGCACCTGCTGATCGCTGTCGGTTCTCCACCCTCGAAGTCCCCCTCCTACTCTTACTCCTTCAGTGGTCTTCCCATGCTAATGGCACGAAGTCGGCTTCTGAATCTGGACACAGAAACGCTCGTAGGTGTTGTTGTGTTAAGCAGTAAACTCTACGCTTCCCCTCCTGCAGTAACATCCCACGTTCAATAGCAAATTTTGCCCGCGCTGTAGATGATGAGGTGTATCTCACTCAGGTTAAATCACTCGACCGCCCCCGCTGGGGATGATGCGGAGTATCTCACTTAGGTTAGATCAATCGACCGCCCCGCTGTGGATGATGCGGCGTATCTCACTTAGGTTAGATCTCTCGAACGTCATCGACCTCTAACTCAATTATATAGTGGTAGATAGATAGATTCAAACGGATACAAGATGAATCATCCATACGTAGGAAATCGACCATGTTATAGTAATACACAATAAATCTGCTTAAGCTATCACACAAAGGAATAGATGATAGAGGAATCTATAAGAAATTTGTTTTTACACATTTATTATATTAGATAATATTGAGGTTATTCATTCTGGAGCCGCATATTCTGAGTATCCAGTATTAACTTAGAGACGTTTAACTTCTCTATTTAGAATGCGATAGCAAAGCGTTAAATCTTCTAGTAATCTTCTGTGTAGGCTCCAACAACCACAAGTTGTGTGAGCTTGCTATTTTCTCTCTTGTTGGTAGACGGAGAAGTGTTGCTGAATTATTCGATGAACATATTGTTCGATTTCCTGGATGAAATTGTTTTGTAAAAATATCGAATAATTTTCTTTGTGATTAATGGTATGCACTCTTTTTACGGAATGTTTTCAGTGAAGAGCTCGACAAGGGCGTTGTTGACAATAGACAAAGGATCGCTTAGCAGCCATTCACTGACAAGGAGCGCTTGCACGCGCGGTACGCTTCTCATGCCCAGTTCTATTTCAAGTTTTTGTTACCACCGCACTGTTACTTCGTTAGCTAGCAGATTCCACACTGGCCCTGATTTGTCGTCATTGTTGCGATCGGTGGCCCCGTAGGCTGAGGACTTCCCCTGGCCTTTGGAAGCTCCGTGTCGCGCCACAGGCACCGGAGGGTCCCAGATGTTACCTAACCCAGATGGAAAAGAGGGTCTCCGCGTATTGACCTTGCCCATATGTATCGCCGCCCGTCGTATTGGTAGAACTCCAGCTATCGCGATTGCCCCCTCCTTCGCCTCATGCCACTCCACTCCGCGCCTCCCCATGTGTCCGTGGTAGGACGACCCCAAAACCCAGACTAGATAAGGGACACAACAGAAATCACACCCCCACAATATGTACATGGGACACCGCGGCCCAACCTGCGGGGCGGCTTGCTCGCCGTCCCCGCAGTGGCCTGAAAGATATATTGAGGGACTCACCCTTTTCCTCCGGTTGGACACACGGCGAGTTCATAGGGTTTATTGCAGTCCTCGTAGAGGAGCGAATACCATACGTAGAATAGAGAATAGAGCAGGAGTCCTCCTCGGCCGTAGTGACTGAATATCCCTGAGGCCGCGGGGTGAGCGTAGAGCTCACTAGACCCCACGGCCCCCTCCTGGTGCTGTCCCCTCGTAGAGCGTCCGAACGTCGTGCAGATCCAGGGCTCCTCGATGGCTATCCGGCAGGACGGAGTATAGGCGCGGGAGCGGCTGCCTGCGCCGCCGCAGCGCAGGGACGATCGATGGAGACTGGCAGTGCCGGAAGGGTGGAGCTTGCGCCCTCGGCTGCTGACGTCAGCCACTTTCCCATGCCTCGGACGGATTAAGTGCCTTATCAGCAAGCCATCGTGGGAAACGGCGCGCCCGGCCAATCACACGACCGAGGAGCGATCGCGGGGTCGCGACACTCCCGGCCCAGAAAAAGGTGATGGCATGGACGTAATCCCTATGAGGGAGTAGCGCCGTCGGCTGCCCCCTGCGGGGCGTATTGCTTTTTTGGGGGAGCCGAAATGAGGCCGCTTACCTAGGGCACAGAGTCGATCATAGGAGCGTAGTGAGTGGAAGGAAGGGATGGGAACAACGAAGAAGCAAACTGGCTGACTAATGAAGACTAATTATCTACTGTAAACATGTGAAACTACTATGCTACTACTACAGGAAGAAAGCTAACATAAAAATCGGGAATCTACCTATGACGATCGACTACTGTATGGACAAACGAGGAGTGCAATGCGAGAAGACGAGAAATGGACAAAAAAACTATTATAAAACCACGTCGGCATGAAGCGCCGAGGCTCTCATTCGAGCCGACCCGCATGGGTAAACAGCAAAAACATCAACGAAATACTACTACAATACTACTACAGAAGGCTGCTATAGAGGATACTACGTAATGACTATAGGGGACTCTGAGAACGCTGACGCGTGATCTAGGGGGCGACGAGGGGAGTCAGGGCTGCTGCGGGAGCATTCCGTCACAAGGACGTACTAGCTCAACCGCGCCCCGACGAGCGGTCAACATCCTCGACTATCCATAACCATCGTACCATCGCGCCATCTCGCCCATCGAAGTACAGCCCAACCAGATCGACTCAATGCACTGCCATCGCCACCGCCAGTGGCTAGAATCAGCCACATCACGTGCGTTCGAAAAGGAGGAGGTTGGAAACATCTACCAGCTAATAGAGGAGAAGCTACCTGCATGCAACTAGAAAGGAAAGATATTATACATAGACTACGCATGCAACTAAACTACATAGGAGAAGGGGTGCTATCTAAATTACGCATGCGACTAAGTGAAAAGGAAAAATACTGAAGGTGCACTAGATAGGAAAGGAGGATAGGGAAGGGAAACTAGAAGAAATTAATAAATCGTTACGGCATCATCCTCAGCGGATTCACCGTATTCCGTAATGAGAGAAGTCTGCAAGTAAAATAAAACCGTACTGACTAGGGGAAGGAAATGTTCCTACTAGAGACGGGCTGGCGCCTGCTGATGTCGCGCGCGGCTGGATGGCTTCTGGTCGGTGTTGTTGACCAGCTAGCTCTACGAGTGCGTGGCGTATCCTGCAACACTGTAATATTCCTACATTTCAACTTACCTAGGCGCCATCCTGCTGCTCGTAGTCTGCCGTCTGTTTGCCCTAGAACTCTAGATTGTTTCGTCTCAACTTCCCTGTAATGATTCAAAGTTGTCGTAGTGAATATATATGTCTCGTTGGAGACCGTATTGAGTAGCGTGCCCTGGATAAGCTGTGTGTAAGAGCGAGCGGAGGTACGAGCTCAAGGTGTCGCTGGATGGATGCGACTGACCGCATGCGTGGTACAAGTGACCGGAGATGTTATGTGAGTTGGCACGGTCACTAGGTGACGTCTCTGAACTGTTTGTGAGAGACCGAAGTGGAGAGGTTGTTACCAGAAGAGTGTATGAGAAGAGGAAAGGAATGATGCTCACGATGGGTAGGGTTAACTATGGAAGAAGAGGTAGAATAGGAGAATGAAGAAGGTATGAAAAAGGAAAGAGAGAGTGAACGGAGAAGAAGCAGAAAAATAAAAAGTGCTACATGAGAAAGAGTCCTAAGAGCACAAGAGAGGTATAGAGGAAAGAGGACTAAAGGAGGAAAGAGAGAAGCAGTCAAGAATAGAAGAGACAGAAAAGGAAAGCATGAACTATTAACCTAAAGCAATTAGATGAGTAATTATGATCGAATGATAGCGAAGCGAAAGGAAAAATATTCCAGACGAAGAGAACAGAGAGCCTAAAGAAAACCTATGAAAGGCTAAGAATAAACGACGGGAACGCGAGAAGGAATGAACTAAAGAGAGCTACACCTAAGAAGTGAAGGATGTGAGAGGAATAAGGACCAGACTTCGTCACCGTTGTTGGTTCAATTGCGGTCTCATGCTCGACGCGGAACCTTGTTCCGGCCTGCAAGCTCTTAAAGGGAGTCGGATGGTCTCATCGCACGCATCTTTACAGCTCTCCAGGGGCTCGTAATGAGAATTGAAGACGCACCATGCTATTTGGGGTTCAACCTGTCCGCGTGACGGTCTTTCGTGATATCGAAAACCTTGTTTTCGATCGCATAGGCCGTCACGCGAGCACGCTGACGTAAAAGGAGGTCGCGTCTCGTTATCGTATCGGATAATGTACGTAATGACTTGCGGACCTTACGGCGAGTTAGGTGGAACTCTTCACGGCAAGACTGATGGTGAAATGTCGGAGCATTTTGTCGTAAGCACGCCGGTATGAACCCTTGCGGCTATTTTGACAGCTCCAGTGTTCCGTAAGGGGTTTCGCCGTATGTTCGGTCCATGTGTGGACTGCCGCACCTTACCAAGCGGTCCGGGGCACAGGTCAGCAGCAGCCACGCCGCTACTGACTCTGCCAGCCGGACGAAGCAGCAACTTCGAGTGGGGATCTCTCTGCTTGGGGGTGTATCGGCAGCCTATGGCTGGCCTGTGCAAGTCCCTCGAGCTGGTACCTCCATCCATGGTCGGATAGGTCCTCGACGGGCTTGAACACGTCAGCTCGTGTTGATGGTACTGTACTTAGTACGGGTTAGTCCCTGCGCCTCGCTCGCGCGCAATTTCGCGCCGCTTCTACACCACGGTTCACTGCCGTATTCGGAAGGGGCCTGCCGGTTGCACTTTAGGCTTGGCGCTCAATCGATATTGAGGACGGAGGGTGATCGTCAGACTCTACTGCAGGTATTGATCCCATAACATTTACGGCAATGAGCGACCGAACGAAGCAGCCGGAGGGAATGATGGAGGTGGAACGCGGTAAATCTGTACTAGATCGAGGAGGGAGGATATGAAGAGAGTAGACTACTGTTAAGAAGGTAGAAAGACTAGGAAGCTAAAACAGCTATGAAAGGAAAGAAAGTAGAGACGAACTGAAGACAAATATGAAACTACGGAGAAAATGATTAAGACTAAGAGGATTGAAGTAGACAAGAAAGAGGGTATGACTGCAAACGTACTGAATAAACCCCATGAACATGCAACTAGGTGTAGGGATGAGGAAATTGTGAGACACCTAGTTGAACAAAAAAGGTAGAACAGAGAAAGAGAAGTGGATAGGTGGGTGGATAAAGAAAGGAAACCCAAGGGCCACGGACGAGAGGCTGCAGCGGAATAAGCAGCCGAGGCGAGGCAGGGCAGCTGGGATACAAACGGGTAAGCGTATTGAGATGTTACCGGTGCGACAGGGCTGTCGAGTAACGTATTGAATAGAAAGGGAAGTGCGAGCACTGTGCGCACAGTAGAGGGGACGTACGCGTACCGCGCAGAATGAGTACCACCGGAGTGACAGCAGGGCCCAAGCAAGGACAGAACCAACCATAACACCGATCCACACTACCTCAGCGGGTGATCAGTCCGCATGGTATAGGATGTGGGAGCTCCCCCTAGGTGCGGCCGGCGAAAAACCGTTCCGGCACTTACAGAATTTAGCGGTCTAGACCTCACTGTCCTTTTGCCCCTCTCGGTGCCGCTCTAGCCCCGTCTGTCATCCGAATGTTCCCCATCGCTGGTTTCCTAGGCTCCACGCTACCCAAAGGGACCCCCGGCGCTTCAGATGGCTGGTTGCCACAGTCCAGCCGGACTTCTGCACCAGGGCCAATTGGAGCGCGCTCTGGCCCCAACCCGCACAAAAGCCCCAACCATCACGTTACCTATTCCCAGGGGGAATGCGGGGGGAGGGGATGACCTCGCACAGGGGCGTGGTAGCGCCGTTTTTACGGTCAGGGTAACGCCCACTGACCAACGGAATCGCTTACCAACGGCCGATGCACCATGTTGCGATCGGTGGCCCCGCAGGCTGAGGACATCCCTGGCCTTTGGAAGCTCCGTGTCGCGCCACAGGCACCGGAGGGTCCCAGATGTTACCTAACCCAGATGGAAAGAGGGTCTCCGCGTAATGACCTTGCCCATATGTATCGCCGCCCGTCGTATTGGTAGAACTCCAGCTATCGCGATTGCCCCCTCCTTCGCCTCATGCCACTCCACTCCGCGCCTCCCCATGTGTCCGTGGTAGGACGACCCCAAAACCCAGACTAGATAAGGGACACAACAGAAATCACACCCACACAATATGTACATGGGACACCGCGGCCAAACCTGCGAGGCGGCTTGCTCGCCGTCCCCGCAGTGGCCTGAAAGATATATTGAGGGACTCACCCTTTTCCTCCGGTTGGACACACGGCGAGTTCATAGGGTTTATTGCAGTCCTCGTAGAGGAGCGAATACCATACGCAGAATAGAGAATAGAGCAGGAGTCCTCCTCGGCCGTAGTGACTGAATATCCCTGAGGCCGCGGGGTGAGCGTAGAGCTCACTAGACCCCACGGCCCCCTCCTGGTGCTGTCCCCTCGTAGAGCGTCCGAACGTCGTGCAGATCCAGGGCCCCTCGATGGCTATCCGGCAGGACGGAGTATAGGCGCGGGAGCGGCTGCCTGCGCCGCCGCAGCGCAGGGACGATCGATGGAGACTGGCAGTGCCGGAAGGGTGGAGCTTGCGCCCTCGGCTGCTGACGTCAGCCACTTTCCCATGCCTCGGCCGGATTAAGTACCTTATCGGCAAGTAATCGTGGGAAACGGCGCGCCCGGCCAATCAGAGGACCGAGGAGCGATCGCGGGGTCGCGACAGTCATACATATGCACCACAGATCTGAGCAAGGTCATTGCACTTCGCTGCTGAAACACGTAGTGTTGTGTGTTTCTCCTAAAGTACTCAGCTATGTACAGTGTAAGTCATGTCTGGGGCTCTCAGTTGTAGTCACTGCTACGATGGCGACAGTGTCGTTGAGGTCTGCTAAAGGTGTATGTGCCTGGCATAGGTTGACATAGGTTTTCATAGGTTCGACGAGTCTCTGCCTCAAGTCTTCCACTGTGGATCCGGCAGAGCAAAGCGCTCCGCGTAAATAAACCATTCGCTTCTTCTTCTTCTTCTTCTTCTAGCTTCAGTCCAATAAATTAATAATCACTGCTTTATCCAAAAAGGCAAAAAGAAACATCTTGCCAGTCTCTGTAATCCACAATATATAGAAGATAAAGGATAAAGGACGGTACCATTCAATCGCTTTTGCGATCCTATTTCTAAGGGGTGCCGTGGAAGATATATGTGTCGTGACTTTCGCCACAACTCTTCAAGGACGCAGAGTCTTTGCGCCCTGTTGGTCCCGCCGCGCAAACCGTCGAATACGCAGCATCGCTGCGACGAAGTATGGACGCCGGCACGCGTGGGTCTCAGTCTCCTGTCTGCCGCCGCCCCAGACGGTCGTGTCCGTCCGCCGTCTTCACTTCACCATCCGCTGGACGACGGGATTCTCCGGAGCGAGCCGAGTTCCATCGCAGTAACATCGAGAAGGACGAGCAGTAACGATGAGGATGAGGAACGTCCCTGGCATGGACGCCAGGCAGAGTTAATCGAAGGTGCAGGGCGAGGAGCACCGCCTCGTGGGCACACGCCCATCCTAGCGGTTTGCTTTGCTGAAAGATTCCTTTAGTGAGATAGAAGGGTTGGTTGCTTGGCTCGTAGGCGTATGTGTTTCTCGGGAGTAGAGTATTTGTAGTGTAGTAAATCTGTGTAATTAGCTGTATCTGCGGAAGGTGCGAGAAGACTGGTTGGGTCCAATATCTTTATTAGCCGCAGTACTATGAACAGAGAGTGAAGGCGCAGAGACGTGCGGGGAAGAGACGCAGAGTCGTAGCGCGGGGTGTTAAATGTCATCGCAGTTCCGTCCCATGGTTCGGTTGGGGCAGCAGGGTCTAACGTAGGTAGAGCCGCATGGCTGGCAGGGTGAGCATAGGCGTGCTGAAAGTTCCCACCAATTCGTTAGAAAATCGCGATTATTCGAGCAATCGAGCTCGAACATAAACGTGACCCTGGGTCTGGACCACCGATCACCGATGCCGGTGGCGACGTGCCCGGGGCACGACAATATGTGTGCGTATTTGACTTATACATACGATGAATTGCAAAGGGCAGCCGATGGACAAGTTAGTGCCATATCGTTCGCAGACAAGTCTGGTAACAATTCACCGACCGTGGCGCGATGGAGGGCTTGGTTGGCCTAAGAGGGATACCAGAAACCTGAAATTAGGCTGTACGCGACAGCCGGCGCCTCCTGCGACTACGCTACCATGCTGCCCACCACATATGATCAGTAAAAAATGTTCCCTCCACTCACTTCCAGTCCTTCTGCAGTGCGGTTTTTTCCTGAAAACGTTTGGCACATCATAGGAGTGAATGTGTGGCGGTTCACATAAAAACTCAGTTTTTCGCCGTATTTATCCCTTCCAAGTGGAATTAAGGAAATCGAGCTAGCATTCCAGATACCTCACGCTTCTCCTGCTATTACAGCTCCCGCAATGCAACGACTCTTCTGCAATGTGCTAGTTGATACAAGAACCTCAGCACTTCTCTGGACCACTCGCTCCGGCCGATTAACAGGGAATGTGAATTAAACATCAGGAGAGCTGATAATCCGCAGGGCAACACCACTGCCTGAGCGTGTTTCCGCGCTCCATTGCGAAGCCTCGCCCCGGCGCCAGAGAGCTGGCGATTATCCTCAGTCAGCAACTGCAGACTCTCGGCTCCGGACTTTCTTCGGGGATTTTCGGTTGTTTCCGTCATGCTTCTGGTTGGACTGGTCAGCGTTAGAGATTCAGACGTGCCAGCTGCTCGACATCAGCTCGTTCCTTCTCGCCAATCAATAAATCATTGTCGCCCCTCGCTCCTGTGCTCTCCGTCCACGACGTTCGGGAGCAGTTCGGTGCAATTTTTCTTCAGCCTCGGTCCTCTTCCCACCAACCACTAATTCACCAGTGTGTACTTGCGCAATCAACTTTGTCGGCAGCGTTAACAGGACACCTACTCAATCAGAATCAACTATTTGCTACTTGATTTTCCTATAGCTCCCGCTGTGGTCGTTCATCCCTCCGCTGTTTGTGAAATTATCACTCAGTGTACACCCCTTCTAAAAGTTATAATCATATCATCATTGTTCTTCAACGTCAACAACCCAACATTTATACTACAAATGCAGTGCAGGCAATATTTTTATGGACAGCTCGTTCATCAGTCGAGGCAGGTGGAACGGGAAGAAGAGCACATGTGCTACCGTAACGAGCGCCGGAGTACTGTGGGAAAGTCTTCAATCCTTGTCGGATAGCTCGTCGCTATATTTTCTATAATAACAATATAAATTCCGCGCTTCGTTATTACAATATCTTTAGGAAAGCTGCTACTAGTACCTATATTTAAGGCGCCAACTACTAGAAATAAGTGTACTCTTCACGAACTGCAGGTCATATGTCAGTCCAATTTTCGAGTTTTTTTTTTGAGCAACACGTTTTCTCACCACAGAAACGATGCATGTGACCCTTCTTGGAAAAGTTCAAAACAAGTTACGAGAAAAGTATTGATTAGATAAGGAAGGCTTCTGTACTCACGTATACCTCATGCGGAATTCCACAATGCGTATCTTCACCTACCTTCTCTAGAAAATAGGCGAAGGGCTGCTCATGAGTGCATGGTGTATAAACTGCTCCACAAATTAGTCTCCATTGATTCTTTCCATTTCCATGAATTTTTGTCCTCTCGAACCAGAGGTAGTGGAGGTAAGCTCCCATTTTCTAGACCTAGAACATCACTCGGACGGAATTCATTCGCTATCAGGACAGGGTTAGCCTATTTGAAGCCTATTGGCCTATTTCAAACAGGTTTAAACAGCTTATGTTACCTTGTCTCCATAGCAGAAGAAATGTATTCGACATGGCCGTGATGTTCAAGATTCTTACAAATAGGGTTTCGATTGACCCCACGGCATTTTTTGGTGCACCTCTGGCCACAAATAGGAGAGGGAATCTTAGTATTTATCTTCCGTTCCAAAATCACAGACGAGCTCAGACTTCCTCGGTCATAGAAACCTCAAAAGGCTTAACTTATTACTATCTAAGAACGAAAATGTCAACAGTATGTCTGTGAGTTAAAGTGCTTAATGATTCGAAGTAGGGCATGTTAGCTGTGTTTTGTTTGTTGGCATTATGTTCGTTGCACATGTGGGCTAGTATTTGTTTATGTGACAATTGCTCAATTGACGCATGACTGTGTTCATGTCTGATAAATAGATAGATGTAAGCAGTGACCACGGTGAAACTGTGGCTTCGTAGTTTCGGGGTAGTCATGATCAGTTCTGTTATTCAAGGGAAGGCCCATTCGTCTCTGTTGGTGACGATGAGCGCTTCCTCATTACAACATGTGAGCGAGCGCTGATCCTCCTCATCATTATTGTATTAGGTCGTTACCAAAGTTCTGTCGTTTTTTGACCTTCAACTTCAAATGTGGATATCTCAGCTTAAACATAACTTTATTAGTCGAAATAAGAAACATTACAATCCACACATCCTTGCCAACGAGATGCTAGTTTATTTATTCCAGTAGCATAGAACTCCGGAGATCTAGAAGCGATGAATTCCTCGAGAGTGGATTCTGCATCATGACGGTTCCTGAAGTATTTTCCGCGAAGGAAGCCGTCGAGATGTTTGAAAAAGTGGCAGTCTGTAGGCGATAGGTCGCGCGAATACGGTGGATGGTCCAGTGTTTCGTATCCCAAAGAATGGAGCTTCACCCTGGTGATCATCGATACGTGCGGCCTAGCGTTGTTGTGCAGAAGTACCGGTCCCCTTCTGTTGATCAGGGCTGGATACATTTGCTGGAGCTTCTTGTGCATCTCGTCCAGCTGCTGACAGTACTTTTCCGCCGTGTTTGTTTCACCAGGTTTGAGAACGCTATAGTGGATCAAACCGGTGGCACACCACCAAACGGTCACCATCACCTTCTCCTGGTGCATACTCGGCTTTGGACAGTGTTCAGGTGCTTCGTCAATATCCAACCATTGAGCACTTTGTCGTCGATTGTCGTATACGATCCACTTTTCGTCACACGTCACAATTCGCTCCAGGAACGGGTCGTTTTTGTTGCGTAGAAGGAGCGCTGACGATACTTGCAAACGGCAAGCTCTCTGACTCTCGGTTAAATCGTGCGGCACCCACTTGTACAGCTTCTTTCTCTTTCCGATCTTCTGCATATGGATGCATACTGATTTACCGGATACTCCTAATCCAGAAACCAGCTCTCGAAGAGTTGCTCGCGGATTCGCTTCAACTACCGTCTTCATCTGGTTGTCGTCGATTTCCGAAGGCCGCCCGCTGCGTTGTTCATCTTCGAGTTCCTCATCTCCATTTCGGAATCTGCTGAACCACCGCTTCACCGTGCGTACGCAAGTAGTCTCAGCCCCAAATGCGGTGTTGATGTCTCGAGCTGTTTCTGCTGCTTGACGTCCCAGTTTGAACTGGAACCAAAAATGGCGCGAAATTGCATCTTGTCCAGGTCTTTTTCCAAGCCCTGAGAGAATCCATGTAACATATTTGAAGCCAAACCAAAGGTGTGTTTGAATAGAGGAGAAAATGCGCTTTCAGGAAATATATAACACCACACCAAAACTAGAAAGCATATCCGAGTTCACAACATTTGAAATCACGGTAGCAAAAAACGACAGAACTTAGGTAACGACCTAATATTATCCTACAACCGATCTTCACATCTCTCTTCACTTCCTGTACCTTGGGTTTCCCGCGGATATGGAACCAAGATGATGTGTTCTGGAAAAAGGCGCTTGGAATCAGTGCAGCGTCCAACTACGAGAAGCTGCGCTGGATAATGTTGCCTTCTCACTCTGCATTTCTATCTATTTCCGCCCTTTGAGAGCGCGGAAAGCGACAGGAATCCCTCCCGATATAATCGGAGACACCCACTCAATGGGTATTGAGCATTTTCACCAACTAGACTACGGCAGTGTGCGGTATTCTCCTACAGCGAAAGCTATGGCTTTCAGCTGCATTTCTACGTCAGGCGATTTCAGTTGTTGAGCCGCCATCTATCCTGTTCTTTTTAAAATAAGACTGCGATCTGTCTTCAGCGTCACCATCGATTGCTTTATGTATTCTACCATTAGGAAGCCGATAAAGCTCTCAGCACGGAATGGCGACGAATTTCTAAAGAGGGCTCCATTGGGAAACCAGCATCATCGCCTCCGCTCGTTCCGTTCCCTCTGCATGGTCGTCGGGCGTGGTGCTGCCGTTGGAACGCGGTGACGATGACGAGCAGGTTGATTCAGTTCCATATGTCGCTTCTCTCTGGATCCCTTCATTTTTTGCCCATACTGTCGCTTCTTGTCCTTACGGTGTAATCAAAGCTTCGGGAGTTTGCTATCAGTGCGCTGGGTCGGAAGACAATAGCGAATCCTCGTATGAAGCCCTATTCGTGTTAAGTCCGTCACCTTACTTCAGAAGGGTTCTTCTATTTGGTTAGCAATCACTGCATGTTAGACGCCTATGTGCCTTGTGTAGAAGTGTCCATATGCCAGCGAAAGGGACTACACTCCATCAGCTGTGGTCCAGTTCAGTCCTCCAGAACTGTGTTAGCGTTCAAATAGATGGGTGTGACCATACATCTTGTGATCACAAACACCTGTAAGGGAATACGAACTGGACCCAAAATAGCCGCTCCCACTGGATTCACAAGCCCAACGATTGGATCTCGAGGTGAGGATCAAACCGCTGGCACTCGAAGTCTTGACGACTGCTGTATGCTTCTTGTTCCGACCCAAGCTGGAAGTGTTCAACATTAAGGAATTGAAGTATGGGGCCAGCGTTCCCTAACTCGTATATACCAAGAAACCATAACGCATATTATGTAGCATTGGTATGTTAGCCTTAATGCAGGTGCTTAGTGCTTAGGAATCCCAGATGGCAGTTTCTAGCCAGGTCGGTTTAAAGACTAGCGCGTGTCTTCCTACAATCAATCGACAATGTTTGATTTCATCATTTCTGATTTTACATGAACTCTGCCGCAAATTTGAGATAGACTCGCTCCTATCAGTGAGGAGGCCTCTTCCTTATAATGATACTAACATAACAATACCTTAAGGTTGAGTTGCATTTCGAATCAGTGCGGCCAAAATCTCATGTTTCGTGGAGAACTTAGCTATGAAGACTACTTAAGCTGAAGTGGGCGACACAGCGATCCGAGTGGATATAAGTGATGATACCTGATTGCGCGGTTCAGCGCGTTCAGCTTCTGCAGAGCTTTTCAAGAACACTTGCTCGTGCACGATGAGATTTTTTGCAGCTGATTGATTGAACATTTGCTGGGCAAATGCATAAGTCGTGGGAGCACTCAATCATTCGTACACCAGGGGTGGAGGGGTTCATTATTCGTTCAGGCGGCCAATCGGGCCTAGGTTGTTTCGATTATTTCAGCGGTTTTATCAGGTTGTCGAAAATTACATAAGTTGCTATAACGTAGCAAGATGTAGCTCCTCAGAACGCAGATTTCAATTCTGCTTCTTACAGTTTATGCGGTACAGAAACTCTCTATGGGAGTTGTTCAAAAGTTCAGTATTATGTGTAGTGATCTGTGACCAGAAACATCTCATTCGAAAATACGACCTTGTTCATCCTCAGATTCAATGTGCCTTCCATTTTACCCTCTCTTCCAGCTATCATACTTTGCGCCGCCAGTAGTCAGCTATTCATTCTAGCTGGACGTGCTTGACCCGAGACGACCTATCTAGCGAGTGCTCTGAATGCTCAGTGAATTGTAGAAAAATACGGGAGTGTGACTTTACATCGGGGCAGCAGTCCGCTCCCTTGCATACGGAGAATCCATTGTATGGTACGCACCTGACGGTATAGTGAACTGAACGAGAAGAAGCTTCACATGGTCCAGCCGCACTGAGAGGGCCATTTTCCTTATGGCCTCCCATTAATGACGGACGTCACCTTACGTTTAGATTCAGCAAGTTGACTTCGATTATGAAACACTTTTCTCCGCTGTTCTGTTACTTTTTAATGTGTCAAGATCTCAGATCCAAAACTGGAAAGTATGTGGAATGTTGGTCTTGCAGGGTTCTTTGGAGAGCTGTCAAAGCGCTCGAAAAAAACCATCTGTTGAGCAGGTGAACATGATAGATGGATGTAGATTCGAAGCCAATTTCGGTAAGAAGGTCAGTCAGTGCAAGAGCGGCACCAGGTTCCGCAATGAATGTAGCGCTGTATGTTGAGGAAGTGATCTTGCCAAAAACAACTAATCCTGGTTCAGCAGCACGCATTTTTTTCGTCTAGTGTGGCCCTCCCCATCCCTCCACACGTCCAGCCCGGCTGATGACCGAAACGGTACGTCTTCTCTTGTCAAACACAGTTTCGATTATTAGCCCTTCCGTACCTGATGCTCTAGATCTGTTGCTGGCATCAAACTGGAACTGGGTGATCGCATATTATAAACTAAGACAGGTCAGATAAGACGACGAGTGCATGAGAAATTACCTATCCGTGGTTCACCCTGCAACTTTGAAACGAAAATCTCGTCATATTATTTTTAAAAAGTTGTGTTTAAGAGACCTGGTAGAGAATACACACGTTGGGAGAGCAGAGTAGAAAAAGTCGTGGTGTCAGTTTTGCTTGTGGGCGATTCATTGAGTTACTCGACAGCCTTCATTCCTTCTTACATAAATACTAAGATAACGCTACGAAGTTTTTGTTGTGACTACGAAGCAACCTCAGAACAATGCACGCAACAATAATAACTGCAGATACGCCACTACACTATTTTCACCGAGTTCGAAGACCCTTGGCGTAAATAAGGAGGTCCAAAAGCTTCGTAAAGTTTTCGGCAATGACCGATATCATCTGGTTGGTGGGACTCCAGGCTGTGGTGCTGCAGGCTCAGATCCTGGCTTCCAGAACGGACTACTCGCTGTAGTCCATCGATTTCAGATCCGGGGAGTGCGATGGCAATTTCGCAGACATTCTGGGAAATTGGCCTTGCTCCACGCATACGTGCTGTTTGCCCTATGTGCTAGTGCTGAGCCAAAGTATCACCTGTCGTCCCGTTGGTCATCGACTTGCTCGAGCGGGCGCCAGCAACGTCTCCATGCGTCCCAGTTGTGCGCCGGAGTGCTCCAATGGATCCTCCTCGCTCGAAAGACAGAAAGAGCGTCATATCGTTCATCAGGGCTTTCACGAAGAAGTAACACGAACACGTTGGTGGCCGTCCTGATATCCTCTTGACATCCCGCGGAATCCAGTCAGTGACGACTCTCGTCCAGCGGGTGTCTGCGAAGCACATTACGTGGCCGGCCCGCCTAATTTTCGACAAGCCAAACTATGAGTGAGGTAAATGAAATAGTGAACGCTTCCCTTGATTATGGTGCCCATTCGCCATAAGTATCCAGTACCCAACGCGGATCGGAATATTGAGTTTCGACGTTCTACCAGAGTTGCATAGTAATCCCCTAGGAGCAGCTCAGCGCCGAGACTTGTTCTCACACCTTGGAAGTGTCAGATTGGTATTTGGGTTGAGCCCTCGTTGCCCCTATAAGCGGAGACTTTCAGTGTTACGGAACGGTATTTCAAGAATACGGAGCATGGTAGCGCAGTCGGATGAGGTGCCCTTTTTTCGCTTACATCCGATTCCAGATTGCTGGTTCGGATTTCTCGCCCAGGCCAACCCAGCCTTCCATCCTTCTGGGATAGATGATTTGGAAGCAGATTTTTCTGCTTCTGAAAAGGACAAAACATTGACTTGTTCATTGGCTGGCCATCGTATGTCATTGTGCAGGCCAATACGCCTTCAGATTGTTTTTGCGACATCTCATGGAAGCAAGATGCGAGGACATTCTCAAAAGGGTTGATTGACGCTGTGTTTCCTTTACCTTGTTTCAAGCCTCCTCAGTCCCGTCCGTGGAAGTCCTTACTCGCCGACGGCCGAACCGTTGTGCTGACGACGTGGGGTTGTGTGTGCTGACTCAGCCGCCGGGTGCACGGGCATTCGTGTATCCCTGTGTTTAGACGAATTCATCAAGCCAGATGTCATGAATGACGTGGCGACAGTCCGGCGCGAATGCTGACTGCTTCGCTCAGATCGCCGACGTCGATTGCCGCTCTCAGCGCACAGGCCTCTCGCATTCCTCGCACTTCTTCTCCTCGTGGTCTCCCTGCCTTGTATTTGCCCATCCTGTAGCCCACAGTATAACTCTGATTCTAGCTTCAACGGTTGGATGTACCAACACGGCACGATCTGAGCACAGAGGAGACTTAAATATCCGTCTTCTTTAACATCGAGTCTCTCCTGGTCTCTAGAGGCCTAGAATATTTTGCCTCCTCATCCCTGAATTTGCTCAAGAGTTGCAGCTGCCGTGTCATAGTGTTAGAGAGCTGAAGCCAAAGCAGCGCCATATGGGAGGAGCGGCGAGTTGCCAATCGGCATGCAAGGCGCCGAAGTTTGGGTGACCCTCTACATTTACGCGGTATCTTCCTTATACCTAGTTTGTCCTTATTATCGAAGAAAGCTTCTTTCTGAAGAAGATTCTGACTGTGCGATCAGCACTCATGTTTACGTCTTGCCAATCAGTGCTACCTTGCCATTTTTATCGATGGTATTGTTCCACACGCATGTGTTCAAACGCTCAATGGTTCGGTTTTTTGCCAGTGAGCCAAAGTTGGTTGCTAGTGATGCACTGCAATTGTTCAATTAATCACTTATTTAGCAGTTAGTCGACTATATGTGACACTGCCGTTCTTAATTTTCGTTCCGGAGATCCTTCGCTCACTTTCCGTCTGACCAGGAGACTATCTCAACGGTAGGTCGGAACGGCCCAAGTGTTGTCTATGGGCAAAATCGCCTGTGGAAAATGACAAAGTGCAAGTATCTCGACCCTCTGCGCAGAGTTAGGCAGAACGGAGTCGAGTTTCTGTCCTAGCATACCGAGGGGCCGGGAAAATTTGTTTTATGTCTCCAAAGTTTCATAAGGCAGCCATTAGACGCTCAAGGAAGCCTAGGGGATTAGGGTGGGTGAGCCATGGGGACGAGGGGAAAGATCGTATGCCCCCTTGCGAGGGGCGTGGCCTATTTCATACAGCCTGACCGTCCTCCGAAGTGAACCGCAGTGGATAAATTACTTTACTCTGCTATGTGCAGACTCCACCTCCCTGAAATTGCCACATCCAGTGTGCGCCGCTGGGGTCTTCGAGGGGGGGGGGGGGATTGTTTGTGCGAATTCCATGCTCCCCCCCCCCCCCTCTTAAAAAACTGGAATTGCACTCTTTTCATGATAATCTAACGCGTTGTGCAGTGATTATGACAAATTTAGTGCGTTATATTAGGCATCTAGCATACCTCCTAGTCGCTGCAGCGACTGGTCGTGGCGATAGTGTTGCGAGGGTAGCTACGCAGTTCGTAGCTACCCGCGCAACACTGTCGCCGCGAGTCGGAGGTATGCCAGATGCCTTAGGGTGTCGCGAAAGTTTTGCAAATAACTTTCAGCTCAAATTCTAGATTTTGTGCGGAGCAATCACGCTTAAAGTTTAAGGGAAATAGAGAGGACGACATCTACAACTTATTATCATCTAATATCCATGGCATGGGCGCGTGTAGCGCAGGAGGCCGAGGAGGCGCGACTGTCGCGTGCACCCGATACCAGGTTCCTGGTTCGGATTTCCCGCCCAGGCCAACCAAGCCTTCCATCCCTCCGGGGTCGGTGAATTGGTACCAGACTTGTCTGGGAAGGATTCATCGGCTGGCCACCGCAAGTCATTGTATGGCCAAATACGCATTCATGTCGCCTCCACGACATCCCGTAGAAGTAGAATGCGCTGGCGCATCCCAAAAGGGATTGAGAACGCCGTCCTTTATCCTTTATCCTTTATCCATGGCATTCTTTGCAGAAGCGGCTTTGGCGGGCACACTGAAATTGTTCCATGGTCCCTCGCTAAGAAGGATCGTCGAATGAGAATCGGCGCGTGTTAGAAGCTTCTCGACTATGAGCGAACGACGAGTTAGACAAATTTCACCGTTGTTCTAAACGAAAAGTCTACCTCAAACGAAAATACAGACGGGAAATTGTAGTGGCTGCCACCGGAGCAGAAGCCACAATTCGTCTCAAAGCGAGGTGGCTACGTAAAGGAGTTGATCTCGTTCTTCTTCTGCCCCTCCGACTGCGTCTACTACAAGATTCTTCCCGAGGACACTACTGTAACGTCGACGGCCTTTTATGAACGACTGGGAGAGATGGCATTTCGAGTCTCTGTTTCGCACCGGTATCGCGGCAAGTTCCTAATCGTCATGGACAACGCCCGACCCCATCATGCGAAGAAGACGATGGACGAATTGGAGAAGCTTGGCAACATCTGGTTACCCATCCTTCGTATTCTTTCTCGTGACCTCTGTTGTGATTATTACGCATTCGTGAGTTTTGGAGCCTACATGGGGGGGGGGGGGTAGGGTGTGAAATTCCACATCGGCAAGGACGTCTGCAGTTGACGAATAGATTTCATATCGTCCCTATTCTTTCTGGAAGGAGGGTGTAGCTGCTCTGCCCAATTGATGGAGAGACGTGGCAAAGCAGGGCCACTATCTCGATTAATGATCTTTCGTTTTGTTTGGACTTATTGTTTTTTTTTTAAATTCTCAACCGGGTACTGTTGACGCGCACGTTGATTCTTGGATCCTCTGTCTCGTAAATTATGTGCAAATAAGAGGCACACCAGAAAGCCATACCTTCACGCTGTGATAACGATCCCATTCTTTGTAATGAACGGTATTGAACTCGACCCATTGGTGAGCTTCAATTTTCCTTTACTGCCTTGTAAACTGTGTATGAATGATGGTCCTTTAACAAAAATTCGCTGATGTTCGGTAACGAGATGATATTGAACCTGAGGAGAACTTCCGCGTCTATTGTACTTTACGGACTCCAGAGGACGAGGAGAGGTCGAAAAAAATTTTTCGCCCAAACTTCGCCCGGGACGTCATTTGGGGTGCTGATCACGAATCTGAGATCCGTTTTTGAAAATTCTGCCGATTACTGTAGATTAAGATAGGTACCGGTGACTAGGCTGCCAAGGTCATGATCACCGATTTCGCTCAAACTTCGGCTGGGGGCAATTTGGGGTGCTGATCACGAATCTGGCATCTGTTTTTCGTTTTACGCCGGAGTACGGTAGGTTACGGTAGGTGCGGTTGACTAAGGCTGCCAAGGTTATGATCACCGATTTCGCCCAAACTTCGTCTAGGGGGGTTATTTGGGGTGCTGATCACGAATCTGGCATCCGTTTTTCGTTTTACGCTGGAGTACGGTAGGTTACGGTAGGTACGGGGGTCATGGTGACCGATTTCGCCCAAACTTCGGCTATAGGGGTTATCTGTGGTGTTATGGGTGAGCACAGCATGCAAGCGGTCCCGCAGCGATCGCCTGAAAATTCGCAAATCAGCGGCAAACCATTTTTGCGGGAAACTCTTCGATAGGCGAAGGCTTAATCGAGAGATAGTAATCTAAGCATCATGGCCCTCCAGGCACTGTTCCACCACCGCCGCCAGTAAGAACTGCGACCTGAAGGACGTCTTTGACAAGCTAAACATGGACGCAGCCGATTTCCAGGAATGGCTTAGAAGGATGGGATTGCTCGCAATCGGTGACCATGACATTGGCAGCCTTAGTCACCCGCACCTACCGTAACCTGCCGTACTCCAGCGTAAAACGAAAAACGTATGTCAGCACCCCAAATAACCCCACCCCTTGGGCGAAGTTTTGTCGAAAATTTTTTTTCGACCTCTCCTCGTCCTCTGGAGTCCGTAAAGTACAATAGTACCGAACTTCCTGCCAGCCACTAGATACTCGATTTAATTGTTACTGTATCGTCTGCCGAATATTTTGGTAGATGTTCTAATACGTTAATTGGATTCAAGCTCATCTGTAGACTTTGAACCGGATTAATTAAGGAAGCTTAATCTTGCGGCAAACAGACCGAAGACAGTATGAATTGGACCGGGTAAGAGTGTCATTAGCCTTCTCACATCTAGGTGCCCTTACATCCTCATCAGAGCTTATGGACCGAACATCAGTTTTTCTTTTCAGCAACTGCCGACACTACTATACTTTCAGGACTCCAGAGTTCGAGAGGTCGAAAAAAGTTCGCTCAAATTTCGTCCAGAAGGGTTATTTGCGGTGCTGATCACAAATCTGACATCCGTTTTTCGTTTTACGCTGGAATACGATAGCTTACGGTAGGTGCGGATGACTAAGACTGCCAAGGCCGTAATCACCGATTCGCCCACGCTTCGCCAAGGGGGGGGGGGTTATTTTGGATGCTGATCACTAATCTGACAACTGTTTCTCGTTTTACGCTGGAGTACGGTAGGTTACGTAGGTACGGGTGACTAGGGTCATGTCACCAATTTCGTCAAAACTCCAGCGTAATACGAAAAACGGATGTTAAATTCGTGATCACCACCCCAAATAACCCCCTAAGCGAAGTTCAGGTGAAATCGGAGATTATGACCTTGCCACCATTAGTCACCCGTACCTACGTAGCCTACCGTACTCCAGAGGTCGAGGAAAGGTCGAAAAAGTTTTCGGCTATTTTTCGTAGGTGTTTGACCACGTACGAGGTTAGATCCCCGGTACAATTTACCTATTCAACTTTCTTGTTTTTTCTTCATGCGCGGCAATCATATCGACTTATTTGCGACCTCGTTCGAAAAAATACTTTTCTCTGAACTCCGCCTTTGTCTCCTTTAGACTGCTCTCTTCAACTGTTGTTGATGTGATTTTCTGGTTTCACTTTCTATTGTGTGTACTACAGAGTGGTGCTTGTGCACACCGAAGCTGACCGGGTCTTCCCCGGTGGTGTTCCAAGAGCCATCGCACCTTCGTTAGTACAGCGTGGTAGGTGACCGAATTGAAGACAATGCCGATATCCCCCAACATGAACAATGCAGGTCGCTGCGATGGGCTGCATGAGAAAAGAATGCGAACGATGCATGCGACACCGCTCTGCTATACATCCTTCGCGGGAATGGACTTCATAGTGTAACAACCGCGCGAAACCTCTGGGGGCAAAGGTTTCTGACAGAATCACGTCGAGCATTCAACGCAGGATTCCTACAGCAGTGGTGCCAAACACTGGGTCCATCTAGAGCACAGGCAAAGTCACTTCGGCCAATCGAGTGCTTAAACTATGGGTCAACTAAAACGGCTTCCTCTTGAAGGAAGAGGTTCTTGTTCCACGTCGGCGTAGCATGTTTAATATGGTGTGCATTAGCATGATCGACACGCCGAGTTTCGATGCACTAGCGACAGGTAAACATTCGAAGGGAAATAGAATTAGCCACGAGACCATCCTGTACTTTTCTTTCTTCCTTGCTCAAGGAAGGAATGACCGTTCCTCTATTCCTTCCCTATTTGTTATTGTCGAGCGTGCAAGACGTGTAATGCTCACGCAATATGGACGGATCAGTTACTCAATTATATATGGTGGGATATATTTGTAACTGCGCCTTAAGTGCGCTCACAAAGGATGACGGCGTTATTCAATCCCCTTTGGGATGCGACACGCATTCTACGGGATGTCGTGGAGGCGAGTTGAATGCGTATTTGGCCATACAATGACTTGCGGTGGCCAGCCGATGAACAGGTCAGCGCTTTATCCTTCCCAGACAAATCTGGTACCATTTCACCGACCCCGGGGGATGGAAGACTTGGTTGGCCTGGGCAGGAAATCTGAACCAGGAGCCTGGTATCGGAAGCAGGCGACAGAAGGCGCCTCCTCCGACTGCGCTCTACGCGCCCAAGTGTGATCATAAAAAAGCTAAAAGGAGAAAAGCAATCTAGCACGATTTGAGCTAACTTACGCGGGTCAACAATATAAGCATCATAATGCACTGCAGTTTTCTATGGCATGTGCTGGGAGTCTCTGTAATCAAGCTGCTCCACGAGGGAGAAAAAGGAATAAAAATATGGTAAACAACGGGCGAGAAATTCCGAAAAACGAGCAGAATGCATCGAACTTCGAATATCGGTAGACAGTACGAATTTTTCGCGACAAGCAGCTGTCTAGCACAGGTTCTGCGCACACATTATAGAAAGAGAGGTCTAGTTCTGTTCCACATCTGGACGACGAAACCAGTGAGGAGAAAAATGATAAAAAGGGAGCACCGAAAGCGGAAATAAATCTTCGCAGATTGTCCACAGACAGAGTCAACGGGAGAATATGCCGCTAAATAGACTTTACAATAAACAATCGAAACGACCACTATATCAATGTTACTCGGTCGCTACCTCCTTTTGAGGCCAATCCCCCTGGTTGTGGTAGATACACGGCATGGTCCCCTTGGAAGACATTCTCAAGACGACGGTCAACCTGAGGCCAGATTCATCAACCGCTTACCGCCCTTTGACGGTGAAAGTCGTTAGCAGGCGGTAAGTGGTTGACGAATCTGGCCCCAGGTGTCTTCATTTCGGCCGAAAATTGTGTTTTTTCTTTACCAAACCTGTCGGAGGTTGCGTGAATGGTCCTGTGGGTGGCCTATGTGAATCAGGGATGGATTTTTTTGTTGAGAAAAGCGGAAGGCGAGACGGAAGAGCCAAAAATGATCGAAAATCGGAAAAAAGCGAAAGTGAAAACGGAAATAATGCAAAATTCGTCACCTCGGCCTTCTTCAATATCCAATATTTCTATGGAATGTAACGATAGTAACCTAAGGATACTTACAGCTATAAGGCAAAATTATGCTTCAAACTAAATCAGCCTAGGATTAGGGAGAAGCATGTTATTCTGATTATGCAAACAGTCTATTCAAACTTATGCCCAAGATTCCGTTCTGAGATCGACTGTGATTAGGTAGCAGATGACTTATAACTTGTGGTTTGATTCATGGCGCCATACTTCCCTACAAACTTCGCTAATTTTAGTCAGATTGAAATTCTTTCTTTCGGTCTATTATCAGAGCATACATCACGGCCGTAAAAATTCTGTTTGGTTGTAGCACGGTTTCCATATAAAAAGAGGATCCTCTACCCTTTTTTAAGAGGTGGGCAGTTAAATAATATAGCTTAAAACAATATTGATTCACGAGTCATCTTTTCGGCTCCGTCTTGCAGAAGCGGAACATGGAAATGGAAATTCCGCACATCCCTATTCAGGATGCTTCACTGCACCCTTTTTAACGCTTGGTGCAGCTGGATGATGCGCAGGCTGTCGGCTAATTTTATGTATCCGCCTGCCTGGGAGGGATAAAACACTGATTTCAGGCCAAATACGCACTCAAGTCGCTTCTGTGATATCTCGTAGAAGTAGGTGTATGGCATCGCGAACAATAAGCGGCTCACGCTCTCTTGTGTCCTTCTCTTTATCTTTTCAGTCAATATACCCCCACCATACCATTCGGCAGAACGAAAAGTTGCGGAAGTACAAGAAGCTATGGTCAGATTGGTAGGCTCCCTGTTTTGCTGGCTACCAGCATAGTTGTCTACCATCGTGTTTTACTCATCTCGGATGGGTTACCCACTTCGTCGCTGGCTAAAACTAGAAAACCGCAAAAACTCCAGATTGGAGTGAACGCCTTACGTAACTCAATAAATATACGGATCAGGTGATATTGTACCCATTCAGGCCCCCATCCAACTAAAAAGACTAAAAAAGTTCTGCAGTTTTTTCTATTATCCGGTTGGGTTCTGCGTAACTATCCAAACATTTGGGCTACTCCCGTTTTCGGCGTGCATAATGGGGAGCGAACCATATTTTTTAAGGTAGTGAAGTTGCATAGGTCTTCTCGATCCCTCCCCCTCCTTCCAATTTGCCGTCGACCTACTGTATTTCTATTCCAAAACAGTGGAGAGCGATGTCTGAATGCTACCCTAACAATGGTACAACTTGGCACGTTCGTGAGTTCCTCAAGATGTTTGCTGAGAAGCAAGAACGAAGCCGAACACGTGAGCAAATAGCACTCCGCTGGCCCGGACCCTTATCGCTATCACTTGCTGCGGTTCATATCCCGTGTTGCGACCTCTGCCTCGCGACAGCGATGCTGGGGAAAGTGTGGTGAGTGCTCTGTGTTATTCAGCTCATTTCCTTATCTTACGTTCTCACTCACAAAGCCATCTGTCACGGACGTACAGACGTCTTTCTCTAATGATGACTGCAGCAACAGCCTGCATAGAACGGGAATTATGTGAATTTTAAGTAGGCGAATTCATACGCGCAACAAGTTTCGATTCGTATCGTTGCCCCGTCGTGCAAAATCCTCACGCGTGTTTCTATCATCCGTCGTTCGCTGAAATCGTGGATGCTATAGCATTTGCAGGTGAAAGGATGAGATGGCTTTTTCTCCTTTTGCTTCCGCTGGCCTTATGTGACAAGGAACGCGAGGTGGACGGCGCCGCCGCTCGGGTGCACAAGCACGACCACGGAGCTGGAGATGATCACGAGGCGGATCATCAAGCGATACTAGGTATGTTTGTTACTACCCGCTTTCTTCGTTAAGTGCTGCGCTCTCTGGGCACTCAGAGAACGATCGAGAGCAAATGTTCTAGTGTATCTCTTGCCGCTAACCCTAGGCCATAAGCGTTGGAACAGACTCGTTTGCTTACCTCGGGATGCACTACTACATTGCTTTCTGAACTACCTTGTTTTCCATGTCCGACCGTCGCTAATTCTTGACATAACATTGAACAGTGATCGTAAAAATGCTTCATGGTTGAAACCAAGATTGTCAATGAATTTTTTTAAATGAAAAAATCCCGTGGGCGAGTATAACCTCTCCAATTCAATTCAATTTCTTTAGGCCTCAAGTGGCTGACATCAATGTTGTAAGCTGTTACAATTATGTCTTGTTGCGCTCAAAACTACGTCAGGTGGGACTCCAACACGCACCTCCTGCTGACCAGGCGCAAATGCTCTGCGCCATTACACCACTCGCGCTGTTTGAAAGAGCGCAAGTTTTGATCGCAACAAGACATCATTGTAACAGCTTACATCCTTTCCGATTCCTTTTATCAGGCTGTGGCGAAGGTGGTTGGGACGAAAACGTTAGCCGGATAAAATTTCGTTTACTCCCTTGGTCTCATGCTTGAAGCATTTCTGCGATCACACTAGAGCCCGATCTTTTAAAACCGAAAGTCACACTGAAAATTTACTCAACCGGATTCGGTCATAAGACTCAGAGAAACCACAGTGGCGGTTTATCAGATTGTTTCCGTTTTTTTTTCAAGGATTTTAAAGATAAATGTCTGTATGTCTAGAGGGGTCCACAATGTATTAAAAAATAATGTAATATATCTTTTCTACATCTGGTAGTTTTACCGAAGCTAAGCGAAAGATGGATCGTCAGGATGTTGTGAAAAAATGGTGCCCCTCCCTTTCTAAACTTGCAACTTCCACCAGAATTGTTCTTCATTTTGACGACTAGCCGCATGTTGCTCCCAATGTGTGAATATGAAGCCTAATGCAGAATCTCTGAAGCTCACAAGGAAAGGCCCCCAACTCATGGTGAGCTTTTGCAATGCTATTAGGGTAGGGCGTAGGGCCATATGGGCGGAGTCCAGAATGACAGTTAGTTTTTGCTGAACGCTTTCTGAACGACCTGAAGAAGAGGTGTAAAAACGTGTGCTCAACAATAATCAAGCCCTATGACACCCCACTAGATGTGTCTCTGTGGTGCAGTCGGTGGGAGTGCCGCCTCATAGAAGCACATCGGCTGGGTTTTGAGTCTCAAGTTCGCGTACTGCCGATGTTTCTGCACATATCAGTTTTTTGTTATTACGCTTTCTCATAGTCACGAAGTAAATTTTAGATCATCAATGCTTATAACAAACGAAGGCTGTCTATTTGCGCCTTCGTATGTGCTAGTTTTTCAGCACCAGCGGGTATCTCGATGGAGTTTCCGATCTCTGTCGGAGTGCACCAGGGGTCTGCGCTATCCCCACTGCTCTTCGTGGTCGTCATGGGTGCAATTACACGAGATCTCCAAAAGGCAGCTCCTTGGACATTGCTGTATGCCGACGACGTCATGCTTGCATGTGAAGATAAAAGTGAACTCGAGCGACAGGCACAGGAATGGTGCGATCGCTTGGCATTGTTCGGACTCAAGCTAAACGTCAAAAAGACGGAGTACTTGACGACGGATGTGAATGAGCTCGGATCTATCAAGATCAATGGTGCGGGGAGCTCTCACGAGTCACAGCTTTCAAGTATCTCGGATCAACAGTTACGCCCGATGGCAGCCTAAAGTTGGAGGTGAATGCGCGCGTAAGTGCAGCCTGGTCCAAATGACGGTCGTTGACTGGGGTTCTCTGCGATAAGACAATACCCGAGTACCTCAAGTCGAAGGTTTATAGAACAGTCGTCCGCCCAGTAGCGACATACGGTTCTGAGTGCTGGCCCGTGACGAAGGAAATTGAAAGCCGCCTCAGTGTGATGGAGACGAAGATGTTAAGGTGGACGGCCGGAGTAACACGATTGGACCGCGTTCGCAATGACACCATACGACAGAGGTTCGGTGTCGTCCCGATAGCCGACAAGTTGCGCGAAGCTCGTCTACGATGGTATGGCCACGTCCTTCGAGCTAACGACGACACCGTCTGTAAGATTGGCCTGAATCTTGAAGTCCCGGGAAAACGGCCCAGGGGACGCTCGAAGCAACGTTGGCTAGACACGTTGCACTTGGACTTAAAGATAGCAGGTGTGCATCCCGATCAAGCATTTGATCGGGAGAAATGGCGTCACCACACCAGAAGAGCGGAACCCGCCACCAAGCGGGACAAACGCTACTGAAAATGATGATGATGTATGTACTAGTTTTTCAACGATGCGTATTTGCATCATATCATTTCTCTGGAAATAAAAAGTCCTGTCTTGCTCTTCCCTTTTAGTTATCAGCTGTGGTACAAATCTATGAAACAAGCAAAACACAAGCGCTTACCGCCCTCTAACGTGAAGACACCGCGAAACCTCCTGATATGACTTTCATCAGCATCAGGTTTGGCGGTATTTTCACCGTTAGATGGCGGTAAGCGACTGATGAATCTGGTCCTAGGAGGAGTGCTTCTATGGCATCTGCAACTGCAATCTCTCCACTTGTCGGAGAAGTGAAATCCGGTGTGAAGGTGAGAAGTAGTCGGCCGTTCAGGTGAGAAAACTTTTTGTGCACTTATGTACCGATATGGTCCGGGTTCATGATACTCAATCGTAAGGTACGCGTATTTGTGTGCACTTACGGTGATATATAGTATGGTGTGATATGTGGTGGTGCACATACGCACTGCTGAAAAACTAGCACATATGAAGGTGCAAATAGACAGCCTTGTTTTGTTGTAAGCATTGGTGGCCTAAAATTGACTCATATGATCATGAGAAAACGTAGTAACAACAAAGTAATATGTGCAAAAATATTGGCAACACGCGGACTCGAACACAAAATCTCGCCGGTGTGCTACTGAGGCGGCACTCCCACCTACAGCGCCACCGAGGCACATCGCGTGGGGTGTGATTGGGGTTGATGATTGTTGCGCACACGTATTCACACCTCTTTTTCAAGTCTTAAAAAAGCGTCCAGCAAAAACTAGCGGTAATTCTTGACTCCGCTCATACGGCCCTACGTCCCATCAGAATAGCATGGCAAAAGCTCACCTTGAGTTGGGAATCTTTCCTTGTCAGCTTCTATTTAATATGGACTTTGCTCGTTCTCCAAGAGAGTGTTCTCCGGTGGATAGATGGACTGCATAGTTTTGAAAAAAATGCTTTTTTGAAGCCCCTTCTTCGGTGGTGGACAACTTATAGTTTCTTGTTGTCGCGAGCAGAAGGTTAACGTAGTTCCTATTTTCACTCCCCGATCATTGTTGGTACAAGAAAAAGGGTCGCTTTTGTCTCAAACTGTTTTGATCGTGGAAATACTTTGTGAAGGTTGGGATAGCCTTAGCTAACAAAAAAAAATTCCAACTTTTTTTTTTACATTCTTGTGCATTTAGTTCTCAATGCCAATAGTGTTTGATGGTCATTCTCCATGACTGTCGAATGTATTTTTAGCGAGACTTATTGTGGGGAGCGGTGAGGGAGTTGGTTATGGTTTACTGATTGACATCGTAATTCTAATTTCTCATCTCACTTCAGCGTAGTAACGTTACTGTAAAAAAATTATGCTTGTACATTTTTGTGATGATGTTTTTTTTTTGCTTTTTTGGAGGTTCTCAGTGGTCGCTCTTTGCACGACTTGCAGCCGGCTTTTCTGTCACGTTCACAGTTTTTTTTTTTGCAGTTACAGGAATGTAATCATGATTATCTTGATGTGATGCAGGTTCGAAGAAGACCGCGTCCGAGTTCGATGATATGCCACCCGAAGAGGCAAAACGACGTCTGCAAGTCCTGGCCAAAACAATGGACGTGGACGGAGATGGATTTGTAGGTCTGTGAAGAGCTGGCTTATCGTGATATCCGCTTGCTTTATTGCCCTTTCGTTTGTTAACTCCACTGCCATATTCTTATTGTGCAGAAAATTCTGGGGAATTGCAGCTGCCGCGGCCTTAGTTCACATCCTGCAGCATTTCCGATAATGCTATCAGCATAATAACAGCTAACTACAAGACAGGTTTACTGGCAGACATTCGGCTTGCCAGCATTCGTTGGAGCCAGAAAGGTCCTACTCTAAATCACTGCACATCGGTTTTGATTCCATTTTTTCGTTTCTTGAAGGTGATTTGTGACTTGTGACTTCCTCTCAACTTTTCCCTTGAGAGTCAATCACAAAGCATGGCTGGGTGGCAGATTCGTTCTCTACTTTGGTTTCCAGGCTCTGACGGAGGGGTGAAAGGCGAAAGTTAAGTGGATTAAGGCGATAGTAGTCATACAAACAACACCGGTGCTGCTGTTCAGACGATGTGTGGGCTGGTCAATGCCCTTTTGCTCTTTCGAGAACGGCTTCTTGTGTAAATTGATGATAAACATCATTTAGTCGTTTATTGGTTCACTGTCGGGCAACGTTTGCAGTTAATGCAAAATATTGAGATGTTCTGCTTCTCAGGCATGAGATTCTTTGTCAGTCCATCACTAGGAAGTTCCAGAAAAATCAGAATTGGTCAAGCTGCAAGGTCCATGATAAATGTTTCTTTGTTTTTGTCCTGGATCTAGCCTTGGGCAGTTGTTTCATGCTAATACCGTGTAGTTCATCTAATTCAAGGTGCTTTACATATGCACGCATTGGCGGTCACTTTAGAACATTCCGTAAGAAAATAAGTGTTGTCGTTTTGTGAGGAAAGGGAAGCAGTTGACAGTAGCGTTCACTGAAAGCAATGGTTGTGTGGCCGGGTGTGATTTTACACTCACCGTCGGGTTATTGATTATGTTTTCCATCGGTTACTGTCATGGAGTCGTCCAACTGTCACGCTTCCGTTGCACATATCGCCGTGAATCGATTTGTAAGTATCGCTGAATGTTCTGAAGTAATCTGAAGTAGTCTATAACCCCGATTGAGCTCCATATTTGTTAGTGCATTAGTTTCGGCGAAAAGGAATCATTTCGGTACAGAAATACGGCTTCTAAATAGTTCTGGTCAGTAGCTTAGCACCCAGGTCAGGCTTCTTGTTGTCAAACTGCAGGTCCCGCGTTCGTAAATGTTCATCACAGGAGCCAGAATGACTCACTCCCTACGCCTGCGTGGGTGTCTCCACGCAATGATATTGTTCCCACTCTCGACCAACTTCGCCGTCCTGTCAGGTCGTCCGTTGGTCGGAGTCCTCTCCGCCGCCCTCATGCAATCAGCCATTCACTTCAACTTGTTCGCTTCGTTCCGATCGATGCACTTGGTTCTGCCTACTGATCTGGTGTTTATTTAGATGAAACTGAGCTGACGAACTGGGTGGAGAAATCGATGATTTCCCTAGATAACGAAGAGGTCAACGAGCGGCTCACCGAATTGGATACGAATAACGATCAGAAGGTGTGCAGACTGTGTATTAGCTCGTTTGCCGATGAATTAATATGGCGCTTGAAGTGAAGGGGTGTGTGAGGTTAAGGTTTTATGTCGGAAGGCAGCTGTTGTAAACGCCAGAATGGAGTGCATTGCGCTCTAGATTGTCATTTAACATGCGGCCGATAAGAAGAAACGGGCTAATGGCAAAGCGTGCAGTTCTCGATGCAAACCGGTAAGAAGGAAAATGGATTGCGGCATTACCATAAACCTTGGCGTTGCAGATAGTGCAGTGGTTTGTTGCGCGCTTAGACATTACAGATGTATAGTGACTAAGGTTTTGGGATTAGTCGCTTTCTTCGGAGCCTATAATGATTAGGCGTAGTAATTTATGACTGCCTGTCAGAGTGCGCCAATACACTGCTAAATCCATGACAGCTTTTCTATCAATGAGCATGTTAGAGAGGCATCCATCGTAGGAGTGTACCCTGCGGCCTTTAGCATGCGTTCAAAATGGCTCGAGAAACTTGTGCGCGTCGACTTTTCTGCTCCGAGTGCTAGTAGCTTGACCCTGACCTTAAAATCCCGTCCTGCTCATGGATGTTACGGAGACGTAATGTGGGAAATCTTAATAGTGGCATTACCTCTTAGACGTTCCTTAACCCTCCCACTGATTCTATCCTTATATGCAGTGGCTGGGAGAGCTTCGTCTCGCTTTGCACCAGGAGTTGTCCTGATCGACCAATTGTTTCTTCCCAATTCCTCGCTTCGTGCCAACTCATCAAATTCGAATAGTCTGTCTCTCCGAATTTGATGGTTCGGTACGAGGAGAGGATTAGGGATGGTTTACACACCTTTGGCTACCACAGTCATTGTACTGGTTAAACAGCATTCATCGTACCCCACAAAGTGGAAGCGTTTGCCGCACCCTATTCATGGTGGTTTGAGGACGCAAGACACCAAAAGCTTGTTGTTGAATGCACTGCACTGTGTTCAATAACCAGCAGCTATATGTAGTATTCTCCAAATGTGAAATTGTGAAGGGATTAACGATGTTTGTCAAAAACCATTGGCTAATTACTGAAATTGTTGTATACTTTACTAATAGACGAACAGCTCTATGTCTTTATAGCGACTCCAATCGTCATTCTTGCTCAGAGGACGTGAGAAGCGCTGAATCGCTCGTTCAGCGGTTTGACAGAGAAGTTCGAGCCCTCGCTATTGAGCGCGGCGATATTCTTCTGACATCTCGGGAATCCAGTGGTGACGGCTATCCACTTGCGGCTGTCACCCGAACGTATTACGTGACCGCCCCGGCTGGTTTTGACACGACCCAGGCGTCGTCGCTCGCGGTCTTCGACCGTTGTCTCGGCCTTTTAAAGCCCACACTCTTTGGGATCAGAGCTAAGCCAACCAATGATACTGAAGAAGTACAAGAGGGCAGGTATAGGGTTGTTTCGGAGATAGATACCATTAGCTACCGCATCCGTGGTCATAGTGGAAGTTCGTTCTGTCTGTTGAAACAATTGCCTTATAAATTGTGTATTATTGAAGCGATTCTGGCGGTTGCGAATAATTTTTCTCCAAAAGGATTCCAGCGATTCTAGAGCGTGCGGTCAGGGATGCTTTCCGAGATAAGATGGGAATTATGTGCCGCATCGTTTTCTCGTGCGTAAGAATGCGATGATGATCGTTCGGCGCCTATGCTGTCATTTGTCGGGCGCGGCGATTAAGCGAGCGGACTCATGCTTCTTACGTGGAGGAGTCTCCTACCCCGCATAAGCCTTTTTAAATTCAGGTTTCCTGGGAAGAATACATGGAGGACTCATTCCCAGATCGCGATGCAAAAGATCTTGATCCAGACGACAGGAAATTGATGGAGGAGGATAAGCTGTACTTCAAAGGTTATTGAATGATTTCGTTGTTGGCGGCGCGTGAAAACGCTTTTGTCGTGGGCGTTATTTAGAAGGCGTTGTACGGATCACCCTTCCCTCACTAATTGAGTTCTAGCTGCGGATTTGGATGGAGACGGCAAGCTGAATCGCGAAGAGTTGAGTGCGTTCCTGAATCCGGAGAACTACAAGCACATGCACAAAGTCCTAGTCGAGGTATCTCTTTACCGAACTAGTCGTTCCACTTCGCAACCGATGCGCTTGACTCATCGAAGTGGACGTGAAAGTGGTGTCACTCAGGTTACGATGGTGGAAAAAGACCTGAACAAAGATGGAGCAATAGATCTGAAGGAATTCCTCGGCGAAATGGCTGACAACCAGCACAGTGATTGGTATACTGCCGAGAAGGATAGGTGCGTTTTAGTCTTCTCTCTCTCTCTCTCTCTCTCTCTCTCTCTCTCTCTCTCTCTCTCTCGTTCTGACTGATTGCATTTGTTGAGTCGTGGCTGTTTGGATTATAGCATAGGCGGGGCATAGTTTTGGAAATTGTCCGAAATTGCAGTAAAGTGCTAGAGAGCCACTTGCATTTGAGAAGTTTTCGTGAGCCTTGCGGTGATGCACACTGTCTGTAGAGGTGGAAGTAGTGCCTGCTAACCTTTACAAAAGAATGTGGAGATTATTGTATAACACCTTCTTTCTCCACTAATGAGCCGTCGAGGAGGGGTTGTAATGAGCGTGGTCCATCTGAAGGAAGGTGACGAAACGAGCCATTAGAGTTTGCTTTTACCATTCTTTCCCCATGTTTTTCAAGTGTTGGTTCAGTTAATTACAACTGCGACAGGAATAACCATCTTGAGGTCAACCGTGTTTGTAAGGACACTTGATGGTGTTCTGCTTCACCATCCCATACCTGGGGATCTCGGGTGAATTGAAAGGAGTGGCTGGTGGAAAGAAGCCCCACATTAAGGTGCCTCTGGGCTAGTGTTTATTCCGATATTGCGAGGATTTTTCGCTGCGATCAAAACTGTTGCGCTAGTAGGGATCCATATCCGGGGATGCGCACCGCACCCATCAGCGAGAAACTGGTTAAGCTGAGAGCCTCACTTGAAGCGCTGCTGTACTTGTTACTACTACCGCTTACTACTTAAAGCGTCTGTAGAGGCTATAATGTTTTACGAAAATGTTATTGTTGCGGTCGGAACTCATGACTTGTACCCTCTGATTTCCAGGCAGGGTGCTAGCCCATACTGTTTTCTTATACCCGTATTGTCTCTTATGCAGAGGGCGTTTCAGAACTTTTGAACCATATTATGAAAGCCTTCATCATAGTTATTTTGCTCTGCCCTTCTCTGCATCGCCATCTGCAGAGACGCTCAATCAGTGGGGGATTTTTGTTGGAATGCGATTCGTATAAGTGCGTTGTCGTGGTTTTGTTAAATAGCAGGCATCGCATTTATTTTGCTCCGTTCTTCTTGATACAGTGGGGCGTGTCTCCTACCAACGACTGGCTGTTCTATTTCCTCACTCGTTCACAGCGAGGTGGGGAAGTTCTTTCACTTCTCGCTTCGCGACGGGTGAACCAGTGGTAGTTTTGACCCGTTGATGCATGGACGTGCTCGGCTTCCCGCTACTCGCCTGTTAGGTTTCGTGCCGGTCCACAATTCGGTGTACTCTCCTCATCATCACGTAGGCAACAGTGATTTACGTTACAAGCAGGCCGACCAATATTGGGAACAACTATTTTCATCCTCTTTTACACGCTTCCAGCTGTTGTATAACAGCTTTGCAAGCAGGAAAATTGACAGTAACCTAGACTACACCCTCCGATGCTTGAATAATTGAATCATGTCATTGACAGTGGCTTTTTAGTTTATTGGGCAGCCCAGATTATCAGCTCTTTACGGGATGACGTTCCGACGAACTCGCTCTCTTCGAAAGCTGTTAATGAGCCTGTTAATTCACAGTCGTGGAAACCAGGACACCACTGACTAGGCAGTAGGTACTTTGAACTCTCCTTCCTTTTAAGGAAGATAAGACTATAATCCATGTCGTTTTAAGGCGAAAATACGAATAAACGTTAACTGCGGACAGCTTCTTCAGGATGCGCCATGCATTCAGCTTAAAAAGGACAAATTGAATGCGTGCTTGACTCTTCAGTGTCAGTGGATGGGCAATCGCCATTTTATCCTCCCAAAACGTATTCAGTACCAGTTTAGTACTGCAGTGGAAAGCTTTGCCCAGGACGCTACTAGAATCGAAATCACTCTCTGATGCTCGCGAAATCCTTCTGCGTCTCAATGAAGCTGATCCATATTTTTATCGATTTGCATCCCTCGTACGACGGCGAAGTTCTTTTTCTCCAACTATCTGCTGACTTGGCAAATCTTCACAACAGTAGTGGAATGTTAACTATGAGCTGTTCCTCTAAGGTTATAATGGGTGATAGAGATGGCTGTATCGTGAATTTGCTGGCTAATTTTTTCTTCGTCTTATTTGGTTCTAAATTAGGGCAGCAGACGTTCTGGTCGATTCACCGAGCAAATTCCCCTTCCGTCTCGTTGCTGCCCCACTTCTGGTCCTTCCCTGTTTTGCTGGTAGCGGTGTTCGGTTCTTTCATCGTACAGTGGCCGGAGTGCACATGACGATCGCATATTGATTTCAGGTTCATGGCGGAATATGACACTAATGGCGACGGTGTGCTGCGTGGCGACGAGGTGCGCCGTTGGCTGATTCCCGACGCGAAAATGGTTGCACAGCAGGAGGCGGCCCATCTCATCAGCGGCGCCGATAAGGACAACGTAAGGAGGCTTATCCGCTATTGAAGGGTGTCAATTCAACAGCAGTCACTGAACGCGAGATAACGTGAGAAAGTGAACTGAGCGCGGAAGACACGGCAGCATAGGACGAGAGAGGCAGCGGCTTCAGTGGCCCAATGGACACAAATCGTGCGTCGAGAGACTGTTTTAGACTTCGCTAAATTTTACCACGTCTGCGCTACCATTGCAAAGGCCGTTGCGGCCTTGATGGTATGCACGAATTCACAGTAGCACAACCAGCTTGAGTGTTTAATCCATGTTTTGAATACATTTTGTTTGGCGCACATCCATCCACTTTCTTGTTTCTTGGTTATAGTTCCGGTTACAGAGCTGGCGCTGCGCTTCTTATTTAGAGAGTCTTGGGACTCCCTAAAGAGGCTACGTGGGGTGTCTCCGTATGGTGGACAGGGGAATGAGTCGCGAACCAAATGCAACCATGTGTTGCCCACAGACGCACGTGAATGCAGGGGATGGACTCCTTGCGCGTGCTGTGTCGGGACGGCTTATATTTTCTGTGCGGCCGTGGTGTGTTCGCGTCTGCGCACATCGTATCCTGCTCGCCGGTCCGTCCAAAGACTTGCACCGTAGAGTTGAAGTACATCGAAAGGCGGCCTGAAAAGTCTCGCCCGTCTCTTCTGGGTGCTCGGAGGCTTCCGCACGACAGAGCCTAACTCGACAGAGGTACTCATGTTGTACTTGAGTAAAAAACGGCGGCACTAAAGGGCCTTATTCCCATGACCCCGAAGGAGTCCTCGTTTCTGCAACGAAATGGTAAGACAAGTACGCAGAGGCTGCTAACGTCTCAGAATCTCAGAGCCCAACAACCAGACTGCGTAAACTGGGAAGAACTAGGATGACGATCTGCACCTTACAGTGTACGGCTTTCTACGTGGAGCTGAAGGAGTTTATAATGAGGACCACACACTCTATTAGGTTGTCCCGTAAATCCCTGCCGCTTTTTTCAACGATTCATTGCGGATTTCGTCGGCGGTCTCTTGCATATCGCTATAAGCTTTCGAAAGAATAATTTACCCTATCAGAACACGTATTGCAATTCTTTTTTATCCTGAATTTTGTCAATTTTTAGGTCGTTCAAGTGAAAAATGAAAAAGTGGCCATCTGCGCAGTCGCTCCGCTTAGGTTTCGATTTTTTGCGCAGTTTTTCATAGCATTTGGAAGACAATGTTCTCTGCTACAAGAATACGTGTTGGTCCTATTCGCTCATATGTCCTTTATTGATTTTTAGGCCACCAAATTGGGACGTCCAACCTTTCCGTCTGAATTTTTACCGACAGCTCCTGCTCTGGGGTGGACTTTTTTGCTTGGTGTTATATGTCGTTCGGAAGAGGATGTCTTGCTCAATAAGAATTTGTGTCGCGTTTATTGACTCATGCAGATTTCTGTCGAATATCAACAAAATTCCAAAAAAAAATCATCTTCACCAACAACTCCTTCTCCTTGTTCAGTTGCTATGAAAAATTGCGCAAAAGTTCCAAACCTAGGCGGAGAGAAGCGACTGCGCAGATGGCCAGTTTTTCACTTTTTCACTTTCACTTCAACGACCTAAAAATTCAGGAAATTCAGGATGAGAAAAGAAACCCAATATATGCTCTGGTAGAGCAAATTACTCTCTTTAGAAAGCTGTATAGCGCTATGCAAGAGACCGCCGGCGAAATCCGCAATGAATCGTTGAAAAAGAACGGCGGGCCTTATGGGACAACCTAATACAAGGTTATCGTGGGCCACTTCAAGCCCGCGACAGGAACTTCAATTCAGGACCCGTGGTTTTCGAGTGAAACGAGCCAGGTAAAAGACCGTCTGAGTTCATCACGTCGACCAGCAGCGTGGGATCTCATCGTACACTATCGCCTTCGTTCGAATTTTCCTGAAGAAGACCCACATTTGCGCTTGGACGCCTTGATTCTTTATTACATTCCGTTGGATACAGTCACTAGGGGAGCGGGGAGCAGACGGTGCTGCAACACAACGCCGCGTCATTTCAGCATTCTGCATCGCCCGCGGCAACGAGTGAGCTACAGATCCCACTGGTTTTTTCTCTTTCTCTCGCGGGATATGAATCCGCGGCGAATCCGACCCGCCAACATTGTTGCTGCCGTTTCCGCGTGTGTCGGAGCAGAACACTCCAATCTCTGAAGGCTTCTATAGAGAAATATGTATATTGATTCAAAAGACTCAAAGACGATTCAAAGGATTTATTGAAAGACAAAATAATATCTCCAAAAGTTTTTGTTTAAGGAAAATTTAGTACGGCGTTCCTTGAAGTTTAATTCACTTGCACAGTAGGAGAAGTGAACATATTGTGTAAAATTTTATAAACTTCTCATTTAGGCAAAGTTAATAGCTTAGCGCTCGTTTTGAGGAGCAGAAAGGCGGTCATTTTTACCGCGAAAAGGAGAAATTGCGCTATGGTCTCGTCCAAGAGGTAGCGATTTTTATTCGATTGATAGCAAAATTTGCGCTCGCATGGAGGTTCACACCTGTATACGGTACAACGAAAACAATTGCACTTTGATGGTTCATGTAAGCAGCATTCACACTATCAGTCAAATGAAAATCACGGCAAGCTTTTCGAGCGCAGGGCGAGACCTCTTTTTTATGCACTAAATGATTGCTGATTTTTGCGTTAAAAATTGTTTTCTCAAAAAATAAAATTGTTTTCCTTGAACAAAAATTATTCTAACTATTCTGGTTCTGGAGTCTTCAGTTCAACTCGAAAGAGGCTCGTTTCGATTTGAAAGCCGTTCACCTTGATTTCAGAGGCATTAAGTCTGTTTAGAAGAGTGTGCAATTTGACGTGGAAAGCCTCCATTTCACGCGAAAATGGAATAGGTTACAACTAGGGGCAGTGAGAGCGGATTTTGTTCTAATTCTGTGGCGAAAATCTTTGAATTAAAAATACTCGAAATATTAAAAATACAAAATAATGGTTTTTTATTTCGATGTTATGTAGGGATTCCAAATATGCTGACTGCTTAAGGTTACCTTTGTAGTCGACAGTGTTGCAAATTGTTTTCTCTTTTCAGGCTGTAGATGGAGGTTTGTGACAAAGAGTACGGAGATGTGAGCAAGAGTGGAGTGTAGCGGAGAGAGAATTGAGCAGGCACGGGCTGGGCTTTTTTGAAGCTGGCCATAGTTCTGTGTTGAGTGGCTTGCTCTCAGCTGAGATTTGTGTGATTCAAGGATGGAAAACTGACGATCGCCGAGATCGTGGATGCGTATAAACTGTTCGTCGGATCGGAGGCGACCAACTATGGCGAAGATCTGCACAAGGTTCCTCACTCGGAGCTCTGATTTGCTGCGACTCCAGCTCTCCCAGTTCCACTTCCCCCGTACTTCTCTCCGTAGTCCTTCGCAGTAGCTGTTCTTATCACTGTCAATGCGTTCATACTGCAAACGAAAAGCGAAAATCGGCTCAATGATCTCCTTCCGCAGCCCGCGGCGACTGGCGCGCGAGCCATGTGCCGCCGGGACGCGACAACGCTATGCTATCACACCATCGTGGCTACCCGTTCTCGCCTTTCGTGCCAAGTATCGCACCCACGTGGGACCCGGGCGAACTCCGACCCGTATCGAACCGTATCACCTAATCACCTTCTAGCATTATGTGTGTTCCTGATATCCTCTCCCAAAGCTCCTCTCTGATCTTCGCACGGCCTTATTGCCTTTGACATCATCACTCTCATCTATGGATCTTCCAGCCACCATGAGGCTCTCGATGCCATTCTTTAGTGTTTTCCTTGTTAGTTGGAGTTTGATTGTGATTTGTAGCAGTGGTTTTGTGGTGCTTCTTTCTCCCACTATATTTGGTCATCTGAGGTTCTCGTCAATGTTGCTCTCTCACTCGGTTATGATGCCAATGATCGTCTCGTCACTATGCTTCTCGTGCTTTATTTAAACACAGATTGTTTATTATTCGTTGGGTCTAGTTGGTTTCTAGTGATAAATATTTATGAGTCGATACCTGTTTTTTTGCGGATCCGAAACATGAGTGGAGCCATGACGATGATGAATAGTAAACCTTATGCTCTCATCTCCGAGCTTTCTTGCATAGGCCGTGGAAAGTTCAGCAGAAGATGCCCTATGAACTGCTCGCTGAAGGCATGAAGCGCCGAAATGCATGGCGATTAGCCGCTGTTTAGGATCGGCTCTCTTCCCATGAGCTAAGCAAGGGAATCGCAATAAGACTTGCAGAGTGCGTTGGGGTCTGCATCAGATTGAAGATCCGCAATTTATTTGCTGGATGGTCAGCAAGGTGCAAACAGCTACAGGTCGAACGCCCCTGATTTGATCGTTTCCTATCGAGAATGTTTGGTTAGAGTACAATTAACGGCTAACGATTTACTGGCATTTTTCATTTAACTCAGCAGGTTTCAACGGGTATCGGAATTTGCCGAGAAATTTTGACATTTTTTGCTAATGTTTGCTGCTTAGAGCGCATTATAGCCATAGAAATATGAGCTGGGCGGTTCCGCAAAAACCTAGGTCTGACTGAATGACTGCTCAACGTATCAACTTCAGAATCTGCTTCTACAGCACTACGCACCTAAACGCATCCGTCTTTCGAAGTGGATCGAAACGTTTCATGCAACGCGCTGATAGCAGGAACATTGGCGTGGCAGTCTTGCTGCCCTGCGCGAGAAGTCTTCGCCAATTCTGCAATTATTTCACGTTTCATTTCTCTCCTTCAATACTTTCAACAATTAAGGAACAAACACACCATTACTATCTTCAACATATTGCCATTTATCAGGCTATTTGTGGATTCACTTCTATGGAATTATTGCTGTTTTAATGAGAGAAAAAATCACCGAGGCACCTTTAGTTGGCCTCTATCGTCGAAGTGCTTCTGCAAATGGTTGGGCAAGGAAACAAACAAAGAAAGTCTGTTGGACCGAGGTCCGATGCAGTGGATGGGTGAGACCAGGTTCAAGCATAGGGTGCGATAATCGCATGGGGGTCGTAGAGGGGGCAGGATCAAGCGTAAGGTTCGGGAGTCGAGGGGGGAGGTCGTACTGTGGCGCCGTCTGGAGGGGGGTCGTACTCTCTCGGTTTTTGGCAGAGGATTCTCTCCAATTTCAGGCTTTTAGGTGATGTTTGCACCTACTAATAAGCTTTTTTCAGGTGTGGCTACAATCGTGGGATGAATTTCTGGTCGATTTTTGGTAATAATCGACGAACCCCCATTGCCTCCTATAAAGACCTCCCTGGTGAAAACTAGTTCCCACATTGTTCGAAAGCGCTCTTTATCTAGTTTTCAAAAAGCAATTGGGATTTTTGAATTTCAAAAAATGAACGGAGTTATGGTCATTTTTTGTGAAATTACTCCAATGACTCCGGTGAAGGGCCGACCAACTCGCCTGGTCACGGCTTCACAAAATCGATCATAACTCGGTTCATTTTTTGAAATTCAAAAATCTCAATGGCTTCTTGAAAAGAAGAGGAAAGATGCTTTCTAACCGTATAGAAACCAGTTTTCAAAGAAGCGGTCTTCATACGGGGCGGGGGGGGGTTGTTTTGTGGCACGTATTTCTGCAACAATGGACCAGAAAACGAACCCTCACCGCCCCTATGAAGACCTCCCTGTTGAAAACTAATTCCCACATGTTTCGAAAGCGCTTTTCCTCCAGTTTTCAAAAGCTACAAAATCTCTTCAATTTTTTCGCACAAAAATCGAAGGCCTCGTATGAAGATCTAGTTTTTGAAAAAAGATTTTTATACTGTATGAAAGCACTTTTCTTCTAGTTTCTAAAAAGCCATGGCATTTTCAAATTTTTAAAAACTTACCGACTTATAGTCGTTTTTGTGAACGTCGAATTTCGTCGCCTCGATGGCGTCGCTGCCATATCGACCAGGGGTCGATCCAATCTATTCGTTTCAGAAAACTATGATTTCCACACTGTGCATTGAACAAGACTTAAAACTCTCTGTGGTCAGATTTCAACTGTGTGGGTGATCTTCTTCAGGTAAAAATTAATGAAGTTTTCTTGAAAAACGAAAAATTCAAATACGATCCGCTCCAATCATCGGAAATCGCTGCGAAGAAGTTATGGTCATTTTTTGTGAAATTACTCCAATGACTCCGGTGAAGGGCCGACCAACTCGCCTGGTCACGGCTTCACAAAATCGATCATAACTCGGTTCATTTTTTGAAATTCAAAAATCTCAATGGCTTCTTGAAAAGAAGAGGAAAGATGCTTTCTAACCGTATAGAAACCAGTTTTCAAAGAAGCGGTCTTCATACGGGGCGGGGGGGGGGGTTGTTTTGTGGCACGTATTTCTGCAACAATGGACCAGAAAACGAACCCTCACCGCCCCTATGAAGACCTCCCTGTTGAAAACTAATTCCCACATGTTTCGAAAGCGCTTTTCCTCCAGTTTTCAAAAGCTACAAAATCTCTTCAATTTTTTCGCACAAAAATCGAAGGCCTCGTATGAAGATCTAGTTTTTGAAAAAAGATTTTTATACTGTATGAAAGCACTTTTCTTCTAGTTTCTAAAAAGCCATGGCATTTTCAAATTTTTAAAAACTTACCGACTTATAGTCGTTTTTGTGAACGTCGAATTTCGTCGCCTCGATGGCGTCGCTGCCATATCGACCAGGGGTCGATCCAATCTATTCGTTTCAGAAAACTATGATTTCCACACTGTGCATTGAACAAGACTTAAAACTCTCTGTGGTCAGATTTCAACTGTGTGGGTGATCTTCTTCAGGTAAAAATTAATGAAGTTTTCTTGAAAAACGAAAAATTCAAATACGATCCGCTCCAATCATCGGAAATCGCTGCGAAGAAGCTTAGCTTTTTACTGTGTAATACTCATGACTTAAAATTCCATGAAGCACAATGTAACTCTCGTGTGTTCTTTTCTTCAGAAGGTAGAAATTTTTTGCCAGTGGCGATCGATGATATCGGAGAATGCAATGGCTCCATAACCTACCATATTTCGGAGTTTGTTCGACATCTCTGAAAAATTCACAGAGCTCTTAAAACTATAAGAAGTGTGGATCCTACGCTTTAAGAAGCAGGCTGTGAAAATAGCGGCCTACATGTAATTAACGGTGTCGAAAATTTTTGGCAAACCATACAAATCGGAGCGTCTGTTCATACAGAGGATTGTTTCAGAAAAACAGGTTTTATTACCGTGTGTCAAACTGTGGGGTAAAACTTTATTGGGCACAACTCCACTTTCTGATGCTGTTTCCTGCAGAAGAGAGAAAATTAGTTTCGTGACAAGTCCATCCTCCGGTCGCCATTCCGTCATCGCTTCCGGAATTGTCTAAAAAATGTTGTGGATAAAGCACTTAAGTCAGCTTTAGAAATTAGCACTCGGTATTGTATAGAGTAGAATTTCGAATGCAGATGTTGCTCCTTACAAAAATGTGTCGTGTCCACGAGATGCTCGGATAGCCTGAAAAGTTAAACTCGTTGTGATTAATTCGACAACTGCTCTCAAAAGTGCTTTATTTTAACTGTAAACGAACAAAATATTATTATCAAAAGATTACATACACAAAACCTTTATCAGCGTTTTTTCTAACAAAATTAAACAGTTACTCAGTAGCACTCTTTCTTGAATTAATGTGACACAGTGGAAGCTGCACCTGGAAAGAAGGACTTAAAGGATACAAGTATCGCATGAAAATTTTTGAAAAATTCAATGCGGATAGGAAATAAAACGGTGGTCTACACAAGGGGAGAGTCGTAAATTTTCGGCAAAAATCGAACCCCACGCTTGACCCTGGAGGGAGTCGTGCTTCGATTTGCTTCCATAGACAAAATTTCTCCTCCTTTCGTGAGTATTGTAAGCAGAGGTATGTAAACAAAAAATTTATTATTATTATTATTCAGTTGTGCGCGTGTAGCGCAGTCGGAGGATGCCGACTGTCGCGTGCACCCGATACCAGGTTCCTGGTTCAGATTTCCCGCGCAGGCCAACAAAGCCTTGCATCCCCTCCGGGATCGGTGAATTGGTACCAGACGTGTCTGGGAAGGATAAGGCGCTGACTTGTTCATCGGCTGGCCACCGCAAGTCATTGTCAGGGTGTGCTAAATGAAATTTGAAATTTCATAAATCGTAAATCGTAATTACGAAAAAACCGTTGTTAATCGTTAATAACTAACCGTAAATCGTAAGAGTCGCCTGGCCTGAACTGCAGTACATCTAAATTTTCAGAGGATTTTTTCTGCTAATGTTAACCGGATGTGATTCTATATTTATTTATGTGTTATTTCCAGCTACAATACCGCCCGCGTCGCGCGGTCAAAAAGACGGTTTGCGACGGATTTTTCCGTCGCATGCAAACGTCGCACGTTTCAAGAAAGTTGAAAAGACTGTAGATTCAAAAACTTTGTTCTAGCCTATGAATGGTATTTCAACAAAAGACTTGCATGGTTTGAACATTCATTAAATTCCTAACTATCCACCAATTTTTTAGCTTGCCTGTGAATCCAGGATGTAGCAGAAACAGCGAAAACGTCGCTGTTAAAATTAAATTTAAAAAATGATCGTTTCACCACTGACCAATGCTCGAAAACAGCAACTGCGCATGTATTAGGTTGGAAAAAAGTCTTTTCATTTTTTTCAAAGATTTATTGGGGTCTCTCCTTTTTGTACCCATTGCCTTTTTCTTCTGAAGTTGGCATACAGAACTTAGGACTCATCGCCTGTCATAATTCGCGGCAGAAACGATTTTCTTTCGTATCACTGCTCAGCGCTGTGTTTAATGCGTTACAACAGTCTATCATTAAAAACTAAAATACCTTTGCCGCATGCTACCACATACTGTAATCGTGGAAGAGGACGCTAAATTCCACTAAACAAACGGCACTAATCAATTCATCTTGGGATGCGCCAGGCCCTCCACTTGTGACCGTCAGTAATATTATCAAGGCGCTTGTATGCATTCTTGGTCTGCACAGGCCTGTGGTGACAAGCTCATAAAGAAATCAATCCATAGTAGGTTCCATAGATGCATGGTATAAATGAACGACCACGGAAGGATGGAAGTTAGACGTCTTTCCAACTATGTCACCTGTGCCTGAAGTCACCTCACCCTTCTAGATTTAAATGCCCTCTATTGTTGCTCGCGATCACTCCTATGATTGTGAAGCTTCTACACAGATATCCAATGCCACGCCCACACCTGGATATCAGCTAATTTGTTGTTCGTTATCCGGCCCAAAATTACCGGATAACGAACAACAAAACGGATAGGCCAAACCCCCCGGAAACCGGATAACGGATAACGGATAACGGTTAATCCGCTCATCCCTGGTCGGCGGCCGACGCTGGTTAGGAAATAAGTGAATTGTATGACAACTGTTGAGGTTTGTAGGCGCCCATAACAATAAAGGCACTGGGTCGCAGCTAATAAGAGTGCTCGGGTCAGCCGGGAGGAGTGTCTTCACCATATCATCTTCGATGGTGGGATCTTCGCCCCATTCCTGCCATCTGTGATGCATCAAGAGTTTTTCGGCGACGTGACTCACTTCTTCTGTCAACAAGGATCGCTGATCATTTGATTATGTTCTGTTTGAACAGTGACAAATGCAACAACTGCTTTGGGTTTTTACTGCAGTGAACCCTGTTATCTCTCTCCGAAATTCGAGCGAGGCTTTTTCGATGGGCCGACATCTCAGGACCGAATCCAGGGAAAAGAAGTCAACATCGTCAGTAAACGCTTTATTACACGGCAGATTTCTCGAAATGAACACATTGGTTTTTTTGGGTATTCCATCGCTCTGCCAGTTGACAAAAGACAGCAAGACAAGCTATCCAGGAACCACAATTTCCGTGGCAAGTCAACCGTTAGGTTACAACTCCGTGGTCGATTCTAATAGCACATCGAAAAATCTATGTAGGCTGTAAAAAAACTTGTAAGTCTTAACACGTTGACGACCGCTCGATTTTGACATGACTGACGCATGGAACCAAACGGATTTTTTTGTTTGTGTTTTTTGTTTGTTAATTGAAGCCATTGCCTGTGGAGAAGCTCATTAGATCAGTAACCGAAAGTTGTATTCGTGGACCACGCTTTTTACAGCAATGTCTGAAAATGAAGTGCACATGACACAAAAAAATTCCCTACTTAGCGTGCTGGTGCCCACTCCAAGATTGCACGAGGTCGTGGAACACTCATATAAACACGGTTTCTTTACGACAGAAAACTAAGGAAGGGAGGGAGCTCTGGGGTTTGGCTGATCTAATTTAGCCACTTTAAGATACTATGCCGGGCACCAGCCCCCTAGTACCAAAAAGTTCCTTCGAAAGAATTGATAGAATAAATTACAATATTGTGAGACGATATCGTGCCACACGGTCGTCAGTGTGTTAAGAAAGCGTTTAAATTACCATTAGAAATTAGCATAGATATTTTATGGAGCACAGTAGTTTCAGTTCAAGATGTCGCTTCTTCTGGTAGATAGAAATGTTCCGTGCTGCGACATCCTGCAAAAATACGAAAAAACGACTTGATCCTGATTGTTTTTATGTTTAATCCTTGAAAATCCCATTTCTAACCATAGAAAAATCATCATTCAAAACTTCATAGAACTCAATTCCGCTCATAACATGTCTCTTTCAGCAAACAAAGCTGCGCGTGATTCTTTGCAATCTCGATGCCATACCTGGCAATAACAACTTACTGGAAATTAAAGAATCACTTAGAAAGTGAAACAAATACGAGGCAATCGTGTCCTAGAGACAGTACGAAGTGCAATCCCAAGGCGGAGGCACTCTATACTCACTTCTATATATGTAGTATTTGAAGGCAAACCCACACAGCATAACATATAAAAGCGCTTACCTGATGCCCTCCCGTGAAAACAGCGGCTCCCGTCGCCTTCAAAGCATGCTACAGCCGACTTCTGTTCGATTGTTCAGGAACCTCTAGCATTACCCAGCCTCGATTACGTCACTGACGTTGGCAGAAGTGCAAAAACCTGAACTATTTGCAGGACTTTCCATGGCCGTAAAGGGCATCGCATAGTGTGTCACAACTGTGGCGATGTGTTTCACAACTGTGACGATGACTCACCGGTTTTTTGAAGCCGTCAAGTCAAGCGCTTCGGGCCCCAGTCTCAGCGTATATATGGCGAAACGCGTGCTCTGTTGCATTCTTACGTGCTTTCGCCTGAGAGGCATCTCATCTGAATTCTGTTCTATTCGCGCGCATCTTCCTTACTCCTTCAGGATTATCGATGAGCCTTATGGCATTTTTCTTCGAAGGGGCGAACGGACGAACGAAAACGATTGAATGGACAGAATTGATTTGTAAAATTTAAAATGGTCGATCGAACGAATAAACTGACTCGCAGTCGAAATTAAATTTGTCAAATGAATGTTTTTCGAAAATCGACTGGAGCCAGCATTCGATCGCGGCTTCTGCTAAGGCTTGCTAGGGTAGTCAGGTTTCTGCATTGAACAAGAATTAGAATCATATCTGACAAATGTTTGAGCAGTACAGCGGCTCCATTTTCGAATTCGAGCTATATTCGAACACACATATTCCAGCGGATAGTTTGTAAGCTGTGTTTATAGCCATAATTGCTACGCGATTTATTTCTGCTGACATCACGGAATATCTTCAAAGTCTGTAAATCATTCGAAAGTTCCTTCGCTAGCACGGTTTTGTAAACTGTTCAAACAGCAGCGATTTGCAGTTAAGCGGCCAATATCTGATCGAATTTGTCGGGACAACTGTTCGAACATGTCGCTCGAGCTCGAGTCTAGTTAGAATGAATAGAGCACTCAAGACCGACCGATGTGACTTTGATGTGAGCTGCTTTCATACCCTTTCGAAATGAAAATTTCGTAAATGAAAACTTTTTGAAGACTGTGCCTATTTCATTTCTCATTATACAGAGAGTGTTTTCCGAGTCGGCATTCGAAATAACTGCTCTGGCAGGCTCGTTTGTTCCTGGATTTCTATACAACTTCCTGATGAATTACCAGTCTTTCTGTTGACTGTAGTGCTGCTACTGATTACCATGGACACTTGTTCTCATCGGAGCTGTCATCCTGTCGACGCTAGAAGCACCGCCGTTTTTGCAATTTTCATGAGGCACAGTGTGTCGAGGCCGGGACTCGTGCGAGTAGCGAGCTGCCCTAATAACCACTAAGGTGACTCCACGATAGCTCACCGAAGGGTCAGACATTCGTTTCTTGGGAAGTCAGAATGTCAAATGTAGTAGAAGAACGAATGTGAAGAGGATATTCAACTGTCAGAAGGAGGTGGGCCGAAGCGCCGTGGTATTCGGTTTGTCTGACAAGGAGTCAAGAAGAGCCAAATTGTCGGTGAGCATTTGCGATGCAGTTTTTACAGGATGTAGGACCGTGAGGTGAGTCCAAACCCATAGCTACTTTTTCTCGAATGCTCTTCCGTAGTCGAAAAGTGACGTGTGAAGACGTGAATGCGAAGTTTATCACGCTCTGCCGCTTCGCACCAGACGCACCAGATGTGGTCGGTTGGCGCAGTGCGTGGTGCTTTCGCCTCACAGGCACGTTGTCGTGGGTTCAATTCCTCCTGCGCTGTTTTTATTTCATTGTGCGATTTATCGCCAGTGAGACCCTTTATCCCCATTTCCAACACTTTTTTGAACAAAAACATGGCAACAAATGCTGTTTATATTCAGAGTTCTTTGAAAGTGGAAAGGTGAGAATTTGACTTCCAGGTTAAGCACGACTGAAACTGATGCCAGATTCCTGATTAGCAACCCAAGTAAACCCATGCACACAGTTTGGGCGAAATTGGTGCTCCTGACCTAACCGACCTTATTCGAGCCTCGGTTTAGAGCGCGCTTTGCACCACGGTCATCATTGTCAAACAAGGTGCGAAGCCTCTCAGTGACCTCCTTTGTTTGACAGTGATGACCGGGGTGCAGAGGTACCGAGGTGGAGGGATACACAGAGAGTAAAATAACGGAGCTATTACGTCCTTTTCTAAATGGGTAGTAGAGAGAAGCGTAGATGTTCAATTGGTGAGCAGTGTATTTCGCTTACATGCTTTTTTGCAATGCTCCATCATTGTTGAAGAAGGTTGGTGCAGTATTAGCTGTTCTTACCAAATGGTTAGTACGTTTTTGACTATCCATGTAAAGAATGTAATAAATTTGTTACCTACATCATCTTCTCATCTTGAAACAACTTGACTGTTCGAAAATCGAAAGGGTACACGGTACTAGCGATGTTGTGAATATACCCAACCAGGGTCTATATCTAGATATACTAATCTACTGTTGTATTCTTATATACAGAACATCTCGCTCTGAATGATAAGACTTGAGATGCCTAGGTAAGCAATATAAGATAAGCACCATTGAACAATATTCACAGGTATAACCTAGCGGCACCGTAAGTAGGCACTCATGAATGTAATCCCGTGGCGCTCGAATGCGGCATCGACTTTTAGATTTACTCTTATGATACCGATTGCGGCCAGAATGTCACCTTATCGTGACTACGCCCACTGAAACTGTGTATATATACGATGCATGTACCACTATTGTGGACTCTACTATAACAAAGTGAGAATAAACCTTTGTTCCACAGAATAGTAAAGCAACCCCACCAAAGTGGAGTTATCCACCACAAGCGAGGTCGAAAAAAAAATATTCGTTCAAATTTCGGCTACGGTTGTTAATTGAAGTGCTGATCACGAATCTGACATCGGTTTCGGGATTTCCCTTTCCCTTATGACAGGTTAGAGTAGGTGTGAGTAGGTGAAGGTGGTGGGGTCAGAAGCACCAATTTCGCCCAAACTTTGTGCAGGGGTTTATTGGCGGTGCTAGACACGAATCTGGCATCAGTTGTAGTCTTGCTTAATCGGGAAGTCTCAAATTGTCCACTTTCATTGACGATAAATGCAAAAACACCAGCATACAGGGGAATCGAACCCACGACCACGTTCCTGTGAACGAACAACACTGTCTGCTACACCAATCGATCACATCCGGTGAGGGCAGCAGGGCGTGGTGAACTTCGCGCTCACGTCTTCACACGCCTTTTTTCGACAACAGAAGAGCATTCCGAAAACTAACTGTGGTTTTGGACACGGGACCCTACATCCTGTAAAAATTGCATCGCGAAAGCTCACCGCAAGTTGTTTGGAGGGTTTCCTTGTGAGGTAAGTCTATCAACAGACACGCAATCCAGAATAGTTTTTTCATCCGAAGACGTTAGGTCAAATCAAGGTGCAGGCTCACACTGGTGGCGTATGCTTTACCTTGTTGGTCGTGGATTTATGTTAAGAGATCGAGAGAATCCCAAAACGAGAGCTGAGCCGGTTGCAATTTGATTTGACTTGGAAAAGGTGTCCTTCTAAAACCTAAACGAACGAAATTAGAGTTCCTTGGGAACGTTATACGTAACCCACCTATTCAATGCCCAAATCATGGCATGAGCTCATGGGCTTATGAAGGAGTTTACGGCTGTTCTCACCACCTTTTCATAGTTGTTGTGCGGCCTTTCTAATTTACCTTTGTTACCAAAAGCTGTCGAAAATTGAAGAAATGATAACACCAGAACTTCTTCCGTGCAGAGACGAAATTCTACGCTTTCCTTAGAGCTCGTTTTGGAGCGAATTTCAGCACTCTTATTCAACACTTCTTTGTGAGTAGTGTCGTACTGATGCGACTGGTGGGCCAGCGATGCTGCACCCATTTGCTCATGGATGGGCTCAGGCCCAAAGCTGGCATAAGTGGAAGGTGGGCAGCTAGGAGACATATGTACCGTTCCTCAAGTGTTCTGGATTTTCCAACTCTCGCTTCGTTCGCGCATCCTCCTTGTCCACAGTACACCCTTTCCGCGACTTTTCTGTAATTCTTCATACTCTTCAGCAGGAATACGCGACTTTGATTGAGAACGGGAAGAAAGGGTTGGTTGGAATCTTTGACGCTATCTCTCGGTTGCCCAGTATCCAACTTTCTATGCATCCAGTCTAGCATCCAGTCCAATGGAGCTGAGTGCCGCCAACTCCATCATTGTTTCTGCGCGGAAACTAACGCACTGAGCAGGTTTCCTGGTTGTCTCATATTTTCTATGTCTAGAATCATGCAAAGGTAGAAAATCTTCTCCAAGTGAATTCTCAATCACTCTTCGTGAACGAAATTGCTCTGTCGTTCCTTGCAGAAATGGCTTTCAAGGAATCAAGGGACATCTTTGGTGGCGTAACAGTGCGTTCGAAAGATCTCAGACCTGATCAAAAAGAGCCGGGCGCTTTTTCCTCGCTGATAGCGCGGTCACTGGAAGACTGGAAGAAGAAGGATGTACAAGGACTGTGGATGAAAGTTCATATTCAGGTGAGTTGAAATTTTGAGTAGAAGCACAAGGTCAGTACGATAGGTGTCCGTCTACACCGTCGTCTCGGTGTTATCAGAAAACATGTCCTCCTGCCTATCCAGTGTGCATTTTTGCGATACTGAGTGAAATCTCACGGAAGATGAGCTGACAACACTTGCAAACTAATACAAATATTCTGCAGTGTGAAGTGAGCTTTAGCGGACAGATGTGTAGAATCGTAAACGATTCCCACTGTTCTCTTACGATTCCCACTGTTCTCTTATCTGAACAAACAAGTGAAGCGGAAGTTAATCCAAAAACCGACAACAACGTTGATTGGCATCAGAGCTCGTAGTTCCTGGCTTCCAGATCGCTTATCAATCGATTAATGAATGTCAACCTCAAAATTCTTTGTTCTTGTGCTTCATAAAAGGCTACTGACGTTTTAGGATTCCCAAATCATTCCGGCGTTGGTAGAAAAAGGATTTGTGTTCCATCACACTCAACCGAACTATTTGGTGATGACAAGGTGGCTATCTGAAACGCCGTGCACTCTACCTGTGTATGTATAGCTTGGCTCGTTTGAACACTATCTTCCGGTACAAGTGGTCAACGTGGGCTGCACGCTCAGCTTAGGTTTCCTCTGTGTAGAACACCCTTTCGATGCGGTTGGAGCTAAAGCACACAGGCTGGTCTCCTCATGTCGAAAAAGGTGGAGCTCTGGGATGCGGACCCTCTACCCGTGTTAAAATTACCCACAGCTCAGGAGTTCCTCTTCTTGCAATGTTCTCTGACGTGTCAGCAAAGGAGAGCACAGTTCTCTTTTCTGCTGATCTGAGCCTGACAAGGAAAGGAATTCTGAGATGAGGTCCATCTAACCTGCTTTTTTCAAAATCATCTAAGCCTCGACCCTGTCGTGCTTTTCGCCACGACTTTCTTAAAGGACACGCCAGCTACGTAAGCACTGGGTTTCGACACGCGGATTCGTGCGTCTGAGCATCATGGCACGGCGAAGTCTGCACCGGTAGTCAGCCTCGTCCCTGTCGTCACCAGAGTCGGTCGTCTCTAGTCCCGGCATCGCCCGCCGGTCGAGCCTTCGCTCTTTCCGTCATCGTCCCGGACTCTCCACCATCGGAATCTACCAGATTTGCGCCGTAGCTACAAGGATCTTCACCCAACGCAGGATCGCCTGGAGAACTGCGCATGAATGGGCCAGCATGGACGCTGGGCACAGGTAACCGCAGAAACAGGCACTGTTCCTCTGCCTCGTAGGCCTCAGACATGGAGCAGCTGTGCTCCATCGTGGAGAGGCACAGGTTTCCATAATGACTCGTGTAGCGAGGAGAGGTTCATGTCGCGTAGGATTCTCTATTTTCTCTATCATACGTAGCATGTTGTGCTAGTGTATTAAACCATATATACTACACGTGTCATGTTGTGTAACAAGAGTGTTAGAGCGCAGGAGCACAAGACGGAAAGGGATGTGCGTATACGTATTGGTCGCCAGGTTAGCCATCTATGCTTCAGACGGTAGTATGGGCGCATGTTCGTAGTGGAATTTGTAATCTGCGCAGGAGGGGACTAAAGTCCATTGGCGAACACGGCTCACTGTGGTGTAGTTGAGGCTGCAGGGCCACATATTCCAAATAGTTCTAGTCTGGCATAGTGGCAAGTATACGGGCATAAGGCAGCGCGGGAAAGTCTCCGACTACGAGTCCTAACGGGCTTGCGGAAATGAACCTCATCTGCTAGTGTGCAACCACCGACCACCGCGCACGAGACGCACCATCATCGCTCGTTCCATCCAGAGGGGGGTGTGTTGTCGCTGTTTTTATTGGCATGTGTATTCGCGTACACTATCTGTGTAGGCCACATTGACGACTTCGACCATTTTTCATTACATATTTGGTAACGAACTAGCGATCCACAGTCTTTTTTTATGTTTTTAGCTATGCGCACACATTGATCGGTGTTGGAGGGATCGTAGTGGACTCCCAGGATCGCATCCTTTTAATGCGAGAGAAGCGAGGGTCAGTGAAGCTATATATATTTATTACATGAACTAATCATGTGAAATAAACGCATGAGTTGATAGAAAAGGTAACACAAAAGGTAAAATTAGGTAACATAGAAACTTAGAAATAAACAGGTGAGATATGAATACAGAGTTGTGAGAATGAGAATTAAGACACGCTAAGCCGTCGGTCTAACATGCCTTTAAAGGATGAAAGGTTGTCAGGAATGGTAGCTCTTTTGGACAAATTCAAATAGTCAAAAGAAGCTCTCACAGAGAAATAGTTTACTTTGTATTTTGACCTTGCTTTGATAGGAACGAACATAAGTGAACCTCCTCTGGTAATCGACCTTCTCGATGCTCAAAACTCATTAATGTTGAAGTCGCGATGTCCGTGCAGAATTTTGTAAAATCATATCAGATCAATTTTGCGTCTTCTGTAAGCGAGTGAATGGAGGCCGAAAAAGCGATTGCGCTCTAAAGGTGGAGGCATATGACCAAACACGAAACCCTGCTCGCGGATGATCAGTTTTCCTGTGAAACAGTTCTGTAGAGCTTCAAGCTTTTGTATGGTTTTCTTCTTCGATGGATTAAAAATCACCGTGCCATACTCCAAGAGGGGCCTAACGAAACATTTGAACGCTGTGATGAGCACCTTGGTATTTCTAGTAACTAAGGCCCTAAACAAATTATACACAATCATGGTAGCTTTTACTGCGATTTATTCGCAATGATAATCATAGCTTAAATTTCTGGTTATCATAAATCCCAGGTTTCGGATCTGCTCCACCTTCTCAATCGACGAACCTTCAACCTTGTATAGTCATAGTTGACTCTTCTCGTTCCTAGACTGAGCAGTTTAGTCTTTTCCTTTGAGATTGGGAGGCCCCAAGTAATTGACCACTGGTGAACGCTGTTAAGTGCATCTTGAAGAGTACGGCAATCAAGAGCAGAGGAGACAGTCTTGTACATTTTTAGGTTATCTGCAAAAGCACAGCAGTTTACATCCATTGAACTTATTAGACATGGAAGTTCGAAAGTATATATGTTAAACAGTACAGGAGACAATACACCACCCTGAGGAACTCCACTAGTAGCTACCTTTGGGGTGGAAAAGCTGTCCTTAACACGAACTCTAAAAGCTCTACCTGAAAGGAACTCCCTAATCCACGAAATTAATCGCGGATGAATCCCAACTACGCTAAGCTTAGCAATCAACTTCGAATGAGAAACCTTATCGAAGGCCTTAGAGAAGTCTAGGTAAACCACGTCTATTGATTTCCCTTCTTCAAAAATAGAAGACCAGTCGTTTGTGTGTTGGAGTGGAGAGATTATCGAGTATTTGTGCAGGTGGGATTCAATCCGTTTTTTAAGAATTTTCTCAAAGACCCTAGAAAATACCGACGTTATGCTAACAGGGCGGTAATTATTTGCTGAAGTATAAGGTGGCTTCTTTGGAATGGGTATTACGTTTGCAGTCTTCCACCGTGACGGAACCTCAGCTCGCATAAAGCTTCTTACACTGACTGATGTTTTTTCGCAGTGCAAACGCCGAGGATCTTGCCGTTACTCCTATAGCGCTCTGTTTTGAGGCATAACGCTTGATTCTCATTGTTATAAAATTACGGTTACATTTTCTTGCATAGTGAAACTTCGTATGCATTCCAAAGAATTGGTAATCCAGCTGTTATCTACTCCGGTGTAGTGTTGTATAGAAAAATTTGAACGATGTGTGGAACACAGGGGACAGAGCTTCGATGTAAAGCGGAAGCTAGTTGTTTTGTAGGAGGAAGTGGGAGCGCAAGGAATGTGTCCTTGTCAATGATCCTGTGGATTTAATGTGTTTAAGTACAAGGATAGAAGTTGATGCTAACCAACACCTTTCGGATGCTGCATGCATGAACTACCTCATCCTTGTCCTGACTTCGATGAATACGAAGTCGAATATGTGAGTATAGTCGTTAAACGATAAGTCGATACTGTAGTCGCAATATGTATACCGTGCCACGCGGGACTTCGATATTCGACCTCAAACTTGGGTAATTAAACTTTATTTACATACAAATATACCGACAATAACGAAATAACGAAATACACCAATAAATACAACAATAATCAAGGGCTACCTTAATAATAATAATATGACGTCTTGTCCTTATTTACTTCTTATTGTGCAGTGCGGAGGAGGATGATAGCTTATAGTGTATTTGTAGTGTGCCTAGGGAATTAATGTAACCATATAACTAGAAGACGAGAAGAGAAAGAATAACTAGAAGACGAGAACAGGAAGAACTGGCTCACAGTTACAGCTCGCGCCTTTTATACGCTAGTCCCGCAGGAATGCGGCGAGGCGGAGCCTGAGTCATATCTGATAACGGTGCGAAACTGCGCTGCCGCAGGGCAGCTATATCAGATAACGGTGGGAACTTCTCCGCCGCGGAGCGGCTCATCAGATAACGGTGAGAACAGAACTACCGTAACTTCACGGCTTCAAAGAACAGAGCACATTCTTGAGAGAAATGAACAGTATTAGAATTATCGTGTAATTGAGAGATACTGAAGTAATTCAGTATACTCCGGCCTAACCTAAATGAATCAGATGTTCCTTGACGGTCCTGGAGCCATGCTGTCGAATTGACGTCCTCCTCGCACTGTCTCACGGCCTGTCGTCGATGACGATGATGGTAGGCACCTCCTTGTTTCCAGTTCAGTCAGAAGTTGGCGGTAGTGGTCGTATTCTTTCGTGATCCTTATTCGATGCTGTTGTGCGTTAGTAAACTGTTCAGGCTTAGGACAGATGCTAGCATGATGATCAGAGTACTCGTGTTGAGACTCCGGTTTGCCGTAGTTGCAATAGAAACACTTTACCTTCTTTTTACATTTCTCTCCCTCATGTTGTTGTAGGCACGCTCGGCATCGATCCTCATCAATGAGGACATCAGTTCGTTCCTCAATCGTGCGGTATTTAGGGCACGCGTCTGAATAGTGTGTTCCCTTTTCTAGGCAGTACACACACATCAAATGGTATTCGCTATCCTTCATCCGTCTGTCGCCATAGTGTCGTTCGCGCATGATATTCTCGTTCAGGTATCGGTCGACCTCGTGCAGTTCTTCTTCGCACTGCCTTAATTTCTTCTCGTACTCGTGCTTGAGCTCCTCGGGGTCTTCATCAGGTTGCTTTCTATTGGAGCCTGCTCGTGCGTTCCTTGGGTTGTTCGTGGGCTGCTGAGTTAGTAGTGGTCGATTACGGTTTCTTGGCGTATCCTCGAGGCTCATCTCGTTGAATCGTTCATAGAGTTCCTCAATGTTGTGCAAGATCCTTTCGTTCTTGTCGTTCAGGTTCTCTAGGATGTAGTTCGTGTGCTCTTTGTAGGCATTCTCCAAGTTCTCCATGCGACGTTTGACCTCTTGAATCTCCTCTCGCACCTCGAGTTGCAAGTTCTCCATAGCAAGCCGTAGATCGGTCAGCACCTCATCCTCTAGCCTTCTCGTAAGCTTCGAATGGGATTTTGCCTCTTCCTTTGCTGATCTCTCTTCCTCCAAGAGTGCGTCAATCTGGATCAACTGGAACCGAACCATTCTGGATACGTTGCTCCTTTCATAGTTCCTGTGTATTTCCAGAATCTCGGGATATTTCGGATGTCCTGGCTGAGTAGATTCGTAGAAGATTTCTCGATTGAGTTCGTCTAGGAATCCCAGTCGTGCCAGCTCGTCTGCTTCATGTGCTGCAACTAGAAGCTCGTACCACTCGTGCGCCATTACGAAGTTCTCAACGTTTCTCACTATGTCGCTCCTATGCTGTTGGTGTTCATAGTGCAGTGTCTTGAGCTTCACATAGAAGTGAAGAGCTCCCCCTCTTGCTTTGAGAAACTCGTCATGGCTCGTCATGAGATTGACAAATTCCCTTTGTGCTTTCTCGATGATCTCTGTCGCCTCAAAGCATTTGTTCCCAGATTCTTTCAGCCTTTGCTGAACCATGGCTTCCGATGGTCGAGCCGGCGCATGTTCCAAAAATCGGAGTTTTTCTTTGAGCTCTCGTTGAAGGCGTCTTTCCAAGTCGTCGGAGGAATCCATTCTGAAAGGGATTCCATGAAGTAAGTCCGAGAATGCGAATGGAGTGAGTTGATAGTCGTGCTGTAAGCTGGCAGAGTAGTTGGATGGTGCGGTTGTGTTGCTCATAGTGCGGTTATAGTTGCTTTTCCTCCAGTTTTGAGTGGTGGGAGTAATGGTTCTGTCGAAGACGAAAAAACAGCCCTACTGGTGTGCATGTCACTATCGTGCAGAAGCGAACGGTTAGGCACGCAACTGTTAGTAGTAGGCACAAAATTAGTCGGATCAGTGAAGAGAGTATTGTGCTGCTGATACAGGTGTAAGTAAGCAGCAACGTTGCAGCTACAGCTGCTATTGTTAGCCATAGTGTTGCAGTCCATTGAAAGAAGACATCGATCATGTGTCCAAAGTCTGGAATATTGATTTCCGAGAAGATTTCGCTTTCTCCATTGATTATTCGTCGAAGTGCCAAGTCGATGCTTCCAGTGTAGTGAAGTATTCCAGTTATTTCGAAGTTTGTGTGTGTTTTCCCGCACTGAACTGTGCATTTCGCGTGGAATCGTGCTTTGTCCGCGAAAAGGCGAATTTTCGAAGATGTTCCGTTTGAGGTGCAGGGTATTGTGAAGGAGTTCTCTTCGCATCGGATCTCAGCTTCTTCTTTCGGTGATGAAGACTTACAGTTGACTTCTGCTAGTGCACCTTTTGCACAATTATAACATCCTTGACAGTGAGTGTTCTCAATCGTGCAAATGGCGTCCGAAACCATTGCTGAAGTTTGAAACGTCCCTCGGATTCGTAGGATGATTTCAGCGGTCGGCAGCTGTGGAATTCTGGCGACTAAGCGATTCTGAATCGTCCTTAATTCTACATTTGGACGGAGTAGCGGTAGTCTGGAATCGGTAGTGCGAATGTAGGATCTTAGGTTGACGTTTTTGCGGTGACATTTCATCTTCACTTCTGCTGGCGTGCATATGCAGTCTTCTATGACTTCGCAAGTCAAATTTTGAGCATCTTGACTTGTGCTGCATACCAACGGTGGGTTGTAATGCGATGGAGCGAAGGCGGTCTGATTTCCATCCGTAATGAAGGTGTTGGCTAGGACGGGAGTGGGCGGTAATCCCACTGACGATAAAGTGATCGTTAGCCACGAAATGCTTTCCGGTTGGTTGGGTAGGGCTTGAATGAGGAAGGTCTTCGAGTTAGCCCTGTTGCTGGCAATAGTTACGAGAAGTTGCGCGTTCTCTTTCCATCTTGTGCACTTGTAGAACTCATAGATGTCGTCGTTGTCCGGGACCAAGTAGATTCGGTAAAACAAACATCCTGAGCTAGGATAGAAGCAGTCACATCCTGGTCCACCACAGCTTTCTACACATCCAGTAACTCCTGGGAAGTGATTCGCGTTCTGTAGTTCCGGTAGTAGTGTTGATCGATTGACCGAACTGCATTTATCCCTAGTGCATGATCCAGCGTGTGGGCATCTCTTGCTATCCAGTAGTTTGTATGTTGTACTTCGTGTGTACAAAATGGTATCCTTTTCGCAAATCAGTTGAAGAGATTTCCAAAGTAGTCGAATCTCTGTTACGGTAGAGTCGTTTGACATCAAGCGAAGACATGCTTCCCTCTTGAAGGGATTGATTTTCACGACGTTCGTGGTATCGACTGAGCAAGTCGTGCCAATTTTTGATTGAGTGCATGATTCCATTTGCTGATGAAGTATGTTGACTTCTTGGCATCCCATCGATGTTGTTGCCAGTGTTACGAAAATCGCTAACTCTGACCAAAGTCGTCGTCGTCGCCGGTGCCTTGTTCGTGCAAAGATATGCAGGAGTGCGTTGTAAAGGCGCGTGACGAGAGTAACCATTGTCTTCGCAATTAATATGGCGAATAGTCCCACAAGCCTTGCGAAGTTGACCATTGGTGTTCCAAGTACGATGGGAACAGCGAAGAAGACGTAGCATATTAGAAGAGTGACGTATAGTGCCAATCCAAATCCGATGATTGCTGCTCTTGGCCAACATTCTGGGTTGGCGATGTTGGCCACGCAAAATGTGCAGTCAATACTCGGGCAGAAAGGCGATGATTTGCAGGTAGTCTCTATGATGTCGATTTGTTGTCCGTTCGTTATTTTCCACTTCACCGTGTAGTCGTGTAGAGTTGCTTGGGGAGGGAATTTGACGACTTCAACCGCTCGAGGTGTTGGAAAGAAGACGCAGTAGTCCTCCGTGCAAACATCGTACGAATTGGTATTGACGGTTTGGGTGAGTTGTGCGCCACCTTCCACGCACAGCAGTTGGTGACTTTGGGGTGGGTCGGAACTGGTAACGGGGAAGGGGGTTAGGAGTAGGAGAAGTGTCAAAATCCATGTCATATTGCGGACCAGATTCAGGTGCGTGGTGTTTGCTGGACTTCCGTTGGCGTTGGTCTCGTAGTCTTCTTCATAAGTGTGTTGCTTCCGTTTGCGAAGATTGTACGGAATAGCAGAGGGCATTGCTGTGGCAGGTGACTTAGCTGCAGGTGGAGTAGCCGAAGTAGTTGATTCTGGATCGCTGTCGTCTTGAACTCTATCCATCGATGTTGAACCAATTTCCAGCGGAATTACGCGATTGATTGGACGTCGAACTTTCCTTTTACTGGGCAGCTCTATTATGACTTCGCGAATCGTTTTTGCCCGGTTTTGGTCCATGTTTGTAATTCGACCAATGCTCCAGGCATTCCTTGGTTGGTCTGGATCGCAGAGTAGAACAACGGCCCCTTCTTGTGGAGTTGTTGTGGTACCTCTTTTCGCATCCATATTCCGTCTGTGGTGCTCTCGAAGACTCGTCAGATATTGCGTACTCCAGATGTGCCAGAAATCCTCGGTTAGTTTAAAGGAAGACTTTAAGGCGTTCTCCACTTGGAGTTGAGTCGCGAGTTGTTGTGCTTCTTCTGGAGTATGGTATGTAGGGTCGTCTGAAGTCGCACCAACGTAGTCTAACGGATAGTCTAGGATGATATCCCTCTGGATAAAGTCTATTGGGCGAATGATGGGTTGTTGATCCCAATTTTCCTCTTGATGTGTGAGTGGTCTTGAGTTCAGCACTGCTTCAATTTCTGCAAGCATCGTTCGTAGGACATCGAATGACACTTTGCGTCGACCCAGCGTCTTGTATAGGGATTGTTTTATGGACCGTATCAGCCTCTCGTAGAATCCACCCTGCCACGGTGCATAAGGGGTGATATGGATCCATGCAATCTCTCTTCTTGCAATCGCGTCGGTCGCGTCTGAGTGTTCCATCATCTGCTTTATCGCCTCGTGTAATATCTGTTCTCCTAGTAGAAATGTGGGCGCATTGTCGCAGGTAATGGTCTTCGGTGTGCCTCTCCTTGCGAAAAACCTTCGTAGTGCATTCAAAAATTTCTCCGTGGTCATGTCTTCAACTAGTTCCAAATGAACGAGTCGAGTTGTGGCGCATGTGAGGATGCAGCCGTAGGCCTTATCCGACTGCGCTGTAGTATTCTGAATTGTAAGTGGACCAAAGTAGTCTAATCCGATATGTTCGAATGGTCGTGCTCGTTGTACTCGTCGTTCGGGCAGGCTTTCCATCTCCGGATAGCGGTAGGGTAGGTTGTTAAATTTTTGACATGGAAGGCATTTCCTGAGCAGCTGCGACACTTGTTGTCTTAGTTTTGGTATCCAGTATATCTCTCGTAGTGAAGACATTGTGTGAGCTACTCCTTTGTGATACTGGTTGTGAGTTTCCCAAATGATGAGCTGAGCCAATGCCGTTTTTGGTGCGATGAATATCGGTGTTCTTGCAGATGCGGCTATATCTGCGTGTTTGAGACGACCGCAACAGCGTAAGATTCCTTCGTCGTCCTGCTGAATGTTAAGGTCCTTTTGTGACTTGACGCGATGCTCGTCAACAAATACTCGTTGATGATCGCGAATAATGGCCTTCTTGGCTTCTTGCAGCTCTAAGCTTGAGAGTTCGTGTCTCGAACATGCACATCTTAGTGCCGGAATGGAGCAGAAAATTGCTTCCTTCCGAGCTTGTGGGAAGTTGTGTAGCATTCTTCTTAGAAGTCGAAACACATATGCTACCACTCTCTGGGCTTTGTAGAGGCTATGGAAGCGGGATAGGTCGAAAGCAGTGGTCGCATCGAGAGTTTTCTCTCGTTTTGTAGACAGCGAGGTCACGGCCACATTGAATGTGATCTCGTCATTTTCTTCCTCGTCTTGTGTTGTGATTGCGAACATTTGCTTGAATTCTTCCGTTGCAATAGTGCCATTCCGAATGATCTTCGGTCCGTTCCACCATAGTTGAGGTTCACACGATCCGGAATTGAATCCGCGTGTGCCGTAGTCTGCGGGATTCTCATTCGTTGGTATATGTCCAAATAAGCAGTTAGCTCCTTTTGATTCCAAATCCTTCACTATTCTCCTAATTTCCTTGAGGCGATTCGATACTAGGACTCCTACAGCTTGTCGGTCAGGTGGAGCTTTAATCCATCCTAGCACAATCTCGGAGTCTGTGAAGAACAGAATTTGCTGGATTTCCTGTATCTTGTTCAACGATGAGTGAACATAGTGTGCCAGACGTGCGCCAAGCGTTAGGGCATTCATCTCCATCTTCGGAATTGTAATAGCTGTCTTCAAGGCTGGGAGTTTCGACTTTGCCATAATTAGATTGGTTGACGAAGATGTACCGATATACACACATGCTGCCATAGCGAATTGGCTAGCATCAGTAAAGACGAACATAGTGGAAGGCTGATCACGATCTACTGCCTGTCGCTGTAGTTCCTTATAGAAAGTAGATATCCCAGTCGATATGATTAGCCACTGTTCTCGTAGGTGTGGTGACAACGGTGTGTCCCAACTGTATTCCTCTTTCCACAGTGCCTGAAGAAACACTTTAGCCGGTAGAAGTACAGGGACCAGTAATCCAAGAGGATCGTAGACAGATGCAAGCTGCATCGTCACAGTGCGTTTGGTCACGATGCTTGTCGTGCTCATCGTGCCGCGGAGGACGATTGTGTCCTTGCTTGGATTCCAGCTGACTCCCAATACTTTTGGACAACTTGTTTTTGATCGGTCGTCGTCCGCTATCGTCTTGTTGAAGTCTTCATCATTTGATAGGAACTCTCTTAGGTTCATATTGAGTCCTGTAAAGATGTCCTTCGCGATGTAATACTTGTCTAGTGCCTCCTCTTTTGACTCTGCTCCTATGATTAGGTTGTCAACGTAGAGATTCTCCTTGATTTCTTGGCCCATACTGCTTCCTGAGGTCGTATTGTCCAAATGAAATTCGATTGTGGACGCCAAGAGGAAGGGTGATGTATTTAGACCAAAGGTGACTCTGGTGAAACGATACACCACGATGTTCTCGGGTGTGGGGGGACGTCCTATGTCTCTCACCCACATACAGCGCGTAGCGTCTCGGTCGATCTCCTGTAGGCGTACTTGTAAAAACGCCTTTTCGACGTCGGAGATAATTGCTATCTTATGTGCACGAAATCGTAGCAGAATGGACACCATATCTGGGAGTATAAGAGGTCCTTGATGAAGGACATCGTTCAAACACGGTTTGTCCTTGTAGTGCGCTGATGCGTCAAATACGATCCGCATCTTGGTAGTTTCCTTGGCGGGGGTTATTACCGCTTGGTGTGGAAGATAGTGAATTACCATCCTTTCAGTAGAATTATCTTGCGAAACTTCTTCAATGATGCCTTTTTCAAGTTGGTCCTTGAATATGCGGTCGTACTGCTCCAACATTGGTTTGTCGTGTGAGAGCATTTCTAGAACCTTGTGAAGTCGTTTCATTGCGATGGACTTGTTGTCCGGGAGTGAAGCGTAGTGTTCTTTCCATGGCAATCTAACGTAGTAACCGTCGTCTCTACGTTGTATGCTGTTACGAAATTCTTTCAGGACCTTGTCATGGGTCTGCTGCACTTCTGATCGAGTGGATCCTGTGAACTCATTTGTGCCCGAAGATTCTAGTGCCCAATATCGATCCCATGTTTCCTTCTCCTCATTGGAAGTAGTGATCGTGAGGGCTCTTGCCGGTTCCGTTGTCACTTCTGATTGACAACCGCTGACTATATACCCCAACTTTGTTGGTATCAGCTGGAGACCGGACGGGAGGATTAATCTCCCTATGGGCAACATAAAATTCCACAGGTAGTCACATCCTAACAGGATCTGTGGTTGTAGTGCAGACATTCTCCTTTGCATGGATAACGCAATGCCATGTTGGGCGATGAAGTTAAGATCTTCTTGACCGAGGTCTGCTTGCTCAATCGCACCCGTAATGTATTCGCTCCTATATAGTCGTAGGTCATGTTGGCGACCTTCAATATCACACAGCTGCAGTGTAGTTATGCCATATTCCTTTGATGCAGGCGACTGCGAGCTAAATGTGCTAATGACGAGTGTCGTATTGTCGATTATGGGTAATTCCAAATCGTCCGCAAATTCATTACTGATGAATGACAGTTCTGATCCAGTGTCCAGAAGTACGATTGCTTCGTGGATCCTATTCTGGGAATCAAGAACTTGTGCGGAACCCACTAGGAGAACAACCTTGTTCTGTGGAGTTGTGTTGTCCCGTTGCTGTCTGTAGGTTTGCAGTACTATTGTATCCTGCTGCATCTCAGTTGGGTGTTCTGCTTCTGCTGTGACCGCCAATTGCTTGGACAGCCTCGTCGGTTTACGTTTCGAAGTGTCCGCTGATGTCTCTTTATTTCCACGCGTCTGGTGTTGCGTTTCTCCTCTATTGGTATCCTTGGCTCGAGGATGTCCTGTTTTGGTGCAAGCCGCGGTGTGGTGCTTGTCTACGGGATGTCCTGTTTTGGTGCAAGTTGCGGTATGGTGCTTGCCCTGACAGTTGCGGCAGTTGCCGCTCAAACACGATGCGACACGGTGCGTGTCCGAACCACAGTTCAGGCATCTGTTTGATTCTATGAGAAACGCTCTTTTAGCTGACGGTGTTGGAATTCCCTGGCAAGAATTCCATCTATGTCCCTTTTGTTTACAATATTCACAACAATTGGGAGCACGAATAGTGCTTGGGCGTATAGTATTTGGTCTCTGATGAGGTGTGTCCCTTAAGAAATCTGCGGACATCATCTCCTTCAGTTTCTCTTCTTGAGAAATGATATCGTCTATGGCATTCAGCCATAAATCCAGTGTCCAGTTGGTATGATGTGGTGCTTCTTCGGCTTCGTGGTGCGCGGAGTTTACTTCATGTCGAAGGCACTTCTCCATGGCTGCCTTCTGGATTCTGCTATGGAACTTCTGTAGAAATGTATGGATTGTGAGGTAACTGTCTAGATGTTCACCGTGATCCTTCAGTTGAGCTGCTATCGCTGATACCTTCTCGAACAATTGACGCTGATCCTCCGTGCGAGGGCCTGATGCCGTACAGTTCTTCAAGGATTTGTGCAAGTCGCGGACTATTCCTTCTCTTTGTCCGTAGCGCTTCTTCAAGTGTTCCAACGCTTTGAAGTAGTTAGCTGCGGTAACTTGGAATCGTGCGATTGATTGCTTTGCTTCGCCTGTGAGTGAGGACAGTAGGTAGTTGAATTTATGCAGATCTGTCAAATCCTGGTTGTGCACGTTCGCCTGGAACAGTGCCCAAAAGTTGTCCCATTCCCATCGCTTACCACTGAATATTGGTATGGGAATTGCTGGGAGCTTGCTAAGTGAGAGTAGGCTCGTACGTCCTATCTCTTGTTGTGCGTCTTGATCCTTTCCATTGAGATCGCCTTCCAACTCGTGAAGAGTGCTTATCAGATTGTCCTTCCGATCCTGCAGCTTCATCACGGTATCTTGTGCTTTATCCACGTATTTTTCAAACTCCTTGTCCTCCTCCTGTGAACGGTCTTCGACGTTGTCGTACGCTGCTGCCAGCGTGCTTAACGACGATTCCAAAAGTTCAATATAGTCATCGCACATTTTCAGTGCTAGACGACATTTGCTTGCACGTTTCCTTTTATCCTCGTCTGGAGGTGTATACAGCAAGGTTTCGTTATTGTGCAGCCACTCGGAGATCGCGTTGAGGCGTTTAGTCATGAGTCCTTTCTGCGTTCTAACCACTGTAGCCATTTTACGGTCAATACGCGGAAAGTCAACGTGGTATAATGCTAGTGTGACCTTAGGAGTCTCCCGTTATAGTGCACAAACTTCGATCAGTAAGGTGCGAGGGTGCAGTTTAGTGTCGAAGTTGTGAAGCAGAAGTGAATAGCAGAAAATAAGTGCGCACCTTCTCCAGTCGTCCTTTGGCCGATGCACCAATTGAAGTCGAATATGTGAGTATAGTCGTTAAACGATAAGTCGATACTGTAGTCGCAATATGTATACCGTGCCACGCGGGACTTCGATATTCGACCTCAAACTTGGGTAATTAAACTTTATTTACATACAAATATACCGACAATAACGAAATAACGAAATACACCAATAAATACAACAATAATCAAGGGCTACCTTAATAATAATAATATGACGTCTTGTCCTTATTTACTTCTTATTGTGCAGTGCGGAGGAGGATGATAGCTTATAGTGTATTTGTAGTGTGCCTAGGGAATTAATGTAACCATATAACTAGAAGACGAGAAGAGAAAGAATAACTAGAAGACGAGAACAGGAAGAACTGGCTCACAGTTACAGCTCGCGCCTTTTATACGCTAGTCCCGCAGGAATGCGGCGAGGCGGAGCCTGAGTCATATCTGATAACGGTGCGAAACTGCGCTGCCGCAGGGCAGCTATATCAGATAACGGTGGGAACTTCTCCGCCGCGGAGCGGCTCATCAGATAACGGTGAGAACAGAACTACCGTAACTTCACGGCTTCAAAGAACAGAGCACATTCTTGAGAGAAATGAACAGTATTAGAATTATCGTGTAATTGAGAGATACTGAAGTAATTCAGTATAGACTTCAACTCATGACAACCACTGAGATAACGAGGCATATTGAAGAGAAGAAATAATCTGCTTCGACTCCTGAGTGGGTTCGTGTCTACCTCCACATTCAGCATTTTGAGCAAAATGATTGAGCAGTGTATAATTCGTTTGTTATGCTGAAGACAGCTGATTTGGTTCACATTGCTGAAAGGGGAACGGTAGGCTGGCTTATTCAGATGTGGGAATCTCAGTCGCTCTTAGGGCTGATTCAGTTCATTTTATTCCTGAAGACCTAACTTGCAGACATTACCTGGGATGGAAGTTCCCTGGTGGAGCTTCTGAGCCAGGAGAGAGTATCTTCGAAACGGCTGCTCGTGAGGTATTCGAAGAAACTGGAGTGAAGGCTGCTCCAAAGGCCGTGCTATATTTTGAGTGAGTTTGCCTTACATTATGGGGACCTGACTGGGTAACACTTCTCATTCTTTTTGAGAGGCTAATTGGAGGGGTAGAGGAGATACTGCTGCTTGATATACTGACATTTCCTTGAATTTTTTTTTTGTAATATGGGATCTAGCTTTAGCTGCCTGGTTATTCCTGCCTGTCCCCCATCAGCTTGTGTTGTTTTTTGGATTTTATTGTTTTTGCAGCAGTTTTTCAATATTTATAGGGAAACGGGCTCGTCAGCATAAAATGAATGCCTTCGATTGGATCTGTGATCTCTTTCGGCTCAGCGAAGGAGAGCCCAGAGTGAGCAAGGAAAGGAACTCTAAGATGTGGTTTTGACACAGGTGCAGCAGATAGATTACATCCTGGAGTCCCTGTGAGCGGACAGTCCCACTTCCCGGCAAGAGCCGTTTCTCTTGCTTCAGGGGAATTCCTGTCCATCAGTCATACTCGAGAATAACAACTGAGGGCACCTTTGGACCGTTTCTGGATTCAACTCAAATCACTTTAAATAAGCTGTGATGTATTATTCTTCTTATTATAAAAATGAAAGCTTTTTAAAGTTTCAAACACTGTGTACGCTGCTTTGGGAGAGGTGAATCATAAATTTCCCAAGAAAAAATTAGTGAATTCTCCTGAGTCAAAATTTTGACCTTTTTAATGGGTGTCTAGTTTAATGTCGAACGCAATCACTTCGCTTTGGAAGGTGATGAATTTGATTTCAAAGGTGTCCAACCGGTTAGAGAAGTATCCACCATGATGCAAGAAATGTCCAATTTGACGTAAATATGGTGTATTTAGCTAAAAACATGCTAAACAAGAGAGAGCCACTTGAGGGGAGCAAGAGGTGTTAACATGAATTACTGCCACGTACTTCATGCTCAGCTTCAATTGAAAAATATAGTGGACAGTAAATCTTAACCCGCTCTTTAAAGGTATTGAGATTTCAAGGATGATGCACGGCTAGTCAGCTTTTCTAGCTCCCTACTGCACAACTGTCATAATTGTTAACTTAAAGATTGTAAGGCTGTAAGTCAGCCGTAACAGGAATCGAATAGGATGACCCTTTGAATTGACGATGTCGTGACAAGGAACTGATCGTGAGGTTTGAAGTCCATAAAGTGGAATTCTCCATTTCTTCTAATTTTCGGACCACCTTGCATGATTGTAGGAGTTTCTAGTTACACTTCAGCCGCATATTCCTTTTTCAACTGAGGCTACAAAGATGGAGGTTATTACTGTGGGGACTAGAGTCTGTGCATGCCTAACTGGTGAAACCTTCAAAAGCGCCTTACCAACAAGTGTCCCAGCTTCGAGGCAGAGCTGAAAGTTTCTAGATTCACTGAGTTAGTTTTTACCCGACAATTTGCAGCGATTGTTCTCTACTGCTTTGGTTGTTTAGAGCTGCAGGTTTTATCATACCGATAATTTCACTAAATTAAGGTGAACTTGTGAGTGGGCATTTGGATCCAGTAAGCTCACTGTGCTTAACGCACCTAGCCAGACATAATAGGCATGACCATCTAATCTCAAAACGACTTCTCTTCGTTAGATGGGCTCCTCAATGTGATCGCTACACTTCACTCCTTCAATCCTGAGCCGCTCTTAGAATGGAGAAAACACATCCTTTGTGGTCTATCACAAGGTGCCCTCTTAGTGTTCCTCCGTATGTTTGCTAGGATTTTCAAGGAGATCTAGTCAACGTCAAACACTCACACACGAGCACATCTTCCACAGAACTCTGATCTCCCAGCAGCATATCTGCTATCTGATCTCAAGCAAACTATTCGTGCGTTGCAGTCAACGTATGCCAATCGAAAGTAGTGCAGGAACAGGGCGGAAAGAGGTAGGCGGTATGAGTGCACTCGGAATTGCCTAAGAGGTATCGCGAGATACATATGACAACGTTGTAACTGCACTCAACCCGTCGCAGTGCATACAGATTGGTAGTGTGAACGCCATCAACATGACGTTCTTCAGTTTAAAGGTACGATTTCCTAAGCCTTAAATTCCGCTCAGGTCTTTTAAAAAATCAGCGATTATTCTTACTTTCCTACCCTTTCTTCCGCACTAAGCACCTCCGATTCGCCCCTTTTCTCGTTTTTGTTGTCAGTGTTTACTTACTGATAGGTGTACAATAAATAAATAAATAAATAAATAGAATTTCAGCATCGCTCTTTGAAACATAACACTATGGTAAAATTAGCGTCTTCGGATAATCAAAAATGGATAGCCGCATTATTTCTCGCCCACGGGAGAGAGTTTCGGATACGGTCTCGTTTCGTCATACTTAAGCATTGGATTTAAAAAATTTGAAGAAATTCTTGTATCAGCCATAAGACGCGCCCCGGAGAAAACAAAAGGGGTAGAGATAAGACAAGATAGAAATAAGGTAAGAGTCAGAGACGAATGCTTCGTCGTGGGTATCTCTACCCCCTATACCTGCGAGTTAGTCGTTGATGAATCTGGCCCCAGGATGCACGGATAATTGAAGGGTCGTGGCGCATCTCGCGACCTTCTAGTCTACCTGAAATTTGTTGGCAATTCGTGTTGAGAAACTTCTGTCATAGTCGAGTACAGCATAATCGTGGCTACACTTTCATGTTCACGCACTCCACTTGTTTTAATCCAAAGTTTTAAACAATCGTACATTAAATTGTTGCCATAGCAAACAGTTGGTAGAAAAATTAAATCGATTAGAGAAAGTGTACATCATTCCAACAAACAGCATGTGAATGACACTAAGCGACCAATCTTGTAAAGACCGCGACCCATTGGACGAGTGAATAGAAGGTCCATTCACTCGTCCAATGAGCTGAGTACATAGACAAACATAGACCTACACATAGATTTCTTTGTACAAATTTCTTTTTCCTGCCATTCAAAACAGGCTACAGTGGTTGTTGGAAAACTGAGGGTTTATGAGTGTTTAAGCACTGATAACATCCTTTTGGGACAATCTATATGGATGCACTGTTTTTAGCGCTACTCTTATAAAACTTCTTCTTATAATCGAGACTGCTACATCAGCCGGAGATCCAACAAATTCAATTTTAAGGGGCTTGAAATCTGTTACGGAGGAACTGCGTGATAATAGCATTCGCACCAATAGTCAAATGACCTAGTCGAGTGCATGGAGCGATTTCTCATGAAAGCCATCGCGGAAACGCTTTTTCCGAATTTGTAATAGCCCAAGGACGTTTTTTGCTGTAAAGGTCTCGATGTTGCACAATAATATGGAGTAAACAAGGGCGGTCGGATACCAATGACAAAATCTCAGTGCCATGCTCTTTTCTGTTTCCTGTCTAAATTCGTTCACTCTCCCAGAAAACAGAAAATTCCCCAAAATGGGCAAAAAGTCATAAAACTGCAATCATTTCTGTTCGGAATGCCAGAACTGGTCCCTAATACTGCTACTTGGGGGGGGGGGTGAGGAAGAGGATGTTCTAGACCAGTCAAGCCCTACCAAGCGGGCATGCCATACAGAGGACGCGTGTACGTTCGCTGTTCTGACTGGCTGTGATTGGTTGGTGCGTTTCCGCTCTCCCGGTATATCCGACATTAACGACTGGTATTGGAAAAGCTCTTAAAAATGTGCACTTCTGCTTTTTCTCCCCGCATCTGGAGAGTAGACGAACGCGGCACTTCATTTGCACTGGACTTCTTGTAATGAACGCGGAGTAGTCTACTGCGGCCACATCTCAAGCAGGGAGAAATTTCTCTTCATTCACAACTGTCTTCTAACGGTAAGGATGGATGTAGTAGGTATGACGCGATGGAGGATAAACTCTCTTGGTCAGGTCCCACCTGCTCAGGGTAAAATTAGCGTTTGATAGCGATAAGCCTCCTACAAGACGAAAGGAGTCACAGCTGGTTTGATATCCACTTGACGAATTCTTTAGTGTTTTAGACAGGTGCCGTGGTCTCAATTCAAGAACGTGGGCGACATCTATTTTCTGTGCGCCATGGATGCTCTGGACGTGATGCTGAATCCTTGCCCTTTGGAGACGGCGGAATGTAGATGGTTCACGAGGTATTTAACCTTTTCTGTTGTCCACAACCCTTCTCTTCGTGAAACCCCTTTTCTGCGCTCTTTCCAGAGAGGAAATAATGACTCTTCCCGACGCGATGGATCACGATTTCCATGTCGAGATGCTTTCGAGGTACGATGAGTGGAAGAATAGCGGACGAAAAGGGTGTTACATGCATTCCAGTGCAAAGGCGGCTAAGATGTTTTATGTCGACTGATCGGTGTTTGCCAAGCATATCCACTAATAAATTGTCATTTACTGTTGGCTGACGTAGTCTGTGATGAGATATCAGACGCTAAATCGAAATGCTGTTACTGCATGTCGACCATTTGGCTACATAACTGTTGTGCGCCCTGTTTACTGTGTAGATGAAATGAAAATAAAACTCAGAAAAATAAGAATAATAACTGCAACATGACAGTTGACAGACAGTAAAGGGTTAGAATGTTGAACCAGAATTAAGTTTCAATTCCCAGAAGTTTGTTAGGAATGTGTCAGCGATGCTTCTTTCAACACAATTGTGGACACATTGACGAGTTCTCAGATCTTTCTTCAAATTCTAGACTATACGGACGAACAGAAAGGTTGTCGGTTGGTTCTGGCGCGCTGTAGAATTCTTGGCCATGATCGTTCGGTTCTTCGCGAGCACATTATCTCTATTACAAAGGTGCAACACTACGAATTACGTTTTCGGGAAAATTTTCATGATTTACGGTATTTAGTAATTAAAAAAATATATTTAGTAAAAAAAATATTTAGGGATTTACGATATTTAGCCAAGTAACCGTAAATTTTGACGGGATTGCTGATCAACTGTCTTGGCTGTGATTTGGATGTGCGAACGCTGCATCTCCGATTTTGAAGGCCATCCGTGATTGTTTAGCGTTTAAGCGTGGAACAATTTTCTCACCTTCACCTTTATGAGCACGTTTCCAGACGGGACTAGAGACATGCTGTTACACACCCGAATCAGACAGGTTTGACTCCACATTTGGCCGAACCAGGGTTCGTCGCTTAATATAGTGAAGCTCAGCCTAACAGTTCTTTATAGGACAGTGTGAGAAATCAGAATCGTGAAAAAAGGTAATCTTATAAGTACTTAATGAGTGCCTCACTGGAGTCTACTATAGTTGTGCTTTTGCGAAATTTTATCAAATGAATGAATGAACGAATAAATTCAATGTTGAAATTCTTCGCATGAATGAATGAACGAATTTATTTGATGTCGAAGATTTTCGAATGATCGAAAATCGAATAGGCCCCGATTTTTCATTTATTAGAATAGTCGAGTAGTCGAATAATTTGCTCCAATGAACGAATAACGAATAACCGTATGCATCTTGCTGTAGAATAAAACGTTCCTATAGTAAAGAGACCCCATTACTGTTTTTTTTAACAGACCCCATTACTGTTTGCGAAAACTGCAGAGGGAGCAGGGTTGATATTGCTATATCTTTTTGAATTGTGCCGTGCACTCTAGTTCTGCATAATATCGGGAAGAAATTGATGTCCTGACCCTTTTCAAAGACCATATGAAGATCTTACAATCCACAACGACCTTCCCTTTTTGCCTTTCCTTTCAAACTTTGGCTCATCCTGACAGGCAGATCAGCAGAGACAAGTTTACGGCGGATCGATTAGTACACGCATTCTCACCATATTCCATGTTCGACTGTCATTGAATCTTGGCATGATATTGATCAGTATGAATACTCAAGTGATGTAGCTGACGAGCCAAGATTAGTACAGATCCTTTATTCCGGCTAACGTTTCGGCGTAACCGCCTTCTTCAGAGCCTGGAAGTCAAGTTGAGTTTGATAAACCATCCGTCCAACAGCCATTTCAGACCATAGCGGAGAATCAGAGGTTGGTAGGAGAGGGAGACGAAACACGAGGAGGTAACACAAACAGTCCAGTGCAGATGGGCGAACGGTACCCCCTTTAAGGCGACACATGAGGAGATGAGGTCACCTTCGGTTCACCCTCCTAGCGAGCCTCTGGCAGACTGTCCTCCGGTTCGAGACCGCAAAGGTCAACGTACGGAGCCAGCTCCTGTATCACCGCTACGCGTTCCTCCTCCCTGTTGATCGTGGGGTTCCTAGCGACAATCCACAGCGCTTCTAGTGTTTTGCGCGCCGAGATCTCGAACTCGCGTGCCAAACTCGTGCTATCGTCACCGCCACGTCAATGCCCGCGCCATTGTGACATCGTAGCCTGTGCTCACCCAACGGACCGGCGATATCGCACCTACGAAGCATGCCCAAATTTTCTTTAACGCGCTCCCCAAGGGGTCTACCCGTCTCGCCAATGTACTCGCCGTTGCAACCCGTGCATTTTATAAGGTATACCACACCAGAGACCATGCAGTCTCCCTCCTTACCGAATGGGCAGATAATACACTGGCGAGTCTTACAACAAGAATCGTATAGTCGATTCCTAACGAGACGTGCCTTGAGATTGGCCGGCGGAACCTCGATCATGCGGACTATGCTATCAAGACCAGCTTTGCGAATTTTGATTTCAGTACCGAAGTGTCTCGGATGATTTCAGTACCGAAGTGCGAAGAAATTTCGCACTTCGGAACTGAAATCATCCGAGACAAAAGGCACCTTAAAAGGAATTTTATTGTCACTCTGATGTCTCGCTGCCATTGCCGGTGTTCGATGACCTTTAGCCAGGCTCTGCTCGGGATACCCGTTGGACACCGCGATTCGAGATGCCATTTGCAATGACACTGACTTGAGATCGCTGTCTGAGGATACCGCCGCCGCCGTTCGGAACATGTTCTTAATCGTGGCCCTCTTCGTTTGAGATAGATGAACAGACCTGAAGTGCACGATGATGTTCTTACTACTGGTCCTACGATACCCTTTAGTATGGAATCTGCCCCGCGTGCAACTGACTTGGACGTTGAGGAACGGCAACCAGTTATCAGTGGGGTTTTCCCTTGTGAGCTTAATATGCTCTGCCTGCTGGTTGAGCAATTCGAAACACATGTCCGTTTCGTTCTGGGTCGCACATACAATGAAACAGTCATCAATGTAGCGACAGTACAGTAGAGGTCTGCACTCCATGACGGGTTCCTCTATTTTAGACATGAAAGCGATAGCCAATACCGGAGCCAGACGCTGGCCCATAGCCAGCCCTCTAACCTGCTTATAGTACTTATTGGACCATCTAAAAACATTGCATTCCAGGCACCCACTTATGATTGTCATAATTCGTGATATAGAAAGTCCATAAAGAATGAGCTGGTCCTGATGTGCCGTTAGAATTTCATACACCGCCTGCATTGCGCTACTTTTAGGGACGTTCGTGTACAGCGATGTTACATCGAACGACTCCATAACGCAGCCTTCTCCCAATGACACTCCCCTAAGCCTCCCCAGGAAAGCAGCGGTATTGGGAAGATGGGCCGGCAGAAACTTGAGGACCTGTTTGAGGACCAGATTTAGTAACCATGATACGCGATCTGTGGGGCCCCCAACGCCGCTGATAATAGGTCTAACCTCAAACTCCGCAGGGTTATTGACTGCATCTCCCGTGGGCAACTTGTGGGTCTTGATGAGTACGCATAGCACCGAACAGACCGGGTTAACGCACTTGAGCGTTCTAATTGTTGCGCCGTGTGTGCCTCCTTGACTCCCCTTTTTAGCAGGAGTGGAACCTGGGGGAGGAAGCACACCTTTGCTAGCGGTTCATCGGGGCCTTACGCCTACGCTCGCTCCGCTCGTTCCCTGCCACGCGGTACCTTCCAATACTACGGATTCCAAAGGGCCCTGCTGTCCCAAGGGTGGCGCGACGCTAGAGGCTACGCACATTGAACCTAAGTAACACCCCTAGTCTACGCTACACCTAGCTAAACCTTCATTCGGATCATCCGAGGCCCTAGGCGTCCCCACGGCTACGGATGACCATAGGTGTCCTACGACGACACGTGCGTAGCAACCAATATACGAACATGTATGATAGACGCTATACGTCCACTTCCATTACAGTACACAAGGTAACCTCATGCTGTTTATCTACGCCTACGATACGTAATCAACACATACAATTCAATACCCCTACGAGTTACTAGCCCTGGAGACCCTACCTGCGCAACGGGGGACGAGAACCGGACCGACGGGGCACATCGTGCATCCTGCCGAGTGACCTGTGCCAAGCCACGGCAGGGATGCCGATGGCGGCCCCGTGGTTACCTGCTACGGCTGTCTGCTGCTACGGCTGGTTTCCTTCCTGAGCAACGACGAAGTCCTTCTGCAGCGATCAGGGGTGTGCGTAATTACGATTTACGATTTTACGATTTACGGCCATTTTTGCCGAACTTTTTACGATTTACGATTTACGACATTTTGGGTCGTAAATCGTAAATTTTCGTAAATGTGATCTTTGATCAGCAACCAACTCTGCCACGCGGTACCTAGGTAGGCTAGGTCACCGCGATAGCTGATGTTGTCGAACGACGGTTTAGAACTTGAGAGCACTTTTAAAATTGCGAAGTAGCTTCGCTCCCATCTCTCTGCAATTAACAGAACTTCTGAATTCAAATGCTGAGCTGTGGTTATTGCTTGATATCCTCTCATTATCAAATGGACCTTTCTGCAATGGTCTATATACCGTTTTCATTTCCACGTCTAAAATGGAGTTCTCAAACTCAAGTTCTGCAAACTCAAACTGAAGCTGTTTTTTTTTTGTACTTTTTGTTTGATCCGCGTTTTTCCCAATTCACAACTCATATGGGACTACTTTTAAATCAAATTATACATTAGCTGAATGTGCCTCAAGAGAGTAGCGTTAAAGAACGCGTTAACCATCCCATTTTTTTCGACTCCAAATTTGTCCAAGAAGTATGACGATACTGTTCCGGCAGTGAAAAGCTTCTTGGCTCCTGCTGTGGGAATGTTCCTGGACTTATTTCAAATGTTGAAAAGCGGAGATCCTTCTGTGCGACACACGATGGGATTGCACCATACATTCGCTTAGAACGCAAGGCGCAACCCCGTCGCATGACAGTATGTTTGTCAGATTACTACTTACGCATTTGCTGTTTCGCCGCATTGGTCCGTGGTGAAATGATTTTTTAAATTCTTAGTTTTGACAACGACTTTTTCGCTGTTGTTTCTGCTAAACTCTAGATTTATGTGCACGCTAAAGAATTGGTAGTAAGTTAGGAATCTAATGAATATTCAACCGATGCAGGCTTTTGTTGGAATACCATGCATAGGCTAAAGTAAAGTTTTTGAATCAACAGTTTTCTCTACTTATTTGAGACGTGTAAAGTTTGACTTGAAAGGTGTCTTGCTAGCAGGGAGACGTGAAACGGGAAAATAGTTTGGTAGGAAAACTGTTCAGATTTAGCTGAAAATAACACGACAAATAAATAAATATTGAATCACATCTGATTAATATCAGTAGAAAAAAAACTCATGGAAATTTAGTCGTACTGCATTACACGTCAGGTGACTCTTACGATTTACGGTTTACGATTTACGATTTACGACGGTTTTTTCGTAATTACGATTTACGAAATTTCAAATTTCATTTACGCACACCCCTGGCAGCGATTCCGGAAGTCGGCATATTCGGGACTACGCTGGATTCAGACAAGCAGAGACGATGCCGGCCGAGACGAACGGAGTCGAATACGAATGAGCCCGTGCCGTAGGCCTGCAACGACGGTGGGCTTGGCGCTCCCGCGTTTCCGGATCGTTCGGTACACTGTAGGCCCTGCGGGACCGGGCGCGCTGGATGTGCGTGCGCCCTTTAATCGTCCAATCGTGCGCAGTTGCGATGCGCCACGACACTGGGGGCGACCAGGAAGGTACCAGGCGTGTCGAGGTTCTCGTTCTTACCTAGACTAGAAACAATACATACACAACTTAGTCAATACCGAAGCCTACGATGATCCTTCAAGACGAGCCGGCGAGTTGAACTTTGACGTGCGCCAGAACGGGACCTTATTGGGCTAGCCAGGACGGGGGATGACGACGGCGAGCGGCTGTTGGGGACCTACGAGTTAACAAAGAAACAATATGTGCACGCATTACGTGCCACGAGACATATACACAATCATAGGATATCGGTATCTGTCTTCTTCGTGTGACGAAGGGCGGCCATGTTGTCGAGACCGCAACGGATGTAGACGAACATGGTGGCGGCTCCGCGTGCGGTAACGGCTGGATTGTCCATGTGGCTGACTGCGGATATGATGATGTTGACGTACGAAAGTGGGTCCACATTTTGCCTACGACGCAGTTTTGCTGCGTAATGCGGGTGACTTTGACGAGGTTTTAGCCTCGTACATGGATACGCGAAAACCCAGGGGTAGTTAAATGCGAATGTTATCCCGTGGCTTTGCAAAACATATTCCCCCAAGGGAATGTGCAAAGGTGCACAAGATAACAATCAGCAACATCCTACGATGCCGAAATCGGCAAATGCACCGCGGCTCCATGTAGCCTTCTATGACAGCATGAGAGTTAAAAGTGTGAACAAACCTGGAAGTAAACGTTAGCAAATGCAACATAACAATCTGGAATAGGAAAAGTGGTAAATAAGTGAGTAAAATGTGAATAAAGAACTTTCATGAAACTTTAGAGCAAAACAAACTGGGAAACATGAAGTGAAATGCCAAAAGAACTCATTTTTTGCAACTACGTAAGTTCATTTGCAACTTGCCAACTACTGTCTGAGTCTGCGTCTACGTCGTTGTTGAGCTCTGCGCGACTTGCTTGTTCCATCTGCCAAAGCTCGGCCTCGAACCGCTACTGACGAATGGCCACTACGATCCTTTTAGCTCTGCGCATTCTCTTTTCCCAGCCGTTTAACCGAAAGTCTGCGCGCGTATGCTGGTTATAAAAGCAGAAGGCTTTATGGTGATCGCCACGGCAAAGCTTACACTTTAGGTTGGATGAGCAGTTTTCGTCTGCGTGGTCCCCACCACAACGAAAACATCTTCCCTGCTGCGCGTGCATCCAGATGCGGTCCGATAGGAACACAAAGTTTGGACAACCCGTTGAAAAGTGATGCTGGACGCAGAAGAAGCACCGAGTGTACGCGGAATAATTGGGATGCGACGGCAGCGTGCGTACTCCTCACGAAGACGACCCTCCGCGTCACACGCATTCGTGCGAATGGCGTTCCTTAGCGAGGAAGCCACCTGGGGGCGCCAGTATGATGGTGACGTTTCGCGCTGGGGCGGTACCAGGTAGCGAACCTCATTGGGTGTCGTGGGTGTCTTATCCGCCAATCCGCCCGTTAAAGGCGCATCTGCGCGTGTAGGATCAACGTGGTGGCGTTCTCGATCATGGTCGAGGACACCTGGTTCTACGTTGGATCTACGATGATCTTGCGCTTCGGCGCTGGGCGAGCGAATGCTGCGCGGTGATGGTTCCCTGCGCGGAGGTGAGTGTGGCACGCTATGTAAGCGAGTACGACTGATTGCTAGGTTCGCGCGTGCGGTGCGTGGAGTGGCGACAACGGTCGGCACAGACACAACCGTGATGGCAGTGGAACGTGCAAGTGTGGATATGATGACGAGTACAAGCACATGAACAAGGCGAGTAGCTGCGCGACCTGTTAGAGTGAGTTGAAATTGACTTGCAACTACATGAAGAGCGGTCGCGGCAGCATATGTGATCAGTGCGCGACATATGACGCGTTTTTGAACGCGGCTGATGGCCCTCTACGACGTTTTGACGCGGGTCAGCGCGGTTATGATAACCCTCCCTGATAGGAGACGACGGTTCGTCGTTTTGGCGGCGAGTGCGCGGTCTTTTGGTTAAACGGCCTTGAGATCTTAGGTGCGCTGCGCTCGTAGTAGAATTGTCGTCTTGTTTCTGCGACATGTTCGCTGGGAGATGGTCAGTCTCCAACCGGTGTTACCTTAAATGCAGAAGTTGACTTCAAATCAGGTCGAATTGCTATCATAATTGGCGCGGAATTGTCGACGGCTCAATGAGTCGTTATCGAATCACTCTTCAACAGTAATGTTATTTCGATAAGGCGTGATGAATTAACCAGCTGTTTTTTAAAGAGTACGTGAGGTGATCTTAAACTGCGATTTATATTCGAATGATAAAGTCGAATAATAAAGTGATTTCAAATAGAGCTGTGCAATTCCGAAGCATGTTGAAATTATATTTGGAGGATAGCTATATAAAAGTTTAGCATCATTCCTTTTTTTGATATACGTAGTATTCCCAGCGACAGCAATTTGCTATGTTGGCGTATTTGTCCCTAAGAATACTTCGAATACGTAGAGAAAGCAATGGAGAAACGGGGTGAATCTCAACTGGTCAGGCATGACTACGTGGGTTTTTGCTGTGCAGTTTGTTTTTTACAGCGGTGAGAGCATGCGAAAGTTACGCGCAGAGGGAGTACGTACGTGGGCGAAGTGCGTAGCCGATAATGTGGCGTGATACTACGCTCACCTACGTGCAAATTCCGGGATGCTGACGAAAAAATATCTCACCGCATCGCAGTTTGGAAGGCCTGCATGGGATACATGAAAATAAAAGTCTCAACGGGAAACCTATGAAATAGGTAGCTGCTTAGTTAGCGTACTTAGAGAGAAACAAGCGCAGGCGCTGCGTGCGAGGATGAGAATAAAACAGCTTTGAAGAAAATACGCAGCGCACGTAAGCTGAAAGAGGCGCAAAAACGAGGAAAAATCAAGCGAAATGCACGCAAATCACAGCTACGTAAAATGCACGCAATGAAAAAATACGGCTAACGTAGAGCGGGCAACTGCACAGCAAAAATTTACTCTAAAGGGAATACCTGACCACACATCCAAGCTTTTGTTCCATGAAGAGGCTCCATCCGAGACGCGGGGTGAAGAAGTCGAATAACAGGGCTCCATAGAGTCGATCGGCGTCCATTCGTCGCCTTGAAAGCGCGCACTTCGCGCCTGAGGGGGTAACGCGCGGCTGCCTTGCGTTCGCGTGCGGAGGGATCCGGCTGAACGCGCTCCATACTACGCGATAAACGCCTGACGACGCCGTATTCGCGCACTAGATGCTTCAAAGGGACGTGTCTGCCGCGTTACGAGGGAGGCGCGCTGTTGCGTCGCGTGCGCGGACGAGACATCTGACTTTGCATGCGCTTACGGCTTCTGCGCAGGCGTACGAGTCTTTGGCCTGTGAGACGGCTGTTCGCCTCACCGTCTGCGCTCTCCAGCTTAGAGACTCGCTCCGAAGAGCCAGTGCGCGAGGCGTTCTGCCGCATCTTCTGGAATGGAGGCGGTTTGTCTCACAGTCTGCACTCTCCAGCTTAGAGAGCTGATGCGACTAGCTTTGCACCTTCCTCTCGTGTGTGAGAGCGCAGACAGTGAAACTTTACCACCCGGAGCCTTCATGTTGTTCGAGTGGAGTTGAAATGGACGTATTTGCCATGGATTGTCATATTAAACGTTCGCAAACGTAGTGTTCGCTTTCTGGATAAGTTTCCCATGAAGGAAGGAGTTCTACTGTGATATAGGAACGACGTAGGAGTTGTTTAGTGAGAAGTAATGAATCTATGAGCTGTTATGGCTGTACGAGAAGGTTGAGTACGTAGTGTTTGTGTGCTATCCATGTTTTGCGTAGCATCTACGTTTTCGTCGTTCGACTCTACGCTTATTTCCAATGGAAATAGGTGTGGTAATGATCTTGTCAAGAGCTTACCGTTAGAACTACGTACCTCAGCAGACTGCGGATTTTATACGCGGATTTAAAAAGGCCAACCATACGTTCATAAAACCCTCCTTTCCATGGGGAAAGGAGAGTAATGAAGCGCCAGTTGATGTGTCGATTGACACAGTAGTTTGTTAAAGCACGTGTGGCCGCCGGTGAATAAATAACCGATTGGATAGCGCTCTCTGCATCATGAAACGTGCTAGAGTTATTTATTTATTTATTTATTCATTTATTTATTTATTACGTCCCGAAGACGTGCTCACACGAAAAAGCAACTAAGAAGAACAGAAAATCGCATAAAAGAAGGAAAAACAAAAAGACAAATAGCACTTGAACTGGGTAAAATACTAGTCTAATATAAACAACCATGCATAAAACAGCATCCAATCAAACCAAATGGAACGCAAACACTACAACAAAAACAATAGATGAACAGCGGAGCAGAAGAGGTTTTGAAACAACATCTCATTTTGCACCAATCTTATCTTTGAATTGCCACCGTAGTTCTTGCCGCCATATAAAAAAATAAAAATAAAAAAATATTAAGACTATTAACATATTTGTTCACTAAAAAACCTGTAAATTGGCGACCATTAGGAAGGTAACCGGGGATATATTGTCGAAAAGAGGAACTTTATGAAGTTAACCAAGCCACTGGAATGCTAAAATCATGCAATGTCGAATCATGGAAAAAAGAAATTCAGAAAATCCAGAGCACGCGTCCCCGGGCGGGCTCCGTGTTTCAGGAGCCTCATTATACTGGTACGCACCACGGGGACGGCCCAGGAATAAATTTTTCTCTCCATATGTATTGAGATATTGGTAATAGATTGAACAAAACCTTTGCATGACAAGGATCGAGGTGACGGCTGGATAACTTTTTAGGAAGGTTGAATGTTAGCTATAGAGAAAAAGTGAAACCAGTCAACATAAGAAAGAACTTTTTGAGGAATAACGATAAGAAAAAAATATCCCATCTATTTACTATTGTTTTCTATTTTTTGGTGCAAAAATAGATGTCGTTCCAAGCCCCCTTCACAGGCAACAAAAAAGAGAGGAATAAATAAGGATCGAAGTACACAGGCTAGCGGGGAGGAAGAGAACATAGGTGCAAGCAATCATTGTGACACTAGGCACTGGTAGAGGCTGGCAGAAGAATGCATCGTTCAATCAATGGATGACACGGCTTGAGAGAAACATCCACCGGTTCACTGGAAAGCAGTATGTTAAAAGCAATTCTCGTTGAAATTGAAATCACCCCGAAGGGCAAGATTCACCAACCTGCGTCTGAACCCCGAGCCCGACTGAACCTGGGAGACGTCAATGGGTAGGAGACGGAACCATCTAGAGCACCAGTAGAACACAATATTGAACAGCTTATCTCTACTAGGACGGTGGATTTTGCGGTAAAAGATGCTGAACCTATTTTGCCTTAAACTAACGGGCCGATACACCCAGTACTTGCTCGCTGAGAGATTCACCTCGTTCCTGATAATGCGAAAGCAAAAGACCAAGTCAGATATTATCCTTCGGACTTGAAGTGGCAGAAGCTTAAAAAGCTTCTGGCGATTTTCATAGCTAGGAAGGAGTAGGCGATCCATAGGGTTTGAGCAACGGTACCATAATAGCCTTGTAAAAAGCTTCTGTACTTTCTCGATTTTGAGCACAAGCTTTCTAGTTCTGGGGCTCCATAACGGCGAGCAATATTCCAAGTGAGGCAATACGTACGACTTGTAAAGGCGAATCAATATTGCCACATCTGAACATTTAACATTCCGAAAAATCAGGAAAAGTGCTGAGTACGATTTCCGAACAATGTAATCTATGTGAGCTCTGAATTCAAGCGTGGGTTCAAAGAAAACTCCCAAGTCCTTAACAATACGACAGCTAGACAACGGCACACCACCAACCTCATATTCCACAGCATCCAATGTTCCAACATGCATCACCTGGCATTTATTCAAATTTAGGGGAATTTCCCACTCAGATGCCCATGCAGCCATTTTTCCAATAGCACTTTTTAATGCTTGCCTCACTTCCACATAATTACTCGAGGTATAAGATCCGTAAATTTTTATATCGTCAGCATAGGCTTGAACTCTGACAAGAGGCGAAGTTTTAAGTAACAGCGGGAGATCGCTAGTATAGAGGATGAAGAGTAATGGTGACAAGACACCCCCTTGAGGGACACCACTAGTACAACGGTAAATACTAAAGAAACTACTATTTATTCTAACAGTGAAGGTACGGTCTTGAAGATAGGATACTAGCCACTGCAACAGCTTTCCGCAGATACCAGCTTGCTGAAGTTTGGAAACAAGTTTGAAGTGGCAGACCTTATCAAAAGCCTTTGAGAAATCGAAATATATTATATCCAAAGAACCACCATCGTTAACAGTTCTGCAACAGTCATTGTAAAGGTCAATCAGATTAGTTAGTGTGGAGGCACCCGGCATAAAGCCGTGCTGCTCCGCAGCAATGATCGACCGCTCTTTCAGGAAAGAGAGAATCTTCGCACTCACAATTTTTTCCATAACCTTAACAGGGGTTGGGGTGAGGCTAATAGGCCTAAAGTCAGTCACACTGCAGCTTCCGGAACGTTTTGGTAAAGCGGTGACAATAGCCTGCTTCCATAAATAAGGCACTTCACCATGGAATAAGGACATATTAAAAATGTGTGCAAGAGGTTTGGAAAGATCAGTGCGACACTTCTTGAAAATTATTTGTGGAATACCGTCCCATGGTTCAGAACAAGATGGCTTGAGTTCACCCAAAATGCGAAAAATGTCCTCCGGATGAAAGTAAAAGGTTGGATCAAATTCGGACAAGGGATGCCTGTTTTCAGCGTTTACTAAGTTGCTGTCCCCTAAGGAGATGTCTTGTCCTGCGGAAAAGACATTGGCAAAATACTCCGCAATGCGGCAAGCTTTCTCATTGTCAGATAAAATAGGGTTTGATTGTTCGTCTACAATTGTGGGAATAGAGCCAGTATTCTTCATCCTCCTACGAACGTATTGATACAGACAACGAGCAGACCTGCTGTGCGAAAGGCGTCGCTCATAATTATCCATGAATTTTACTAAATGGTAGTTTATATCTGCACAGACCTTCTTGTAAAGGGCATCTCTGTTTTCATGGAACAACCGCTCTTTCTGACAAAGAAGGTTGTGGATATGCTTAGGATATTTAACATGATTCACTCTCGGCACTTTGAAAGGAACGAACAAGGCTAGAGCCGAATAGAGAACTTTGCAAAACCGCTCGTACAACTCAAAGACTGAACTATATTTGTCGAAGACTGACCACCAATCAACAGAACTCAAATGTTGACTAAGTAAGGCGAAATCGACGTTGGCAAAATCTGGTCTTGGACAAATGAATGAGCTCCAGCTCTGAACAAGCAAGTCAAATTTAACTACTGAGTGGTCCGAAGAGGCGAACGGCGCAAGCACGGAAACATTGGAGATGTTATTGGACAATGACAGAATTATATCAAGTACATTATCGCCATGCGTCGAGTCATTTACTAATTGACAAAAACCTGCGTATTCAAAAAAATCAAGAAATTTGGAGGATAAAGCATTCAACGCCTGACGTTGAGCCCAATTGATCTGGAGGTTGAAATCACCCATGATTATTGTATCCTTATAACTGGATGAAAGATCTTTGAGAAGTTTAATCAATAAGTCATCATTGTGATGGGAAGAGCTAGGAGGTCGATAAACTACTACTAGACGAGTAAACGAGTTAAACGGGGGGAGAATGATGTCAACGCAAAGCAAATCATTAATGCCTGGTCGGTCCAGTTTGACTTCCCTCACACAAAGATCTGTTATCGCTGTAAACTACATCAGGCTTGCCTCTACGTGCGATAAAGCGACGGAAAGCAAGGAGGAATTCTTGTGCAGTGTTGTCAATGACAACTTCAATATGCAAGGCACGAGTTGTCATGCATGTTATGAGGCAGATCCATACTTTACCAGTTGTGCTGTCACGTATGCAAGAAAGCGGGCCAAGGTAGTCTACGCCGATGTTCTGAAATGGTCGAGACCTAGTTACGCGTTCTGGCGGAAGTGGTGGCATATTAGGGTACTTATACGAATGGCCACTTGCTTTTCTACACGTCACGCAGCTACGTAACAGCTTAGCGACCACGCTACGTACCGAAGGTATCAGGTAGCGAGTGCGCAAACCGGTAATAGTGTGGTGTACGCTTGAATGGTGTTGTTTATGATGAAAATGATAAACTACCAGCTGCGTAAGCCTATGCGACGGTATTAAAAGTATAGGAGCTGTTTCCGTAGGACCAACGCGAAATGAACAACGAATTAAACCGTTGGCGTCGCGTTGACTGTTGAAAGACGAAGTCTTAAGTCGTATAAGATCCGTCTCACTCTCGTCATAGTGGGCGAGAATAAGCTGAATCTCTGCGGCTTCCAGGTCCGCTACGGAAATAGTGCTCGATGATGAAACAGAGACTGCATGCGGCAGTTTCAGTTGGATTTTTTACCTTATTTCTTGCGAAACGCGATCGAAGATTCGCATACGTATGAATTTGAGAACGTAAACCGTAATACGAACCAACTTAGAGTAACGGTTGGTGACATGGAACGGCAAAACAGATACGAACCGACCTGCAGTCGTCGTATTTACGAATTCAGCCTCAGTCTTCTAACCAGAGGATGGTGGTACGTCGAATGTTACGTGCGAATTAGGCCACTCTGAAGGCGATTTTCGTAGAAAGGCTGGTCCAGTCCACCAAATATGACCTGCAGCTTCTTTCGTCGCCAGTCCACGGGTGGCACAATCGGCTGGATTATCCTCAGATGTTACATAGTGGAACTGAACGGAGACGTTGAGATCTTCAAACGTTGAAATGATCTTACGGATGGCTACTACACGATTCTGTACGAAGATTTTAAGTGGCTTTGTTGTGTGGATCCAGTGTAGTGCTATCAGTGAATCAGAAAATATGTGTATCGTACTGATGGATATGTCCAGCTGCTTAACTAAATAGTGAGCCATGCGAACACTAATAAGTGCTGCCAATAGTTCCGCCCGTGGTACTGTCACCGGTTTTGTTGCGTTGAGATGAGATTTAGCCATGATGAGTGCGGACTTGACTGACGCAGTTGTACGAACAACCAAATATGCACAACACGCATAAACCCTTTTGGATGCATCTCCAAAGACGCACAGCTCTATCGAGTTAAACGCTGTTGGAAGAGACAAAACAACACGAGGAATGGGTGGTACTGGGTCCGCTAAGGCTGCAGTGAGTTGAGACCACTGTTTGAGGTCAGTTTGGCTAAGAAGTGTATCCCAGCCCAAATTTTGACCCCAAAGGTCTTGCACGAAGATCTTGATGGGCGTTAAGAATGGCGTCAACAGGCCAAGCGGATCGTACGTTGATGCTAACGCGCGCACTGCGGTACGTTTAGTACATACGTCAACTTGTGTTGTTTTGATTGGGATTATCAGTTCATCCCTACTGTACCGCCAGCGTACTCCCAGAAGGGCAGCATTAGATGTATTAATAGCGAGATCCTTGGCGTTGATAGCGGAGTTGACACTTACCCAGTTGCACAAGAACTCTCTAAGGTTCATGTGCATCTTGGTGAAGATGGTTTTTGCTAGCTGATGTTTTTGCAACGCTTCTTCTTGCGAAGCTGCTCCCATGACGACGTTATCGACATACGTGTTGCGAATGGTTTCGTCACCAAGAGGGCTTGCCTCGTTACGGAGATATAGTTGTATAGACGCTGAGAGCAAAAAATGGCGAAGCGTTAACTCCGAAAGGTATACGTGTAAAACGGAAGATACGTAGATTAGAGGACGACGGCGGTTTTGAAGGATCTTTAAGCCGAAGAAACCTTGTTGCGTCCCTTTGCGAGCGCTGTAGCCTAACCTGGTGAAAAGCCTTTTCTACGTCTGCAATGAGCAGAAAACGATGGAGGCGTGCTCGCAAAAGTATACCAACAAGCTCCGGAAGGAGTGTTGGACCCTGATGCAGGCAATCGTTCAGACTGCATGCCCCTTTTGCTTTTGACGAGGCGTCGAAAACTATACGAAGTTTTGTAGTGGAGGAAGAATCCTTATAGACGGCTTGGTGCGGAATGTAATATACCCGGGGGTCGTCGTACGCGAATTCTTCAACCTCCTCCACAAAACCTGCGGTTACGTGGTCCTGAATAGCCTGAACGTATTGGGATCAAGCGGAAGTTTGACTAAGGCGTTGAAACTGCTCTAAAAGCCTACAATACGCAACTCGCTTGTTGTTTTGGAGACGCGGACAAGGTTGTTTCCAGGGAAACTGAACATAAATAACACCATTAACGAACTTTGAATTGCGACAAAAATCCTCTAACAGCTGTTTTTCTAACTTACCATCTACGGCGGGATCACGATCGTCAGAAATTCCTAATGCGTCCAAGGACCAGAGTCTTCTGACTGTGCTGTCGTCGATTTCGTTTGCGACATAGGCATCGAAGGAATCTGGTCCCTCCGGTAACCTGACTGAAAAACCGTGTTTCCTGACACGATTGTCCCGAACCTTGTATGGCATAATACCATGCCCGATGGTAAGCAAATTCGAGCTTCGGAGGACTTTACATCCCAGAAATGGTCTATACCTATTAGAATGTCCGGAATTACCGGTTCACCTTGACAGGATGGTGGCTGAAAGCCATGATCATGTATGAATTCCAAGTCCTTTTCGTCAGGATGAGGCGGAATTTGCTCGAATGTGATTACGTCCTTGGTGGTCAGCTCAAATTCCAGTGTTTCGTCGATAGCATCGACCAAAAGTAATTGTACAGTACCTGAAACTTCTGTGTCGATACGACCACCGAACGCTACGAAACTACGTGGTTTTGGGTTGGAGACCTTGATTCCTAAACGCTGCACAGTGCTGTTTGTGATAAAGCTGTTCTGTGCTCCGGAGTCGAGTAGCAGAACAACTTCGTCGAGCTGGTCGGAGTCACAGTGCGGCGTTTTGCATCTGATTAACATGAGTGAAACGTGCGAATTACGTTGATTTAGAGATGATGCATTGAGGTTAGCGTAACAGAGCTGAATTTGTTCCGATTCGACATCGGACTCTGAAAGCTGACGACGATATGGAGCTGGTGAGTCGCGGCGACGTTTTGGAGAGTTTTGCGCTCCCTTACGGGAGAAAACGAAACGCGCTTAGGCGATTGCGGCGATTGTGAGTTATGCCTTGATCGAGTACTCTGCTCTCGGTCGTGGAACCTACTTGGCTCATCGTGACGTCTCGATCTAGAACGTGAGCGTTCTTCGAACGATGGGCTGCGACTAGTTCTGCGTTCTGGACTTGTCGAAGGATATTCTCGTCGCCGCGAACAATATCGATAGCGATCACGGCTTCTGCGCTCTCTGGAGTCACTGCAATCTCGCTGAGAAGTGCGATACTGTGTATTTCCTCTGCGTGACGCGTTTTCGCAAAGCATCTCATTGTGAGATCCTCCGCAACTACGACACGCTGGATAGTGACAAGAGTGCGACCTATGGCCGCTGTTGAAGCACTTTCTGCAGAGATTACGCAGATCCACCAGATTTCGTCGGACAACTACTGGAACATCTAAATAGCAACGATTTGACGAATGGTTTAGAGAATTACAGAAACAACATTGTCGTTCAGTCGTATATGAGTTGCTAGGCGATACTGAGCGCGATGGACTGCGCTGCCGTGATGATACGTGTACTGCAAGGCTTTCTCCAAGCGTAGTTGAGTCTTCGTACTTTTCGTGAGAGTTGATTATGTAGTCGAGTTTTTGCATGACTTGGTCAAGATCGAAATCTGATCCGGTCTGAAACTCGAAGTCATGCAGTTTTTGCCGTATTTCCATAGGGAACTTGCTCTTGACGAGGTCAAGAAGTGGAAGCACCGTACGGAAATCTCCGTATTTACGAAGACCGTGGAGAATACCTGAAATACGAAACCAGGTATTACGAAGATCTGATCCCGAGCTTCTGGATTGTGAAAGTTGTTGCAGTTGCTTGTGAAGTGTAGCACGAATCTTATGCGGACGATCGTACCGCTTCTTAAGCGCCTGCACCAACTGAGAGTAATTTGGGCGCTCCGGATCAAGATCTTGTAATACAATTTGTGCATCGCCTTGAAGAAGGCTCTGCAAGTACAGAAATTTATAAAGCGATTTATGTTGTTGTCGTTACGTACTGCCAGCTCATATGAGCACCAAAACCTATGGAATTGATTTATGTCCCCTGTGAATGGTTCAAGCGTGAGCTTGCCCAATTGAATAGGTGAACATATTGGTGCCTGCACGTGGAAGAGCATGTTATTGGATTCAGGCATTGAACCATACACAGGCGACTGCGTAGCTTGCTGATGGGAATGCGTGAATGGCTGAGTACTTGTGTTTACGTTGATTGCTGTCGAAAAGGTAGACGAAGCAGTTGCAGGCTCCTCTCTGCGTTCCGGCTCTTCTGGCGCCATTTGAGAGAGTTCGGATGCGCGAGCACTCTCTATCAGCCCTAACACTTCATCGAGGTGGGCCTTCAAAGTCGAAATTAACGACTCCGCCTCAATAACTGCATCGTCGACACGAGTCTCGTGCATATAAGACTCATACGCAGCATTATCCGTTTCCGGATTTGAGGACGCTCCTACGGCGGCCAAGAATTGGCTACGGCGTTCTTGTACGTTGTTCAGCGCAAGCTCTATCTCCGACAGACGTGCTGTTAAGGCTTCTTGACGATCATCAAGCTGCCTTTGTCTATCGGACGCCTGCGGGTCAATTAGCTGAAATAGTGATGCACTGACCTTACTTTTTGCTGTTTCCAGCGAATTGTACGCTCTGGTTAGGTTGGACTTGTACGTTGTAATGGATGGCATTGTATGTGTGGCAGGAGGTGGTACTGCCTTATACCCAGATCTACAAGAGACTACTTAAGTGGTGTACTGTGCTGGAGGTGAACCTGGCCAAAGGTCACCCACGGTACGCATAACGAATGTTGTACGACGAGGCCAACACCAACGAATGGTATACGTAAAAGTGTAGAGTAAACTTGTGACATGTAGGAGTAAACTTATAGCTAAATGAATGTGCATGCGCACTGCCAATGGTGAATGGCTACGAAGCACACTAGGATGACACCTACGAAGCTGCTATGCCGCCTGCATGGGCTCATAACATCTACGCCATATAGCTAAAGCCAAAGAGCGAGTGAAGTTGCGGGCGGGTCCTCAACCCGTTTGCATGCTTCTGTGCCACAGCGACCCGCTCCAAGAGGGGTTTCCTAACCGCTCAGTGCGGCCATCTACGCTCCCTTTCTGCGCAGCGTGACACTTGTATCCCGACGAATAACGGCTGTCCTCATGCCTACTCGTGCCAATCGAGGGTGCATGAGTAAGGGATACGGTCACAAGGGATGCGGAAGGTACTACCCCAGTCATAGCGTTCGTAAATGCTAACGCAACACCAGACTGTAGCATGCAACCACGCAGGTATCCTACGACTAGCTCCTAGGCCTATGAAAAAGGACGGCGAGCGAGAGGAGGCTCGATCACTAACTCCAGCGTGAACTATCCTACGCTGAAGTTCGGCTCGATGCACCATGTTGCGCCGTGTGTGCCTCCTTGACTCCCCTTTTAGCAGGAGTGGAACCTGGGGGAGGAAGCACACCTTTGCTAGCGGTTCATCGGGGCCTTACGCCTACGCTCGCTCCGCTCGTTCCCTGCCACGCGGTACCTTCCAATACTACGGATTCCAAAGGGCCCTGCTGTCCCAAGGGTGGCGCGACGCTAGAGGCTACGCACATTGAACCTAAGTAACACCCCTAGTCTACGCTACACGCTACCTTCACTCGGATCATCCGAGGCCCTAGGCGTCCCCACGGCTACGGATGACCATAGGTGTCCTACGACGACACGTGCGTAGCAACCAATATACGAACATGTATGATAGACGCTATACGTCCACTTCCATTACAGTACACAAGGTAACCTCATGCTGTTTATCTACGCCTACGATACGTAATCAACACATACAATTCAATACCCCTACGAGTTACTAGCCCTGGAGACCCTACCTGCGCAACGGGGGAAGAGAACCGGACCGACGGGCACATCGTGCATCCTGCCGAGTGACCTGTGCCAAGCCACGGCAGGGATGCCGATGGCGGCCCCGTGGTTACCTGCTACGGCTGTCTGCTGCTACGGCGGGTTTCCTTCCTGAGCAACGACGAAGTCCTCCTGCAGCGATTCCGGAAGTCGGCGTATTCGGGACTACTCAGACAAGCAGAGACGATGCCGGCCGAGACGAACGGAGTCGAATAAATGAGCCCGTGCCGTAGGCCTGCGACGACGGTGGGCTTGGCGCTCCCGCGTTTCCGGATCGTTCGGTACACTGTAGGCCCTGGGGGCCGGGCGCGCTGGATGTGCGTGCGCCCTTTAATCGTCCAATCGTGCGCAGTTGCGATGCCTCACGACACTAATAAGCTTATCATCGAGTCCGGCTTCTCTTGCAATCGTAGACCACGTCTGTTTGAGACGCTCGGACTGGGCTGTAAATTCCTTGCACGTGGATTCGACGTAGACACTGTGGTCCTGGAGGTGGAGTCTAGTAATAGCTCTGTCAAGCTCTTGTGGTAGGACCACAAACTCCCCTCCTTTGTCACTGACGCCCACTCTTAAAGAGCCACAAGCTGTAAGGTCCTTTATTTCTTTCAAACCCCTTCGCTGACCTGGCGATAGGTTGGGAATGACTCGTTTTGTCATTCCTCTCTGCAGAACCGGAAGTAAGGTGGTGGCTAGCATGCGGAACTTGGTATCGATCGCCCGATCTGTAGCCGTATTCATGAACGTTCCCGGGATCTTCCCGGCTTCCCACAGGAAGCGACTTAGGCGAGAGAGCGAGGCAGTAGAGAGAGGCGAGAGATGATATCGCTATGATCTCGCTTATCTCCCGCTCCCGCCGCTTCATGAATACGGCCTTTGGTGGCTGCGCACTTAGAAACGAACGTGGGAAAGGCGGCGCCGGTAAAGGCGCGCTGTTAGCCGAGATCAGCTGACTGCCTTGCGCATCGATTTTTGCCCTGGCCCGCAACTGATCTCGCAACCACTGCAGGCTGCAGGCGATTCTACGCACTACGCCATGCGTCAGACACTGGCTGGGAGCGAAGCTGGGACCCAGTTCCAACGCAGAAAGGGGATCACGCGACAGGGTGACTTCGCCAATGATTGTAACCCTCCGGCAACCTTCAGTCCCCTCACTACCACCATTATCCAGGGTAACCGTAAGTCCACTGCACGGAAGTTGGCCACCATCCCCCCGATTGCTCACTCTGCCCACCAACTCCTGAAACTTGCGCTGTAGTTTTACTTTAGCTCTAGAACGGATGAGATCACAAACACTCCTTGACTCCGCCACTATCTTCTTCCAAAGGGGACTCGGCAGAAAACGTTGACAACACAATTATTTAGAAACACACCTATTTAACAGTGCATACATATGATCTTGCTTACTACGTATTGCCGCACTAAGAATGTGCGACAAAATCAATGTTTGTGATTCGGGCTCAGCTCAGGCCAATTAAGCCATCCATCTTGCCGAAGTTGGTGAATAGGTCTTGTCGGTGGAGGACAAAAAGCTCCATTCCAAGTCGTTATGCGGACCAAATACGCACTCAAATCGCCGCCACCATATTCTGCAGAAATTGAATGTTTGATGTCCACAAAGTAAATGAATAACGTCAGCCGTTTCTCTTTATCCTTAGCGGCCGGTGCTTTGAAGTTGTCCATATTCATGTTTCAAGTCTTGCTAAAACACAGGGTTGTCAAGTGATAGTTGTTCTAGAAGTAGTCTTCAGCTCCCCTTTTCTTGGTACCTCGACATGCTTAGTTATTATTGGTATTGTCAATAATGTGCCAACACGAGGTTTTGAGGTGGATCTGTTGGTTCCGAAACCGCTACAGCAGCTGGGGATGTAAATTACATATCAAAAACCGGCACTACATTCAGGCCACGAATTCGTCTAAACCTAACGTCCTGCCTAACGGCCGAAATGAAGAACCCCTTCAAGGACTTTTCCAAAAGGTTATCCACTTGGATGATGATATTTGATGGTTGCTGACGTTTCTGAAGTCAGCGCACCAGAGAAATGACCCCTGTTCTACCACAATTTAGCTGCTCATTAACGTATAATGTTTTCATGAAAATTGCACTTCGAATGACCACAGCATTTTGCCCCTTTAGCCACGAAATGGAAATGGAAAAGAGGAAATGAAAACCTCCTGACGTGTCATTGCTGAAGGCGATCCGCGCTCTCATTCAGCATATCTTCATGCTTACTTGATTTGCGTGTAAATGTCCTGTAAGTGAACCTGTGTAGTATAATAGAAGATTGCACGCTTCTCTGCCTTACGCTTCTCTAAACGTTCAGTTCAACAGCAATTTTGATCACGTAGAAAGTTCCGCTTTCTGTCCTGGCTCTACTATACTTTCATGTGTAGCTAGAGAGACTTGTTGTGGTTCAGAGTCTTACAGATGACAGTAACCAATTGAAGCTGCTATTGTGGGAGGCTCGGCGAAGCGAGAAGCGAGCCATCCTTCCTTTACTGAGCATGCTCACGTAAACGGCATTTGCCTCTCAAAAGTAATCATCACTGATGAACTGGCGAATGCATGGTGCGACCTTCATCTGTAACACATAACAACCCTTGAGTTTGTTTAATGGCTTCATTTGCTTGCCCTTGATGCGAGGGGTTTCAGCTAAACTCAGGAGATGGGATCTCTACTCCGGACCTATCCTAAGGACACCTTTGTAAAAGCGAAACAATGACAAACTGGGTGGTTTTCTTGGCGTGAGATTGGTACGCTAGGCCTATATGTTGTTTAACTCTGTTTAAAAATCATAAAAAATTGGTGTATTTATTGGTATCAAAGTTGGTTATTTTCAATTTTGCCGCCAATGTGAAACAATAAACGTGAAGTGCGTCCCTCCTCCTCCTCCCCCCTCCCCTCCCCACTATAATAGATCCCAGGAGAGGTGGTTACTAGTGGCATGGGATATTAATGTTAAAATGTTAATGTTAAGGGTTATTACGTCGCAAAAGGCATACGCGAGATAGAAGTACATGGCTGAATACAATCAAGCAAACAACATTAGGAAAATAGCACGATCAAACTAGAACTGGGTGTGGTCGATCTCCACGACTAGAGTCCGACAAGTTTATGGTTCCCCCTTCTAGGATAGGTCCGAAACTGCTGTTGCTACTGTTATCGGTGGAACCCTTCCTTCCACTCTGTATTCATCTCGCCTCTTTTCCCTTTTGTACAGTGTCTTGATACTCCCGACTTTAACCCATTGACGACCGCGCGGGCCATTTTCGACCCGCAGTTTTTCTGTCGCGTGGGACCGCGCGGGCCGATTTTGGCACGTGGTTATAAAACTGTTCGGTACGGCCTATTTCTCGCTTTTGCCGTAGTCTACGAGTAATCATTAGATATTTTGGATCCTAACAATGCTACTGTGCTGTGGTCCGGCAGTTATTTACTTCTAAGCACTGATAAAGTCAAATAATTAGCACCACACACAATTCAAGCTGCACAAAGATCGGCACTATTCACAAACAGCTACTCACATCTTGTAAAAATAGTCATGCAGAGAATAACTAGTCATATTTCTTGTGAAAATTTTGAAAACAGTCTAGACAAAGATATGTCAAACATCTGCTACAACATGTAGTCACCTTATTTGCACGATTCGCGGCAAACGTGCGTCCTTTTTCTTCGTAGGCCTTCTTACAAGAGCAAATTCATCTTCTAAGTTTTGCTTCAAACCTGTTCCGGCCTTCTCCAATGTGAGAGGGAGCTTTTGGAGAGGGAGCTTCATTCGGAATATCGTGAATTAGTGTTTTCACGAGATTGCAGCGTCCGTGCGGTCCCAGCGCGCGGTCCCACGCGGCAGACACGCGATTTTCCGCGCGGTCGTCAATGGGTTAATGTTGGGCCCCGATTAGGAGTCAATGGCTAGCGCATAAGGTTGGTTTTCCGTTTTGGCACATCGAAGGAATAAGTGGTGGAATTGGTTCGAGAGGATCTGGCCATTACTTGTAACACTAGACGGTGGGAAGCTGCTCGGCGAGCCACTGTTTGAAGAGCGATTGAGTGCAGCTGCTGAAGTCTTGTGGTGAGGTTGGTGCGACAGTTACACGCAGCTCTTATGGATCTTCCGTCCCACCTCATTGCTCCGGATGTATGATTAGCATCGAGTGCTTTCTATCGTCTGCTTCCTACACACAACTATCTAACTGCTGCCCCTTTTGTCAAGCGGTTGATTTGTTCATTTCGAGAACGTACACCATCGTTTGCATTTTGACTTTTCACTTTTAAATTCACATTTTGAAGGGATAACTCGGGATTCGTTTAAACCGACAGTCTGAAACTTTAAACTTTTTTAGCTTGAGATTCAACAAATCCAATTTATTAAAGACGTGAAGCCTTCTACGGAGGAACTACGAGCGCGATTAATTTCGGGGTTAATACATCATTTTGTGACACCTAGTACGCGTATATTCGAAAACGGATGCGAAACAGCCGTAGCGACTGAATATTAGCATACTGTAGCGGTCGACCGCGTGTTTCCACTGCTACACCGCGGACGCTTAAGCCGACGTGCAATCTTACTGTAATAGCGCGGCTCCATGATGGCACGTAAAAACACCCCCGTGCAATCGATTGGGTCAGACCCTCGCGATGGGGCGCGCTCTGCACACCGTGCAGTGGAGCCGATGGCGGGCGCGGCATCGCCCATCGGCTTAGCAGCTTCGAGGAGAACAGAAATCTAGATTACGAAGAAACATTGTCGACTTAACGTAATCTGGAATTAGCCGTAAGGCGTACTTTACATTCACAACAGGAGATATTTCAGGTAATCGCCAATGAAAAGTACTTTGCAACAGATGTTGCGAAACTGGGACTTGGTGATTGCTAAGGAAATGCACTTTGGAACTGCTCTGAACCGTGGTTGTGAAACTCAGTTGCCTACTGGGTGCATGTGTCACACAGTCAGTTTTCCTCATACAGCCCTCTTGCAATCCACATTTTTTAAAGGAACTGCATCAATTTCGACTTCGCCATTCTATGAGTTTGATCCACAACGTCAGATTTAAGCAGTTACATCCATTCAGAGTTGATCTTAATGAAATCTTTAAAAAAAATTACATGCTCTTGGTAATAATGTCTAAGATTGGAGTTCCACAATTATGAGATGGAAGGCTTCTAAGGATGATACATGGGAGTTGGAGTCCACTTCATCATTGGTTCAATAATTGGTCTTAGGGAAGGGGAAGGGTTCTATCACGTAGGCAAGGATCATATTCCATCTTTCCGCCGATTTTTGCTGCTTTTTTTTCTCATAAGCCATTTGGCTCTCAAGAAAATGCAGGGGAATGGATGGTGAAAAGACATGTTGTGGTCTCCTCAAAAATGGATTTCTTCCATACTTACTGTCCTAAGAATTGTAGCGACTGTGGACGGAATAGGAATATATGTATCTGTGTTACTGTTACTTTCATGGGTGAGTTCGCAGCGCTGGCAGAAAGCTGCGCTTTTCAGCTAATCGCAGTAGAGCGTTAATGAAGAGGACTGACGGCGCTGTGAGCTCACCCTTGAAGCAATGCAAGACGGATTGGAACACGTACACATCAAAACAAAAAAAAACGGCACCATTATACTTTCAGGACCCCAGTGGTCGAGGAGAGGTCGAAAAAGTTTTCGCCCACACTTCGCCCAGGGGGTTATTTGGGGTGCTCATCACTATACTTGTGCTCGAATAATCGAATTCGAATAATTATTCGAATAATTTATTCGAATTCGATTTTCGATTATTTGATTATTCGAGTTTCGCAAATTCGAATAATTATTCGAATTCGATTATTCGAGTTTCGCAATTTCGAATAATTATTCGAATTCGATTATTCGAGTTTCGCCAATTCGAATAATTATTCGAATTCGATTATTCGAGGTTCGAAAATTCGAATAATTATTCGAATTCGATTATTCGAGGGTCGAAAATTCGAATAATTACTCGAATTCGATTATTCGAGGGTCGAAAATTCGAATAATTATTCGAATTCGATTATTCGAGGGTCGAAAATTCGAATAATTACTCGAATTCGATTATTCGAGGGTCGAAAATTCGAATAATATTCGAATTTCGAATACTTGCTTGTTTCGAATGTGACATAATGATGATCTTTGTAAGCGACGTTCATTCCGGTGACGACTGTTTTCGATAGCACACCGTCGAGGATCTCGCCGTTACGAAAACGAGTACTAGTGTATTTAGTGTACCGCACTAGATCTTGTTCAAAATAGGTCTACTAGGGGTAATCTGCCATGGGAAGAACGAATATCATAGTCGTTTTTTGCGGAAATGCTTTATAATCCAATTATATTAAGTTCAAATCGCCCTAGGCCTTGCGAAATAGCGCGCGCTGGTAGGAGACGCAGAAACCGCCCCATACACTAGTGCCCGAAAACGCATTCAAATATTTATTTATTTATTTATTTTTATACGCGGGTGTAAGTATAGGGGTATATATATATATATATAAGTTAAGGGGTATATACAGGGTGGCCCCTAAGTCCTGCAACAAAAACATAGGTGTATAACAAGGCTAAGAATGCACCAAATTTGAACCACTTTTAAACCTTGTTTACCCATTGTTTGTAGATTATGGTGGAGCGGTATTGTTCATAAGGGACCACTCCTGGATTGATAAGAACCTTCAGATCGTGTGGGTTGCTTTGCAGCTCACGTCGCAGCCCCTCTTACGGAGTTTTACTTCTTATTCGTTCCAAAGAAGATATTGAACAATAGTTTTCCAGGCTTTATAGAGCACGACATTTTATTTAAGATGGTTAATAAATAAAGATTGAAAATCTAGAGATTTAGGAATTTCACAGCTAGTCTTTCGCAGGTGCAATATTTTGCAGATGGACTGAGAACCGCTACCACGTCCTTTTCTTTTGCTGTTACAGGAATCGCTTTACCAGAATGTGCATTTTGCCTTTAAACAGCGCGATTGAGTCTCTAATATATGGTGTTAAGTTTTCGTTCCTATCAAACGAACATTTTTATTGATTTTCACTATTTTTACACAAAAACCTATGGAGTGTGGGGAGACATTTTGGAAAATCGTGGATGACAAAAACCTGCCATGCGTGGCCGTTGTTTTTATATCATCAGGTTCCCGCAAAGGTAGCATTAAACGCACTATTATTCTGACCGTTCTGATCGCTCAACTTTGAGAAATTTTTCATCAAATGAGGCAGAGGCTGAATACCCATTTCAAACGACGCGCTCCAACTGCGCTTACAAATTTTTCCTTCTACTCTCTTCTCCTCATAGCTGAGTCTTCGTCTCACTTGTGGGCTTGTAGAGCTTTCCTTGTAGTTTCCTAGAAACTGCATACTGCTTAGTAATAGATTACGCACACGGCTGAATGTTTCATTTGTTCCAGCTGGTTGCTGCACCGTGTATGATCAGAAAATTAATAGCGTTCTTCTGTTGTAGTTCAGATTCGTTCATCCATTGTTCACTCTTGAGAAGCCTCTGAGCTTTCCTACACAGTACCATTATACCGTATGTTCAACAACCAATCTTCCTAAATTTAGTCACATCGGAATGGGAGCGCCCCACCACGGGCCAGAGAAGAATTTTCGGTAGTTTTACGTGAGAGCGCATTAATTTGTAATAAGAGCAGCTACAACCATGATAATTTCCAGAAGTATAGCACTAAGTATATCCTACATAACTGTTGGTATGCGGTTGTTTTGCAATTGGAAAAAGACAACCAATAAGGTCTCCTAATTTTGTTGCAGGACTTATGGGCCACCCTGTATATATATAAGTTCACATATGATTCAAACACAAGATAACAGGTGACTAAATAAGTGACTTGAGGCTTGCACAATAACGCAATACCTCAAAAACAACATCAAACTACAAAGTTTTCTGGTGATACCCGTCAACCAGTCTTTCAAATTGCCTTTGGGTGTTTGGTATATTGTTTTCCTTTAAAGGCTTCAAAAATTCAACCCCTGCTCCATATGTGAAAAATGCGGATCTTACCTTGCTTTTGCTCTGGGAAGTTGAATTTTCCATTGAGCACCTCTTGTAGGAGAAGAAGAGACCGAATAAAACTAGAGGGCACCATACCATTTATCAACTTGTAAATCATGACTAGATCATATTTTTTTCTATTATACGATACGCAAGAGCACGTTAGTTAAGGATCATCTTCCTGGGCAATGTCAAAAGTGTCGTGGTATGCTGTTGTAATTGTAATATATCCGTGAACTCCTATCCAAAATTTCCCAGTGAAGCTGATCCGCACCAATTCAATTCTAGCTACTTCTCTTTTGCATTAAGACTAAACACAGCGGTGCCGTAGTGCAGGTGTAGTACAAGTTCTAGTTCAGTGCTAGTACATAGTACAAGTGCTCAGTCACGCATTTGCTGTTGATGCTGCAGTATCACTAAGCCAAGAACAATCAATTCAAGCTGCTTGCTATACCAACTCAGCCTTCTTCACTCCCTAGCAGTACAGATGGCAGTATTTGAGAACCCTATTGTGCTAACCTTACTGGGTGCGTGTAGCGCAACCGGAGGAGGTGCCGGCTGTCGCGTGCACCCGATATCAGGTTCCTGGTTTGGATTTCCCGCCCAGGCCAACCAAGCCTTCCATCTTTCCGGGTCAGTGAATTGGTACCAGACTTATCTGGGAAGGAGAGAGCGCAGACTTGTTCATCGGCTGGCCACGGCAAGTCATGTATGGCCAGATACGCATTCAAATCGCCTCCACGATATCCCGTAGAAGTAGAATGCTTGGCGCATCCCAAAGGGGATTGAGTACCGCCGTCCTTTATCCTTATCCTTTATTGTGTTCCAACCTTGATCAGGTGAGTAGTTTTATGAAGCCAGTATGAAGCCATCCAGCCCTCCACCCCCCACCACTACACTTAATATCGGCATCTCCAGAAGGTTCAATGATGTCGAATCTTCTTCTGATCAGTGCCTTCGTCCCCAAGGTCATTCGACGACCCACTTGATGCCCCAAAGCACGGTCCTCCACTTCACTCTAGCCCCAAATTAACTGCAGGCAGCTCCACTCCCCATCCGCGAACAGTGGACCTCGGGCAAAAATTGAAATTCTCTATAGGTATTGAGCTTCTGATCGATTTTGATCCTACGACAAAATTTTTTTTTGTCGGAACCGATCGTTCCCAGCGCTTCTATTAGGTTGGTGAAAAAGTGATGTAGGTTTTTTTGTTTTCCTTGTTTCAACACTATTTTTAACAACAAACTAAGACCATTTCATAAGGTATTATACATTGTTGGAAAGGTTATTACATGCGCTTTCTAAGTATGTATTAGGCTGTCCGGAAAGCTCTCAGCGTTTTGAGTGAACTACCATAACTTTCTCAAATCTTATCGGGTTTAGTCGAATCAGCACACTGTTACCAACGGGCCAACAGTCGACTTATTCCATCAGCGAAAAAATTATGTGGTGAGATTGAGATTTTTGTGATGAGATTCGAGAAAATCCATGAAAGCTGTTTTGGCTTGATCCTGATTGGTGAAGGTTTTACAGCGAGAAAGTTTTGAAAGTGTTTGAAAGGGTGGTAGTCCGTTGGTGAGAGGTCTGGAGAATATGGCGGGTGAGGCAGAACTTCAACCCTTAATTCGTTCAATTTTCGAGTAGCGATTTGTGAAACGTGTGGGCGGGCGTTATCGTGCCAAAGAATCGGGCCTCTTCTGTTGACCAATTCTGACTGAAGTTAACGCAGTTTTCTGTGCATTTCGTCGATTTCCTTCCAGCTGGTGTCTGCCGTGATCGCTTGGCCTATTGCCAAAAAGTTTTAATGGAGCACACTAGCCGCCGACCACCACACAGTCACCATCACCTTTCTTTGTTGGAGGCTCGCCTTTGGAAAATGTCTATGGGATACATCGGAGTCCAACCACTGCCCGGAACGTTTCCTGTTATCATACAGAAACCACTTTTTATCACAAGTGATGATTCGATCCCGAAACGGGTCAGTTTTGTTGCGTAAAAATAGAGAAGAACAAACGTCGAAACGTGACTATTTTTGCCGCTCACTCAACTCATGGGGCATCCACTTTTCGAGCTTTTTCACCTTCCCAAGGCGTTTCAAAGCATCTTCGAGGCTGAAATCTCCGGTCCAAGATTTACTGAACCACTGGCATACAGTGCTTTCTCCAGAACTATTAGGCCCCCACACTTGGTTGATTTGTCGGGCTGTCTCGGCTGCGGATTGTCCCAATTTGAAGTTAAAATTAAATATCTTTCGGAATTACTCCTTCGATATCCTTCGAAAAGCCCTTCAAGAACAAAATTGTAATAAAACGTTGAAACATAATTTATTTAGCCAGATAGAGCGAAAAATTCTGTACAGAAAGTATGTAGCATTAATGCGCAATGCAAGTTGAATTTTTACTTAATAATAGACGATGAGGAACACACAGTAACGAGAACAAACAGTAGTAACACAAAACGCTGAGAACTTTCCGAACAACATAATATATGGAACTTGATTTAAGTCGGTTGTTTAAAAATAATTTGGTTTTTATTTTTAGATGTCCAAATGATTTTCGTAAAATTTTCCGGCTTTGGCTGATTTCGGGGGAACTTCTTTTTGATTCAGCCACTAGGCAAACGCGCCTGTTATCATAAAGTATTCATCTCTCATCGGAAGTCACAATCCGTTCGAGAAACGGATCGTTGGCATTGGGCAAAAGATGGGCCGACGATATCTCAAGACGACGATTTTTCTGACTTTCGGTCAATTTAGTTTCTTGGTCTTCCCAGTTTGCTTCAAATGGCGAACAACTGTAGTGCGGTCGACGTCAGGATCCTCGGCAATATCTCGTGGTTTGCGCGGATCAGCTTCGACTGATGCCTTCTATGGATCATTATCAACGGCTCTCATGTGGTTCGTCTTCGAGGCTGGTGTTGCCGGCACGAAACTTTTGGAACCATTTCGTACTGTGCATTCGTTGATCCTTCCCTAGTCCCATACTTCGTTTATATTTTGAGCGGTCTGAGCGAAAGTCCGGCCAAGTTTCAACTCGCAGAAGTAAATTTGACGAAAATCGCGTTTAGACATCTGAGAATAAAAAACAAATTATCTTTTTAAATAAGCGATTTGAATTAAATTTCATATACATTCATAGAAATCGCATATAATGAGCTTTCCAACAATGTATAACACCTTTTGAAAAGTCTTATGGTTAGTTTATTGAAAAATAGTGTTAAAACCAATAAGACAGAAAACCTGCATTTCTTTTGCACCAATCTAATAATGCTAAGTTGAATAGAAAAATTTTCCACACGGGACGGCTACGGCAGGGACGGGCTGCCTAACTGTCATTGACGTACAAACAAAGAAACTTCACTTTCAAGCTACAATCAACAATATCGATCGATATTGACCTCTCGATCAAAACCTTTCACTCGCTATAAAGCACACGTTTTTTTGCATTTCTCCGTCATTACTCATGAAGGTTGTTGCATCATTAGCTATACTTACCAGTTGGTTAGTACATTTTTGATTCCATTCGTGAAAAGAATATAATTTGTCTACAACACCTCTTCATCTTGAAACAGCTTGGCTGTTTGAAAATAAAAAGGGCCCATGCACTGTGCTACCGAGGTCGAAAAAATAGTTATTCATACTTCGCTACGAAATGGGTTGCTCATCACGAATCTGACATCGGTTTCTGAATTTCCGGTTTCTTATGGCAGGTTAACTCTTTCACGACACGCGTATTTTTCCCGCGCGCCGAGTGAATACGGTTTTTGGCTTGCTTAATGGGGAAATCAAAAATGCTCACCTTTCCACTTACAAGGAGCTCGAAGAACGTAAATGACATTTGTTGCCATTATTTTGTTCAAAAATGCGTTGGAAATGGCGATAAAAGCTCCCACTGACGATAAATCGCAAAACGCAATAACAATGGTGTGTGCGGGAATTGAACCCATGACCACTCTCTGTGAAGCGAGAACACTTCCGCTGCGCCGCCGCCTAGGGTGGCCAGGCCGCTAACGACAATGCTGATTGCGCAACACTGCGTCCACGCTGCATCAACGCATGCGGCACACATTCCGCAGACTTTGGGCAGCTAGTGCTTGCTTATGAAATCCGTTTGGCAAATTTGGTATAAATATTTGTAATCAGCGTTTCGATCTCTTTCACAAGACGTAGGTATGCCCGAAGTTCCATGAGAAGCTGAAGGCATTCCGCGGTTAGTGGTTCCTCCTTTACGGGTCTCCCTTACTCTTCCAAATTGCCAAGCACGTTGGACGACGTGTTCGGCACGTCAGCTGAACTCCGACCAACTTTGGACGACGTTTTCGGCATGTCTGTTGAACACTCACCCACGTTGGACGACGTCTTAGTTAAAGGAAAAATCTCACTGTCCTTATTATGTGTGAAGTTTATTCGATTATTCGATTTATTCGGATATTCGATTATTCGTTCGTTCGAATAACTGAAAAATTGGGTTATTCGATTATTCGGAAATTCGAATAACCGAAAAACAGGGTTATTCGATTATTCGGAAATTCGAATAAACGAAAAATGGGGTTATTCGATTATTCGGAAATTCGAATAAGCGAAAAATGGGGTTATTCGATTATTCGGAAATTCGAATAACTGAAAAATTGGGGTTATTCGATTATTCGTTCATTCGAATTTTCGAAAAATGGGGCTATTCGATTATTCGGAAATTCGAATAACCGAAAAAATGTGGTTATTCGATTATTCGTTCATTCGAAAATTTTTGGAAAAGCACAAGTATACTCATCACGAATCTGACATCCGCTTTTCGTTTTACGCTGGAGTACGGTAGGTTTCGGTAGGTACGGATGACTAACGCTGCTAAGGTCATACTCACTGATTTCGCCTACACTTCGCCCAGGGGGGGTTATTTGGGGTGCTGATCACGAATCTGACATCCGCTTTTCGTTTTACGCTGGAGTACGGTAGGTTTCGGTAGGTACGGATGACTAACGCTGCTAAGGTCATACTCACTGATTTCGCCTACACTTCGCCCAGGGGGTTATTTGGGGTGCTGATCACGAATCTGACATCCGCTTTTCGTTTTACGCTGGAGTACGGTAGGTTTCGGTAGGTACGGATGACTAACGCTGCTAAGGTCATACTCACTGATTTCGCCCACACTTCGCCCAGGGGGTTATTTAGGGTGCTGATCACGAATCTGGCATCTGTTTTTTGTATTACGCTGAAGTGCGGTAGATTGCGGTAGGTACCGGTGACTAAGGCTGTCGAGGTCATAATCACCGATTTGGCTGAAACTTTGTCTATGGGGGTTATTTGGGGTGCTGACCATGAATCTGACATCTGTTTTTCGTATTACGCTGGAGTGTGGTAGGTACACTATCCTAGCACCCCTGATGACCTCTGCAGCCAAAGTTTGGACGATTTTTTTCGACCTCTTCTGCACATCTGGAGTCCTGATAGCACAATAGTGTCAACGAAACGTCGAAATAAGCATGAACATAGGGCAACACTAGTCACACATGCAACTTCAAAGTAGGTATAGTATTGCACTGTCATGTATATTTCAGTGGCAATATCAAGATGGAGTATGAAAGCCAAGTTGAAGAAAGTAGTTGTGAGAATAGAAAATCAGAGTCCCAGCGAAGGACCTGCTTCATCTGCGGAAGTGTCTTGCATAGAGCAGGCTATTATCGCCATTTAAAAATGGTGCACAAATACACTGATGAGGAGTGCAACAAAATAAAGGAGGAAAGGAAAGAATCTGAAGCTGCTACCATTATCTGCCCACTTTGCGAGAACCACGAGGCATCCCATGAAGCCTTTGCGCGACACTGCGCGATAGAACACGCCGAAAACGGCGCTGACGGTCGACCTCAAAACTATGATGTCTTTGAACAAGATTTCCTAAACGAGGAGCAGTACCAGGTAGATTCAAGTTTCTGGTTAAGGTTTTGATATCCCAATAAATTCGTGGTGGAATTATAGCAGTGGCTCGAGAAAGAATGTGAGAAGAATTGCACAACTTTGCACCAAAGATCGGTGAAACGTGTGGGAAATCAAACGAAGCGTCAACGATTATGGTAAGGATAGATATGTTTGCTTGATCTGTAAGCTAATTCAATCACTGTGAATCAGGTGCAACAGGGCAGGAAAATATGAACAAAAAGGATCCGGGAAAGCAAAGTCGTCTAAAAAAGACGTGCTGTACTGCTCCTGCTTCTTGAATGTCATCACCAAAAGTGATGGCACGGTCAGTGTAAAAGGATGCTTCGGTCATGTAGGCCATGCATTGGAGCCTGCATTGCTGCGCCTGTCTAGTCAGCAACAAGAGTATCTGAAGTTGCTATTAGAGGGTAATAAAACATATTTTGTGAGTGAGTTTGAGAAGTTGATACACTGTTTTACCAGGATACTATCTCAACGGTAGGTCGGAACGGCACAAGTGTTGTATATGGGCCGAACCGCCTCTCTCTGGGTAGTAACAAACTGCAGGTATCTCGACCCCAATATAACTCTGCGCAGAGTTAGGGGCGACGGAAGTCGCAGGTTGGCGCCCTGTTGATTCACGTGCTCCACAGCCGGCGGGCGCGCGCGGGATGAGGGCTCGTATCGCGGGCAAGCGCAGTGCTCAGGTGGCGTAGTAGGGAAGAGCTCGGGCTCGTAAACGCGGGGTCGGGCGGTTTGGATCCTGCAGAATGCATTCGTTTTGCACTTTTGCAAAATTCATGTTTATCCTATAGGTAATCCACCTAGGGGTATTATAGTGTGTTATAGAGCTTGTTTACATATAACATATGCTTCAAACTACATATTAGCTAAAATGTTCACTTCTGTGTGTCACTTATTTTAAGCCTATTTTGTGTAAAGCTATAGTTATGTAACGATAGATATTTGGTGGCACTAGTAAAAAGTTCCGACTCCACCGACAAGACTTCGGTAAAAAAAAACTTTCGCTGAAACTTCATTTAGGGGGTTATTTGGGGTGCTGATCACGAATCTGACATCCGTTTTTGACGATGCGGTCGGAGACCACCCATACCGTTAACAAGGGTGGTCCAGGCAGGGTCACCGATTTCGCTGAAACTTTGTCTAGGGGGGTTATTTGGGGTGCTGATCACGAATGTGACATCCGTTTTTCACGATTCTGTCTCTACCTGTCGTCATCGGCAGAAACTTTAAGAATGTAATGCTGTGCCTTCCTGTATCTATATTATTCAGCCGAATCGTGAAAAACGGATGTCAGATTCGTGATCAGCACCCTAAATAACCCCCCTAGACGAAGTTTCAGCGAAATCGGTGACTCTGCCTGGATCACCCTTGTTAAAGCTATGGGTGGTCTCCGACCGCATCGTGAAAAACGGATGTCAGATTCGTGATCAGCACCCCAAATAACCCCCTAAACGAAGTTTCAGCGAAATCGATGACTCTGCCTGGATCACCCTTGTTAAAGCTATGGGTGTTCTCCGACCGCATCGTGAAAAACGGATAGCAGATTTGTGATCAGCACCCCAGATAACCCCCCTAGACGAAGTTTCAGCGGAATTTTTTTTTGACCGAAGTCTTGTCGGTGGAGTCAGAACTTTTAACTAGTGCCACAAAATATCTATCGTTACATAACTACGGTCACACAAAATAGGCTTCAAACAAGTGACACACAGAAGTGAACATTCTAGCTAATCTGTAGTTTGAAGCATATGTTATATGTAAGCATGCTCTATAGCACACTATAATACCCCTTGGTGGATTACCTATATGATAAACATGGATTTTGCAAAAGTGGAAAACGAACGCATTCTGCAGGACTCAAACCCCCGACCCCAAGTTTACGAGGCCGAGCTCTTCCCTACTACGCCATCCGAGCACTGTGCTCGGCCGAGATACGAGCCCTCATCCTGCGCGCGCCCGTCAGCTGCGGAGCACGTGAATCAACAGGCGCCAATCCGCGACTTCCGTCGCCCCTAACTCTGTGCAGAGTTGTATTGGGGTCGAGATACCTGCAGTTTGTTACTTCACAGGGAGAGGCGGTTCTGCCCATATACAACACTTGCGCCGTTCCGACCTACCGTTGAGATAGTATCCTGGTTAGACCACACCATCAGTTACGTGATCCAGTACCTTCGGCGCAAACATCAGGATAAAACATCGAGGCTCTATTTCACGAACAGCGATGACCTCTGGAACCTGATAAATAAATTCAACCTAAGACCGGGATGTCGTGATAATAACGACATCACTTCACTCTCTATGCGTGTAGAGGAAAAAAATCCGGATGATGGCATACGTTTATACGAACCCCCAAAGGATGGAAAGGGATTGCAACTAGGTAAGGCAGGATTCATTGCAGAAATGCTGGCCTAAAAATACAGATGTTTTAGTCATCATCACTCCATTACAACTCCAATGGCTCATGTCCTACTCATCGCGAGGTGTTAGTTTGGACGACACTCACCATACGACACGGTACACCATTAAGTTAGCCTTTCTCATGGTCGCTGACGAAAAGAACAGGGGGTTACCAGCAGGTGTGTCAGCATCGGCCTTAAGCAGTAGAAGGATTAGGGTTAGGACTACTTTATTACAGCTTTCCTCCTTAGCAGCTCAATGACAACAGCTGACGTTACGAAGCTGTTTGAAGTTATCCGTGATCTCATGCCCGAGTTCGCACCGCGAACCATGGTCACCGATGAAGCTCCGTGTTTTTGGAATGGATTTCGCACGGTTCTTGGTTCAACTGGGACGCGCCTACATTACTGCCGGACGCACATAGCGAAAACATGGGAGAAAAAACCAAGGAAATGGTTGAGGTAATTCAAAGCAATGAGGTAGAAAACGAAAAGTCGACAAAGCATTGGCGGATTTGCTAAGGGAAAGCAATCTAGACGCATTTCAACAGCGTTTTGCTGAGATCTTAGCATATTTGCGAACGAAGGGACGAACGAAAATGGCGCAATATTTGGAAAAAAATTACTTAGGTGCGCCTAAATGAACTACCTTAAACATTCGCACTGCGAAAACACTTTATGTTTAGGCAGGACCCCATCATGGGCCTCATTTGCAAACAAGGATGCAATAATGGATACTACTATGTTAAGCGAACGGTGGCACTTGACTGTTAAAAGCGATATTCTCCACAGGAATGCAAACTCCCGCCTGGATAGCCTTGTAGATCTCTTAATCAAGGCGGTAGAGGACAAGTCTGAATCAAAGGAGATAATGGTAACACGAAAACTATCGGTGTTGTTCTGTTCACTGAAAGAAAAAAGTCGACTTTCTAGGACCGAAGAAGGCTGGTGAAGAGCGCATATCGCGCTAAAGAAACTAACAAATGCCATAGAAAAGCGGTAGCCTACTATGCAGAGAGACAGGAGAACATTCGAAGTGAAGGCGAACGACGATGGAGCGTAGAATCCATGACTCAAGGGAAATTCTTCACTGTAGAATACAAAGGAGCATGCTCCTGCAAATTCATGGTCAGTAAGCTACAGACAAGAATATTAGTTAATTCTATTTATTATTAAAAATTATTATTTAAATATTATTATTTAAAATATATTATTAGTATTATTATTATCATCATTATTATTATCATTATCATTATTATTTAAAAACCTTATTTATTTATTTATTAAAAAATTAAAAGATGGTTAACTCTAGGCTAATGTGCACTGTCACTTATGCGACGTTTGCCCGTACTCTTGGACTTGCACGTGTCTTGACAACAGAACTGGAATTAGTTGTGTCCACAGACACGCAGTAAAGACTTACCGAAACCATCTAATTCAGGCAAGTGTGAACTATTTATATTGGGGAACTAGGTTATATTTTTGATCTAACAGTTTAGCCAGTGCAAGAACAAAGTCCTACGGAGATTGTCGAGGAAGCACCAGAAGTGGCAATTGAGAGCCAACAAGTAGAGGCGCAACACCGACGGCAAGATAGATACGAACGCTCAACGCAATAACAAGTGTATGTTACTGCTCCAGAGTTTTCTGGGTTTCTAATCTTACCCGTTCGTTTAGACTTGCGCTGCGATCGAGATGAGAGCGAGGTCTCTAGCAAAGACCGACACCGATGATGCGTTGCATAAGCTTGATAAAATTTTGGAGCTGCTACATCTAGCCGCTGCCGTGGAGGCAGCACCACCGGACCAAATGCCACCTCGCCCGGAACTCACAAAAGAAGGCGGCAAACCACGTCTACAAAAAGCTGCCTTGCAGCCGGTAAGCATGTATGTTGTTGATATTGCATTGGCACATCATCTGATGGAAGGTATTTAGCGAGCAAAAGTGAAGAAAAGGCAACCGAAGGTGGTCAGCGATCTCCATGAAGAAGTCCGACGACTGAGGACAGTACCATCGGCGAACGAAGTGGAGGACGACGAGAATGATTTTGTGAAATAGAACCAAATATGCCACTGTACACATTTTTACAGTTCGAGGTAATTCTTTGAGTTACACACTTGTATACATGGTTATACATGTGTTACACATGATCTTGGCATCCAAAACGACCTACAAAATTCATCCAGTAATACTTTATGTTTGTAGACACTAACTCCCACTACCTCACGACAGTACGCTTTGGGCTCAGGAAAATGTAGTTTTTCGTAACTATTGCTGCTGCTTTATTTCGCCTTGTCACTGATGATCATCGTTTGCAGAATACAGATGCGGCCGAACCTACAACCACCAAAGACTGGAAAGACTGGTTGTGGAATAATCCACAACGACGAACATGTTCCAAAGTTTTTGAATGTAAATGTTGCTTAGCCGCTAGAAAGCGTCTGCTGGTACCTTGTCGTTATCTGTTTTGCAGCTTTTTCTGCTTTGATATCTGTTTTGTTTGAACGTGTAGTATTCCAATTCGATCGTTTTTTATTATGAAGTCCAAGTGTGCTTTAATGGCCTTTTGAAATAAACCAACTCTGAGAAGTCTCTCACATGCACTTCGGCTCTTTTTGACACACGAGGTCCAAAATATAGAGAAACTATAGACGATTACTCATGTCGCATTGAGGTAAGTTTGTGAGTAGGTTTATGATACTGTGAGTACTGCACATCTTCTGAGTCCCGGAGGGCGTTGGACGATGTCTACCGCACGGTTTCGAAATGACTGTGTACGTTGTAGGACGTCTGCGGTGCATCTTCCGGGTCTATATGCACGTTGAAGAGCGAAACAGTCGACTACCATACGACGCTTTGTCCGCACGTGGAGCAGATTACTCGGTCTACAGTACTACTGAGTCGTGCGCTCATAAGTACTGCATCAAGAAGTGTTGTAATCTCCTTCAGTCCTTCACTCCCCTCGAAGCTGCTAAGCCGATGGGCGATGCCGCGCCGTCGGCTCCACTGCACGGTGTGCAGAGCGCGCCCCATCGCGAGGGTCTGACCCAATCGATTGCACGGGGGGGGGGTGTTTTTACGTGCCACCGCGGCTCCATACAGAACTAGGCAAGGGAAGGAACTCCGAGGTTTGGCTGATCTGACCTAACCGTTTTAAGAAACCTTGCCGGTGTGCAGCGGAGCACCAGGCCGCTTAGTACCGCTGTATGAAACGAGCGCCAGTCGGCATCGCTTGGCGGATAACTCGTCCCAAGTAGCCGTACGTGACTTTAACCGTGAGTGAGGAAGAACACTGGCAACTCCCTCGTTATTTCTTCTTGTTAAACGAACGTATTGGCGCTTTGGTCGATTACGATTTCTTGGGTTTGGAGTCAAGTGGAGGTAGAAATCCTCCACGAGACTTCTCTTAATCGCTGCCCACTAACAGCATTGCGGAGTTTTCCTTTGCAGAAATGGCTTTCAAGGAGTCGACGGACGTTTTTGGAGGCATAACAGTACGCTCGAGAGATCTTAGCCCTGACCAAAAGCAGCTGGACGCTTTTTCCTCGTTGATAACGCAATCCTTGGAGGACTGGAAGAAGAGACGTGTGCGGGGTGTCTGGATGAGAGTTGACATACAGGTGGGTTGTGGTTTGTCTGGCGGTGGAGTTATTTTCGTTATTTTTCTTATTTTTACTGTTGTGCTACTAGGAGAAGTGGGGAATTATTCTTGGGGATTTCTAGTTATTTGAAGGTGAGTCGGAATATCCTCCGTATGCTGATGGTTCACCTCATTCGGTCAATTTAGGGTTTCTGCCTCCCTCAATGCTGGAGAGGTCCAGGTGACGTTGGAGTAAAAAGTCGTAAAGTACAGTTGACGCAGTGCAGGTTAGGAGGAGAGGGGTTTGGCGCTAGGTAGCTTAGGGGAGGCGGTGACCATGTAAGGCAGCCTTATACGCATATTGTATTGCACGAAATATAGAATGTTATGCAGTACGCCCTAGCCCTGTCGGTAGGAGTGGAAATCTCATAGAAGCACACCGGCGGACTGTGGTGAACGGAGCTGAGCCAGGCCATGTATAATAATTGAGTATTCATGTTCCATTCTACGAAGGCGGCTACCACTGAATAGGAGATGACCTCGTGAGGGAGGGGGGGGGGGGGGGGGGGGAGGAGAGCGAAGCATTTTTACTCATCGAACGCTGCATGACGGGAATACGACACTTAGAGGGAAATACTATGGATGGATGTAACGAGGCACTTCTTCACCGCATCCCAATGGACGGTTGCACGGTTTGGTGTTCCAAGCGTCCTAATTTCTACAGAGCACCATTCAATTTTTACATGACGAATTCAGTCTCAGTGCGTCACTGTTAAGTTGTCGCCCAGAGCTGATATTGGCTTTTTAGGTTTCTTATCTTTGCTTTTATCAGGTTTTGGAAAACTGGGAGACGTCTTTATACTGCACAGTCATTCACTATTTATACTACTGAATGCCCCTTTTCATGACAAAGAAGAGAAAATATGCGATTTTATGTCGCCAGTGATTGGCTATCCATACAATACAATTTCATTAGGCCTAAGGTGGTTGGTGTCAAGGTTATAAGCTGCTACAGTAATGTCTTGTTGCGATCAAAACTCTAGCGCCAGGCGGGACTCGAACCGCACCTCCTGCTGACCAGGTGGGAGTGCTCTAGGCCATTACACCACCGGTGCTGTTTCATCGAGCGCAACATCCACGCCTCGTGGAACGCATGAGCACATGCCTTCTATCAAAACCCTCAGCTTGACTGGTTTCGTTCTGATATCAGCAACCGGCTCATCTTGATATACGGGTGAGTGCTGATGGGTTCCACGAGGCGTGGATGTTGCATTCGATGGAACAGCACCGGTGGTGTAATGGCCTAGAGCATTCCCGCCAGGTCAGCAGGAGGTGCTGGTTCGAGTCCCGCCTGGCGCTAGAGTTTTGATCGGAGCAAGACATCACTGTAACTAACTTTACAATCCCTTGCCGGGTAGTACCATCAGAGACAATCGCAGTCGGCGAAGATGCTGAGTGAAGTTTTGGGAGTAGCTTCGTAAAAGTTTCCTGTATTCGCGTCTCTGAAAATGGTGAGGATACAGAAATGCAACCTCTAGGAAGGTCGATAGCAATGTTGGTGGAGGCTTGAATGTCAAGGTGTTCTAGTTTCTTGGGCTTCTCTGGTGTCCTACAGATATTTAGAAGAACCGCTAAGGCTCTCTGTGTTCTTGTGCTTCAGATAAGGCTACTGACGTTTTAGGATTCTCACATTATTCCAGCGTTGGTGGAAAGAGGGTTTATGTTCCATCACACGCAACCGCACTGTTTGGTGATGACCAAGTGGCTGCCTGAAACACCGTGCACACTGCCAATGTATGTAAGACCCTGTTGCTTTGAATACTCTTTCTTTCCTCTGCGGGAACTCACTTACGCTCCACCGTTTTCAGTTGCGAAGCATAGAACTCGCTTCACTTATTGTCGTTTCCTAGATATGCACACACACTGATCGGTGCTGGAGGAATTGTGGTAGATTCGCAGGATCGTGTTCTCATGATGCGAGAGAATCGAGGGTTAGTGGACCTAGACTGTTCTGATCATTACTACCTATTCATTACATACTCTTAAGTAGCGGTTCTCAGGGTGTCTGGGGTAACAATGAGCTGTTTAATTAGGGAATAGGAATCTCTAATGCACTTGGGGCTATGCTGACCGTTCAAGGGGATGACGACGCTAAATGGTCCACCGTACTTCGAAGCATTTTGAGCTTTCTACATCCAGTAGGAAATCGATTTGACTCTGGCAGTGCTCTGTTTGTTAATACTTGTAATTGTGCCATCTTGAACGTTTTACTTGCAGGCATTACTTAGGTTGGAAATTTCCTGGTGGTGCATCTGATCCAGGAGAGAACATCTTCGAAACGGCCACTCGTGAGGTTTTTGAAGAGACGGGAGTGAAAGCCGTTGCAAAAGCAGTGCTATGTTTCAGGTGCGTTTGTTGTGCATTACATCCGCTTTTTTACAGTTTTTCTGTGTACTCTTTCCATGAATGAAGTGGTGGAGCTGAGGGGTACTGCTGCTTGATGTGCTATTCACTTGCCTTCGCTTTCGCAATAACACGAGGTCCAATTTCACTTCATTATTTATTTATAGACGCAGAGCTAAGCCAATGTTTTAAAAAGAGATTGAGAAGAACGTAGGTCAGACAACGTTACCGCAGCTGACGAACAGAGAAAAGTAAGGAATAAAAGTACAAAACAGGTTGGTAATCTCAGGACATCTCCGAAAAGGAGTTAACTGTCCCTTATCTTGAAAAGACAAGGTAAAGGACAGTAGAAATCCTTTAAAAAAGTCGATTTGAAAGAGACAGTGCAGGAAGTCCTCCTTAGTTTCTATATTGTACATTGTGATTACTCCTAAACAGATTCTTTTAGCCCTAACCTGTTCCCTAGGTGACAGAGTCCTGATTTTAATACCAAATTCCCTAGTTCTGGGATTGACAACGGAGAAGATACTGCTTGAGCAAATTAGTGCTCTGCCAATAGGAATTGCGAAGGCCATAACCACGGTCCGTTTTCTTCTTGAAAGTAAACTGAATCGGCCAAATATTCGGCATCTTGTAACACCGTCGGGAATAGCGGGGAGCAATACTTACCCACTTTTCTAATGGAATACTTTTCAGACCTGTCTAAGAAATCAAAAAAGACTTGCTTACTTTTACTCCGCAACATTTTTTTCTTCGCAATCCAAATCTCATTCGTATTGTACGGGTGCGGAGCATTTCAGTCACGAAAGGATTTCTCACCTCAATATTTTCTTGAAGTTTATTATTCTTGTCCTATCTTTTCTGATTTCTTAGTGCATCAGTCATCTTTCAACAAGGTGAGATGGTCGGTCGCTCATACCAGTAGAAAAGGATTGAATGAATTGATCCTTTTTCACTGTTTTTTCATCATAAGTGTTTGGAGATGCCCCAGCCATTTTAAAACACCCCTTACAGGGAGGTACGACCTGAAATATCACTGCTTGCGCTTTATTCTGATCCATTTTGAATGTGATTACTGAAGCCCATAACTGTTAGCTACACAAGGAACCCAATCCACTCAGCTAGGTGATGAGTGCTGCCCACCGCCAATACGCTTATCTTGAACTGTTTCGAATGTGTTTCTCGCCAGATATCCCCTGGAGGAATCGTGGGGTGGTGTTTGGCTACTCAAGCAGGTGCTTTGTACTACAACGTAGTCTCCATCAGCCTGATGTCGGCGCGTCCACCTTCATCAGACCTCAGAAGAAAACTTTTTTTTTGCCCAGACATAATTTTGGGATGCAGCAGAGTCTCGAAAGCCGACTGAAGAATGGGATGAGGTAGGGTTGTCTTCATCGGTCTCACAATTGGTTCTGAGAACCGTGGCTGTGCCGAAACATCTTCACAATAGAGGCTCTATAACAGCTTTGGTACAACAGTTCGAGTCCTCTTCCGAATCAATCCGTTCACTATTTCGTATACATTGCGGGAGTTGGGCTTTCGCCGCACTTCATATTTTGCACTAAACTCTTATAATGGACGCGGAGTGATCTCCTGAATGTCGAATTTCATGCGGAAGGTTATTTCGTACGAAGCAGCGGTTCTGTTTAGTCACATCCGTTTTTTAACGGTAAGGGTGGAGTGAACAAGTTTTACGCGATGGAAAGCAGGTATTCTCTAGGTAAGATACCATCTGACTGTAGTAAAACTAGCGATCAGTAGTAGGACATTCGGGGACAAGTCGACGCCCTACCAGGCTTGTATGCTCAGTTACCGAATGTTTCAGGCAGCTGCAAAGGTCTCAGTTCGAGAACGTGGGCGACATATACTTTCTATGCGTCATGGAGGCTTTGAATGCGGAGCTGAAGCCCTGCCCTTCGGAAACGGCAGAGTGTAGATGGTTGACCAGGTATCGCATCTGCAGATGTCCTAAGAGCCGCTCCCCTTCTTCAAGAAACCCCGTGCTGTTTTCAGGGAGGAAATCAATTCGTTCCCTGACACGATGATCCGTGATTTTCATCTGGAAATGCTTTCGAGGTACGATAAGTGGAAGAGCAGCGGACGACCAGGATGCCATAGCGTGTCGTGTAATTTAAGTGGAAAAAACTGTATGATGTTCTATGTGGATTGATCGTGCATGCCAAGCATATCGACTAATAAATTGTTATTTATTGTTGAGCGGTGTGATCTGTAACAGTTTTCGGAGCGCCTTAAAGCAGCGTGATCTACGGGACCGCTCTCTTTCCAGTTGCGACGGGGTATAGGATATTGGCGTGTGAAGGAAAGAGTGCAAAAGGAATTGCACTCTCAGTGCAACAAGGGTGATGGTGCGCGATGGATGATCGGATACACAATCAGGTCGCATTCGAAGCGGCACATTCAAGCGAAACATCTGCATCGTTTCGGTCGTGGAGGGGACTAGCATGAATTTAATGGGGCAGGTTTGTCGCTCAAAGAACGATCTCCCGAAGTGCGAGTGGAGTGTAGCTCGATGGTCTCAAAAGAAACAGCCTCAGTGGCTTGCTGTACTGCATTATATATAACCTGTTTAAAAGCGGTTTTCGAAGCTATCCTAGTTGTGAATACAGTGGTTGGTGTCTCCAATATACTGCTTGAGTTTCTACGAGAGCTTTAGCTGCTATCCCATGGTGCGAGAGCTTTCACTTAAACTCAAACCATGTGGTTGTCTGGCATGGGAAGACGCAGTGGACCCTCGACGGTGCCCCTCCCGGCTAAGGTCTCGATGATTTCCCTCGAAATTTGCGAAAGATTTCTGCTTCCGTAGATGAACTCGAGCATCTCTCACCAACCCGCTGTATATTGGTCTTGTGTACAAAATCCCCTTTGGGATTCTGTAGAGCATCAGTGGTGTTGTCTAGAGACTTTGCTACACTACAGAACACTTTCTATTTGATCATTTACTTCGTCCGACATAAGGCTAACTACTTACGGAACCTGTCGAGGGAGAGCCGCAGTTCTCTTGTAGCCTCACCGGCTCCGGTCGCACTCGGTCTAGCTGGACAGGAAAGAGGCGGCGAGCAAGTTGGCCAGACCGCTCACGATGCCGAACTGTCGCCAGACTGCCCTGCTAGCCCCGCCTTCTGGTTTGGTGGCCCAGTCGAGTCTCAGGCGCCCGGCTGATAGGATACGGTATCGTGACTCATAGGAGTCACGACACCTTGTATAACCGCGGCACTGACGGCTCCAAGAGGCTGAGAACCCATCAATCAGCGAGGAGTTCAGAGATCCTTCAGCGTGTTAGGCTGTTTCTTGAAAATCTGATGTTTTTCCTTATAAATTGATGAAGAGCAGCGTTAGTCAGGCCCTCTGGGGTGGCTCAGCCAAATGCTGCAACTCAATGCGACGCCAGTATAGTGAGTTGACCGCGTATTTCGCAATGCAGTGCTCTGCGTCGGTGCGCTAATTGGTTACAGTGCCGCAGTAATAATAGCAGTCGCCGGGCGGCTCAAGTATAAACTAGGCGTAAGGGATGACGATAAAGATTGACCTTTAAAACCAATTCACCGATACCAGTAGGAGATGACATGAGCCCCAAATAGAGGATCGATCCGCTGTCGAATACTGCTCTGGAAGTCAGCAGCCTTCCTAACTGCTCTACGTGAATCGCGCTGCAATGGTTAGCGAGGAAGAGAGAGAGAGAGAGAGAGAGAACAGTGAAAAATATGAATAGCGCTGGAAGTTTTCCGCCATATGGGAACGGTGAAGGGACGTCATGAAGGCGGATTAAGCGTACAGTTGCAGTGGCCAATTAACAGACAGCTGAGGTCTTTATTTCTCCTCAGCATATCCAACACCAACTCACTGAACACGAAGGGGAAAAACGCATGGTTGGTCTGGGCGGGATGGGAAGTTGCAATCGGTTCTCCCTATGTGCAACAGGCGACGCCTTCTTCGACGGCACTGCTGCTCGCCGGAAGCATACGATACCTGCTAGCTGACGAAGATGCTGAAGGTGTGAATGAGCACGTGAAAATGATGAAGCAAATGGCTCGGGTGATAGAGAACTTTTGATGCCGAAGAGAATTTATTAAAGCTTACAGGGCTATTCTATCCGCCTTCATTTTGTCGTGAATAGTCAAGTTCTGTCCAGAAAAAGACGTAGAGATCAATGAAGACATCTCACCAAAAAAAAACCAATTTTTCTCATGGAGGCCATTTCCGTTTTCATTCATGGAAATCTAGCTGTCTGCTATGCTCCGCTATTGGAAATAACACTGCGTTTTTGCAAAATGACTTGTTCCTACACATTCATGCCTAGGTGCTTGAAATTTATCTTCGTTAGCAACCGAAGCATAGTCTCCTTTCTGTTCAAATTCACATCAAGATGCGGACAGATTGTTATCACTGCCTCCTAGATGGATAAACATACAATAGGGTACCACTCTCGTTACCATCTGAGTTGCAGTAAACCAACATGAGATCTTCAACAGCGAAGCTGGACCCAGTTGCAAGGGAGCAAGGATATTTCCTGCCACGGCTCCGGAGGGTCTCTGAAAGGGAATACCTTAATTGGTTGTGGCCCAGCGGCGATATTCAACACCACCACGGCGGAGACGTTTCGGAACGAAATGCAGCTTTCGACCATTAATGGCCCAGAATAAGCGTCACTTCGTCATATATGCGTCATATGTGAACGATTCACCTTTCTACCTACCGAGTATATTTCTGTTGCATTTATCGTAAATAAGTCTTCACATCCACAATAGATTCTTACACTTCAAACAGACGAAGTTACCATCCAAGAGCTGGAAGGTACTTGACTTCACCGTTTTTCTCTGCCTGGGTATCAAGTGAATTATAAACATAGAGAAAAGCCTTAGAATCTTGGACCGCACTCTTTGGAATTCGTTCATAAGACGTAAGTTCGTGTCGTTTTCAAAATTTTGAGCAGGGTGCTAAAAAGGGCGGCCTCGGTTGCTTTCAAGAGTGTCACTGCTCAAGTTCTCTTAAGAGAAGTGAAGGAAAGCTATTCGAGAGTGGGAATGGAGAGTGGGTGAAAGAAGTGTGAACAGGCCTCTGGAGTTTCGAGAAACGTCGCCGACGTTCGAGGATTATAGACGTTGATGACTGGACCAAGTCGTCGAAAGTTAGGTGGGCCGCCAAGTAATATGTTTCCCTGACACGCACTGGGTGACGAGCTGCGAGGTCTTCACGAAATGGGAACAGAATCGCAAAGCTCCCACAATCTCTAGTCGAACTTCCCTGAGCGAACAATATAATGTTGTTCGTGGTGCTCGACCTTGGAGGACCCACACCACTACTATGCCACTGGGAAGGGACGCATAAGCAGCAGGGGTGCCCATTTAACGGTTAACGATTTAACGAATTTAACGAATTAACGGCATTTTCCGTTAAAATCTGGCTTACCGACTTAGCGGAAATTTTCAAAAATTTAACGAAATTTTTAACGGACTGCTATCTCTGTAAGTTTATCACTTTTCCTTGTAGTCTTCACTAGTTCTGCAGTCCTCAGCGTACCGATTAGGACTGGTCCTGAAAAATTATTGAAATGAGCAAGAATAAACGAAGCCAACCCGTTCTAGCACAGCCGTAAGGGTCTGTTCCACTTTGCGACGGGAGCGAATGGAACGATTAGTCTGGCCGACCAATCGCTCCCGTAGCTCCCGTCGACAAGTAGAACAAGCCCTGGCGAGGAGATGTTGCACTCCAATGCCAATTTGGGTTTGACCTATGGGCTTGTCCCCGTGACGTCGGCCACGGCGCGCAAATCTTATTTTGTTTTTGTTTTTATTCTATTTCTCATGGATGGCACATTTGAATTTTTGGAAGTACCGCATTTAGGAGCTAGAGAAGTTCTTCGCCGAAATGTCAACCACGTCAACGAACTCACTAAAATACTGTTCAAAACAGCCATCGAAATGCTATTGCGTGCAATTATACACACCTCTTCATTGACAGCTTCCCGGTGTTCCCGAACGGTTGAGGGCGGGTAGGCCGGGAGCCTCCCGCCATCGGCGCGGGAGGGTCCCGTTGCTTCCCGCCAGGTTCATGAATACGAAATTTAGCTTCCCCCCGGTCGCTTCCCGCGGGAAGCCTTGAACGTTCCCGGGAACGTTCATGAGTACGGCCACAGGTCTCCTCGTAAGATCTACTTATCCCTACTTGGCTCTGCTTACCCCAAAATAATATTGCTTGCCACCTGTAACAGTCGAGACCGGAGGGAATGTTTTCGGCCGCTGGACGTGTTTTAAATGACTTACGAGACATTGGAAAGTTACTTTACCTGAACGTTAACGTTCCATCTGCACGTTTTTAGTTGGATTTTTACTATTTCCTTCCGCGCAAACAGGCTCGGACAGCGTTACCTGGAGGTACAGCCCTCTACAACGTTTTGTGAAGTGCAAAAGAGATTTGTGCAGCATCGTTGAGACCTACCCCAATGACGAACTGATCCAGGCCATTTCTGATGTAACTGCACATACATTTGCCTTCTTGCCAAGACAAATATCCACTATGACCGCCCCCCCCCCCCCGTGCCTATTGCGCCGTTCCTTCGGTACTTCGCGGGCTGATGCCCTCATCGAGATTGTATGTACTACATGCTCGTAGAACAGTCATACGAGACGGTTTTGTAGAGAACTAGGAAGGGGTAGAGACCCGGTGTCTGCCTGATCTAACTTGAACTCTAATTTGTTGTTGATAGCTGGTTTATTTTTAGCCTACTCATTGTTGTTAGTGGATTGTTTGTTACTTTGTAGTACGTTACATAACGTTCGTTGAACTTTAGTTGTTCACTTGTTGAGGTAGAAACACGAAACGTTTCTCCTGACTTCCTCATTTGAAATAACACTTAGTTTGCAGCTAATTGTATGTTTTACCGAAATTTAACGAAAAGTTTCCGTTAAAAAATTTGTAAGACATTTTAACGCCCAAGCTTTGTGTGCACCCCTGATCCCCATCCATACCCTGACGCATTCCGCGCTCAACATATCGTAAACCTGAGTGAAACACCGCCAAGCTTACGAGTTCGCCAGTAATCGCCCATGGTTAAGCTGAAAGCAAAGCCGGCTAGCATACGCCGCAATGTCGTAGGCGTCTCTTGGCTTCAATCCTCACCACCACCCGTGACTGGCAACATGACACGACATGGATTAAGCGGATTATATATAGTGAAATAATGCGAGGAGAAAAAGCAAGATAATTGTTCATGTCATGGCCAATGGGCAGAACAAAGCAGTGTAGTAGGGGCAATTCGACCGCATTTTATACAACTGCGGGAAGTTTTCTCTCAGCTAAATTGTCACCAATCATGTAGAGGAATTTGGCTTGCTGGGACGATTCAGCTGGTATTGTATGCGGAAGATAGCTGATGAGGGACGCTCTCCAAAAACACTTCCTCTCTCGAGTCCGACAGGCTAAAGTGTCCGGCCCCTGCACTTTTTGAGATCGGGCATCCCGACACCGCCATGAAACGGATTACTTCGCTGGGATTCACAGACACTCGGAGAGGAGGCATCGGAAAAAAGTGAGAGCGAGGCGAGATTTGGACGTTGCAGAGCGAGGGCAAAGCCATTTTTTGCTGGAACTCCACCACATTTGCCTCAACCAGCAGCAGTAGATTTCACTTCAATCGCCATTTCTGCGTACGTGGTGTGATGCGCACGCACGATGAGAAATCTCTTTCGCTCTGCAAGTCTTCCGAACTCATTGCGTGTATGTCGTAACCAGACAGCAGAGGTAGGAAAAAGCACAGGCGCGACTGCGCGAGTTAGAACTACGATCGATTAGTGGTGCCACCCGAAGCCAGCGCTACTGCCATCTGAGTCAGCGCCCCCGATAGGCAGTAGCAATTATTCTTACCCATAACGGTGTACGACCTGACGCGTTTCTAGAGGTGCGCACAGTCTCTCAGGGGAGCATGATGACTCTATTTCTTTTCTCTTTTTATTGAGAAAGGAATAGCAATGCGAACAGGACCAAATATAAATGAAGCAAGTTAAATAGAATACTCAAACGAAATAATAACTGATAACGAGCAGATCCTAGGGTTGTCTGTTCAAGCCACTAAAGTCTGATTGTCCGCCACATGTCATCTTAAATATGAAGGATGGTAAGTTATCTGAGCATGAGGATAAGTTCTCTTTTGCCTTACATGTTTTCTATTTAGGACAGCATCCGTTTATTACACGTTTTTCTTCTTTATTTTTGTTTTCAACTTTCACGTGTCTCTATATTGTAAATAAATAATAGGCTATCGCAAAATTAATCTACGATTCTAGGTATGCATAAGGAAATAAGTTCATTCCGTCTCAGGGAAAGCCACACATACCGTTCGGTAGGGTTTTTCCTGCTCTTTCAAAAAAAAAAAAACAAATGTGGATGTCGCTCTACCTTTTCTAGCCGACCTTTTCCAGGGCTCCATAAAATCAAGAAGCGACGTGACTAGCGAGTCATCCTGCTTTACGAATTGAAATTGGGACATTCTGCGGCAGAGGCATCCCGTAATCTTAGTAGCGCTTTTGGGACGGACTGTCCTTTCGAAGGAACGGTGAGGCTCTGCTGCTTCGAAAAATTCGCTTCTGGCGATTTTGACCTCGAAGAAAAACCAGGTCGCGGTTCGTCGCTTGACGATGAAGTTTTGAGGATAGCCGTCGAAGCAAAGGCGAATACACGTGCGTTAGCATAGGACCTTGGCGTACATCAGAATAGGGTAACAAGACATTTGGCGAGAATCGGCAAGGTGAAGAAGATGTCGAAGTGGTGCCTCATGAGCTGACCGATGGGCAGCGTCTGGCCCGTTTCGACACTTGCCCCAACCTGCTAGTTCACTTTAAAAACCTTTTGTAAGCCGTATTATAGCTGAAGACGAAACATGAATCCTTTGCGATAACAAGAAGCGAGGATTTGTCTTGGTAGATAAGGATGCTCCTCCAACATCCTTTTCTAAACCCGACCTTCACCCAAAAAAAGTTATGTGGTGGTGTTGTAAAGGTGTAATCCACTACAGCTTTTTGCAACTTGTCAGGCAGTCAGAGCAGAGTCTTGCTGCTGTGATTTAGATCAAATGTTTGAGAAGTTGCAAAAATTGTGGCCGGAAATGATGAATAGATGAGGGCCGATCCTGTTGCAGGACAACGCAAGGCCACACACTTCACAAATCTCTCGGTGGAAAATGACCCATTTAGGTATCGAAGTTCTCCCTCACCCACCACATTCTCTCAACCTTTCCCTACTGACTGTCACTTTTTTCGAGCTCTTGTTTCTTACTCTCGTCAGAAACAACTCACTAATTTGGCCGATGCTGAATGTGCCCTCCTTGATTTCGTTAATTCCGGTGATTTCAGTTTTTATTGTAAAGGGTTAGATTACCGGTTCTTTGGAAAATGTAAAGATTCTGGTGGTTTTTACTTCGATTAATGAAGTTGTTAAATATAGATGTCACAATTGAACTCTTCCGATAATCTTTATTAGCAAGCTTTCACTGCTTAGTAGCTTCCTCAGGCCTTTAGTAACGCTACATATAGTCAACACCATCATCAAAACATACAACAATAACGGTAAATACTGACCAATAGCGGGTCCCATTAACAGAGACTCACCACAGCAACGCTTCTTACAAATAAAGTTACTGTAAACAACACTTTCACTGATCTTCTTGATCACTTCATGATAAGCCTCAGCGCAGCCTCTACCTCTTCATCCCTACTGTTATTTTCGGGGTTCAGCCTCTCTATTGCAAGGGCCTCGAACTGTTCCTTTGTAGCGGGCTTATCAGTGAGCGGTGCAAAACGTTAACTTTAATTGCAAGATGGTCTTCGTGAGCGTTGTGGAGGGTGCGGTGTAAGAGCTTGCTTACCGTATCAAGAATAAATAAAGAGAAATGTAGCCGAAACAAACAAGTGCCCGTATTGCACAACCAATAAAATCTGTCAACTACGTGGCAGTGTGTATCAGGTCACATTTGAAGGCTGTGGTCAGAACTATATATGTAGGAGAAGCGATACAGCCGCTTTACAGAGGCCTGTACGAGCACACGCGAGCGTTGTGAAACCCCGCTTCTTACACTACGAACAGCTTTTCGAGACACCGCACCTTCCACCACACTCCTGAAGACCCTCCTACAATTAATGTTAACGTATTACACCGCTCACTGATAACCCGCTAGCAAGGAAACTGTTCGAGGCACTTGCAATAGAGAGGAAGATAGGAAGAGGCTTATCATGCACAGTAACTTTATTTGTAAGAAGTATCGCTGTGGTGAGGCTCTGTTAACGAGACCCGGTGATTGGTTAGTATTTACCGTTATTATTGGATGTTTTAATGATGGTACTTACTATATGTGTTGTTTTTAAACGCTTGAGGAAGCTGCTAAGCAGTGAAAGCTGGCCAATAAAGAATATCGGAAGAGTCTCAACTGTGCCATCTATATCTAATTACGTATGAGGCTCCGGGATAGCCCTATTTTATAATAAAGTTGTGTTTAATGTGAGTTACAGCAGTATGAATCAAGCGCTCCGGTCCGGAGTTTAATTTCAGCCTAATAAATATATGTAAATAAATAAACACGAGTTTACGCCTGAGCGCGGCAAGGGTCGGTGCGTTGTCTTGCGAGACCTGGCTGCAGAGACTCTTTTCTACCAGCTGATTTTCTCGAGCTGGACTTATAGCCAGGTGAGATGTGCGTCCAGAGAACGAGGGTCTGTTCGAGCATGCGCCCTCGCCTTCTAGCTTTCCGAATTAGTATAGATCCACTTCCTCCTGAATGTTGCTCATTTGCGTGCGCTAATCATATGCACATTGCATTGGGTCCGTTGAGGGTCTGCATGACTGCTGAATATTAGTACGATAGACGTGAGCTCCGTCTGCATGTTTTGGTGCCATCAGAGCAAAACTGTTGGTGAACGCTCGAAGCTACATCGCATGTAGTCGAAATAAATTACAAGGATTGAACTGGATATTTTGCTTCGAATTCTCCAACTAATTCCAGCTGTGTGGCTACGTACATTTAGGGGCTAAAAGGGTTATTATAAGATGATAGGATGCGCAAGACCATATATTCGGTGACCATCACAGTTTCCGACTGCATCATGAACGGCGTCCGATTATAAGGATAATGAAATCTCCTTCCTCACACCAAAACATCTCCAAGTCATCGGACAGCCAGTTTTTTAGTTTGGAGTAAAAGGCTCGTGTGAGCCGGTGCGCTGTCTGCTGAAAGGCATTGGCCCACATGAGACCACAGTCCCGATCCACGGTTTCAATACAGTCATCAAAACTCGCAGATAAACTTTTTTGAAAAAGAAGAAAAAATCCGGAACCAGCGTCCGAGCCTTCACCACGGCCGCCGCAGTTCTTGACAGGCGAATGAATGCGTTCTCCGCAGCGCTTGCGGAGCCTTCCTCAGACTCCTCAGAAGCATTCCACCTGGCCAAAACCTCGGAAACGGTTGATCTCTGGTGTCCGAAAAATCAAATTGTTTCAGCCGGCGAACGCCCAGCGCGAATACTTTCGACAATCGCGGGTCTTCGGTTGTGCTCTGCACTTGTATGCAACATCGAGGCTACTCTGATGTTAAGACTGCTTACTAGTGGCTCCGGGCTTTTAAGGACGAAAATCGCGACCTTGAAAGCCAGGAGGGGGAAATTTGAATCTAACTCTGCTCGGAGTTGAGCTACGCACTCTGCGTGTTTACTGCGTTGTTTCGTCAGCGATGATTTTATGTGGAACCTTTTTTTATCGAACTGATGCTCTTAGTGCTCCACCTAAGCTACCATTTCAGACCCGAAGCTGAAAACGCATCACGAAATCGCTCACAGTCAATCAAGCTTTTCATTCGTCCAACTTCAACTGCTTCATTTGAGTAGCAAACTGTTTACGGTTTACAGAATGTGCAGTTGTAGTAAAACCTGTGGCGTACACTTTTCCTGGGAGAGATTAATACCGACACTTACTTTATTCCATTATAATGTTTACTCACTTGTGAGTTGAACTTTTTCCAACTTTTTTTGGCTTCTCAAGGTGACGACGAGATCGCTATCACAAGACGGTAATTAACGTTCCCCTTAAAAACCTCATTAGGAGAAGGCGGCAAACAGTTTTGCAGCCCTCATGAGCGCCGAAGATGTGGCGAAGAAGACGAACGTCCGACCCCGTGCCCACACTGTTCTTGCTGTGCTAATGTATGTTTGCCCTCCATACCTGGGCCTCATAAAAGTCGGCTGAACATGTGATCAACGTCGCACGACCAAGATGGGACGGCGCATTTCAGAACGTATTTCTGTGCGACTAGGAACACTGGCCTGCGATAGATTGATGCTGAAGGTTTCCCGTACTTATAGAGCCCAGATACATCAACGAATTACAGCAATTTAACGGAGAAAATATGCTGAAATCCCCGATAGCGCGGCTTATCAAGCGATATGGTGAAGCATTTAACCACATCACTTGTTTATAAGCCGCGTTATCAGGAAAGTCGGATGTATTTTCTCCGTAAAATGGCTGTAAGTCGTGGATGAATCTAGCCCAGATCGGCGATCGAGGCCAAATGGAGTGGGATACATGGTTCTAACATACGCTCCGATTCTTTCTTTGCGCATTGCACATACGACCCTCCAGGCCTAGAAGTCTTTGAAGAAAGCCCACTACTTGGTCAAGGGAAGAGCGTAGCAGTGGTACAGTGTTTACACAACGTTTGGATCTCTACTAGAAACATGAATGACACTTGTTTGCTCGATGGCTCCTCCTCAGCATCGATTTGCTTTCGGAACTTTAGCAGGCGTTCGGCATTTGTGTCTCGTGAGGAGTGTTCCTTGTCACCCTGCTACCAGCTGGACGCTGCGAAGCCGCCTTAGCCTTGTTTTCTCGAGCAAATGAGCTGCCACAGAGATCGGAGAGCGTTCAGTTGGCAAAACACCTCCCACGGACTCAATTCCGACAGGAACGTGTCCGCTTCCATCATCTCGTGCATTTTTTTCACGTTCCCTTGGGTGTAATAGCAGTATGCCGCCAACATAATGTGATTGAGGTCTTCCATGTTTAGTCAACGCTTTGGTAGTTCTGAGTTTCGAACAATGTTCTCACTTGTACAATTTTCGCGTCAGGTACCTATTAAGTTGAACTGGACACTTTTCAAATCAAGCTGCGCAATCTTCTAGCGCGCTTGGTGGATATCCGCTGAACATCTTCCAAATCTACACAAGCATACTCTAGGTTAAACTAGAGACTCGCCTACACGGTTAGAATAATTTTTCTGTATGATGAAACTTTAACACAACTTTTTTTTGAAATTTTTGCAACTCATTTGCTTCTGTAAGCGAACAAATTGTTTAGAGTTTGATAAATTTTCTTTAAGGAAAAACAATAAATCAATAAATCAAACTTTGTTTTAAAGTGCACAAGGACAGCGATCACTAAATGTGTTAGGAAAAGAGATCTCACCATGCTTTAGCTCGTCGCAATTTTTCTTCGATTGTTGCTAAGAATTCTGTTTGTCGTCATGCCTCTATTTCAAATAAACAGCATTTGCTCTATCAAATGCAGATTGCGGCAATCTAGTTGAGTACAGTGGTCTTTGCTTCTAACACATAATACGATTGCTGCCTTTGTGCTGTCTTATACAAATTTAAGTTAATTTCCTGCCCTTAAAAAATATTTTTTTGGTATATGTCGCGTAGGTGAGCAGCATTGGTAGGTGGGAGCGCCTAAAACAATCAGACCGCATTGAATGGGCATGCCGTTCAGAGAGCGCCTATTCAATCGGTACCCTGATGGGCTGGCATATGTTTGGGCTGTGCTCTGTTTTGTTATCATTGGCTGGCGGACTCCCACCTATCAATGCTGCTCACCTACGCGACGTGTACCATTTTTTTAAATAAAATTTCAAGCCGTGTGCTCATTCACTGAGGCAGGTAAAAAAAATCAAAAAATGTATGCTAAATTTACCTTAAACAATAAACTATTCCAACTTTCTCGAAGAGACTCTAATTTAATCTGAAGCATTTGATTTGGAAGATATTCCGTTTGACTTTGAAAGCGCCAAGCTTGTTTAGAGGAGGACCCAATTTAATATGAAAATGGTGTGTAGGCTGTGCATGATCACGCAGTCGTACCGGCACATCAATTAGTTGTTGCTGGTTCGGACTACCTAGGAAAGCTGAACCCTTCCCTTGTCCGGTGTCGATGAACTGATACAAGAGTTGATCGGGAGGAATAATGCGCGTAGTATTTGTTACAGCTTCTAGATCCTTTTGAAGGCCTAGCTTCGATCTTTAGCCACCAGGAACTCCCTGAACAATTTTCTGAGCTTGTCGTCACACTCTTTTAAGAGCTCTGTGTTCTATTGTTTTTGAGCGCATCTTTACGAGTGCATGAAATAGTGAAATACAAAACAGTGACTTTCCCATTGGTTGATAGCCGCAAGGCATTGTATTGACGATTGAGACATCCAGGCTCCAATTTGCCTCCACGATATCCCATAGAAGTAGAACGTGTGGCGCATCCAACGAACATATTGTTTAACGCCGTTATTTGTCTTCCCTATTTAAGAAATTCAATACTCTAACTACGTTAATTCCGGCCTGAAGGAACATACGCAGCGAGCAAAGGTGTGCCGGATAACGTCAACGATTACGAAGTGGCACCACATTGCGGTGGATAAGAAGGCTGCGAAGAGGTCGATGTTGAGCCGCTTAATAAAGCTGCCGCAGCTGACAGCTACTTTCGGTTCAGGATCATAGAAAGGGCGAGAAAAGGCTGCCACTTACCTTCAACTAAAGTAGGACCATGCATATGATCTTAGTGAGGTTCTTACTCTAAGGTAAGGTAGGTTGTCACGGATGAAGGGAAGCAGACTCTATTGACGTGTGACACAGCTACATGGTGATTTACAGAAGAGGTGCAAAAAACCACACATGGCTCTGCAGGGATTGATTCGAATATGTTATTTTATTTTTGTTCTATGGACAAAAAACTCCTCACCAGTTCTCATACATCACGTTCAAAATGACCAAAACTCTTGCGCCAGGCGGGACTCGAACCCGCATCTACCGCTTTCCAGGCAGCGATGTTCGCCTTACACCACCGGCAGAACTGGAGGATATCGCGGATGTTACGTGCGGTCAAGCAGCGCCGGTGGTCTAAGGCGAACATCGCTGCTCGGAAAGCAGAAGATGCGGGTTCGAGTCCTGCCTGGCGCAAGAGTTTTGATCGTAATAAAACATACTGTAACAACATATAGCCTCTCTACCAGCCGCTCCAGGCTTAAGCAATTGTGTTAAAACATTCAAGATGACCGCTCTTAGCATTCTAATCCCGAATAAAAATTTCCTTCGGAAATTCTTGAGGAAGCTTGAGACCGTTTCCAGTGTCTTACTCTCTTCTTTTAATCCAAGCATGTGAATTGTTTTTCGAAGAGCAAGCACTACTTTGCTTCCAGATCGAGCGGCAAGGAAAGTACGTGGATTGAGATTGGGCAAGTTGAACGAGTAATAATGTTTTTGTGGAAACGGAGAAGCTTGGTCTCAACCCATTCCATTCTCTTCCTAGCGCAGCGGTCATTCTGGATGGTCCAGTCAATGACCTGAACATTTTTTGAGCAACTGCATTCTCCAAGAACTGCTTGATAGAATTGGGTTTTATAGAGTTCGACACTCTTCATATAGACCATCCTGCCATAGACCTTCACCAAGCAGAGCTCCGGGTTCCACTCTCTCGCTTGCGTTAAGAGGAAGGCGTGGCGCATTCCAACTGGACGCAATGATATCAATCCTTATCCCTCACCACCCTTTTAGTTAGAAGTTAATCTCTACATCACCCCTTCCCCGCAGAGGCCTCATCGACCTCTTTCATTGGCGTGAGGAAAGATGCAATTGGTTTCCACACGCAGGAATTCTCTCGCTGTTAACTCGGCCGTTACTTTGTGAATGCGCCGTAATGGGCGCATGCTCTTACTAATCGAATCAATCAGTTTCGGTTTCCAGCGGACAGCTACCTCATTTCATGGCTGCACTCTCCCATCCGAGTCACGCCTTCTCAGCTCAATATTGTCGTTCCTTCCCCGGTCCGATGACGAGGGGAGTTCTGCTCTTTCCCGTTCCAAGTCTTGGTTTCCGGCGTTTTTCTCCCAGTTTCGCCTTCTCTTTGAACCCAGATGTGGAGCAAAAGTTGTAATAGTAGTGCTCTTTGAAGAGCAGTTCTTTGGAATAACCAGTTATATTGGCAGGCCATCGCGTGAACCATAACCACATTGAACTGCCTCTAAGGTATGCCGTTGAAATAATTCGTGTGGCGCACGCTCACCTGGGTTAATTATGAGAAAAAAATAATAACATTGACGTCCGGTTTCTTCCGTCCACCTCTCCCGGTGGGGTTCCACAGGGGAGCGTCTTGTCACCTTTACTATTCCTCCTGTATACCTACGAACTTCCTGAAGCTATCACCAGCCTAGGGGTCAGCTGCAAAATGTATGCTGACGATGTGAAAGTTTATACTGAAGTGGACGGAGAAGAGCCTTCTCATGAAATCCAAGCGGTAATTAATTTTATTGAGAAATGGGTTACAACTTGGGAACTCCCTTTAGCCGCAGAAAAATCGCATTGTCTTGTCATTCAGTCAAAGCATCAGCACAATTACCAACTTATAAGCTCAAGGACACAGATTTAAGGCACGTAGAAAACACCCGTGATTTGGGTTTCCATATATCTAATGATCTAAGCTTCGATTCCCATTATAAGGCAATTGTTAAAAAGACGAGTTATCGTATTTACAACTTGTTCAAACAGCTCAAAACCAATGATTCTCTTGCACTTCTTCGTGCATATAAGACGTATATTAGGCCTGTTTTAGAGAGTGGTACTTCAGTGTTCAATCCATTCAAAAAGAAAAACATTGCACTTCTGGAAAGCGTCCAGAACAACTTCACCCGAAAATTATTTTTAAGATGTTTTGGAACGAACTGTGACAACATACGTAGAGGTGTAGACAGGGCCAAACAGCTAAAGTTACCTTGCCTCGGCAATAGAAGGAAGATGATTGACATGACCATGATGTTTAAGGTTCTTACAAATGAAATTTCAATAGATCCCACGATATTTTTTGGTGCACCTCTGACTACGAACAGGAGAGGGAACCTAAGGCTTTACCTTCCTGTTCCAAAATCGCAGGCGAGATCAAACTTCCTCACTTACAGAAATCTTAAGGACTTGAACTTATTATTAGGTGAGGATGAGAATATCATAAACATGTCTGTGAGTTCGTTCAAGTCCTTAATGGTACGTAAAAAGTTATGTTAAACGTGCTGTGTTTAATTTTATGTTTGTTGTAGCTTGTGTGACCTAGTATTTGTTTTTCTGTCATTACTTATGTAATGCATGGCTATGTTCATGTCTGATAAATAAATAAATAAATTAATTGAAGCCGACATTTACATTTGGCCATTTACTTCTCAAGTAGCCTCTGAATTGTGAGCTGGAGGGAGGTTCGGGCTCATTATCACTGAAGGAGTCGAAGCCTCACCAAGTTTGGATTGTAGGGCTCTGTTTTCGATAAAATACTTTGTACTGTATCCATCATAAAACTTTTTTTGAGTTGTAGATCAGGATTGCTGACCTGCTAACTGTCCCTTACCTTCATTCAAGGTGCGTGGTAGGCAGCCGGAGAAACCGCCGTTTGTCGCATCCACACGGAGCTGACATTCTTGGTTCGGATTCGGCACATGCTAGCCCATTCCTCTGTGTCGGTGATCTGCGTTCTACTTCTGCTTTTTCCTCACCGTGCAAACTAAGCCCTATTGCCTTAATACTGTATGGGAGTGAATAGCCCATATCTGTGGCTTTCTTTCGGGTAGTTGTGTCCACCTGTCCTGTGCTTAATTCAACGGCGCGTCTTAAAACTTGGTTGTCTAGCGACATCCTTCGACCAGGAGCTGGCTTGCCCTTGAGGCTAATATCTCCGGAAGAAAACTTTTCGAACCAATATCTCCCTATATTTTCAGAAGTCCAAGTGTTCTTAATATTGCAAGTTGCCTCAGCTGCAGAATGTTGGAGCTTGAACTGGTAGGGAAAAGTCGAAAATCGCATCGGTTCATCTTTCTTTCAAAACTCTGTGATAACGGCCGGAATGAAATTAGTCGAAAACGTGAAACACATTTTGGAAAAAGATAAAAAACCTACAAAGCAGTCCGGGTGAATTTGGTTTGTGAAGATGATTCCTTTTGAGAAATAACTGTCTACTTCAATGCACACGAGACGGCAATTATTTTTGCAATGACCTAGGAGTATGTATTTGGTGACGACTGACACCTGTCCACCTCCTTATAACCGTAACACAAGCGCGCGCTACTTGCCGTACCAACTGAAATCTGTACTCAACATTGCCATGACTAGAAGTTTCGTGAACAATTATAGCACGGGAGAGATCCATAAATAGTGTGACCAGAGCAGAAAGGGCTTAGAACTGCATCATCGTTCAAAGGCTGCGTGCCAAACGGAGGGAAGTGAATCAACACCAGGTGAAAGGCCAGCCTCGACGAGGCCGTAAATGCGCCCACAACGGCGTCGTCCTCCCACCGGTCTTTGCCCTCCCGCTTTCGGCCAGCAGCAGCGAGACGCAGAGCCACGTGTCGGCTTTCCATGAAGGGCTTCATCCTCGAAGCGACGCAAATTGCTGACTGAAAGATTAGTCGCCCCACGGCTGGGTCCACGAGGAAATGTGTCGAGGAGGTGCTGCTCATGGAGCTGTCCGCGCCAACTGCATCACTTCCATAGAAAGGGCAACGAACTTTCCGCTCTGCTGCTTTTAGCAGACCGCTCAGCTCGAACATTTTTGGCGAATGACGCTCAGCATTTCTAGCTGCATTTTGAGCGCAAAATCTCAGCCATTGGCGTTCATTCAGGCGAGGAATTTCGCCGATCAGAACTTGTCTTTAACGTAGCAATGGAGAGACTCATCCAAGAATATGAACAGATTGAAGGTAGATGATACTCCTACAGGAAAGGAAAAACCTGCACAACTGTTCCAGACGGGAAGCGGTATCGGCACACGCCTTCCTAATCAAGACGTTTCATAACTGTTCAGAATTTAGACGCTTTATACTTGATGGGATCATCAATTTCTCCCTTCGTTGTGACCACTTTTTAAAGACAGTTGGATGGTTCTCTACCGCATCATATTTTATGTAGGATGCAGCTTTGTTCTCCTTTTCCTTGTGAAAATCTTATCGAAGTATCCTAAAGAAGAGGAGAATGGAAGAATAGCAAGCTATATGACGAGATTCATTCAGCTATCGGACAGGCTATCACCCAGGCAATATGCCACCCTTCCCTCTTGGAGCATTTTGTAGCGAGATGCATGCGCTTCGTTGACAACTCGATGAATTTGGGTTAGGTTGCGAAGTTGCCGCTTCCTGTTGTATTATAGAAGACACCGAGAACAGTGAGTAGAATAGAAGTGTGGGTTAGATGGTGGATATCTATGGCAACACCCTGCTATGCACCTATGAAGAGGATTGCTACAACCTCTTGAACTGCCTTCCATTTCCGCATACAGCGTGCTAAAGGTAGGCTCACTGCAGCCCTGTCTCCGTAGTGGAAGGTAGACTAAAAGTTGCTGTGCATGGCACGCAAACTCCTTTACAAAACATCTTCTGCTGTCTTTTGCTTACATTTCTCTTCCTTTGTTGGAGGTGATGAAACTAAGCTGCTGTTTTCCGCTTGAAGAACCTTGCTTAGATGGCAGTGTCCAGAGTGAGCACAGGATCAAAATTTGTCAAGAAGGACTAGTCCTTCTCCCTGCTCTCTTCCCGCAGTTGAACAGTTTCCACTTAAAGTCGGCACCTATTCTAGATGTTGTCTTCTAAATTGTGCTGACATAACTGTATTCTCGCTCTTCTTAGAGCCTGGCAAAATTCATTCAATTTTAACCTGTCGACTGCAGTGGCTGAAGCAGTCATAGAAAAGCTATTAAGCAGCATTGTTCTACACATGTAGGACTATGTATGGACACGTGGTGACGCAGTCGGGAGAGGTGTCGTCTACGGCGTGCATCGGTTTCAGGTTCCTGTTTCGGATTTCCTGCCTGAGCAAACCATGCCCTCCTTGCTTCTGATGTATGTAAATGGTGCCAGTGTTGTCTGGGAAGGGGAAAGCACAGAGTTGCCTATTGGATGGCCATTGTAACTCATTGTAAAGGCAAAATACGCATATATGTAAGTTGCCTCTACGACATCTCATAGGAACAGAATATGTGGCGCATCCCAAAGCTGATTGACTAACGTCGCCCTCTATCCTCTATTCTTATACAAAATTACAAGAAGTGCAACGAGTATGAGCGTTTCCAGTATCCGACTGTTCCATTACGACCTGGGGTAACAACTACACCTTTTTGTGATAGCGTTTGCATCACTATCTGGGAAATTAATTCTAGACCTTGAGACTATAAATTTCTGGGACTGTTAACTAAGAACTGTGGGCATAGGCTAATATATTTACAACAATTAATGAAAATCAAGCAATCAGATAACAAAAGTCACTGTAAGCGACCGTGTATTTGATACCTAGCTTCTAGAAACAACTTCACCATACAATCATTAATTTTGAATAAAGGATACACGATGACGTCTGTCGATCGACCTGAGAGCCATCCACTTCCATAGAAACACGTCGTGTAGGAATTTGACTAATAGAATGACTTGCTGTGACCAGTAGGTGAACAAGTCAACATTCTCTTATGCTCTAACAAAATTTTCGAACCGTCGAACGGTTTCGGGTGGTCTTGTCAAATTGCCGAACATTCGATTTTAAATATATCCGAAAAACGCATTTTTTCGAGCATTCTATTTCGAATATTCAAATTCGAATGAAAATCATTCAAATATCTAATTCAATAGGTCATTCGAGCATAGGTTTACCATAAGACTGCCAAAATGGCCTGGTCCCGCCGATCGAAGCTACCTATCCCGCTACTTCGGGTGAAGAAGCCCTGTACGAATCAACACGAGCGCGAGCATGCTGCTGACAAGCGTCAACGGCGTCCTCAGTCTTTTGTGCGGGGTGTGCTGTCAAGCTTCTCCACTGTTCAGTGATCAGTGACTTGTCGGTGTGACTAATTCGAGGACGCCGTCCCCGACCCTGGTTGGCTTCGGCTGGAGCCAGCTTTTGTGAAGGAATCCTATTAGGGAGGACGTATGATCATGTGTGCTGCAGAGGTTCTGAACAGGTCAAGACTTCGGCCAAAAAATGGTGTGCGCCTCCTTGTCCAGCTAGGAGCTATGCAGCGAGACTCAGAGCCTAACTCCATTCGTTGCTTGTGCCCTTGCTGAGAACGTCGGCAGCAACTCAGCTGCTTCACGTTCTCAACGGAGGTCTTATCGCAGACCTCGCTCCCTCCAGAAATAGCCGGACGACGTCACCCCCCCCCCCCCCTCGTCTATGCACGAAGGTGGGCGCGGTTCCGCGGTCGAGCATTCAGCGCCGGTCGGCAGCCCGGCTCCCCAGTCTCGACCTACTCGAGGCTCTCTTCGGGCGTTTCCGATTGCTATGGAGAATGCGCCGGAAATCTCGTTACGTCGGGCTGATTCCTGAGCTTGCGGCTGCACCACCTACACCCTTTCGCTCATGATGTGCATGTTGTCAACGCGAGTTTTTAGCAAAAATTGCGACGGCTTCTCTCCTTTCTCAAAGCACCCTCAGTACATAGAAATTTCTCAAAAGATTCTGAAAATTCGTGTCTATTTCTATACACCGTGACAAGCAAAGCTCTTATGCTATACCTTTCTAGTAGACCTACTGATCGCTCTTTCAAATCTTCTTTGAAGCTTCTTTCTGTTGCTAGTTCTCAATCTCAATCTTTTTTTTTGTCGTCATGCAAATTCTTTTTTAGGTAGTTTAATAACTAGCGGATTGTTGAGGTTTTGTGCTCGGCTCCTAGCACAAACGGACCACTGGTGTTAACCATATTTTTATTCTGTTTTGTATTCACCCTTAAAATTTATGGCCAGTGCTTGAGACAGTGAAAGCGGAAGAGGTGAAATTGGAGCAGGACAAAAATATTAAATAAGGTCGTAAGTTTGCGCCGTTTTCGACTTCCAAATTAAGAGGATCACAACTACAGTCAACCGTTTCAATGCAGGCCAAAATTTGTTATACTTAACATACCAGTGCTAACGGATCTCGCCGGTAACAAATCTTTAGCAGCGGCAATTAAAACGAACGAATGTAAAAATAAAAAAGACGGAAATGGACAATTTCAACACATAGGTGGCCACTGACACATCGCGCAGGTGAGATGGGCAGTTCGCGCATGCGCTTTCATGGAATAGGATTGCGATGCAAGGAGCTCTTGCTGAGCGCGAGTGGCATTCGGTGTCTACGACTGCAGTGGGCTCGTTCTCAGCCGCTTCACTCGGCTCAGCGGCTGCTGGATCGTCTTGAGCGCACGGAATCAAGTGAAGGTGAGGTCGCAAACGAGAACGAACCCCTCGCCTTCTGATCCGGTGCTTTCCTCCGGCTAAGAAGTGGAGCATCCAAGCCCCAGAACGAACTTCCTGTCGCTTTTGTTTATCAGTGCGCTGGCGTGATGGCCGAACAGTAACGAACTTCTCTAGCATTTCACATGACGTCTTCCTATGAAATGACTTCACTAACCTAAAATTAGCATCGGCGTAGAATTGCGTCAACGTTTAAAGTCCTTTGTGTAAGATTTTCGTAGAATAATAATGAATGTAGAGGGAGAGGGAGCGCGTAGCGTAGTCGTGTCGAGGAGGTGCCGGCTGTCGCGTGCACCCGATGCCGGTTCCTGGTTCGGATTTCCCGGCTAGGCCAACCAAGCCTTCCATCCCTTCTGGGTTGGTGAATTGCTACCAGACCTGTCTGGGAAGGATACAACGCTGACTTCTCTATCGGCTAGCCACCGCAAGTCATTAAATGGCCGAATACGCATTCAAATCACCTCCACGACATCCCGTACATAGAAGTAGAATGCGTGGCGCATCCTAAAAGGGATTGAGTAACGCCATCCTTTATCCTTTTTATCCTTAAGAATGAGTGCTTCAGAAATATGGGATTTTCCGAGTAGAGAGTGGACTCGGACATTAGCGACTGCAGACCTTTTCTTTAGTAGGCATTACAGATTTCTTTTCGTATTAGAGCGGCTATATCTAAACGTATATATAGCAGGATACCAACTGCGACTTTTACGAAAATTAGTGTAAGCATTTGGCCGTTAACTTCCGCCTCTCATATTTTGCGCAAATAATTAAATAATAATGATACAGAAATGTAATAATACCGAGCATAGTTTTAAAAGTCTTTAACGTTAAGGTGGAAAAGGAGAGCAAAGGATTCAATCTCGGCACCAAATTGTCCGCTTTGGTATATGCCATACATCTAACTTCTAATAGACATCGCGTGAGATGACATGGAGTTTTTCGGCGCACATAAAGTCAAGAAGTAGTAAAGTGATCAAGTAAATGCTCTACCTTCCAAAAGAACTCTAGATCTACTTCTTAAAGTTGAGAAGAATAGAAGCCGTGGTTGATTTGTAGTAAGACCGATGATTGCCGTCTCCCATATGGCGAACAAGCAGAGATGAACGCAATAGACAGCGGGTGAGGAAGCAGGGCGCCTCTTGCTTATACTCGAGGACATGTCTGTTTATAGTCCACCTCTAGACGAAACTATCCCAGTCTTCAACTACAGATGTGGATCATAAAGTTTGTCGTTATTTCGCTCGTTACACTCCCGCGGATTTTTCCCATACCATTAATGGCAGGATGAAATAGATCGTCTAGGTGGTTAACCCTAATGACTTCCATTCGTTTCAGGTTTTAGGTTTATGGAAATTCAATTAAGAGATTAATTCATTTGGGCACTGTCTCGCCTACTTTGGAAAGGCTACATCCCAACACTTAGGTGTGCTCAGCGAAGAATTTTGCTCAAGAGTGGTACAAAATTATTGATAATCCTGCAAGTCACATTACAGTTTAGCTGGTTTTTGCGTTTTGTACAATATTTTTATGAATTGCTCTCATGAATTGATCTCTAAGTATTCGTTCGGACACATAGTCAAATTCTAGTTGGGCTAAGTAGGAGTAAATACGAAAGGTAACACATCACAAAATTTCATACGGAAATGTTTCCAACGGAAGCAATGGTTCGATAAGGATGAGGAGCTCACAGTGTGTACGCGGAGAACAACGTTGAATAAAGGAAATATTTGGAACTTTCGCAATGGTAGCTATGGTGGTATATGCCATTTTTACGTGGAATTGGACACTTTTCACGTTAACTTGTTCACTCTTCTAAGCTAGCCTAAGTCTATTGAAATCAAAGCGAACTCTTCCAAATCTAAATTAGAAGATTTGTTTCTGACGTAGCATGCCCTCATTCCTTATTATATTCAAACATAGCCGTCGTGTTTTTTTTGTCGAGTCTGCTGTTTTATTATTGGCTTAAGTAAGCATAAATAAGCGTGAAACATAAAACACTCGTTCGACGTTTCAGGTTTAGGGAGATTCAAAAGCTGTCGCAGATGCTCGAAGAGTTTTGCGCCTTTCAATACCTTCCTCGATGTGTCATTCGTCTCAAACAAAACTGCTGTGCAGGTTGGACAATGAATACAATGCGCATGTGACCGGAAACGAGCAAGGCAATGCAGATGATTCCATTCTGCTGCTTTCTTCCATTCTTCAAACAGCACTTGACGAAGTGCTGACTATTTGTCTGAGCGAAACCGGTGTATGTAACTATGCACGAGACCTGTAACTATGTATGTATGTAGAGCTAGGACAAATTCTCCCCATCATTTTTTGCACAACAAAACGCTGCATTATTTCTTCACTAAATCGCTTTATTGTGAGAGATCATTGGTAATTGCTGTACAATGTCTCCTGAGTCACCTAAGCTACCCAATGTTCAATTTGTTGTATAAATTAGCTGTTACGTCCATATTCTCATGAACAAGTACTTTAAGGAGCAAAATAATTAGCAGAACGTCACCCTCTTACCGGTAGACTTCACGCCTACGTTGCGTGCGTCCATAAATAAATAAACAGAGGCTGAATTAACCACAGTTACTCAAACTAAATTAGATCTCCCTAGCGACCCCTCTTATTTTTGGTTGCTGTAAACGTCGAGTCTCGCGTTTTGGTGATTACCGGTTCCGTTCTGCAGGCACTTATATGACTAGATGTTTATTTATTTATTACCGCACCTAAAATGCGCCTATTAAAAAAAGAACAATAAACATTGTCAGTCAACATGTTGACCATTTCGATCGCTAGACTATCTCCAAACTAGTTGGTTCAAGCCATTTTAGCTTCGCCGAAAAGAACGGGGTAGGAAGCAATTTCATGATGCTATGTAAAAGTTTGGTAACCCTATTAATATCATCAGGTTTTCGTTTTAAATTTAAGACTCACTGCGTACATACCCATGCTTGCGTGTGAATTCATTCATTTCGAGGCACAAATGCAAAAGTGATGGAACAACAGTCCACCTGCACCTGCGAGAGTTGAAATGTGGGTCGGAGAGGTGCACTACATCGTTCCACAGAGATTGAGGCCAATCCGTATCTGCTATGAAGCGTTCCGTCAGCTTGTTGAAGCATAGCTTGGAAAGCAACCTGAAAAACAATTGGGACGAATTCCGGGAGCTGTGCGGAAAACAGGCGGGTGACTATATCACATTTCCACTACGTCAAGATATTTTCAAAGAGATCTTTGCACGTCAGGGATTTGCCATCAGATGAATGACAAAAACGGCAACCGCACCAAAAATTAGTGACCAGGGATGCTTCCTGGTCGCCTGGTCGCGGCGAGAGGGTAGCCATCATTAGCGGATTTTTCGCGATCATGGAGGGTGCGATTGCCATGAAGGATAAAGGAAAAGGACGTCGTTACTCAGTCCCTTTTGGGATGCGCCACGCATGCTAGTTCTACGTGATGTGGAGACGATTTCGAATGCGTATTCGGCTATACAATGGGTGGTCATCCAATGAACAAGCTAGCGTTTTATCCTTCCCAGTCAAGTCTGGTACCAATTCATCGAGCCTCTAGGGATGGAAGGCGTGGTTGACTTGGTCGGGAAATCCTAGCCAGGAACTTGGAATCCAGTGCACGCGACAACCAGCACCTGCTCCGACTGCGCCACACCCGCCCATACAACTGTCGTAACAGTAGCGCATTTAAAAAAATAGAGGTCTGCATTAATCTATCCGTTGTTAAATTCGGCACACAACAATTCCTGCGGGTTATCGTAGAGGTAGTTTGAGTACGGATTTTGGACAAACAATGATCTGCGGTTACCTGCCGATGAAGGATGTAGTGTTTCATCCTTTTCAGACGTGTTTAGTTGTTTAGCATTGACACCGTAGGAATAAACGTCTTGACTCATACCAGAATCTCGTTGCGGTGAGCACGGGATGAAGTGTGATGCTCATCCCAAATAACTGTACGATGGCATTCTATTGCAATGGTAGCGCAGACGGAGACGTCGCTGGTCACACGCATCCTGAAACGAGGTTTTTGGTTAGAATGGCGTCCAGAACAATCAAGCGAACCTTCCATTCCTCTGGCGTCGATGAAACAGACCTGTCCGAGAAGGACAAATAGCTGCCTTGTTAATTAGCTGCCCCCACCGACATAAAAACTGCTGTGTGGGCCACTTAGTCCCCATGCGGTGACTACTGCTGAAGTAATGGCGGGTACTTCGCGGTGGACGATGACGGAATAGGAATGTTAACGGCGCAGAGCACAGAGCGAAGGAGAGCACGTTCCATGGCCGACGTCGTACTGGAGGAAACCATCACTATGAACTGCTGCATAGCCTCGTCCTATGGTTGACTGCTTCACACTGCGTCGTGATACGAACTTTTTTGCCGCCTGTGGCAAGTTTTTCAAGACGTCGGCTTTTGAGCGAAGTCTTGATTGGGACGCCGCGTCTCCTCTCCTTGTCTGCAGATGGCTTCTGCTGCTCCTCCTCAAGCAACGTTCTGAAGAGGATCTAGGCAGCTGTGTTGCTGTTGTGCTAGAAAAATGGCCGCCAATTATTGGGTTAGCCACTTAAGCGGCCGGCGGCTGTCAGCAGGCATTTCCGCTTATGTGCAGCTAGCCGGCCGGCCGACTATCAACTCGATTAATAGGCGCTCTTGTGACCTCGCTCCTCCGCCGGTGAATTCTGGCGTCGCCGTCATTCGTTTGTATCTCGTCGGTGTGCTCCACGAGGCATTCCGCTCTGCTGAACGCTTTCATTAAAAAGCTCGTGCTCTCTAGTGACGGGATCTCGTCCTCGATTAGCTTCGAGCACACATGTTATTCGATGTGCTCGCTCTTTTTCGCTCTTTTTGCGGTTCTTCCGGCTTTACCCATCACGCTTCAGGACCTTTACTTGTACTCACACGTGAGTGAAAGGCTAAGCCAGCACTTTTCTGTCTGACAAAAAGTTGAAAAAAATTTCACGTCAGTTTCTATAGGCTCCAAGTAGCTAGTATCGAGGTTGTAAGCTCGTTATATCGAGATTGTAAGCTCGTTAGAGCTTGAGAAAAACTTGTCAGAGCTTTTATGATTGATTTTTTTGGAATCGCTTCGAAGAATGTGCCCAATTATTTTTAGGCTCAGTAGCACTGTCGAAGGAAGTGCCGACTGTCGCATGCACCCGATTCCAGGCTCCTGGTCTCTATTTCGCGAACAGGCCAACTAAGCCTTTAATTCGTCCAGGGTTGGTGAATTAGTTTCAGACTTCTCTAAGAAGGACGAAACACTGACTAGTCCATAGGCTGGCCACCGCAAGTTATTGTGTAGGCCAGATGCGCACTCAAATTGTCCCACGATATCCCGCAGAAGTAGAATGCGCGGCGCATCCCAAAAGAGATTAATTAACGCAAACCTTTATCCTTCTGCCCTTCATTCTTAAGCTTGTCCTTAGTCGCATCTATAGCAACTTACGTAGTCCGCAGCACCAACTGTATGTCTTAAGCCCTTCGATATGAGTGTTTCCCATGCTTATGAAATAATTTGTTAACAACTTCCTCGCCGACGAGCCCAGCACTGCTGGCTAGGCCTTGTCGGCTTAGTTTGTGTCACATCTTCTGTGATATTTCTCTTGTTCTTCTGAGCGTGTCTCTCAAACAGTCGGTTGAATGGTTGACAACCAGTTGCTGTCGCCACGATCCTTCTAGGGCGTCTTCGACGAAGTTTTTGGTTGTTCCTCGGCTTTTTGGTTGGAACTGTTATCGTCAATTGGTTGTTCCGAAGGCCTGTCCTTACAATCTTGCCAGGTATGATCCATCTCATTGAAATAGTGTTTCTTCGTCTTTCGTCGTCATATTCGTTTTTCCTACATATTCCCTCCAGCCATTTGCCTCCATAATCTAACTGCGAATCTTTGTTCGGCGTTCGTATTAAGATACTCTAAAAATATTGGCATATTATGCATTACGATGTTCATATGACTTTTCCAAAAGATTTTAATATTCAAAATTTCATCATACTTACATATTTTATTTCATAGCTAACCTAAGACTTGCTTAATTTGTTGCGCATTTTATGACACACGAAAAAAGTAAGTTCATATTTACGAGTTCATGGCTGCCTGATTTTGACGAGTTCCATGTGAAGGAAAGATTTTGTTGAAAAATAGAAAGGGTCACCGGTAAATTGGGGCAGTAAACGGACTTTTATATGCATACACAAATGCATCCACTTAGGAATAGAGAGGAGAAAATGTGTAATAATTAGGACACCAATGAGTGGCCTAAGAAACAGAACAATACCAGGTGGGAAAGGGATTCGTCCTCTTCTGCACAACTGTAGGAGGGCATTTTTCGGCTTTGTTTACTACTAATGAAAGTTTATTTTATTTTGTTTTATGAAGATAGCGGCGATGTTGTTGAAAAAGTTGGCCTATGTGGCTTACAAATGATTCCCGAGGAATGATTTGCAGCCATGATGTTAGCCTGTTCCAACAGGGTTCTTCGTTATTAACACTCTGAAGTCTTGCGGAACAATTATGACGGGTACAAGAACTCGACCCCTAGAAGATCTGTCAAGTCCAGTGAACAGCTTAAGTAGGAATTGTGCAAACGTCCATTGATACGACTATGCTCGACCGCACGTTTGGAATCCAACACTCCAGAACCTAGGCGAACCAGGAGCGGAAACACCTGTGCCTCTGTTTTATCTTCCCGAATCTATAATTCATAATACAGAGGTCAATAACCAAAATGACCGGATGTACGCTCTTTCCCACATGTGACTGTGAACAGCTCTTCATGCTCTTCTCTTCTCTTCTTCTGTCATGGTGCTGGCATAACGGTCGACGGAAAAACGCCGCTTTTTCGGATCGCTCCTCAAGAAGGGAAACTGAAAAGGTTGAACTATTTATTTATTTATTTATTTATACTTGCACAAAGCTGTGCGCAATAACAAGGAGTTATTTAACATGGACACGGCGTAGACAGCATGATGATTAGAAAAAAGCTAAATTCCTATTTGGAACTAATTATTTGGACCTTCTGAAGGACGAACTCTTTCCCTGGCTAGTGCTTATATTGAAAACCACTTCTGGGCCTTCCAGCAGGACGGAGCTCCAGCTCACAGAGCAAGAATGGGGAGGAATGATGCAAAGGGAACTTCCCGGACCTCATCAGCTTCCACAAGTGGCGAGCCAACTCTCCAGATTTGAATCCGATGGATTACACCGTCTGGGAAGTTCTGGAAGCCAAAACCTGCGGGGAACCTCACCGCTCCGTGGATTCATTGAAGGAAGCTCTCCAGAAGGTGTGGGATGTGCTCGACTCGCCATACTTGCGTGCCGCCGTCGATGCCTTCCCGAAGTGACTTAAACTCTGTACGACGCCGATGGAGATATCTTCGGATCTCAATGTTGCGCATATTCTACAATAGACTAATAAACATTATCGCATCGTTGGTTTCCCGAATGTGCTGCACTTTCGCTTTCGGCGATTAGAATACCTTGCTGCCATAAATTTGGCGCAAAATACCATTCAACCAAGTGTCCTCTCAAGTTCGTGCTACCAATGAGGCTAAATACGGTAACATACACGAAACCGGTCTCTGCGAATTCACGACTTCAGAAGTCAAGCGCTTCACGCTCTTGGAAATCCATCCGCAGCTCTCCAAAGACATGGTGATCCTGATAGCTTTTATTTTGGCTGAGAAACATGTCCATAAGCGGTGTTATTTCAATTTGAGTATGACTGTTCAGACCCACCGCTATGTTTGAATCAAGCAAGTACTTTGGTTTGCTATTAACCACGCTAAAGTTCAAGTTTACGAGACGAAATAGGTCCAATTGCTATGGCAACCTTCTCGGACCATTCCTGAGGCTTTCCATTTTTGCTGGTTTCGCTCTACAATCGTCTGAAGACCTTCGAGGCTTCTTAACTCTGGAGATTCTGACCAGTTGTGGTGAGGAAGAGAGAATCTGAGGCCTATTTTCAGCTGCACTGGCAAATTGCGTGGCGAGAGTTGCGTGGCCAGCATTGACATTTGTGGTGGTTCTCATCCGTTTCCGAGGACGGCGGAAGTTCCATCTTGGGAGTTCAACTGAATTATGATACTGTATGATACTGACCAATTAACACTGATCGGAGTCTTCGTTTTCCAACAAATTCTCGATCTTTACAGAATATGCTTTATACAGCATATTCTATAAAGATCTTGAAACAGTTCTGCGAATAATTCTCAAACGTGATGAGGGCGCCGTGAGTCATGTTTTCAACGACACCCACCGCAATTGGGCACTATTTATTATCGTTATATCTTGCATTCGATGGTGTAATTGCGTAGAGCGCCCGGTCAGAAAGAACTGCGTTGCGAGTCCCGCCTGGTGCCGGAGTTTTGATCGCAGCAAAACATCGTTGTAACTGCATCCAGCTTCGATACCAGCCACTTAAGGCCTAAGAAAGCTGCCTCCACGATAACCCCCAGGGGTATCGTTATCCCATCAAGACTGAAGCAGGAGTTTTCTTATCCTTTCGTATTATATCATAAAAGGCGATGAAACACTACCCTCTTCAACGGCTGAAAACCGCAGGTCATTTCATTCCAACTCCGCTCTCAAACCGCCTCCACGATAACCCCAGGAGTTGGTTGCGTGGCGTATTTCACAGCGGATAGATTAACGCGACCTCTATATCTTTAGTATACTACGCACTGTCATGACAATTGGACTCTACATGATCGCAAAAAATCGATCCCTGTTGGAATACATTCCCTTTTGGAATGCGCCATGCATTCTACCCTACGCGATATCGTGAAGGCAATTTAGTCATGTATTTGGACGACACTAGCGGTTTCCGGCCGATTGACAGCTCAGTGTTCCGTCCGTCCTAGAAAAATCTGGTACCGATCCCGAAGGAATGGAATGCTTGCTAAGCCTGAGAATAAAATCCTAACCAGGAGGATTGGCCTAAGCCTAAGCCTCCTCCGACCACACCACTATTCGCCCTCTTTCTAAAGGTGAATTGTGATTTCGGAGAAGGCAAAGAAAGCGCGAGTGAATGCGGACCTGATGGAATAGCCTAAGTGGGAGCAATTCTCTTCTTCACCCTTGGATAACCACCGCAGCTGTACAGCATGAGAAGAATGAAAGTAAAACGTTTTGGAGCACGCTTTAGCTCAAAAACATGCCATCGTCACCTTTGAATTCAGTTGGAGTCGGTTGGTTTCACTGCGGGATCCTTTGCATACTTTCTTGCGTAGGGGTGGTTGCCCAATCTCATGGACAGCCTCCTCTATCTTCCCTGGCGCGGTAATTATTGGAAAACGCGTTGGGACGGCGAAGCTAGGTCGGCCATATGGGCACCGATGTTGTGACCCATTGCTCCTGCAGCCTTTTTGTGTCGTTCTCTCCACTTTTCGTACTTTTCGCTGTGGGAAACCCGCTGCAACCAGCTGTTCAAACACTCCTACCATCTCCGCATGTGTTCATATAGTTCATTAGTTTCAACTGAGTATTCCGCGGCTCCTTTTTTTCCACGCTATTCGCTTTTTTTCCGCTGGATTCAGCGCCCTGTGCATGCACTATAGGCCGACCTGCAAGAAAATTAGCTACCAACCACGTCAGTGACGTTCAGAAAATTGTGGCAATTTCGGGAGCCCAGGGGACGTTGACGACTCACGTAGGAAGAGGCTTGTGGAAAAGTGCACTTGGCGAGCACGTTAGCTCGTTGACTGCGGCGAATCTGAGACTTCAGGCTTTTGCCTCTCCAAGTCGGAGATGAAGGCGAGTTCACCACGTGGTTCCTAAGTGCGGGAAAAACTCGCCTTCTGCGGTATCCTCTACGTGCCGAGACCGGTCGTCGGTACCACTTCGGGAGGTAGGCGCTCCATCATGAACCATCTGCGACCATTTCCAATCCGAGGTCCATTAACTACGGCCAGGTTGCCTCAGAATGTGAGCATGCCTCACCTTGAGAGACAAAGAGGGAGAAGAGAGAAAGAGTAAGCTACAATTGTGAGTTTTTTATGAAAAAATTCCAAAGATTTTCTTAGGGTGCCTAGCTTCATAACGCTATATCTTAGGCCTCTGGCGCTTGTTCCCACAAGCGATTAAATTTGTTTGCAATTTTAAGGTTATACACTTTCGAGCCGCACATGATTTTAATTTGTGCAACGTATTGAAAAGATGGATTGTAATAAAAATCATTTTATAGTAGCCATGTTCGACTCTCCTTGAACCTCGGCATGGTAGAATCTGTCTGTAGAGTTGCTGAGCTCTTCACGAGGTTGGTAAACGGCTTTATTGGTGGCTAACGTTTCGGCTGGATCGCCTTCTTCAGAGCCTGAAAGGGTCAAGTCAATTAGGAGTTACCCCACCAAACATCTCTTCAACCTTACAAAATTCAATGTCAAATTTTTGGAAGCCTGAACAAAGGAGAGAATCCGAGTATCGTACCTCACCACAGTCCACTGAAGGACCAAAGGAAGCCTTACAGGGTAAGCAGGGGTACGGGACAGCACCTACCCCAGATTAGAATGCGAGACTGAGGTAGGGCTTGAGTTCGCGCGTTATATACAGGCATTCCCCCTTCCGGTTGACCTTGGGACCTCTGGAATAGATCCAGAACGCCTCAAGGGCTTTGCGCGCCGACGTTTGAACCTCGTGTCCCAGAATCCTCACCTCAACTCCAAAATCCTCCCCTCCATGAGAATTGATCCTGTGGTAGCCTAGGGCAGTGGATGCCCTATGCTTTTGCCATCCAGATGCTCCTTTATCCTCACGTGCAGAGGACGGCCAGTTTCGCCGATGAACTCCTCGCTACACGCTTGACAGGAGATCAGGTAGACTACACCCGATACGGTGCAGTCATCTTCCTTCCCCCTGGGCAAACCGCACAATTGGGGGTCCCACAAATGCGGTCATATAGTCGATTGCGGACCAACCTGGTCTTAAGGTCGTTCGATAGAGCTTTTCGTGTTGAACCTAACGGTGTTATTGCGAGTGTTGAAAACTCCGCCGCCCTAAAATGGCAGCTGGTGCTAAGGCAGTTTAATCAGCTGGGGAGCTGTGAGCATGTCGTCGTAAAGAACCTTTAGCGTTCTGCTCACCTGCGCATTTGTAGGCCGTTAGCTCTCTGCGGCTTCTCGAAGGGGTCGACTGAAATTGGAAAAAATCGTGTCACACAAGATTAACCTGCATTTTCGTACTGGTGTAATTTTGTCCAGTCATAAGCGACATTGCTGTATTTTAGCGCGCTGCTAGGACCTTTTGCTGCCTACAAAATCCACAAGCAGCAACCGGAAAGGTTCAAACGTGACAGAGTTATCGCACTCAGAACACGTCCGCGCGTGCAATTCAGCACAACGGTTGATGTTCTCCCCGCTCTTACTCGCCATATTATGGTTCCCTACTCACAATAGCACCATTCAATTCAGCATGAAAAGCTCTATCGAACGAAAGAGTGGCCGAATTCAAAGATATTGATTTTCAATGACGTCAACCTCCGTCTGCCGCGGCCTCAGAAAACTGTAAGGCGGCCTCGTCCTCGATGCAAATCTGTCAAAAAAATCGATGTTTCCAAAGTTGGTCAAAACTGATACAGTTCGATAGCGCTTTTTATACTGAACAGAACGATGCCATTGCGAGTGTCGAAAACTCAAATCTGGACGAGTAAGAGAGCAAGAAACTCTAACCGCTATCTTCCGCCGCTTTAAGCTGGCAGCTGAGGCTAAGGCAGTTTAGGAAGCTGAGGAGTTCTGAGCACGTCATCAAGAAGTACCTTAGGAGCTGTGTCTGCACACGCATTTGAAGGCCGTTTGCTCGCCGGGTCTTCCCGTAATGGTCCACTGAATTCGAAAAAAAAATGCGTCACACAGGCCTCACCTGCATTTTCGCTTCCCTGTAACATTGCCTATTCCTAAGCTACACCGTTCTACTTCAACGTGCCAGTAGACCGTTTTACGGCCTACAAGACCCACGAGTTGCAGCTGAAACAGTTTGAACTTGAAAGAGTTATTGCGCTACGAACTCGCCTCTGCGTGCAATTTGCAAGCGGTCGCCCCCTCGATTGAAAGGATCGATTCTATATGCATTGTTCACGGCGCACTCCAAAGGCTAGCTGGACAGCATTAGAGCAAATTCTTAGTAGGGCGGCTGGCGATTGAACTCTTTAAACGCTCACTCTACCAGTTGTCGAACGCACTCGATTGATAGGTTCATCTGTATACGCATTGTACATGGCGCGCACTTAAGTCTCGCTGGGACAGACTGAAGCAATTCTCAAGTAGGGCGGCAGGTAATTTCTTATAAAATTCTCAAACAGTGCAGGATAGTCTTGAAGGCTTTACATTTTCCATGAAGCGAAGGTAGAAACCCAGTGGACATGCTTCCGCCCATTCGATTGATAGGTTCGATCCTATATGCATTGTGCACGGCGCACTCTCTGAGCATTCCGGGCATGGCAGAGCACTGACAACGCACGTCATGCTTGAGATACTCCGAAAACACTGCATGTCCCATGCACTTCCTGGAAAATAAGGTGCTCTAATCGCAAAAGCCTGCTGCAGTTATATTTTTTAGGCCAGCCACGGCGAAAACGCGGTGTTCTTATAAAGTTTTATATATGTTTGTGTAGATCTCGAAGTGACGAATCGAATGGTGCCAACAGTTTCTCAAACAACTTAAAATTAAAAGAGTTATGAGCATGCGACGGTTTGCGACGGATTTTTCCGTCGCAAACCGTCTTTTTGACCGCGCGACGCGGGCGGTATTGTAGGTTAGTGGTGCTCCAAGATCTGGCGAGCCACGCAAGTGGAGGGACGTTATTAGGTGTGTCGGAGCACTTGTATAAAATATATGGTTGTGGACACTTTGAACGACACCATTCTTCCAATGCGGCGAACATCGATGTAAGTGTGCGACGAAACTGGTCGCGATTGGAATCAGCTGTTTGATGAACATGAAAAATACAGATGAGAGATGTTCGCTGCGATCTTCAGCATTCCGAAGAAACCTTCCGTTTAAAGGTATTGCCGACCTGTGACCCCTCACTTCTTTGACCTTTGGTTGCGGAGGTTTCCGGTGAACTCTCTCCCGCTCTGAATATCAGAGCGCTTCATATAGCAAAATGGCAATGATAAATTACGGCGACAATCAACCTCTTTCGGGTTGCGTCATGCATTATATTTCCAGGGGATATTGCGGAGGGAGGCGGCATGACTGCGCGTTTCGCCTTTACAATGACTTCGCAGTAGCAGCCAATGGACAAGTCACCGCTTTACCCTTCCCAACAAGTCTAGTGCCTACTCACTGACTACCCTTTGACTGACTTTTAAGAGGCTCCATTTGGCTGAAATACTTTCTCAGTATCAAATAAGTCAATGAGTACTAAGTGATGAACACATGAAACCCGGTTGAAATCGAATGCGTGGTGCTTCCCACAACCGGGTAGAAGTACCAAATTTTTACGGCGTATGCCATAAGAACGTAACATTTTCATTCCCTGCCTTCTACAAACTTCTAGTAGCTGAGGGCTTTGTTGAATGTTAAAGCTTAATATTACTTCTCAACTGTCTATGGGGCAGCTTACCATTCTTATCGTTCACTGACTACAGAGGGATAATCGCTAAAGCGCTCTAATCGTAAGTTTAGAGCAAGAATGCGTGTGCCATCGTCAAACTATTAAGGCACTCTGACACCTTAACTACATGCGCAACCACACAACTTTCTTGGAAATTGTAATGTATTAGCACTCAACGGATGAAGGCGACAGGGGACCGCAACAACGATAGTATATTCCAGATCATAATGACTTTTTAGTAAGTACCGCATGTACAGGGTGGCCCATAAATCTTGCAACAAAAGGTTAGGCTATAAAAAGGATAGGAATGCACCAAATTTGGTGCAATTCAAAACACTATTTGCCCATAGTTTGCAGATTATGGTGGAGAGGTACATATTCATTAGGGACCATCATGGACTGGTAAAATCCCTGAGATGGTGTGGGTAGCTTTGCAGCTCGTGTCGCAGCGCCTCTTACGGAATCATTCCCTTTCCTTGTTCGAAGAAGATATTGCACAAATGTTTTATGTCATATAGAGCTAAACAGTTTCTCTTAGAATCTGAAATTACGGGAATTCTACAGCTAGTCTTTTGCAGGTATGACGTTCAGCAGGTGTATGGAGAACAGCTATGCACCACGTTCTTTTCTTTTTGCTACTAGAACAATCATTTTACCGAAATGTGCATTCCGCGCGCGATTGAGTCCTGAAAGTATGGTATTATATTTTTGTGCTTATCGCACAAACATTTTTATTGATTGTCACTTTTTTTAACAGAAAAACCTAGGCTGTGAGGAGAGACATGCTGGAAAATAGCAGCTACTGTAGCCTTTTTTGCATATAACCACACTCCCTAGAGGTGGCATTAAGCGCACTATTGACCTTTCTGAGATCGCTTAGCATTCTGAGAAAACTTTCACCAAATGAAAACTGGCTGAATACCCAGTCTGATCGACGCGCTCCAACTGCGATTACAAATTTTTCTTTGTACTCTCTTCTCCTCATAGCTGTGCCTTCGCCTCACTTGTGGGCTTGTAGAGTTCTCCTTGCAGTTTTCTTAAAACTACACATTGCCTAATAACATATTACACACACGGCTGGATATTGCATTTGTACCAGCTCGTTGCCGCATCGTGTATGATTAGAAAATTAATAGCGTTCTCCTGTTGTAATTCAGAACCATTGATCTAATGTTCTCTCCTAAGAATGCTCTGAATTTTAATATAACATACTATAACATAATGCGGAATGATACACCACCAATTTTCAGAAATTTTGGCAGTTCAGGATGGGAGCGCTCCGCCGCGGACTCATTGGATTGGTTTTGCGTGAGAGCACACTACTTTCTCATAATAGTGGTTACAACCATGCTACTTGCAAGGAGTATGGCACTGGGATATGCTACATAACAGTTGCCATGCGGTTTTATGCATATGAAACAAGAAAAAAGTCCTAACAAGGTCGCCTAACATTGCTGCAGGACTTACGGTTCATCATGTACCTGCCTTCCTAATGCCAAAGTGATTGATAGTGATCAAGATGAAGAATCAATTTAAGGAGAGCAAAAGACGCTTGTGCAATGCCTGCTGAAGCTAAACAGCAACAACAAGAAAACTGGGAAACATCCTTATTGAACGGGCCGAATCAATGATCAAGATGTAAGACCGCCATCTTTTTTATATAAAAGAAGCGGTTGCTAATGCGGAGGTGGTTGTGAGTGTTACAGCGAAGAACTGTTAAGAAGCAAGAACAGAATATCACTCTCTGTTCGAACTGCTCGCCTTTCGTTGTGATGATGCAGCAGTGATTTTTGTGTAGAAGATGACATGAGATAATCCACTTGACTTCAGTGGAGTTAACTGCTAGCTCTACCCCAGCGCTGACTTTGAAGGAAAGAATCGTACCGTGTAAATTATTTTTATTGCCGAATTATAGAGCAGGTCTCGCACTAAAGAAGACTGCCTAGGCTATGTGCTTAGACGCAGGATTTTTAGCGCGCTCAGCAAAATTGTTCTGGAGTACATCCGCGAAGCTCCAGTTCTCATCTCATCCAAAACGCTTTGCTTGAAGCGCAAGCTAACAATTTAAAGATTGACCATTCATTTTGTAATGACATGATATTTGCAAATTGCTGCTGTAAATCTGTCGCTCAGGTGCGATTTCTAACATTCTTACAATGTTGAAAACTTGTGCACGCGTTTATGGCGCACACTGCACTTTGATCCTATCGCACAGTTAAAGCTGACGTGTGTCTTCTGAAAACGACTTGAAATTTGTAGCAATAAGCATGAGACCCTCCGCAAAATTCCAGGCTGAGTTCACTGATGCTCTCGGATTCAGACCGAAATTCAATTATCTGAAAAGCTCACTCCAAAAATCTCCTTCCGTGATGATTACTGTCAACAAAGAAAAATCCCTCGGCTTACCCGCGTCGGCTCAGACCTCTCTCTTATTTTTGATAGAAATCAAGGGGAACCAGCAGTAATCCCTTGTTGTGCGATTTCGTTGCGGATCATTCGGATCACGTCGACTAACTGGAGCCGAGCGCACGCGGCCGATTGTCCCGCTGTTTGCATTCTGCGCGTTTCGGTGTCGTTGGCGCCGCGTCAAGGGCGGCAATAAGGGCTCCGGGGCGGGCTCATTGCCCTACTAACTGCAGCGAACAAACGCCGTCAGGACGTCGTCGGCAGGTCCTTCTCCTGTCCCTGAAGAGAGCATTCGGGCGTCTGCACGACCTCCAGCCACGGTGCCGCTCGTCTCACTTTCTCACGTGCATCGCGTGGGTGTCGACGAAAGCGGCTAATCGGCAATTCAAATTCTTCCTTCGGAATCCAGCCATTACCCTGACGAATGGCCAGTTAACAGGGATCGACACCCACGCTTTGTAGATTACTAGAAGGGCAAGTGACTCGAGCGACGCTAAAAAGCCTAGAGTTTAGAAACCCACCTTGCAGCTTTCTCGTGCCGATTTCAGCTTTTTTGCTCATCATTCCGTCACCGATTACCCATCAGTTATGCTGGTTGTTTCGTTGATTTTTATATGCTAACGATGTCGATTACTGTTAGATTTGTACCAAATCACAAGCAATTGTTGCGCTTTTCGTAGCTCAGTGCACCCACTTTCCTTCTTTCAATCTTTCGCTCTCACACTTCAAGTCCTGTACCTGCATTTGGCTGCTTTCTGTGAACTATATTGCCAAAGTGGTCAGCAAGTCGTTGGCAAAACATCTGGTGATACATTGAAAAATCTCCTTCCTAATCACATAGAGGCACACGAACGGTTTTTAATATCCACACTGATGCTGACGCAGTATTAGGGATTAGTCACTTTTCACCTTCCAAGGATACGGAAATTTGTTTGAGTTAGCCATTCCAACTAGGAAATGAGGTAGACGACCAACATACTATGTCATTCAGGAAGCCTGTCTCGAACTCTCGAACTCGAGCTTGTGGTCCTTCACAGAATACTGTTTACGTAATTGAGCGTGTGGACTTTCGCTGCCCTTCCGATGCACTCCCACCGAACGATGGTGTCAGTGGAACAAGCGTTGTTTCGCTCGTCACTTCACTGCTCAGCCTCAAAAGGATAAAGGGATAGCGGATGGCGTTACTCTATGGTATGCGTCACACATTCTACCTTTGCAGCTCTCGCGGAGGTATCTTGAATGCTTATTTGGCTCATAAAATGACTTGCGATGGCTAGCCGATGAGCAAGTCAGTAGCTTATCCTTCCCAGACAAGCCTGATACGAAGTCATCTACCCAGAGGGATGGAAGGCTTGGCTGGTAGATCCGAACCTGGTTCGGGGCACGCGACGGGCGCACCTCCCACAGCTCTACGCGCTCCTTTACAGCTAGTACAAGTTCATTTTCTTCACTGCGGCGAGAATAGCTGGTCAGAATGCAGGAGCGAAGCGAGATTTCATTCTTTTTTGATTATTTCATCTTTCTTTTTCATCTCTTTCCTTTAGCATACTTTTCCCTTTCCACTCACAAGCTGCAGTTGCAACCATTTATTAATCAAAACACGGTCATTTTCGAGCATCCATACAAGCCTACTAAACTGGTTGTTGTCGCTTCTCTGGGCATTGTAGTTGATTTAATCCCGAAGTTCTAAAATAGTTGTAAGGACAAATATGCGTTCATTGAAAAGGACCTGAGTTAGTATGAAACCACGACATGAGCGAAAGTTGGTTAGCCAACGAAGTCAACTATCACACCTAGTGCCACACGTGTCTGGGAAGGACAAATCACTGACTTGTCCATCGGCTTGCCACCGCCAGTACTGTAGAGGCTAGATAGGCGCTCAAACTATCTCAGCGATTTTCCGAAAAACTGTTTACAGTGTGTGGCTCATCCCAGTCCTTGTTCAGTAGCGCCGATTTACATCATTTGTTGTTAAACGAACTTAAAATTCAGATTTAGCGCAAAGGGGCTCGAGGAAAAAGACAACAACTCATAACATGGCATTGTGCACAATTTGTCCGATTTATAGTTAACAGGACCCAGCAAAGTTCGGTGCTAAATGCGCTGCGCACTACCTGCTTATGTCGGACAGTATTCTTGTGCTGCAGAAAATGCGAGCTTCGTATTACGGCCCTATTGTCAGTGCTAAGGTGAATCTACATAATGTCGGCGTCGTCGCGAAATGGTAATCCATCTCTGGGAAAATGGCTTGCACGGCGAAATAAATTCCGATGTTAGGCACATTTGTCTCCTTTGTGTCCGGTGCATTCTCGCTCATATTCCTCTGTCCTATACCTGCTGCTGATCTTTAGTACACGAGAAGCGGCATGGCGCGTAACGGGATATGATGGTTCGTAGGGTTTTTCCACATCCTAAAAAGATTCGCCACGACCAATCAAGCTTTCCGTGTAAGATGACAACGAAAAGGTTACCAGAAGAAGATCAGCAGTTTCTTTGGTACTATTGTACTTTCACGGCTCCAGAAGTCGAAACTGTTTCCGCGTACTCTTCGTCCAGGGTGAATTGTGGATGCGCAGCCAAAATTCGTTATCCCTTAGCCTAAATTTAGGTTCGCACCTCCTTTTTTACTCGAAGGACCGGTTCTGAATTCTTGATGTTTTCCAAGAAGCATACCTTGTCATCCTCGTTAAACCAATATAAGAGGCTCGTTGATAGTTATTTCAAGACTCCATAATTCTCCGTTTCTTCCATTTTATGATTATTATCACTGTGTTTTGCCGCTATTTATGTTTCTTTTGTCGTGTGTTGTCGTCAACTTATAAATAAATAAAAATGATATTGAATTAATATGAATTATAATTTGCATAATTTGAGAACTTCGATCGCTTACTTATGTTAGTTACGGCAGTTAAGGGAGTGAGGGTTGAGAGTGTCAATCATTGATTTCGTACAAACTTCGCCCAAGGAGGTCATTTAAGGGGCTGATCACTTAAATGAGGTCTGCTTTTGAAATTCGGTCAATTACGGTAGGTAACTAAATTTGTAAGGGGTCAGGATCAACACTAATAACGAACCTCGCCACCCTGATTTTCCGATTACTACCGTAACCCAGCCTAATAGATCGAAATTTCAAAAAAGAACTTCATATAATTGATCAGCGCCTTAAACAATCCCTGACTCGAAATCTTCTGTCGACCTATGTAGTCGTCGAGGACAATATTGGCATTCATTTTCCATGTATGTTTCGTGCCGTTATAGGATTCTGCTCCTTGCGACATTTCACGCGTCCCTACAAGACAAGAGGCAAAGACGGCCACCAATTTCGCGTCTGTCTGGGAGGCATGCAGTACGGGAGTACTAACAAGGGAACTGTCTGAACGGTACGCCGGAACGGCAAGAACGAGTACTATAGGGAGAATCCCCGTCCTCCAAATAGTAAGAGAACATGATTGTTTTTGCCGAATCCTTGAGGCAAACGAGTACGAGGGTGTAATGGTTAAGGGTCCGTAGAGAGAGCTCTTCACGGCATCGCAAGATCCCGGTGTCGTGGACTGGGTGGCGCAGTGGTAGTGGGCCACGCCTCATGTTGGCGAGGTCGAGGGTTTGGTTCCCATGCTACGCTGCATTTTTGTACTTTTGCCATAGTATCGGATTTTCATAGAGATTTCCATACCTGAACTTGTTTTTGGAGTTTGCTAGGGTAAGATGTTTTTATTACTTACTATTTGTCGACATCTCGTAATTCACCAGCAATGTCCGAAATATTCCAAACGCGATTATATATGAAATATTTATGAAATAACTTCACCACTAATTATACACAGGCACAAAGTGCATAAAACAGTAAGACTGATCACAGTAGGGGCAACGTATGAAGGCTACAGTTTCTTCACATCCTGACTCATCACATGGGCCGAGGTCTTCCGGGAATGCCATTCCACTCGGGTTTTCGAAGCAACCAAGATGTTGGTGATGATGATGTTGGTGGTGATGCTTCATTTTCATTTTTTCAAAGACATCTAAAGCAGTGGCTAGTACTTTCTCAGGTGCGAATTGCTTCACAGTTCCTACCCAGTGGTACTCCGCTGCAACCCAAGCCTGGAATCGCGATACAGTCCACTTTCCCCAGTTCTCAAACTTGTATAGTATAACAATTCTAGTACAGCCAAACCTTCTCCTCGGAAACGATCTGTCCTCCCGAAAACGTAATAGTGCCTTCACTGGTTAGTGGGGTCGTGACTCCGGCACACTCCTCTTCTGGTTGAAACTCTTGGTCCTCTTCTTCCACTACCTCCAACTTCTCCACTTCGTCGATTTCCAGCTGTCGCAGTTCGAAATCCTGTGGGATACTTGCTATCCTTTCCGCCAGCTTCATCTCGTCTCTCGAAGGGACAGCATCCAGTGGAGATCCGAACTTCAGTGTCAGTAGGTGAATGACCACTCGGTGGTTAGCGGACATTGTAGAGTCAGTGTTGGCGGAAGCAGCTTGCATAACCGCGCGACTTTGTAAGCATAACAGAGGCGAGAATATTGATCGAGTTGGTAGGTCAAGTTGAAGATCATGTGGTCCCCTCCTACACTGTGAGTACACTGGTGGCACTCACCTCGCAGACACTAATAAATCGCATTTGAAGCATTTTTCTGGCATTCTGCCGCTGTTTCATGTTGTTCCTGCGTCAAAATTTCTTACATTGACAATGAGAACAATTTATTGGAGTAAAAGTTTCATATAAAATCGCTTCGGACATTGCTGGTGGATTACGAGATGTCGACAAATAATAGGTAATAAAAACACCTTACCGTAGCAAACTCCAAAAACAAGTTCAGATATGGAAATCTCTATGGAAATCCGATACTATGGGAAAAGTGCAAAAACGCAGCGCAGCATGGGACCCGATCCCTCGACCTCACGAACTTGAGGCGCCCCATCTACCACTGTACCACCCAAACCACGACACCAGGTTCTTGCGCCGCCGTGAAGAGCTCGCTCTGCGGACCCTTAACCATTACATCCTCGTACTCGTTTGCCTCAAGGATTCGGCAAAAACAAATCATGTTCTGTTACTATTTGGAGGACGGGAATTCTCCCTATAGTACTCGTTCTTGCCGTTCCGGCGTACCGTTCAGATAGTTCCCTTGTAAAGCATGTAGAGAGTGAAGAAGGTGCCGGTGTGAAATCATAAAAGAAGTATTCCAGATAATGAGTGGAGAAAGACAGTGCAGAAAACACCAATCAGAAGCGTAGATATTTTTCGCTTCCGTAAAATGGAAGTGTAGAGGGAGAAGTAAATTTTGTAATTTCGTTTTGCATCAAAATTTGTTTATATTTACAATTTAGCCTAGGTGTGCAATTTCGCACTACCGCCGTACTGAAAGCGGTAGTCGTCCAGTCTGAGGTGCAAAGGCTTGGTTTCGATTCATTACATCTATTTATATACCTGCTGCGAAACTTCTTCTAAACTTTCTGCTCCTAGGTGCAGCTCTCTCTCTCTCTCTCGTACCCATGTTATGCTGAGAACACCTGCACGGTCTCTAGAACTCTTGATGCACCAGTGCAGTATTGTTTTCTTGTCGGTGTTACATGGCACTGCTCTCACAGCTGCTGCACTCATGTATTTTTTATCCGCTTCAGTCATTCCCAACAGCTATTCTCCATAAACATACTGAAGACAATCGCGTAGGACACGTGTAGGACACGCGCGCGAGCTATGGGCCACCGGTGGCTCATAATGTTCCTCGCGGACCACTTTTTTGTTTTGCGTGTTTTTTTTTTTACCGAACTTCGACCAGAGGGGTATTTGAGGTGCTGACCACGAATCCGACATCCGTTTTTGGTATTGCGGTGAAGTACCGTAGGTTACGGTAGGTACGGGTAATTGCCGACAGCCTGTACCTCGCAGTACCTACTTACCCTAGTCCACCGTAATACCAGAAACGGATGTCGGATTCGTGATCAGCATCACAAATAACCCCATAGGCGAAGTTTGGGCGAAATCGGTGACCATGACTCCGACAGCCTTACTCACCCGTACTTACCGTAACCTACCGCAATCTGCCTAAATTTCGAAAAAGGATGTCAGATTCGTGATCGGCACCCCTAATAACCTCATTGGGTAAAGTTTGGGTGAAAAACACTGGCTTGAATTGATTTGATTGTAGAATTGATGTTCTTCCTAGTAGAAATTTTTAACTCGATTTATCTATTGAAAGCAAGGACAGTTTTCTTTCTTATTCCTGTTGGACATTCTCCTATCACAAGTGATTAGGGACAGAAAAAAGATCTCTAAAAAACCGACGGCAGCAGTACAAAAAATAGCGCGAAAAGCTATGAGCCACCGGTGGCTCATATTGTGTTAAACACATCGTGGCTATTTTACTATTTCACAGGTGTGGGTACAATGCCTTGTTTGGTGTTTTCTCCATGTTTCCTGGAAATACTCATAAAACACTGGAGCTATCTGTCCCCGAAGTCTGTCAGTATGAGTACATGAACGATTTTTAGCTATTATATTCATTTGTTCAATGCAAAGGCAAGAGTCTATTGTAATCAAACTTGCAGAAAAAACAACTCTAGAATTTCTGTAACAAATATATATGAAACCAGCATTCGATCACAACAGTGCATCATCACTGGCATATCGTGCTTTCAGCACCAGAGACTCCTTCTACATACGAGTTTGAACAGAGAGTTCCCCAGATCTTCGTGCTTTCGAAGCAACAGGTTGAATTATTTTAGAGCTTCGTAAGCTAGAAACTCCGACTTGGAGCACGATTTGGCAATCGAGACCCCATGTTCTAGTTTTCCTCTTACAGATTTTGCCAGTATTCTATCGAAGAAGTTCGCTGGATTTGGAGCTAGCTTACCAGCGAGGATTCTCCACATCGTTGCAATATCGGCAGTTGTTCTTCTGATCTCAAGTGAAGGGAGACCGAAAAGCTTGGCATGGCGATTAATGAAGGATCTGTTTATGTTTCTATCGATCTCTTTCATAGCGAATTTACGTGGGATGTTGTATTGATTGTAGTGAATCTCTCACCAGGGAGAGATTCAGAGATTTTTCTGCTGCCGCTTCTCTATCCACTGCGCCACGAATGTTCTGCCGCCAGCGGCGTTTGTAGCCTGCAATTTATCGGGAGTGTGGGTTTTCAATCAATTGAGGAGCTGTATCCTGTGGGCGGAGTCGGAGGAGGCGCCCACTGTCGCGTGCACCCGATACTAGGTCCCTGGTTCGGATTTCCCGCGCTGAATTGTTCATCGGCTGGCCACCGCAAGTCATTGTAGGGCCAAATACGCATCCATATCGCCTCCACGACATCCCGTAGAAGTAGAATGCGCTGGCGCATCCCAAAGTGATTGAATAACGCCGCCCTTTATCCTTTATCCTGTGGGCGTAATTATCTCCAGCAAGCAAGGCGGCCTCCGCGGCGGGTATAAAGTCACCGAACAACCTTTTTTTAGAAACTACGAAATAATGCTTAATTCTGTGAAAAGCTGACCTCACGGAGATTCCAAATATCGTTTGAAGAAAGCTACCAAAAATCCACTTAAACCATGGTAAGTAGGTCAGATTAAACGCCACATCAACACTGTCTCGGTTTTCGAGATCTCCTCGGTGACGCGATTTCAAACATGTAGTCAGCTTTTCAGTAAACTCACTGCGAACGATTCCGACGCTTTGCGACGCTCCTGCCCTCCGACGCGAAATGCGACACTAGTTACGAGCGGCATTGTATTAGGTTGTCCCATAAGTCCCCGCCGTTTTTTTTCCAACGATTCACTGCAGATTTCGCTTCGAAACAGAATGATTTGCTCTATCAGAACGTTTATTGCATTTCTTTTTTCATCATGAATTTTGTCAATTTTTAGGTCGTTAAAGTGAAAAGTGAAAAGGTGAAAAAGTAGCCATTTGCGCACTTGTTCTCTCCGCTTAGGTTTGTAATTTTTTGCGCAGTTTTTTATAGCACTTGGAAGACAATGTTTTGTACTACAAGAATATGTGTTGGTCCTATTTTCTCACCTGTCCTTTATTGATTTTTAGGCCATCAAATTGGGAATTCCGACTTTTCCGTCCGAATTTTTACCAAAACTCCGGTTCTGTGGTTGGACTTTTTTGCTTGGTGTTATATGTCGTTTGGAGGAGAATGTCTTGCTCAGTAAGAATTTGTGTCGCGTTTATTGGCTCACGCTGATTTCTGTCGAATATCAACAACTGAAGAAGGAGAAGGAGTTGTTGGTGAAGACGATTTTTCTCTTTTTGTTGATATTCAAAAGAAATCAATAAACGCGACACATATTCTTATAGAGCAAGACATTCTCTTTCGAATGACATATAACACCAACCCAAAAAGTCCAACCACAGAGCAGGAGCTGTCGGCAAAAATAACCATCCTCCTTCGGAATTCTCAATTTGATGGCCTAAAAATCAATAAAGGACAAATGGGCAAATAGCACTATCACATATTCTTGAAGTGCAGAACGTTGTCTCCCAAATGCTCGAAAAAACTGCGCAAAAAAATACAAATCTAAGCGGAGAGAACAAGTGCGCAAATGGCTACTTTTTCACTTTTTCACTTTTCACTTCAACGACCTAAAAATTGACAAAATTCATGATGAAGAAAGAAATGCAATACGCTCTGATAGAGCAAATCATTCTCTTTCGAAAGCTATGCAGCGCTATGCAGGAGACCGCCGGCGAAATCTGCGGTGAATCGTTGAAAAAACGGCGAAGACTTATGGGACAACCTAATAGTTGAGTTCGGCCTCTGTGATTACGAGACTCTGGGCGCAAGCGGAGCGCTATGTGGCAAGGTGCACTACTCCGTTGCTCGGTGTGCGCTGCAGACATGGACATATTCCTGGAAGCGTTCGGAGCTGCATCCGAGTTGTACATGCATCTCGCCTCAACCTGCTACTGCTACCTGGTATCCTTCTCCTTGTGAGAAATGAGTTCGTTATAATAATCAGCTTCGTTTTTAATCACTGATCTGTCTCGTTTTCTTCCTTTCCTACTTCGCGTCTTTCACCACTCGTCGCGTTCGTGTTTCTCGGAGGTGTTTGAGAACAATATCTGCTATTTCAGAGACACGGCACGTGATGTGTCGGCCATAAATATCCTGCAGACGAAGGCGTATCTAATTTACGTTACCATACCAATGCCAATCTTCTGCCTTTCTGCTGCTATGCACGACAGATGTTGGCTACGAGAGGACTACTTTCAAGTCACAATTTTTGAGAAGAGAATTTAGGCCTCCTTATACGGTTGTTGTCTTCGTGGTGAGTTTCCTTAAATGGTGAGAGAATGGCTGAAAACTGCGCAGAAAATCGAAGCAAATCAGTTGAAGATTGTACCACAAATGACTGTTTAATTTTTAAATTTATTACTGATCTGTTTGCCGTCTCTACGTGTCAATTCCTGGGCACTTGTAGAAGTCTCAAACGAGAGCAATCTTTCTCTTCTGGCGTCTGTCTAGCTTTGCACGACAATTTAGAGACATGCGTTGGACAGATTTTCAAATGTGCTGGAGAAAATTGCTGTTTTCATCGTGTCGTAATTACGTAGAAGTGATATCAGAAGCGACTTGTTATTAATCCTAAGCAGCATCAGACCACGCTCGCCCATCCTCAAAGGAAACTCGTTCAGTGCAATTCCATGAAAACGGCAGGACCTTCGTCTATGCCTCTTCCGCTCCTGTGAGGTGAGACCGGTCAGGCAGAATCTGGGCAGCTCGAAAATGTGTGCTGGATGATTGAAGCAGGATAGCACTTTGATTGACGATAAACAACGTTAACAGCGGACATGATTGAAGCAGATTCACAATGCTATGTACTTCCTTTTTAACGTGTGGTCAAAGTTCTGACGGATCATTGAATATACTTGAGATTTATGGAGAAATAATATCAAACCTCAATGGTTTGTTTCGCCACCTCCCTTCGGATAAACCGTTTTTATTATAACACCTCCTCGGTGGCTCATCAGTGAAGAAGGAGGTGTTATAATTTTATTCTTATATTTTCATGTTTTTAGATTTTTACTTTTTAATTTTAATTTTAATTATTATTTTTTATTTTTATTATATTTTTATTATATTTTATTTTATTTTGTATTGTATTGTTTTTATTTTATTTTATTTTATTTTATTTTATTTTTAAATACGCATTTTTTATTCTTTAAATATTCTTTAAATATTTGTTGTCAATAATAGAATTTTTTTGAACAGAACAGAACAGATTTATTAAGCCAAAAGTGACACAAAATATTACAAAAGTTTACAGCAAAAGATGGCTTTTTTTGTTATCTTCAAAAGTGATGTCTTCGGAGATTTGAATGACGTGGAAAGTGCTCTATTCTCATGGCGAATTAGAATCTCATTTTCTGAAAACTTGCTATATATTTAGAACAAAATATTGTCTACTCTCACAAAAAAGCTATATTGCAGTTAATTTCAGAAATATCCTTTCTCTTTAAGAAAACATTCTAACTTGTAGTTGAATGTTTTTAGTGAAGAATTGAGGATTGACACAGAAAGCTCATTCCAGGTTTTCACGATACGAGTCAAAAAAGATTCTTGAAAATTTTTTGAGTGAGGTTTTTGAGGTTGAATTCTAAGATTGTGCCCTCTTGTAATCCCGTTAAATGAGGAAAAAGTGAAGAATTCATTTTTATCAATATCCAGGTGATCATTAACAATTCTAAAAACAAGGTTTTGATCATAGATAAGTCGTCTCAGTGATAAAGAAGTAGTACCGAGTTGGGCCAATCTTTCAGGGTAAGAAACTTCAAATAAACCATTCCTAATGAACACTTGTTTTGTAAATCTTTTTTGCACGCTTTCTATCTTATTGATATTACTTTGCTTTAATGGAGACCATATAGGTGTACAGTACTCCAAAATAGGTCTTACATAAATAGAAAACAGTTTGAATAATGTAGCCATATTACGAGTTTGAAATGCACGTAATATACAGTTGGACTTGGCATGAGCTGCAGCGACAGTTTTTTCGATATGTTCATCAAATGTTAGTTGGTCGGAGTACACAACTCCTAAGTCGCGAATAGAATCCGAAGTGTGCAGCTTGCAACCAGCTAGGTTGAAGGAGCAATTCTTGGGATGATGGCGCCCAATGAGCATGACAGTTGTTTTTTCTAGTGAAATGTCTAGCAGCCATTTTGAAGACCATGCCGTTACAGAATCTAGCCCTTGTTGAAGAATTTCATGATTATTTATAGAGTATAGTTTAGAATCATCTGCATAAATACTACAGTGGACACCATGAGGTAAACTGCTTGGCATATCGTTTGTCGACAAAGTCGACTTGATCTATTGTGTTGTTTAGGTTTAGTGTTGTAATTGACTTAAGAATTTAATCCTTTTACATTTATGTGCTATTTGTGTGTGTATTATTTGCTACTCAATTACTAAGTGCTTTACAATTGTCAGGTTTAAATCGATAGCAGCTCTTGTGCCTCGTTCCCATGCCTTCGAGTTATGTTTTGACAAGATATCTGCGGCTCGCGGCTATCTCCGCCGCCATCACAATTCTGCTGCATAAAAGCCGGTGGAGAGGAGAGAGGACGCACCTTCTGACTTTCGCCTTTTGCCTGTGCTCTTCGCCTTCTCGCTTCTACACAAGTGCCCTCTCTCCTCCCCACAAGTTCTACAGCGTGTGAGTTGATTTCATTTGTATTATTTTTGTTTGTATATAAATTTATAAAATTAACTTGTGTTGAATACAGCACAAGTTCACTCATTAGTCCCGCGTGGCAGCATACAAGTGGGGTAGGACTAAAGAGAGAGAGTCGGCACTTTCATCGTTAATGTATATAAGAAACATTAGTGGACCAAGGCAGGTTCCTTGTGGTACGCCACTAGGTGTTTCGTAGCTCTCCGAAAAAGCACCATTAACCATGACTTTTTGGATTCGCTTGTATAGAAAAGATTGCAAAAATTTTAGAAGGCAGCCCTGTATTCCATATGCTTCAAGTTTTTTGCACAAAAGATCCAGAGGGATTGAGTCAAAGGCTTTAGTGTAGTCTATGTAACATACACTGACATATCCGAATGAATCAAGCACTTTCTGCCATTTTGGAATTGTACTTATAAGAGCCGTAAGAGTGGATCTTCCTTGAAGAAACCCATGTTGATATCTTGTGATTAACTGTTTAGATAATAAGTAGTTGTAAAGTTGTTTGCATAGTATTCGTTCCAAAACTTTGCTAGTTGAGCATGTGAGGCAAATAGGCCTGTAATTTTCTACATTTGTTTTGTTCCCTTTTTTGAAAATAGGTTTAACGAAACTGGTTCGCCAAATTGACGGTACTTCACCATGGAGGAGAAACCTATTGAATAAAAGATTGAGAATTGGAGTGAGCCCTATTGCTGCTTTATTAAGAAAAATGTAAGGAATATTATCAGGTGAAGTAGAATTGCTGACTGGAAGCTTTTTCAACGTCCTGTAGATGTTATCACTGTTGATGTCAACAAAGTCTAGCTTAGAAAGAGTAAATGATTCACAAGATATTTCATTGTTGTCATGTCTTTTATAGACCGTTTTGAAAAATGAGGCGAATGTTTTTGCTTTTTCTTCCTCAGATTTACATAGTTCACCAGTAGAATTCAAAATTGTCCCAATACCTTTGGGCAGATTAAGTTTTTTATTAACGAACTTATAAAACATGGTATTGTTTCGACTGCATGCTATTTTATCTTCATATTGCAAACTAAGTTGTGCTAAATCACGCTTGAGCTTCCTCGCGTATCGTTGGTACTTGTGTACACCTACTACGAAACGCGCATGGTATAGTCTGGAAACTTTCGCCTGAAGCTTGCGAATTTTGTTTGGATAATGATTTAGAATTGTATCGCTCATTGGTACAACAGGGACATATTGCTCTATTAGCATATTGCATTGTTGCAGGTAGACTTCATAACATTCGTCTGAAGTCTTACAGTCTTTTAGCAATTCTCTCCAGTTCACACAAATGAGATGATTACAAATAGCAGTGTAATCGGCATTCTTATAATCACGATAAACGGTTCTGGTGTTAGGCTTTGCATGGCACGAAACTAATGTAAAGGAAACTGTTCTGTGGTCTGAGGTTGAGAACGGAATAAGGACCTTAAGGTCTTGAACAATGTTAGCATTGTTTGTTAAGACTAGATCCAAAATATTGAGGTTATGAGTCGGGAAAACAACGAGTTGGTCTAGTGAGTTTCGAACACAAAATTGATGAAATTCACGTGCAGATCCATAAAGCGATTGTAAAGTAGCAGTTGTCCATTTGATCGTAGGAAAATTAAAATCTCCTATGACTACGGAATCAGCATCTTCTTTCAAGACATCTGAAACGTAGATAAGGGCATTATGGAACGATGATCTATCACAATTTGGACTACGATATACTAATGTAATATAAGTTGGGACAGGTGAAGTATGAAAGCAAACAGTTAAACATTGACAGTATACAGAAAAATTATTGGATGAAATGAAGTGATGCGAAATATCACGATGAACCATTGCTAAAACTCCACCGCCTGCCACGGTACCACACCTATCACATCGATAAATTTCATAGTTTGGTTGAGGAGAAAGAGCAGCATCAAGTCCTGAGTCTGGTTTGAGCCATGTTTCTGTAATAAAAATTGCGGCCGGGTTGTTGTCTGAAATGAAGCAGTGAAGATCGGGAATTTTATTGCCTATCGATCGAGCATTAAATAGGAAAACATTATTTAAAGAGGTAGATCGAGTTTCTAGATTCTTTTGGATAGAGGGTGAAACAGTTGGGTGGTTTTCGCTGATATTCGAATTTGATAAGCACTTCGCACTGTTTGTAACACCATTTTCCTATAGCGGCCTAGTAGAGTCGGTTACCCGTTGAGACAAGTTAGAAGTCTTTGAAGTCCTATCGAAATCAGAAGAATGTGAGTTTACTGGCGTCACCGAACGATGTGGTAAGTCACGCGGAGCCTTAAGTTTAATTATGTCAAAATCACGGACAATATACAACAGCTTTCCGGCTTGCGCATTCAGTTGACCTGCCTCTTTGCGTAGTGCTCTATCTAAATGAAGCTCCTCTTCAGTGTAGTCCCTACGTGCAAAGGAGTGTACATATTTTTGTGTTAGGCTCTGTCGACCGCTACGCATATGTGCAAGTAAAGAGTCCCTAAGTGCTTGGTTAGGTAAGGTTATTTTTATGATACGACCTCGAGCACCTGGTTTTCGAGGTTTTCCTACGGGGTAACGACGTGAGGTGATTTGCCCTCTATCAAATTCACTCTTCAATTCATCGTCTCCTGAAGTGTAGATAGCTTCTCTTAAGATTTCATGGTCGAATCGTCTAGTTGCTTCCTCGCTGGCTAGTTCATCAATGCCTATCCAGGCAATCATCCTCGATTTCTCTTCAATTTTTTGACTATCGTTTTTGATTTTCACCATGCTTGAATAAAGAAGACTTTTCTGTGAGGATGCTGAATAGTGTGAGTCATTCACTTTTTTCTCTATTTCGGATAGGCGTTCAATTATCAAATTCTGCGTTTCTTTAATACTCTGAATCTCTCCAAAAAACCGTTCAAGCGTATCCGAAATAGTTCGCTGCATCTGGCATGAATAATTATCAAAACGTTCGATTAACGTACTTGCCCATAGAGGCATTGCCTCCTTCACTTCATTTCCGTTGTTTTTCTTGATCATTGACTGTTTTGCCATTGCTGAGGACGAGAGCAGTTGAATAGGGCGACCGCACAGTAGTACGTGACCGAGCAGAATTTATTAAAGTTACTTAACTTACGTACACATCATTGTGTCAACCGGCTATGGAGGTTTTCCTATATAAATTAACCATACCGTGATCTGTTATACGGTATAACCATACCGTGATCTGTTATACGGTATCTGTATGGATATGTATTATGATATGTGTTATCATTACGGTATTCATTTCATTCTTCAATTCTTGCTTCTGCTTCAACATGTGAACACGTTTTTTCATCGTTTTGTGTTTAAAATAAGAGATCGCGCTATCCACTTGTCCAGCTCCTTACCGCGATTTTTGTGTGTCGAGTTCGTCCTTCGGACTCAAACAACCAGACGTACAGAAAAAAATGAAGTGCGATTAATAGACGCAAGCAGTGATAACAATACGTAGAACTGCAAGGATATTCCCTTAACGAGGAGTACAACACGAAGTTCTGCCGAATCATTGAAGCATTCCTTTTCCTCTAGAAAGCTTCAACGCAGCTCTTCCAACCCATATGTGAGTTAAAATCCGGGACAGAGCTCTGAGGGCCTATCTAGTTCGAACAAAGCACTCCCTGCACCTTATTCGAGCCGAGTTAGCCTAGTGGTTAGTAGTGTAGTTTCATGCACAAACGGTCACAGGTTCGACTCCCGGCTCCGGCATGCCATGGCCTGCAAAAATTGCAAAAATGGCAACGGTTCCAGCGTCAGGCCCAGGTTGACAGGCCGGCTGATGGAGAAACCTCGTCACAAAACCATGATCACAAGTCGCAATAGAATCAGTGTAAAGGCTAGGACGTCACCCGGAAGTGGCACACAGAACCCCCGCCCGAGTTCTGTGGTCAGTATGCGAGGGCTACCGAGGGCCGAACGACCTCGGCTAAAGAAGCTAGTTCGACTGGGGACTCTGAATGTGGGAACGCTGACCGGAAGATCTAGGGAAGTGGCTGACCTAATGAAGCGCAGAAGGATACAAGTCCTGTGTCTGCATGAAACGCGATAGAAAGGGGCGAAAGCCAGGGAGATCGGAGAAGGGATCAAGCTGTACTACAACGGAGAGGACACCAAGAGGAACGGGGTAGGGATAGCTGTCGCGGAGTCCCTCAAGGATTCAGTAGCGGCTGTCCAAAGAATAAACGACCGCATCATGTCACTACGGCTGGACACGAAGGAGGGTTACTGGACCATCATGTTTGTCTACGCTCCGCAGACCGGATGCTCCGAGCACGACAAGGACGACTTCTACCTCTCGCTCGAGGAAGCCATAGTACCAGAAGGCGACTACCTCTCCATAGCAGGGGACATGAACGGGCATGTGGGGAGTGGCAGAAGAGGAGTGGAAAGGGTTCATGGAGGTAGAGGGATCGGCCTGATAAACCCGGATGGAGAACGAATTCTGGATCTGGCTATCGCCCACGACCTGGCTGTCTGTAGCACCTTCTTCGCGAAGAGGGAGAGCGAGAAGGTGACCTATGCTAGCGCAGGAGGAAGGACGGAAGTCGACCACATCCTGGTTCGAAGGGCTGCCCTGAAAGCAGTCCGGGAAGTGGATGTCATTTGGGGAAGACGTGGCATCACAGCATAGACCCTTGGTAGCCGACCTTAGCATACCTCTATCCACCAGGCCCAAAGTGAGGACGGAACCCAGGATCCGATGGTTTAGACTGCGGGGTTCAGAGCGGAACGAGCTACGAAGGGCAGTGCTCGAAGCAGGCCTTCCAGATCCAGCTGGTCCCGTGAATGAGACCTGGAGGAGGGTAGCCCAAACAATCCTGAGATGTGCCAAGGAAACCCTGGGAGAAACAAGGGGAGGAACCAGAGGGGATAAATCGGCATGGTTCTGGGACGAAGAGGTGCAGGCTGCGGTGAAGAGGAAGAAGGAGGCCTACAAGCTGTGGCAGAAGACGAGGGCACCCGAGCATCTCACAGCCTACAGGAAGCTGAAGAGGCTGGCAAAAACAGCTGTAGCGAAGGCAAAGAACGCGGAAATGGATGCCCTGTACGAGAAACTAGACAGGCCAGAGGGAGAGAAGTTCGCCATCCGCCTCGCCAAGGCGCCTCATAGAGCTAGCCTCGACATTCGAGTAGTGAAGACTGTGAAGAGTGCTGACGGTAGGGTGTTACGGAAGCCGGTCGAGGTCAGAGAGAGATGGGAGGAGTACTTCAAGGAACTCCTGAACGAGGAGTTCCCTCGTCGGGAGGCCGAGGAAGAACAACCAACGGAAGGACCCATCCCACCGTGGACGCAAGAAGAGGTTCGCAAGGCCATAGGGAAGATGAAACTCGGAAAGGCAGCAGGGCCTGGCGGTGTGCCAGTAGGGGCTTGGAAGGTGCTCGGGGACCTCGGGATCAACTGGCTGACGCAGTTCCTCAACAGAATCACGAAAAAAGGTAAGATGCCGGATGACTGGAGGAAGAGCACAATAGTCCCCATCTTCAAGCAGAAGGGAGACGCTTCCGAATGCTCCAGCTTCCGAGGGATCAAACTTATCTCACACACGATGAAGATCTACGAACGACTGGTTGACTCAAGGCTGAGAGAGATGGTACATATCCCCCAGTTGCAGCGGGGCTTCATGCCTGAGAGGTCCACCACAGACGCCATCTTCATCGCTCGTCAGGTGATGGAGAAATATCGGGAGAAACGAAAACCCTGCTACCTGGCATTCCTGGGCCTGGAGAAGGCCTGCGACAGGCTAGCTCGGGCCGTAATCTGGAATGCCCTTAATCTGGAATGAATGGGAGAGGTGTCCCGGAACGTCTGATCACGGTCATAAGGGACATGTACGAGGGCTCGAAAGATACGAACTCCACACGGGGTGACAAGGAGAGTGGACATCACAGTGGGGGTTCACCGAGGGTCGGCTCTGAGCCCGTTCCTCTTTCTGCTGACGCTTGACTCTATAGTGAACCACCTTGAGGAAGGCCCTCTCAGAACGATCCTCTACGCGGACGACATCGCTAGTAGCCGACAACCAGGAGGAGCTGGAGGAGAAGGTGCAGCTGTGGCAGAGAGCCCTCGCAGACAACGGCCTACGGCTGAACGTGAAGAAGACGAAGTTCATCAGCTCTGAGCAGTGCGCTGGATCGATCCTAGACTGCCAAGGGGAAACGATCGAGGAGGTGGAAGAATTCCGCTACCTCGGAAGTGACCTATCCGAGGAAGGAAGTGTGGACCAGGCGGTCAGGGGACGGATAAACGCAGCCTGGCTCAAGTGGAGGGAGTCCACAGGGATCCTCTGCGACCGTAGATGCTCCAGGGCGCTCAAAGGCAAGCTCTATAGAACAGTTGTGAGACCTGCCCTCCTCTACGGCAGTGAGTGCTGGGCCCTGGGTAAGGCGCAGGAGTGACAACTGCACGCGGCGGAGATGAGGATGCTGAGGTGGGCATGTGGATGGACCCGTCGGGAAAGGGTGCGAAACGAGGATGTTAGCGCAATGATGAAGACAGCCCCGATCCAGCTGAAGATGAGAGAGCAGCGCCTGAGGTGGTATGGACACGTCCTCAGAAGACCAGAGGATCACCCCACAAGGTTGGCCATAGATTTCGAGGCACCCGGAAAGCGTCCGAGAGGAGCCCTAAGGAAAAGATGGAAGGGCGTCATCAAGAGAGATCTCGCCGAAGTCGGCGCCACGGCAGATGACGCCCTTGATAGGGTGAGGTGGCGACAGATCACAAGAACAGCGGACCCTGCGACTGCGCGGAACTAAACGCTCAGGAGAAGAAGACTCCCTGCACCTTATTCCTTCTTCGTTCTATTTCCTTTCCTCGCAAGTCGATCGCTTCGATTCGTGGTGATTCAATGCCATGACTCATCCATTGTTCCTCTGCTTTTGCGTCCGAACGTTAGTCATTCGATGAAGTCGTCGTCTTTGAACGCTGCGCTCACCCCGACTGGAAGCGCGCCGTCTTGTGCCAGGAGTGAGCCGCGCACTGAATTCGGCTCTGACATGCTCTTCACTGCTTACGATCGATTCCTGCTCAGATTCGCAGTTCAGTGAATGCTGAATGCGCTGATCGAGTCGCAGCTACTTCATCAGATTTCGCCGTTCTCATTTTCACGTCGAGTTACACAATATTCAATTTGTAAAAAATTAAAAAAGTTTTAAACAGGTTCGCTTCGCCACTACTCTATACATACGAACTCTTTGATGTAGCACCTCTCCGGGGAATCTTCCCCAATTCAAACCGGACACTAATCAGAGCAGCTCTTGACGCATTTGAAATCAAAGCGAACATCCATACCAAAACGAGTGCTTTCCAGCTAATACGAGACTGTCTCCAATAAGGTTATAATATTTTTTGTTTAAGAAAAATTTGGTATTATTTTCCGTGAAAAATTTCTTCACGGAAAAACCTTCTTCAACATGTGAACACATTTTTTTATCGTTTTGTGTTTAAAATAAGAGATCGCGCTATCCACTTGTCCAGCTCCTTACCGCGATTTTTGTGTGTCGAGTTCGTCCTTCGGACTCAAACAACCAGACGTACAGAAAATAATGAAGTGAGATGAATAGACTGCAAGCAGTGATAGCAATATGTAGAACTGCAAGGATATTCCCTTAACGAGGAGTACAACACGAACTTTCCTTGACATTAATCCCTGTGATTTGTCTTCCACGTTTCTATTGTGTGCCATTTTCAGGCCGAATTGAACACTTTTCAAATCAAACTGGACATTTTTCAAGACAAATTCAAGTCAATTAATTTATACTCGCCTAAGACTTCTGAAATCAAGGAGGACTCTTGCGAATTGAAACAACCTTTACATGGATTCGGCTACAGAAACTTCAACTACAGGCTCAATAAGACGGTTGGAAATTTTTTTGTTCGAGGAAAATTTAGATTAATACTTTTTGATTTTTTAAAACTCTGGCTGCCCGAATGAGTGTATTAATTTAATAAAATTTTTACTTTTGGAGCAAAAATAACAAATTAAATTTTATTTTAAAGCGCAGCAAAGCAGCAGCCATATGTTGCACTAATAGAGCAGATTGCGCCGTGCACTTGTAAAGCTCGTCGCATTTTTTATTTGATTGATAGTGTGAATGCTGTTTACATGGAACTACGAGGTATGCGCGTTCTTAGCAACTGTACTTGTTGCATTGTCTACAGTGTTCTTGTTCGAGGAAAATTTTAGTATGATTTCTTTAAACCTTTAATTCACTTGCCCAATAAGTGAACACGAGCTTCTCATTATCGGAGCAAAGGTGGACAGAAAGAATATTGGCGGAGTTGGATTTCTCGTCAATTCGACAGTGCACCACCTAGTAGACTCTTACAAGATCATCAGTCCGCGAGTAGCTGTTCTTCGTCTGGACACCAAAGATCAAGGAACCATCTCCATCATAAATGGATATGCTCCAACATCTGCGGCCACAGATGAAGAAAAGGAGGAATTCTACAAGCTGTTCGAAAGGACTGTCAACGACGAGAAGAGCTACTACAAAGTTGTCGTTGGTGACTTTAACGCTATCGTCGGTACGAATAATCACGACGAATGGAGGCTTGGACCACATGGAACTTCCTCAGGGAACGAAAACGGAGAGCGCCTGATAGACTTCCTATCCGCGTGCCGTCTCTACCATGGAAATTCTATGTTTAAGAAGCCTTCAAACCGACGATGGACCTGGGAAAGCCCAAATGGAGAAACACGTTCGGAGATCGACCATGTTCTTACGAACAGACGCTGGAGTCTGTTCGACGTCTCCGTGCTGCCTTCATTTGACACCGGCTCGGATCACCGTCTTGTCCGGCGAAGCTGACTCTCAAAAAGAGGATGTTCAAGCGTGACACCCATAAACCGGCACCGGTGAGGATCCCCACATTCAAGTCTGAGGAGTTGGAATATGCGATAAAGTCGTATGATTGGAATCTTCTTGAAGATCCATCGGAAGACTACGACCTTCTCTCCAAAGGACTGTTGAAATGTGCTAGCAGCTCTTGCGAAGCCACATCGCCGTCTGCTTCAAGACTCAACGCACATGCGATTAAACTCTTGGAGCAAAGAAGAGCTGTTAAACTGGATCCTAATGCTTCCCATCTGGAAAAAGTCACCATCTCAAAGGCCTGTCGAATTGCAGTGAAGGAGTCCATTCAAGCCTACAGAAGATTGAAGCTGTTAGAAGCGGCTGGGAAAGGTTCAAGCATAAAGCGCTGCAAACGAGATCTCTGCGATCAGAAGGCAATAATGTCAGCCCTCGTGGATAAGGATGGAACAACGCAAACGTCTCGAAGAGCGATGGAGGCCATCGTTCAGGAATTCTACACAGATCTGTTCCGTTCTTCCATCATTGTCCCGAAATGCTTGATGCCACCAGCTGAGGAAGTACCTCCCATTCTGGAATCAGAAGTTGCTTATGCTATCAGAAGGATGAAGCTGGGCACTGCTCCCGGACCGGACGGCATTTCTGCTGATCTCCTTCGTGCGGGTGGTAGTGCCGTCTACTCACTTCTTGCCAAGCACTTCAACCACTACCTTCGACTTGGTAGGATTCCGGACTCATGGAAGGAGTCGAAAACAGTTTTAATCTTCAAAAAAGGTCAGCAGGAGGATATCAACAACTATCGACCCATCAGTCTTCTCTCGGTTGTGTACAAGATCTTCACTATACTTGTGCTCGAATAATCGAATTCGAATAATTATTCGAATAATTTATTCGAATCCGATTTTCGATTATTTGATTATTCGAGTTTCGTAAATTCGAATAATTATTCGAATTCGATTATTCGAGTTTTGCAAATTCGAATAATTATTCGAATTCGATTATTTGAGTTTTGCAAATTCGAATAATTATTCGAATTCGATTATTCGAGGTTTGAAAATTCGAATAATTATTCGAATTCGATTATTCGAGGTTTGAAAATTCGAATAATTATTCGAATTCGATTATTCGAGGTGCGAAAATTCGAATAATATTCGAATTTCGAATACGTGGTTATTTCGAATGTGGCATAATGATGATTCTTGTGAGCGGCGTTCATTTCGGTAACGATTGTTTTCGATAGCACACTGTCGAGGAGCTCACCGTAACGAAAATGCATTCAATATCCTACTATACATAGAAGGGTAGTGTGTGTGCGTGCGTGTTTCCATCAGTCCATCAAAACTGGCGTGGGGAAATGGCGTATTGGCGATACTGACCGCAGTTGATGGCGATCGACTGCGGTCCGAAGCTTCAGCCGTTGGGTAGTCGATCTCGCTGAACACAAATTTGAAGTTCGTTTTTGAAATTATCGGTTGAAGTTGATCGAGCTATTGATTTTCTATGGGGAATTCGTTGAGGCGAATCAATTGTATGACCGGTCTTCGTCGATATTTTCAAAATCTAACTTCACATTTGCATTCTCTACGACCACGACTAGCATCAATGTCGTACACTTGAATCCTTTACGAAATTTGCACAATAAACAGAAATTTTGACGGAAAATTAGAAAATAAATTCAGATTCGTGTTCAGTGGCCTCGATTACCTCAGGCCTGAAGTTTCGATCTTTTTCTTCTTCTTCTTCTTCAGCGTTTGTCCCGCTTCGAGGCGGGGTCCGCTATTCTGGTGTGGTGACGCCACTTTACGCGATCAAATGCTTGATCGGGATGGATACCAGCAACCTTTAGGTCCACCTGCAACGTATCAAGCCATCGCTGCTTCGGCCGCCCTTTAGGCCGTTTTCCGGGCACATCTACGTTAAGGCCAATCTTCCTAACAGTGTCACCACTAGCTCGAAGAACGTGGCCATACCACCGAAGGCGAGCTTCACGTAACTTGTCAGCAATTGGAGCGACACCAAACCTCTGGCGTATTTCATCGTTGCGAATACGGTCCAGACGCGTAACACCAGCCGTCCATCGCAGCATTTTCGTTTCCATTACGCTGAGGCGAGTCTCAACCTCCTTGGTTGCAGGCCAGCACTCAGCTCCATACATCGCTACTGGTCGGACGATGGTTCTATAGATCTTCGATTTAAGGCGTTCCGGTATCTTCCTGTCGCATAAAACGCCTGTCATCGAGCGCCATTTGGACCACGCTGCGCTCACGCGCGAGTTCACCTCGAACGTCAGACTACCATCAGACGCAATTGCAGATCCAAGGTACTTGAAATTTGTCCTTCGTACTAGCGCAGTGCCATTGATCTCAATGGACCCGGCTTCGTTTACGGCTGTCGTCAAGTACTCAGATTTTTTGACATTTAGCTTGAGCCCGAACATCGCCAAGCGGTCGTACCAAGCTTGCGCTTGTCGCTCGAGTTCGCTCTTCTCTTCGCTTGCAAGCATTACGTCATCTGCATACAGCAGCGTCTAGGGGGCAGGCTTCTGAAGGTCTCTCGAAATGGCATCCATTACGACAATGAATAGGAACGGGGAAAGCGCAGAGCCCTGGTGAACACCAACGGAGATAGGAAACTCCGCCGATGTGCCGGCTGGCGCTCGCACACTACTCTTTGGACCAGAGTAAAGTATGCGCACCCACTCAATAAGCTCTTCGGGAACACCATGTTGTCGTAAGGCGTACCATATAACCTCACGCGGTAAACGATCAAATGCTTTCTCTAAGTCGAGAAAAGCTATGTGCAGCGGTTTATGCTTTTCGCTATGTCTCTCTACCAGAAGACGAGCAGCAGGTATGGCATCGATGGTGCCACTGCCCGCTACGAAGCCACATTGATTGGTGGAAAGTTGGACGATATCGCGAATACGTCCATCTACAACTCGCTCGAAGATTTTCATGCTGTACGAGAGCAAGCGAATTGGACGGCAATTCGTGCAGTCCGCAGGACTGCCCTTCTTCTTCCATATCGGGATCGTCGTGCTTTCCTGCCAACTACCAGGTACCTTCTTTTCCGTAACAACCTGGTTGAAAAACTTCGTTAGCCACTCAGCAGGACTCCAGCACCTCAACTTCCATAGGTCAGCCGCTATATCATCGGGGCCCGTTGCTTTGCCTGGCTTCATCTTCTTCAAAGCCGCTTCCGTCTCCTCCACGGTGATTTTCTGACAGGACCGTGCGTAGGAGGGGCGCAAGGGATGGGCGGATGGGCAAACTCTTCTGTCGAAATTCTCTCGAAGTAGTCATGCCATCGTTTCATAGCCCTCTTGCGGTTCGTCAGTAGATGGCCATTCTCATCGTTGATGCCCAAGAATTTCTCGATGTCCTCGGCCTGACGATGGCGTGCCTTGGCAAGTCGATAAAGATGTCGTTCACCATCGCGCGTCTCGAGTTTATCGCTGAGATCATCATAATGGACGGCTTTTGCAACGGCTACGGCCTTCTTTGCCGCTTTCTTCGCCTCCTGAAGTTTCGATCTTGTTGAGTGATATTTACGAAAATCGATAATTTGATTAATATCTCTTGATGGCAACCGTTACTGCAAAAACTAACTTAAGATTCGTGTTCAGCGACCTCGATTACTTCGGGACTGAAGCTCACAGTCTGCATATGTGACACGACTATATACCATTTTCAGTTGAAATATAAAGTTTTTCAAATCAAATTCAACGTTGTTACACGGGGAAGATTCCAGAAGAACGTTGAAATTTATTTCAAAAACGTTGAATCTCGACTGAAAATGCCGTATAACTCTACAATTTGATTGGCTGACGATTCCTGTGAGATAATGAAATGAACAAATGGAGTGAACGGTTATTTTCGCAAAGGTTTGCACTTGTGCGTAGATGTTTTGCAAACGTATTTCTGTAGAATTTTTTTTTGTAGGATTTTGTTTGCAGGAAAAATGTTCTGATGTCTTGCCATTTAACGAGTATTGTCAACGGTTCTGAGAAGATATTGAATATCTTCATTATTTGCTTTTTTTAAAGAATTCAAATCTTTTATTTTGTTTCTGGCGAATGTTGTCGTTGAACTTACTTAACCACATTTACTTGAGCCTACAGAATGCGCTTTTGAAGTAAGTAAACGAATCAAACGAAATTGGCTAACACAAAAATCGCATCGTCCTTATTAATACACCCCGGTGCAAATTTATAGATACCCCCGATTTGACCATTAGTACCCGAAGGATCCGCTGCCTATGCTCAGCGTTACCGTCGTATTCCTCACTATCGAAAGCCTCTATAGAAGAATTTTAGCAGGTTATCTCATAAGTGCAGGATACCACGAACTTTTATTGAAAATTTAACAAATAGAGACCGGTGCAAAATATAAGTTCCCTTCATAAAAAAACCTGATTAATCACAAAAGTCCCTACAGACAAAGTAAGATTAGTACTTCGTCACATCACCTTTGTTTCGACCATATCGAAAATTCTGTTTTGCATACTACTGATTAGGTTATCAATAACAGTTCGCTCAACATTGGCTCATGCATGAAGTATGGCGTTCTTCTGATCAGAAACCTAAGTGTAAGTGGTTCCATTTTTGCACACTTTGTGTACAAGAATGCCCCACAAGTTCTCTATCAGCGGTGAGATCTGGAGGAAAACTAGACCACTGCAAAAGTTGAATTGTAATGCAGTTGAGCCAACCTCTTATAAACCTTGTGGAAATGGTACAGAATAACTAACTACAAGGTTCTTATTCGCATTGGCGGGTTCCTTCACTCTATGGTACCTAAAGCATCGATGAGGAACAAATACCTGGCTTTTCACACATTGGCTTCTCGCAGGAAATTCTTTGATATTTGTCGGGATTATAAGTTAATCCACTTTTCGAGCTTTGTAGGCTCCAAATTCTTTGATCTGCGTGCCTCTCAAACAAAAAGGGAGCCTGAGAAGCTTCCTATCAGTCGACCTAGGAGTAAGCTGAAGGTGGCCCTTGCTCCTCATAGGACATTGGTTTGACTCGTTCTAGGTGTGTCTTCATGTTGTTGTGTTGTTGTAATACTTTTTTCTGCCGCTTGCGCTTATCGCGAACGTATTGATTATCTTGTTGGAAAATGAGGTTGTGCCTACGAAGTCTCCTTAAATATAAGGTGATCTCGGAGCAATTCCTGGTAGTCTTCACTGTTCATCCTACACGAGACGAACTTCCGAAACGAACGAGACAAGTCCGCATCCAGAAAACGCAGCCTAACCATGAGACTTTCACCGTCAAAGTTGCGCCTAGAGGATACTCGACCTCTTTTCTCAGATCTCTCCAGTAGTGTAAAAGAAGTGGAATCTTGATGGGCCCGACGGGTACAGACACTATTCAGAGATCTGAGGATAGAGAGAGAGAAGCGAGTATTCTACAGGTGCTACTTTGTCGGTGGAAGTCTCATGGTTTCGGCTGCGTTTTCTGGATACGAACTTGTTGCCTTGGAGTTCGTCTCGCGCAGGATGAACAGTGAAGACTACCAGAAGTTGCTCGGAGATTACCTTCTGCCATATTTCAGAAGATTTCGTAGGCACAACCTTATTTTCCAACAAGATAAAGGATCCATACACGTATCGCAGTCAACTACAGGTTGGCTCAACTCCAACAGAACTCAAAGTTTAAAGTGGCCTAGCTGTTCTTCAGATCTCAACCCGAAAACTAGAAAGCTAGTGGGACATTCTTGTACACACTGTACAAAAATGGAACCGCTGAGACATCGGTTTCTGATCTGAAGAACGCCATACTTCATGCATGGGCCAATTTTGAGCGAACTGCTATTGATAACCTAATCAGTAGCATGCAAAATAGAATTTTCGATATGGTTGCAACAAAGGTGATGTGACGAAGTACTAATCTTACCTTGTTTGTAGCTACTTTTGTGATTAATCAGATTTTCTATGAAGCGAACTTATATTTTGCATCGGTCTCCATTTCTTAAATTTTCAGTTAAAGTTCGTGGTATCCTGCACTGATAAGATAAACTGCTTAGAATTCTTCTATAGAAGTTTTCCATAGTGAGGAATACGATGGTAACATTACTGAGCCTCGGCAGCGGGTTCTTCGGGTACCAATGGGCAAACCAGGGGTGAACCTATTTCGCACCGGGTGTATTAAGTTATAATAAAGTTTATTCGATTATTCGATTTTTTCGAATATTCGATTATTCGGATATTCGAATAACCAAAAAATGGAGTTATTCGATTATTCGGAAATTCGAATAACCAAAAAATGGGGTTATTCGATTATTCGGAAATTCGAATAACCAAAAAATGGGGTTATTCGATTATTCGGAAATTCGAATAAACGAAAAATGGGGTTATTCGATTATTCGGAAATTCGAATAACTAAAAAAATGGTGTTATTCGATTACTCGCTCATTCGAAATTTCGAAAAATGGGGTTATTCGATTATTCGGAAATTCGAATAACCGAAAAAATTGGGTTATTCGATTATTCGTTCATTCGAAAAATTTTAAAAAAGCACAAGTATAATCTTCACCAAGATACTGCTTAACCGCATGGAGCGTTGCTTGGATGAATATCAGCCAGTGGAGCAAGCAGGGTTTCGCAAGGATTTCTCCTGCATGGACCATATTCAGACTGTCTCACAGCTCATCGAAAGGAGCCGCGAATACCACCTCCCACTTGTTCTTGTCTTCGTGGATTATCGGAAAGCGTTCGACTCTGTGGAAATCAACGCCATTCTGAACGCCCTTGTGCACGCTGGTATACCATCGCCCTACATCCGACTTCTCGACGAATGCTTCTCGAACACAACGACTACCATCCAGCTGTTCGATCGAAAGCTTAAAATTCCTATCGGGAAAGGAGTACGGCAGGGAGACACGATTTCTCCCAAGCTATTCACAGCGGCACTTCAGGATGCCATGAAAGACTTGAACTGGGACGATAAAGGCTACCTTGTCGACGGTAAACGGATCAGCAACCTTCGCTTCGCCGACGATATTGTTCTGATCTCTACCAGCACGGCAGAAGCCGAGGAAATGCTGAACGAGCTCAATGTGGCAGGTATGAAGATTGGATTGGACATGAATATGTCCAAGACACAATTTATGGTCAACCAGTGGTGTGACACGGGACTCGTAAGGTTAAATGGAGTCGCTCTGCAACAGGTCGACTCCTACGTCTATCTGGGAAGAGAGCTGAACATGGTTAACGACCTCGCTCCTGAAATCGCCCGCAGGAGACGCGCAGCATGGGCAGCCTTCAGTTCGATTCGCGAAGTCACCGATCAGGTCAAGGATCCCGGCCTCAGGGCCTCGATATTCAACGCCTCTGTACTGCCTGCGATGTGTTACGCGACGGAAACCTGGCCCGACAACAAGACAATCGCCAGAGCGATGCAAACTACGCATCGTGCACTGGAGAGATGTCTTCTAAGGACAAGCCTTCGTCAGCAATGGCAAGAAGGCCTACGAAGCTCGGAGCTACGGGAGAAGTCGCAATTAGCAGACCCGCTGCAGTACATGAAGAAGTCCAAATATCGCTGGGCCGGACACCTGCTTCGACGAAAGGACGATAGATGGAGTCTCCGTGTCACAGAATGGCTCCCGAGAGACCATAAGAGACCACTGGGACGACCGCCAACGCGATGGGCAGACTCATTCTCAAGATCTTTCAGAGAGCGGAGTCTGCCTCACTGGATGCAAGCAGCCAGAGATCGAGCGGTCTGGAAGAGTTGTGGTCCCCGCTGAGAAGACCTCCAGCCGACAAAGGACCATCAAAGTATCAAAGTAAGTAATAAGTGAACAATTTGATTGAAATTTTACAAAATTCTAATCTTTCGTGGAAAAATAAAGCTTTATAGCTTGTTTTTAAGAACAAAAAGGCTGAAATTTTTAGTGCTAAGAGAATATATTACGCCATACACTCGTCCAAGACGTCGCGATTTTCGTTTGAATGACAGTGTAAATGCTGCTTACATGAAACAACAAGGTGCGTTCTTCACATTTGTACTTGTTGCATTGTCAACAGGCATGTATAAATTAACATATAAATATAATCAGTATATACATAATATAAGTCGAGGCAAGCAGTATTCTCCTTTTCCATTTCATGTTTCAATTAGACGAAAAACTACATAAGACGTTAATCAAATAAAGTTGGTTACGACCTTAAAGAGTGTACTTCAACAGCGACAGTCAATACAAGATAACTTTAAGCTTCATTTTTTCACTGTAAAGCTTTATTTTTACACGGAAAATTAGAATTTTATAAAATTTCAAACGAAGTGTTCTCTTATTGGGTAAGTGAATTAAGGGTTTAAAGAAATCGTATTGAATTTTTTTCAAACGAAAAAAGACTCTAAACAATGCAATAAGTTCGCTTGCTAAGAAAGCGCATACCTCGTCGTTCCATGTAAACAGCATTTACACTATCAATCTAATAAAAATCGCGACGAGCTTTTCGAGTGCATGGCGCAATCTGGTCCTTTAGAGCACTATATAGTTGTTGCTTTGCTTTGAAACAAAGTTAAGTTTGTTATTTTTTCTCTAAAAGTAAAAATTTTATAAAATTATTACACTCATTCGGGCAGCTAAAGTAAAAAAATCAAAAAAGTTATTCTAAATTTTCCTTGGACAAAAATTTTTTCTAACAATCTTATGGAGTTAGTAGTTCAACCTGTATGAAGGTTGTTTTAATTCGGAAGAGTTCACTTCGACTTCAAAAGTCTTAGGCGAGCTTAGAAGAGTGTCCAATTTGAGGTGAAGTGTCCAATTTGATTTGAAAAGTGCCCAATTTGCTCCGAAAAGTGTCCAATTCGACCTGAAAATGGTATACATTCTACGTTGCCGTAACACTAACCGCTTAAGCATGCATCATGTACACCTTCCGCTTCAGCAGGCACTTGTGTTGGACAACAGCATACGTTCGTGTTTCGCCTCATGGGATGAGTTTCTTCCACTGGTTTTTAACAAGCGGTAGTTCATCAATCGAAATTCATCCATGACGATGTCTGATCGTCCTCCACTCATCCAATGACCTCCCATTCAGCAGGAGTTGTTCTGTTTCCTCAAGCCGTTCTGATACTCCCTGCGAAGATCATTGCGGTGAAATGTCAGGACGATTAACTTCATCTAATTGCAGAGACTACTGTATGTAGTCTTCACGAAATTAGTCGCTAATAAGCAATTTTTGTAATTCGTACGGTTTAGTCTGCAAATTTGCTAGAATTCCCTCCCTCTCTGCAAGTTGAAAATTGCGCATAAAGGGTAAATGCCGGCATAAGCAGTGCACTCGTTGGATAGCTACATCACTCTACACACTTCTACGTTATGGAAGTAATTTGAATGCGTCTTTGGCTCATACAAGGACGTCGGAGGGGGCCCGTTCTTCCCCCCAGCCTGCAGAGGGGCGGCGCTAATTGCGGGAGAAGTGCCCATCGCGGACGAGTTCACGCGCTCGGCGCGCTGGGGGGAAGAACGGGCCTCCTCCCCAGCCATCAGCTGTTGTCGTCGATGGGATTGACAGGGGCCATTCTGCGCTGTATTCTTTCCGATTCGCCCATTTTCATCGTTCGCTTTGTATTAACTTGCTGCTTCATGGAGGTCTCCTTGTGCTTTTGGCTACAAGGACCCTTCTTGATAAGCAAAATGATACAATGCCCTCGAATGGGTACTCAGGTAAGTTGAGTGATTACTTGCTTGCAGTTTAAGGTCTTAAATGCGACTCTCAATACTAACATTTTGGTGAAGATTATAAGCTTTATTCCATTGTGACCGGTAATGCTCAGGGACTTACTGACATTCGTGGTTCATTTCATACGTGAAAGCCTGACCGACCACTTAATGAAAGGTGTAGAGAAAAAGTGGCACAGGGCAGTCTGTTCTCGGCATCAAAAACTCGTCGGAAGCGTTTCAATCAGCTCGGAAAACTTCCGTACCTTTTTCGCGTACGGTTAACAGCGAGTATGCGCAGCGAAGAAGATTTCTTCAGGAAGGACCAACTAAGTGCTTCAACAGTAAGCGCCATAGGGCATTGAAATTAGGTGTGTGTTCGTAGTCCGCGAAGGAATGACTAAAACGGTGTGACCACCACCAAATCTGCTCATGGTATCGCTCTGGTCACTCCAGCTTCGCTCGTAGTTGGTAATGACAGCGACAGTTAAAGCATGCAATTCGTCGCTGATGATTCGCTTAATTTCAGACGTTACAAAGAACAAACCACTAGAAAGCTATTGCTCGCAGTTTAATCATAAAGCGCGCCGTAGAGCAGTCGGAAGGCTAAAACGCTGACTTGTCCATATAAGGATACCGATAGTGACTGCATAGACCAAATTCCTATTCAAATCGCTTCCATGATGTCCCGTAGAAGTAGATTTAGAGGAAAATTATTTTGATATTCTGAATTTTCCTAAGAAAGAAATAGCAGTCTACTCTCTCCCACTCTTTTCATTTTATTGGGACTAAATGACTAGTCGCTGAAGCGTGAGGTGAGACCTAATAAAAAGACCCAGCCATAGATTCAGCTCCTTGAAAAATAAATCCTGTGTGTGAATCCACACTGGAGTTGATGCATCTACCAGCTCTTCCAGGTTTACCTTACTAAGAAAACCTTAACATGTAGGTTAACTAATAAACTGCCCACTGAACAGTAAACCTTCATGGCATTTATTTATTTATTTTATTTATTGCACATGTTTGTGTGCTATACAAAAATGATATCACTTATTCACTGAACCTTTACCAACGAAACAACTCTTGACAACTTCAAATGCAACGCACAGGTACCTGTAGTAAGCCCATATAGCTTGGCAGACTACATCCGCCTCTTATAAATCACAGCGAAACCTTCCCATTGATAACTATGTTTTGCTTTTCTTTGCCTGACAGGTTTGGTATAAATTTCTTTATCGCGACCGACCGGCCTTCCCATTGAATTCCCATCCAACGAATAACGTTCACGTTCGTTCGCCCTGCGCCGACCTCATAGAGCGCTCCGTAACCATGTCAGTTGCCTTGCGGCCGCCGCGTGAACTCGTCCGCGATGGGCACTTCTCGCGCAATTAGCGCCGCCCCCCTTCGTGCTGGGGGGAAGAACACTACCCCGCCAAGGACGTCGGGTGAGCAGTCGATGAACAAGTCACTGTTTTACCCTTCCCATGCAAGACCGCCACCATTTCACCGAGGAATGGAGGGTTGTGTTGGCCTCGGCATGATCCGAACCAATGACCTCGAGTCGGGCGCACCCCACAACCGGCGCCTGATTCGGCTGCGCTGTCACCGGCCTCTCGTCCAGAAGCTGATGCTGCCCAAAGATTTTCAAAATTTCATCATGTAGGGCAGCCCTATAGTTCACACCTCGCATAGGTCGTTGATTACCCGCCGCGATTTCTTCACGAATCGATAAGTGACCAGCATCAATCGATTCGAACAGACTGCATGACGAAATGGCGCATCGCTTGATACTCATATTCAGGGCCTAACTAACGAGTCGTTCAACTCCTTCACTCTTTTGGCGACGGCGTCAGAGCGTGCACGGAATCTCTGTCTTCCGTTTTCCGAATTCCGACTTCCGGCTACCCTTTAGCTCCGCCGCTCTGTGATTCTGTACTAAGCGTCATCCATCTCATCTGTTAAAAACGGGGTCTATCCTTGTGGAGGGGAAAGCACGTCACTTCGTCCTTTTCACAACGACAATGCAATTGAAAGTGTACTGTTTCACAGAGACTACTTCCCAAGTAGCCAGCAAGAAGACCTTTCCATGCAATTTCCTTCCGGGATAGGCCACCCCCCCCCCACCCTCCGATTAGGACGGATCCATGAAAGTTACCCCCGAGCAGTTGTGGGAGGAACGCTGTTTGAGAAATAATGTACATTCGAGCGATCATAGGATTCGTGTTCGAGTAGTTGCAAGAGGTTTTTTAAGCGTATCGAAATGCCATGAAGCAAAAGGTTTGACGGAGGTTGCTTCGTGCGCTGCAGTAACAGTGGTTTTACTTTATCACTAGTATTATCTTCTTTCACATGAAGTTATAAAATAACAATTTTTTAGATGAGGCTTTGTTGGGTGTCTACGTCAAATTTGTACTGCTTAATCAGTGTTGTCTTGCTCAGCTGGTAGCCAACGTTGTTACCTCGTTTATTTACCTGAGCTTACGTTTCGGCGACCTCGCCTTCGTCAGAGCTTGAAAAGGTCGAAATTTAAAAAAAAATGAAACGCCTTCCAAACACAGTTTCATTGCACAGAGAACCACTCTTAAGTGGTACTCTGTGCGATGTTCTTCATAACTGTCATGTTGGGACAAGATTCAACGTGACAGTTATGAAGAAACGACTTACCTTGTATTAGGTCGTTGCATATGAAATGACCGATTTTGACTGAGAAGTTTGACAGATCATAGCGCTGCCTGGAAGCAATTTTATCAATCGAAATAAGCACCATTACAATTAGCTGGATGTGGCAGAATTTCGTATCCCATTTCATCCAGTCTCTGGACAACAATTTTTGAAACGTGCGGACGCGCATTGACAGGCAGGTTTGGACCTCTTTGATTGACCAAAGCCGGCTGTTCTTCAATTAGCTCCTTGTGCATCACTTCATTTTCGGCACAGCACTTCTTCGCCGTGATAGTCTCTCCAGTCTTCAAGAACTTGTAATGGACTATACCAGCCATTGTCCACCATACGGTCACCATGGTCTTCTTTGGAGACTTGGTTTCGGCTTCTCCTTGGGTCTCTCATTCTCGTCCAGACATTGTGGAAAGCGACGACGATTGTCCCAAAGGATCCATTTTTTGTCGCATGTCGTGATCCTGTCCAGAAAGGGCTACCTTGGATTGTGCAGCCTCAACAAACACAGGTGTCGTGGAGCTACAGCATTTGCCCGGCAGTCAGTCAGTTCGAGCGGGATCCATTTATCCAACTTCTTTACTTTTCCGATCGCATTTAAGTGGCAACTGTGTTGCCGTCAACGCCGAAATGCTGTGCTGGCTCTCTCACAGTTCTAAGCGGATCCGCTTCCACCATGGCTTTAAGTTGGTCGCCGTTAAGGAGTGATGCCGGCCTACACTGTCTTCATCATCGGGACTTTCATCGCCAGATCGAGACCTTTCGAACCAGTGGCGAATTGTGTGTTCCCTAGCGAAATCCTACCCAAATGCAGCGTTGGTGCTATGAGCTGCTGCTGCGGCGTTGTGTGCACTTTTGCATTCATATAAGTAGAACACCCGAACATCACGTTGATTGACTTTGTATAAACGACGTCAAAAACTCGGCGAAAGACAATTATGCCGCAAAAGCTATATTTTTTCTATTCCTAGTTTTTACTATAAGAAATAAAGCCCACAGCTTGCCTACACTTGCGCACCGTAGGAGAAAATATGATCTTGTCATGGTTTATAAGATATATAGTAACTGGTATGTTAAGCATTTCATTCCAAGAATTGTATTCCATTTCTTGTTCTAACGCGAGAGGTGGCCTGTGGACGATTAGAATCCCAAGGGCAAGATGTAGCGTAGGATTAGGCTTCTTCACTAATAGAGCAGGAGCCATGTTCTTGAAGCTCTCAAAGAACGACGCTCTATCCAGCTCCTTGAGATAGTGCAAAAAACTCGTTTCCAGGTATCTCAGGACGCTTCTTAGTATACCCTTTCGGTGACTTCAATTCGTTTTGTTCATTGTTGTTTTACATGCTGTCTGTTAACCATATCTGAACTGTTTATACGCGCCGCTCTCCACGTACAAAAACAAACAAATAAATAAATAAATGGTAAGGAACCCAAAACTCTGCCCTTTCAAAAAGCTATATACAACGCCTGAAACGGGAGCATTCGTAAAAAAGTAAAAGTCGATCAGAAATTGAGGTAGCGAAATCGACCATTTCACATGCAGCGACCTAATAGATGGATGCTGAAATGCTGACGAAAAAGCATAGCACGACATACATAGAGAAATAGTGTGGAAATAGGCCGCTGTTGCAATGGGAGAAGATTTTGCACGTACTTTCACTTTACTCCCTTTTTGTCAACCCCAGCAGGTTAAGAGATCACACATTATTACTAAGAAGGCGTGCTCCATTATCGTGCCCTGCTGAGGATCAGTATCGATCTGTAGAGCTTTTTCGAGCATTTTTCTACATTGAATGCTTTGAGCAAGCGAAAGTGCTGTGAATGTAGGAAATTCATTACCAGCTTTGGATGTCGTTCTGAACAGATGGCGTACTATATTCGTTTTTCTGTTTCGTATACCCTTTAGGACATTACTCCTCAAATTTCCGCACACCACTGAACGGTATCCATTTCTCTGATATGTGGCAAAGCAGGTACAAGAGTTTCTTTCTCGATTTCCCCCTGCTTCATGATACAATCGCTTTGAGTGTTATCCTTAGGAGAATTTGCACATCGAAATAATCCACAGAAGTAGGTAGAGAAATCATTGTCATATTTTTCCTACATGGTCAGTCTTTTAGAAAAATTGCATTCCTTTGCAATACGCTCCCAAGCAATTTCGTAATGGCGTCAACGGAGCTCTCGAACTCGTTTTAGTCTGTGAGTGCAGAAGCTTCGTCTTTTCTTTGTGGAAGTTTTTTTGGCATCGCTAACCAATTTCTCATTCTACCCGGGCAGCTCCGCTTTTCTGCATGGCTCCTTCGTGATTCCTGTTCTGCTACATGTCCTTCATGCATGCCTTCACCGTTTCTGATATTGTAAAAATATTTCTTCTCCTGACCCTCTAGGAACCTGAGTAATGGTGTTAACCCTTTGAGGTAACACTATTCCGACCTAATTAGAAATGGAAAGTAAGAGTACTGGACTCCTTCTGGGTTTTGAAAGTGACAATACGTAGAAAAGGTAAAAAGCACATATGTAACGTGATGAGTGTGGAAGTTATGCAATGTTCCAAAGGAAACGATTGAAGCTCTTGCGCAAGTTCGCATTCTTTCCCAATTTATGGGATTGTTTAAAAATCTTACTTTCCAAATGTTGGGTTTTTTCAACAGCGTACTAGCCATTTCCGCTATAGTACTGCCCTATGCTGAAGAAACTCTCCGAACGCTGGCCCTTCGAACGGTTACTTGGGACACAATTTTGAACAATCCCACAAATGCTGTGTACATTGTGAGGTCTCGCCGCTATTTTCTAACCACATTCTATGACTTTGCTTTCCTGAGAAAGCGCAAACACATGGAACACTGGAATCACGAGGAAGGAAGAGCGCAAGTGTTGGCTAAAGCTGCGTAGGCGGGTATGAGCATCAGCAACTCCCGTCGGAAATTCGCTAACGTCAGGACCAAGACTAACGCTCGTCCTGATGGAACCGTCATCTGTTCCAGAAGGGCTCTCGAAAAGGTCATTCATGAATTTGACTCCGATCTCTTCGATAGCCGCGTCCACTTGACCCATATCATCACAGGATGGATGCGCCGCGACCTCTGTTGTCCTTATTTCCGAGATCCGACACGCCATCTCGTCGGTGGAGAAATGTACAGCACCCAGTCCGGACAGGATCAGAGCTGAACACCTGAAGAACCTCCCGCTAGCACTCATCAACACCCTGACACGGCTGTTCACACGCTACCTATCGAAGTGCAAGGTTCCATCTCATTTAAAGACAAGCAAGACCGTCTTCAAGACCGTCTTGCTATTCAAGAAAGGAGACGTGCACCACATTGGTAACTATTTCCCGATCTGCCTGCTGTCCGTAGTCTACAATCTGTTCACTCGAGTGGTCCTGAATAGGACTAGCAGAACGCTGGGCGAAGGACAGCCATGCGAACAAGCAGGATTTCGGAGAGGATTCAGCACGATCGACCACATACACACCATTAGAAGCTCATCGAAGTATCGTGAGAGTACATGCCAGCTGCTAATGTGCCTTATGTTCATCGCTACCTACCTGAAGAAGACATTCAACTTCGTCGAAACTGAAGCGATCGTCGAAGCCCTGATTACTGAGAGCATTCCTACTCAGTACATCAGATTCCTTCGAGAGCTGTGCAGTGGACTCACGACCAAGATCTCACCATTCTACAACGACGACGTCATCGAAGAGAGGGGTTCGGCAAGGGGATACCATATCACCGAAGCTCTTCAGCGCCACCGTCGAAAACGTCATGCGCGAACTAGAATAGGAAGACATGGGAGTGAAGGTCGATGGCCGGTATATGCACCATCTAACACCGAGCATCAGCCAGGCGGAGCGAATGGTGGTCGACTTCGATCATGTATGTGGGAACGTTGGACTGCAGCTGAATATGGTGAAGACGAAAGACGATGTTCGTGAGGAACGAACGAGTTTCTGATGCCCCATTCTCGCTCAACGGAGCGAACATCTCCGAGTGCTCCGGCTACGCGTATCTGGTTCGTGAAGTCAATATGGCCAACGACCTAGCGCCAGAGCTGAGCAGAAGGAAACGAGGGGCTTGGGGAACTTTCAAGAGCGTCGAAGAAGTCGTGAAGAAGACGAAGAACGGCCAACTCCGTGCCCACCTATGACTCCACCGTTCTTCCTGCTCTAACATATGCTTCAGAGACTTGGGACATACGAAAGCAGGATGAAACGCTATCAGCGTAGCGCAGCGTAGAATCGAGAGGACGACGCTCGGAGTGACGCGATTCACGCAATTGAGAGAAGGCCTACGAAGTTCGGAGCTTCGCCGACGTTCGAAGATCAGAGACGCTGTCGCATGGCCAAGTCGTCGAAAACTAGGTGGGCCGGCCACGCAGTGCACTTCGCAGACACCCGCTTGACGAGGACCGTCATCGGCTGGATTGTAAGGGATGTCAAGAAAACACCAGGACGCCCATCAGCGCATTGATCGGACTTCTTCGTGAAAGCTCTGAACGAGCGATATGGCGCTCTTCGCATCCCTCGAGCGAGGAGGATCCATTGGAGCACTCTGGCACGCGACAGGGGCGAATAGACACGATATTGGCGCCCGCTCGAGCAAAACGGCTGATACAGGTGATATTTTTCAAAATCCTTCAATGCGTCTTTAAAATGCCTCTTCAATAGCAAGATGCTGACGTGTCGCCTCAACAGTACGATGTGTTGAACTTGAGTCCCTCCCTGATGGTGCTCTGGCGTTTCGTGGACTAGGACGGAATACACAAATCCCATACCATGACCGAGTGCTGGAAGCTGAACGTGATGACATGATGTATTTTGCACTGGATACCGGCGGTGTAAAGGCATGAGCGTCTTGACCAGAAGGCAGAGCGTTCGGATTCGAAACCGCCTATCGCAGCAGTTGTAGTCATAACGAAGTGTCCTCGCGGTACCTCACTCTGTAGCCAATTTGGGGCTCGCGACTGTAAGGTATATGTTATACTTCGGCGACAGTGCTGGGCGAGTGCTGCGCAGTGCGTAGCAGCCGCTCACCAGTGCAGCACTGTCGCCGACCGCCTCGCCGACGCTGTCGCCGAAGCATACATATACCTAAGGGGAGTAAGTAAGATGATCACGGAAAAATGGCTCTGTTCGCGTATCTCAACAGTTGGTAGAAGCCAACAAATCGTCGCGAAACCATCGCAGTCTGTTGCTGTGTTGTTTCGGAACAAGCTGTTGCACTCCTAGGGGAATATTTTATGGCTTCTAATCTTTCTCCATGATGGTCTTCATCACATGTTCGTTCCTCTGATATATACTGCTTCGCACATACTGTTACACTTCATAGTCTTCAATGAGAATCTTTAATGATGATTTAGCCCTTACTCCGTCAAGGCGTGGCTTCAATATCATCTGAAATTTTGCTTTTCGGTGTCCCATTAGTGAAACTGATGCATTAATGTTACTCATGGATAATCTTGAAGTCAGACGTACATTTCTGATATTTGCTCGTCTTCCGCTTTATGCTTATCCTCTAAGCCTGGTATAAGACGTCACGCGAGCTTCAGGAAGGATAACACGTGCATCTCTCATTTCCGGCAAACATCGTTCAGTGTTCCCACGAGATTTTGCTGAAGCAGCAGTGCCTCTCACTTACTTGTGCCGCCGCCTGCGTTATTCATGCATGTCGTGGTTGCCGAAGCGCCCATCTTCTTCAGAACCTCGTTACTGCCTTTGATTGCCTACTTCGTTCGATATGGCCTTGAGCCGGCAGGTTTGATTATGTGGTATTGTCTGATCAGCGTTCTCTTTAAGGTCGCATTTCTTCAACCTTCTTCTTCTCTGCCTTTCTTCTTAGATGTGGGTAGCTCCGCGGTGTCGTAAGGCATATTGCTCCAGCCAAACTTTTCGTCCATTCCATCGTGGTTATTCTGCTCCGCTGTGAACTCGTCGAGATTTCTGTCATTGGCTTCCCTTCTTTACCTTGACTCTAATACAAGTTTTTACAATTCTTGAAGGCAACATTTGTTAGCCAGTTTTCCAAGATGGCAAACCTAATGAGCCCACGAAATTCCTTACAAAACTAATCTGAATTTAAAACATCCATAGCTGGGTGACCTGCCATGTGTCTCCCGTGGAATAGATTATGTATTGCATTTAGCTGTTGTTGCTGCTCTCATCCCCAAAAAAAGAAAGAAAACGTGAATAACAAAAGGATCTCATTATGGAAGGTAAGGAGGGTAAACCCTTCCCCTCATCCAGAAATGCGTCTTGTTATTTCAGCAGAGAGCGAGCTGTTCAGCCCTAGGTTTGGATCTGATTCTTTCCTGTGGGAAGGAATTCTCTCTGATAGGTGAATATCAAGGGCGGAGTGGCGTTGTACCCCCCCCCCCGCCCTTTAAACAGAGGCGTATCAAATGTCTGCGTCTCCACTATCTCGTAAGGTAGCCACTGGACTCTCGAGCAAGCCCAGAGGTTGGGGGTGGGCGGGCCAGGAGGACGAGGGGTAGAACGCTCGACCCCCAATATCAAGCATTGCGACTTTTACACCTTCTTACCCTTTATTCCGTCGGTGTGCTCCTACCAGGGTAGCATTACAGTGTTCATTTAGCTCCATATATATCTAACAAGATTTGGTGTCAGAAGTCGATCTGATGATCAAGAGTTGTTCTCGTTTTGCCGAACACCAGAAATATCACTGCTCTGACTGATTGGAGTCATTCACTCATTAGGAGACATTTCGCGATGCCATGCTTACACAGGTGCTACGGGGCTTGGCACTACAGTACTCTCCAGTACTCAACAAGATTTTTCTTCCCATTTCTTACATGTGTACAAACAGCCGAAGGTGCGCTTGAAAGCATTTGTTTCAGTAGCAGAAAATTCTATGGCTACGTACAGGAAAGAAAAGGCATGACATTTATTGAAGACAGCTTTGCCTATAATATTTTAAAAGGATGTTGGGTAGAGGTATGACGTTGTCCAACTGTTGTTGGACCCGTTGCCTAAAATCTCCCCTGGATATTGCAGCAGTAACGCTGAAGACCTTTTTGTTTATAGACCCTTTTTGAAAGAATAAGAACGAGCGCAAATGGCAAGCTGAGCTGCGCATTTAGCTAGGCATCGCAACGTGAGGCGTGGATTTGTTTTACAAAAACAAGGAGAGGTCAAGAGTTTGGACTGAAGTTACCAGCTTCAGTTTCGTTCCATCAGCGGGGCTACTGTGTTATTCCATTTCCACTTATTCAGTAACGCGAACTTCAGAATTAATTGCACTTATGTGGCGTCTGAATTGCACCTGCCGCGTCAGTGGCTTTTCTACGAAAAATTCGTTACACTGACACGTAATGATCAACAACTTGGAGAAAAGTAGTTACGTGGCAGGTCGAAACTGCTCAGAGTGGGGAAAACACATGTTCTGTGGAGGTTGTAGAGGAAGATCTCGTGGTGACCTGGCACAGAGCTGCAAACTCTTTCTGGCTGACCCAATTAAGTCTAACATCTTACCAGGAGACTATCTCAATGGTAGGTCGGAACGCTTCAGGTGTCGTATATGGGTAGAATCGTCTCTATCTGGGAAACAACAAAATGCAAATATCTCGACCCCAATACAACTCTGCGCAGAGTTAGGGACGACAGAGGCTTGACCGTTGGCGGCATTAGCCCTTTGCCTCCACGCGGAGGACGAGCTCAAGTTGGCTGGGAACAGCGATTATGGAGATTACGTCGCTCCTCTACCCATGCGCTACCATCGCTCGCTCGTCATCGCTGCTTCCAGCTAACTTGAGCCCGCCCTCCGCCTGCAGGCACAGGGCTAAGCCCCCAACGGCCCAACTTCCGTCATCCCTAACTCTGCGCAGAGTTGTATTGGGTCGAGATATTTACATTTTGTTGTTTCCCAGAGAGAGGCGATTCTGCCCATATACAACACTAGGGCCGTTCCGACCTACCGTTGAGACAGTCTCCTGGTTAGTCCAGGCCCAATAAAGCGAGTCGGCGTGAGGATACATATAGCACAATTTCTGCTATATCTTTATCATTATCTGAGAGCGTCTATTAGTAGGTGGACAAAACAAACAAACGAAGAACCAAAATCCAAGCAGTCTCATCTCTCTAGTTCTCAACTCCTCCGTTATCATAATTCTCGAAGACATTGACGAAAAAACCGAAAATCAGACTGTGCGCTCTATCTCTCTCATGGCCGTATTTTTCGTGTTTGGAAGCCGATGGGGTGGATTTGATAGTAAGGGGGCTGGTGTAAGTATAGATGTAAATTATTGGTGTAAGTTTCATTGGGTGCGAACTAGCGCAGTACGAGGGACACCGGCTGCCGCGTGCGCTCGATTGTGGTTTCCTGGCTCGGAGTTCCCGCGCAGGCCAACAAAGCCTTTCAAACCAGAATCAAGTGAGTTTGAACCGGACTCGCCTGGTGAGGACAAACACTGACAACATCCAGCGGCTGATCACTGCAGGTCGTAGGACCAAAGTGCATTCAAACTGCGTCCATAGCATATCGTAGAAATAAGTGCGTGCCGCATCGCGAAAGGGTTGACTGACGTCGTCATTTATTCTTTTTTTAAATTAACCTTTTACCTTGCCGCAACCTTTTAGCCAAAAAATTGATCAAAATTTAGCACACTAATCATGGAGCGGCTGGTAGAGAGACTATATGTTGTTACAGGACGTTTTTTTTACGAACAAAACTCTTGTGCTAGAAGGGACTCGAACACTCACCTTCTGCTCTTCGGGCAGCGATGCTACGCTTTAGACCACCGTCGCTGTTTGATCGCACGTAACATCCGCGATATCCTGGAGGTCCGTCAGCACGCGCCGGTGATGTAAGGCATCAAGCATCAGCAGAAGGTGCGGCTTCGAGTACCGCCTGACGGAAGAGTTTTGATCGTAACAAAACATCCTGTAACAACATATAATCAAAATTACATTCGAAGGTTGAGGACTCTATAGTTTTTTTGCCCTACATACTTAAGCGCCACTAGGCTTGGAATTGGATAAGAAAATGCTAACAACAATTGACTGACACTCCAACCTACGCGCTTACGCAGGCCGTGGGCGGGTTCGAATTCGATTTCGTTTCCGAGCAGAACTGGTCCTCTCAGCTCTGCTGCTCATGGCCAGCAACAAGCAGTGGAGAGGAGTTCGTTCACAGGCTGATTGCTTTTCTCCTCTCCACCGCACTAGAATCCATATCGGCTCGTCTTTCTGGAAACCCGTTCTTCGCTGCGGTCGTTTTGCTGCCGTTACGTACGTTACGTCGTCTTCATAGGCTTCAACTCGTGCGAATTCTCGACTTTGATCGTTTTTGATTCGTCTGCGTTACAAGTGTCGCACAGGATTCATATAGGAACGGCACCGATGTTTAAACACCACTACGATTATCGTTTTGTAGCGCTGCTATGAGAAGCGTGTATCTAAAGTCACGCTATACAATATGTCTGGAATACCTCCGGAATACCAACATGTATGCAGCATTAACTATCATCATTTGAGTAGCGGAGACGAGAAAGCCAAATAGACCGCATTTTCCCCAAGATTTGTCTCCTAATTCCAACAATGTGTGAAGCACCCCTGGCGAGTCAAAGATTCTCGAAAAACTAGAGTTGGAGAGCGGGCAGTGGCGCTGCTGTAGTCCGTGTAAGGGCTATGCTGCTGGCGCATCGAGGAGTGCCCGTCATGTAGACGATCGCAGCAAAGCATGGGGCTGATTTCTACAGGGCGACCCTTAAGTCCTGCAACAAAAACATAGGCGTATAAAAAGGCTAAGAATGCACCGAATTTGGTACACTTTTTAACAATGTTTGCCCGTGACTTGTAGATTAAGGTGGAGCGGCATTATTCATAAGGCACCACTCCTGGATTGATAAGAGCCTTCAGTTCGTGTGGGTTGCTTTGCAGCTCGCGTCGCAGCACCTTGTACGGAGTTTTATTTCTTATTCGTTCAAAAGAAGATATTGAACAATAGTTTTCCCAGGCTTTATAGAGCAAGACATTTTCTTTAAGATGGTTAATAAACAAAGATTGAAAATCTAAAGATTATGGTGTTATGTTTTTATTCCCATCAAACGAAATTTTTATTGATGTTCACTCTTTTTGCACAAAACCTAGGGGGTGAGGGAAACATTTTGGAAAATCGTGTATGGCAAAAACCTGCCATGTGTGGCCATTGTGTTTATTTCATCAGGTTCCCGCAAAGGTAGTATTAAACAAGTATTATTTCGACCTTCCTGGGATCGCTCAACTTTGAGAAATTTTTCATCAAATGAGGCAGAATTCATCCATCTCGAACGACGCGCTCCAATGCGCTTACAAATTTTTCTCTCTACCTTCTTCTTCTCATAGCTGAGTCTTCATTTCACTTGTGGGCTTGTAGAGCTTTCCTTGTAGTTCTGTAGAAACTACATATTGCTTAGTAATAGATTACGCACACGCTGAATATTGCATTTGTTCCAGCTGGTTGTTGCATCGTATATGATCAGAAAATTAATAGCGTTCTTCTATTGTAGTTCAGATCCGTGCACCTAATGTTCACCATTGAGAAGCCTTTGAACTGCTCTACACAATACCATCATACCTTATGTTCAGCAACCAATCTTCCGAAATTTGGTCACATCGGAATGGGAGCGCTCGACCACGGGCCAGAGAAGGATTTTCGGTAGTTTTACGTGAGAGCGCATTACTTTGTAATAAGAGCAACAACAACCATGATACTTTTCAGAAATATAGCACTAAGTATACGCTACATAACAGTTGCGGTTCTTTGCAATTGGAAAAAGACAGCCAATAAGGTCACCTAATTTTGTTGCAGGACTTATGGGCTACCTTGTACAACCGTTATTCCCTGGCTTGCGAAGCCTGGAGGAGCCGCCGGTAGGGGAGCGCGCACCGAATCGAGGCCCCTTCGATCGAAAGCCTTGCATCTCTCTGGGATCGATGGGGTGGTATCAAATCCGTCTGGGAAGGATGAAACACTGGCTTATCCATGGGCTTCCCATCGAAATTCATTGTATAGGCCGAATACACATTCAAGTTACCTCCGCGACATTCCGTAGAAATAGAATGCGTAGCGCATCCCGCGAAGGACTGATTAATGCCGACCTTTCTTCTTCTACCCTTTGATATGTATTTTGTCGATAAGGGAAGTTGCAAAAGTCTTAGGGAGTCTACTGAAAGCAGAAAAATACAGACCTGTCAGCATGTGCTGATCACTACTACATAATGTAATCCATCCAGGGGAATGTTTTCTTGGGCAATTCACTAGCTCATATGTTGAAACGACAAATCTTGTGGAAGGATTCGTTTCGCACTGCTACTGCATAAAACCTTAGCAACTACAAAAGAACAGGCTTCGTTTTTTGGCGAGAGAAACTGAAGGTGGCGCGGTTGGAGCACTTGGCAGAAAGCTTCATTTCAAGACACCATGGATCGCCTGACTGTTCATCACATATTAGCCCTTCCGTCGGAATCGGAGAATTGGAGAATCAAACAGACAGCTAGACACGCCTCCAGGATAAAGCACAGCATTCGTCGACTGAGCACCGCAAGTTAGTGTACAATTCAATAACACCTTCAAGTCACATTCAGGATGTGTAATAGAAGTATGTGATTAGATTAGTAATATAGGGAACTATGCACATTTGTTTTTATCATTGTTAAGGAGCACATAATGTGCCATAAATATTAGGTTGGCCCATAAGTCTCCGCCGTTTTTTCAACGATTCATTGCGGATTTCGCCTGCGGTCTCTTGCATAGCGCTGCATAGCCTTCGAAAGACAATGATTTGCTCTATAAGAACATGCACTGCATTTCTTGTCTCGTCCCGAATTTGTCAATTTCTATGTCGTTAAAGTGAAAAAGTAAAAAGTGGCCATCGCCGACAGTCCCCTCTCCGTTTAGGTTTGAAATTTTGTGTGCAGTTTTTCATAGCGTTTTGAAGACAATGTTCTGTACTACAAGAATGCATGTTGGTGCTATTTGCTCATTTGCCTTTATTGATTTTTAGGTCGTCAAATTGGGACGTCCGAAGGAGAAGAGCTATTTTTACCGACAGCTCCTGGTCTGCGGTTGGAGCTTTTTGCTTGGTGTTATATGTCGTTCGGAAGAAAATTTCTTGCTCTATAAGAGATTGTGATGCGTTTACTGGCTCATGCTGATTTCTGCCGAATATCAGCAAAATGCCAAAAAGAGAAAAATCATCTTCACCAACAGCTCCTTCTCCTTGCTCAGTCTGCCTTGCTCAGCTTTATATGATGAAAGTGCATGTCTTGGTCTGCCAGAATACATAATTTGTTCTTCGGCCATTTAAATTGTTTTAAATTTTCAGGTCATCAAAATGGAGTGCCAGGTCGACAAGGATGACTTCCGGCACCTTCTTCGCTTTGTGTGTCGCTTGCTGACCAGTGCTGAGCCATTCCTTACGGTGCTTCATGTTGACGTGCATACATGCAAACACCATTTTTCATCGTCAGTTACAATTCTGTGCAAAAATAGTTGAATATGTCCGCGTGATGAATGATGACGGGCAAGCAGACTGGTAGCAATCGTTACTCGCTGGTTCCTGACATATTCCTGGCATATTCAGCGATTTTTGCACAGGATTGTAACTGGCGATGAAAAATGGTGTTTTGTTTATATTTGTCAACATGAGTCACCGTAAACAACGGTTCAGCACTGGTCAATCATATATTTTGGTGGAACAAGACAATCACTTTTGAGTGTCAAAAAAACTGAGCAAGACAGACTGAACAAGGAGAAGGAGTTGTTGGTGAAGATGGTTTCTCTGTTTTTGGCATTTGTTTATATTCGACAGAAATCAGCATGAGTCAATAAACGCGACACAATTTCTTATAGAGCAAGGCATTCTCTTCCGAACGACATATATACCATTTCCAGTTGAAATTCAACGTTGCCCAAAACGAATTCAACGTTGTCCAAAACAAATTCAACGTTTTCCAAAACAAATTCAATCTTCTTATGGAATCTTCCTCCGTATCACATAAACAAACCCCTCCACTTTTTCTTGTTATTGGGCGATATGCCAAGTTTGCAGACAACTTGAGCAACGAAGTGTTCAATCTTCTCAATTCTCAATTATTACCCATAGGGTAATAATTTTCAAGCTATGGGTAGCAACGCAAAAAAGCTTATTGCTGAGACTTACTTCTTATCGAAGAGGTTGTCGAGCGACATCCATTTCTCGGATGAAAAAACTCGACGTCTGTATCAGTTTCTACGACTTTCAACGCTCTAACGAAACTCCATATCACACTTGAAAAAGGCCTTGGCGGATCCACATCACACTTCAAAACGCCTGAAGGCCTAAAAAGGGACTTACTTTCATTTGCTAATTCTGCTATTTTGAATAGTTATTGCTGTGTTGTTATTTGTGTTCTGTATTGTTTATCGTACTGTTGTATCACTCGTACTTTTATCGTTCAATTTGCTTATTTTGTACTTGCATCGCATCACTACTGGAGTACTGCTTAACTTGCTAGTCGTTTCTAATTTTTCGTTGCATACCTTTTTTTTACCAACAGAAATTTTTTGAAAAGAAGTAAACATTGAAACGTACAACTTGCAAAGAAAATGTGTAGTTTGATTCAGAAATTGTTGAAGTTGTTTTGAAAAACGTTGAATTTGGTTTGGACTACGTTGAATTCGTTTTGGACAATTTCAACTGAAAATGGTATAACACCAAGCAAAAAAGCCGTACTCAGAGCAGGAGCTGTCGGTAAAAATAAATCTTCGCCATCGGACCTCTAATAATCAATAAAGGACAAATGAGCAAACAGGACCAATACGCGTTCTTGTAGTACAAAACACTGACTTCCGAATGCTATAAGAAGCTACGCAAAAATTCCAAACCTAAGCGGAGAGAATGAAGTGTCGGCGCCACTTTCTTACTTTTCCGCTTTTCACTTTATCGACCTAAAAATTGACAAAATTCTGGATGAAAAAAGAATTGCAATAGATTTTATGATAGAGCAAATCATTCTCTATCAAAAGCTGTGTAGCGCTACGAAAGAGACCGCCGGCGAAATCCGCAATGAATTGCTGAAAAAAAAAACGGCGGGACTTATGGGTCAACCTATTAATAACGATAGCCTCCCCGCGCTTTACCATTCACACGTCTTCGGTGTCAGGTGATAAGCTCTACCCTTTCAAAAGAGGTTATTGATGCCGATCTTCACTGTAACCTTGCACCCATTTCATTGCATGTGATCTTTGCTTGCTGATTGCTAAATTGCTATGCTTTCGAATTTTCGCTTTGCGGCGCGGGAGCTTATTCAACTTTCTTCGAATGTCATATTGTCAGCGCTCAGCAGACGGGGAGTATTCAAGAAATTGGCAGCGAATCAGTGCCTCACTGCACCGAACCTACGTTCACATTTAGCTTCAGCGACGTCGAAAAACAGTATGTGTATTTCCCGTAGCGTAGAACGTGCACACTGCTGTGCAATGCCTTTACCCTCCTATCGTTAATGCACTGAACCGAAACAAAGCTTTGCTAGGTGCAGAGGATAGACGTTCAGCACGCGCACCGTGCAGGGCTGTAACTTCTAAATTATATAATTATAATATATATTAAATAAAATAATGGTCTATATCTTAGAGGAAGGCGCGTGATAGCACTGTCGGGAAAGGTGCCGGCTCTCGCATGCAACCGATTCTAGGTTCTTAGATCTTTTTTCCCGTCTAGACCAACCCGTTTTTCATCCTTCCGGGGTCGTGTGAATTGGTACCGGACTCTTCTGCGAAAGACAGAACACTGATTTGTACATCGGCTGAGCACCGCAAGTCATTGTAAAGGACAAATGCGCATTCAAGTTGTCTCCTCGACAGAAGTAGAAATAGAAAGCGTGGTGCATCCCAAGAAGGGTTTGACGCTCTTTGTCCTTTTCCTCAAATCAATATGAGCTCACTAGCTGTTGTGTCTGTGAACCTTCCGATTTTAGGTGAGTAGCATGTAATTTCTCATGAAATATTTACTCTTGATAACCGAGAACTCTTTGCAAGCCCACGGGCTGCTTCTAAGGCAGCTGGTGCATTTTCGTGACAAGAACTGTTTGGCGAAACCTGAACCCTCCACTACGAATTTCGTTTCCACTTGACCGAGATGAACTACTAAGAACTTGGGCTTGAAGCAGGTGCGTACAAGCGCGACGAGCGAATCCTTTGTGGTCATAGCTCTCGATAAGGGTACAGCGAAGAGATGCATGGTATAATCATTCTTTACCTCCATTATAGCAATGTCGCATTTCTGCGCCGCACAACAGTTCAAATAACACTTTTCTTGTTGTGTTGTTTTCCTTTCAGTAAGGAGCTGGATAATTACGGCTGAGGCTGTTTGTTGACATCCTTCAGTTCATTTTAATTGTTAGGAGGTGCCTGTTCTTCTGGTTCGCGCCCGCATGTAAACATATCTCCCCAGTATCAGCCTCAAAACAACAATATTTTCTCTGTTGCCTTCCTTGTCTGGTTAACGATAACGCGAATTTTTTAGACGGTCCTACACTGTGCTCAGCCACCGCTCACTCATCAAAGAAATCAGAAAACCACTCCAGGCTGGGCAAGCTTTTCCTTTGCTCTGGAAACACTTATTGGCAGTAAGGCAGCGGAATAATTACAGAGTTACAGTGGCTCTGCTCTGCAGATGTAGTTTGTTTACGGCGTCTTTTTCATCGAATCGAATTTCACCCGTAAATATCATTACAAATAGGTTTCCATGGCAATAGCGGTACCATTCCCTCCGGCAGTTGATACGGAATTGTAAAACTTCTTTGGATATATGTGGAGATATTTGAAGTCTAGCAGAAGCCAAGCCGTCGAGAATTGAAAGTAGCACCTAAGTCATACAACATTTCCTCAGTTTCACAATCATGAGCTTGTAAAAATCAATTTTATCTACACTTTTCATTGTGCAGGACTAGTAGTGCTCCAAACTCCTTGTCGTATATGGTGAATTTTTCATTTGATTCCATTGATATCAACTCTTATTCATGGGATGGTGGACGAAGTCAGCTGCTGGCGCGTTCTGGAAGTTCGGAGCTGATTCATTTGCCGTCTAAAGCTCTTTAGTGCAGCCCAGTGTTTAGCATGGGCACGCTCGACGGCTGTTCATCGGCATATACCTCTCACACTCTGTTCTACGTTTTTCAGCAGATTCTGATTTGAATGTTCGATGCGATTCCATTGTATTCCGTACCGCGGTGCAGACATTTGTCCCGGCATTCAGCGATAGTGGTTGCAGTATTTCTCTTCTACACAGAAGCAAAGGTCGAATCTGTATCGCACTGCACTGAGCCTTCACGATTATCTGTGGATCCATTTTTATCGCTGAGCCTATAAACAGAAGTCACCTGATATTTCGGATTATTTACTTGAAGACTTCTTGTTGGAAGCTTGATTTTTCTTCTTGAATGCATATAAAGCCAACAAGATCAATTACAGAGAAGGTCATTGGAGACGAATTATTTATTTAGAATTAGCCTAACCATCTCATCGTTTCTTACATCGCTTCATCCTTTCCTTATCAGTCCTATAACCAATTATCCTACTTCGAAAAACTTCAAACTTTAAACGCAAGCTGACAGCAGCTGCTTAAATCCAGATCTATTCTCACTCTTCTTTACATGGAACAGATCTTAATGTAGTTAATGTCGCTCCTTTGTATCCGACTTGCTACCAATATTACTATTGATATTGAAAGTTTATTTTGGTCCTCGTATTTCATGCCCTAAATCGCGAAAACATTTATAGCATGGACTAATTGTTTGGATAGCGAATATCGCGTGAATTACGGTCCTCTACATATTCCTCTACAAGTTTCTGTTGCGACTAGTTCGTTTATGAAATCTTTCTTTTCCTGACCCATAGTTTCCATAGTTTCACTTATAATATCGCCCGCAAAAAAAAACGCAACTGCAGATTTTTTATGTGTCAACTTCTGCGGAAGATAAACCTGCTTGTAATCGAAACGCAACTCTTAACCACACCAGGAGTCCCAACAGTTTTCTGCTTCAAAACTAAATTGCTACAGACCCAAATATCACCAAGAAGATGCTGGAAATTGCAGATTCCTCATTCTGATCTCTAATCTCGTCACCTGCAGTCAACAAAGCTTTGTAGACAGATGACGGGGTAAGCGTCATCGTTGTGGGTGGAGGTGCAGCTTCCTTTCTGAAAACTGGCAGTACGCATCCAACTGAATGCGCTGCCAAAATCGCTGCTGCTCCGATACTGATGTGTTGCCTATACAGTGTTTGCAATTTCAACGAAACTTTCGTCGCGATAACTTGCATGCATCCGCTGGCGAACGAGTTTTGTCGACAGCAGCAACACGTGCTTAGAGAATAGCGCTTTCATTTCAAGGCTACCACAAGGCCTATGAAAAATTCGTGTAATTCGGAACCGTCTTTTTTCAAACTCAGGACAAATAAATCAGGTGGGTCATAATGTGAAGGCCGAATCTTGCGTTGATGCAGAGAAGGGTTTTTGACCAGGCCGAATTTTGAAGTCAGCTGATTTTGGTCAGAAATCCGAATCGGATGTTCGGTCCTCACCAGAAGAAAAATCTGTTATCTATCTCATGCAAAGCGCCGCTCTAGTGAAGATCACGCTTATCTGAGTTGCCTTAAGATCGGGCTTCTCAAAAAAGTTGTTGATCGCTTGATCTATTTTATCAGGGTTTGGAAAATGACGGATCCGAATTACTCTAATCGGCATCCGACCACACAATCCACACAATTTTTCGCCAAATTGGACAACTTTTAAACTAGATGGACAGTTTTGCAATCAAATGCTCTTCTAAACACGTTTGACGATTTTGAAATCAAACTGAGCATATTCCACATCAATACGAGCGTTTTCCAGCTCAAACTGGAGACTCTTCATCACGATTAAAATAATTTTTTGTTCAAGTAAAATTGAGTATAACTGTCTTTGATTTTTTTTAACTCACATGCTCAACTTTTAGACTCATAAGTGAATACTGTTTGCAATAAAATAAAGTTTGAAAATTTTGGAAATTTGTATAGCGCCTGCTAAAGTGAAGCTCACGGCCACAGACTCTTCGGATATTGTGGTCTTGAAGAGTATCTGTGAGGGCCTAGCGTTTTTCTCACGCAGGAGGAATAGTCTAGCAGTTTTGGCGTCGATCATCCGCTGCTTGGGTAAGAAGAATAGAATTTTCTCGGAAAAATTTGAAACCTTCGACGTGTTCAAAAAAGCTCTATTTACGAGCTTTTAAAGTAAAGGCTTCCGGATCCGATGTTTCCTTAATCCTTTCCTACTGTAAGATGTGTACTATTTTCGGTCTTCTAGCATATTTCCTTTTTGAAATTAAATAACTCCAGCATCGGGGAGCTAGAAGTCCATAAATAGAGCTGAAGGCCTAACGATGGGTATTTCAAGGCGTCCTGTAGTTTGACAACGTCATGGAAGTTGAAGCTGGTGCTTTCCAACTTGATTGAAAATTTGGGTATTTCGTCGGAAATTAGATTGGAAAAGGCCAAATTCACTCCGCCACGTGAAAAACGGTCACACCAATCTCCAACAAGCACTGCAGACTCTGTTGCCGGCGCAGAGCGGTTGCTTTCTAGGCGAGGCTTCGTCTGACAGATTTTGTTTGAGAGGTGCGGAGGAGCAGTAGTCGCTGCTTTGCCTTCTGGGTTTAGGTGTGGCTCCTCACTTCTCCTAACTTTGTGTTTCTTCCCTTCATGTTCGTCGACGATATGGCATGCAGATATGGGTATGAACGCGGAATATGCTGGAATACCAAAATGTTAGGGAACAATCGAGAACATTCAAGGTATAGTATAATCATCCAATAAAAATGTATCATTAGGCAATCTTTTAGCACGAAAACGAGGAAGATTAAGGGAAATTTACGATTTTACGATTTTATAATCTAGAGTAACAGTTTCATTTCACCCATAGCGTCATTGTTCTTTCAGCATTTATTCTATATCTCATGTAATTGTAGGTTATTGAGCTACTGTACAGATGTTCTTGCTTACTGCTTGTGCTCCATCGACATTGTCCTGTGCGTTTACTCCTCCGCTGTCGTAGGGTCTGGTTAAGAGAAAAGTTGCCATTTCATCATTATATGGGCGCTTTAGAGGGTCTTCTGCCGTAGAAACAGCTTCTACGAGACGCCTCTTGATTCCTCCTCCTCAAGGTGCCTCGACTTTATTATTATAGTAGGCCACACCTTTTGGTCATTTTTTCAGTGGTGCAAATTTTTAGAGATGCATTGTATCCCACCAGATGCATTCACTACCGTAGCGGTTTCGTGTAAAATTCACCACTGAAAGCTTAAAAATGGGGTGTGGATAGAGCAAAGACTTGCTGAATTCTACTGGAAACATCATCCTGTGGTTCTTCGCATTCCTCAGCCCACTGGTTGCAATTGACTCAAGCAAGACTAGTGCTGCTGCGACTTTGCGCTGTAATGCTGACCATCCCCTTTACCTACTTTTTGAAATTCGTCATCTACTAAAACACGCCTCTACAGGAGACAAAGATGTGAACTGAAAGCTGTGGAAGCGATCAGGTTAAGGATTGTGTACTGCAGAGGAACGGTCACGAACCACGATTGCGAAGAGGAACCTCCGTGTTGTTAGTGACGAAACGCTTGTCGTCGCTCCGAGCACATCCGATACTCCGTGTCGGATGAGTCTCCCTCTCATACTGTGCATCAAGCTTATGTGATTTTGTTGGGCTATGGGGTGCACAACTTCGTCAACGGTATCGCTATAGGTTTCTCTTTCATCAGCTCGAACCAGCATGGTAATATCACGTCGATTTCGGTAGTATGCCACGAACTTCCTCACGAACTCGGGATCTGGCTGTTCTAATCGACTCCATCCATTCCATGAAGATGACTGGACATGCTGTCCTCGCACACCGCTTGTTGGACTCGTTGCCTGTAAATAGGGAGACAGTCATTACAGGTGCAGTTGTGGTTGTTCGCTTTAACGTCTGGAATGATCTTGCACGTTGCTTGGATCGACATGCTGCTTCCGCATCTGAAACGTAACGGCTCGCACAAGAATCACTGGACAGTCGCCTGCCGCCTACAGTACTCGGCATTCTGCATCGGAATCCTGTCGATATTTGCCTTGGGATGATTCTTTGTACTCCGATGTTCCACGAATTCTAATCCATGAGCGCTTACTCGGAAGTTTCTACCTTTTGTTGCAGTCTCATTTTAAAAACATATCACATTGCAGTTCCTTTAGGAATAACTTATTGTCTTTCAAATTTACGAATAAATTCAAACTGCTCCTGCTTGTGATGTACGTGTAGCAGTTAACCACTCCCAAACAAGTGGCACGTCATCGACTGGTCAGCATGTAGCCTTCTTCATTGCTCCTGTGGGGTTCGTATTGCTGCTTTCGAGCTGTTGCTGTTCTTTCTTCAGGCGTTTCGGAACATTTTTCTGTTCAAGAGCTCCAGAGCAGCGAATGTGAAACCAGGGTACCATAGACCTTCTCTAGATCAAGAACGCCCGGAGCCCTTTTCACGGTTTTTCCATGGTCTTTCGAGTAATGAAGATCGTGCTTGTGTTGGGCTCGTCGGACGTGAGGCCGGAATGCTCCTGGGTCTTTTTGCTTTACTGTTGTAAAATTCAGTAGAGGTAGAATTTCTTACAGCTACTTGATATGAAGTATTCTCAGTGAAGGAAGAAGAAGACGAAGTGGGAATATTCACCAGCCAAGAAGTGATACAATGTAAAACACTGCACAATATTAGTACGAAACATGACATAAATTGGCTATTCTAAAGAAAGCGGCTTTATAAGAAGTTTTTTATTCTATTGGTTAACTTCCGAAATGGCACATTACTGTATTGGCCTAGATTTAAGCGCAGTTTGCCAAAAAAATTGTAGCAAAGCTCTAGCTTTATTACGTGCATAGTTTTTTCTTCTTTCTAGGGGGTTGAAAATGATTCTCTTCTACTGAATCACTAGAAGCAGCAACAGAGAAGTTTTGAATAGAGCTTAAGCTAGTGCTCTGTTTCAAACCAATTTTACTGCTACCAAGTGTTTTTCGCTTCTGTTAAATGGGAATGTACGAAGCACAGTCAGTGGATGATGTCGCTCGCGGGCGGCACAGTTCGACTTACTTGGCGCTGCAATACAAATAGGTTTATCACCATCTCTGTGGAGACTTAGATTCTTGGAATGAAGCAAACATTGATATATTTGCGTATCGTCCCCTTTAGTACACGGAAAATGGCAGTCAAAGGGCCTCTTCTATGCAAAATGGTGCAGTTGGATTGTTCATCCCGTGGAGACGATACCAGAGTCTGAATTTGTTCGTCACCCCTGAAGACTGAAAATTATTTACTGCTCATAGTCTAATATAATTCACTTTCTTTCCGCCAATACAGCCAAGTGCTACAACGCATTGAAATGAGGTGCTCTAGGAATGTTCCTCTGCCGAGGCGGATCTGCCCACGTCACTAATTAGAGCTCTTGTCCCTGGCGGCACCTCATGAGTGCGTAGGAGTGATTTATTCCAAGTGTTGGAAAATATATATGAATATATATGCTTCTATCATGTTGTTGAGAGATACATCTCAGTTCAGAGAGCACTTTGCTAGGCACCTATACCACCTATGGTTCCAGTGGTCTTCGCATTTCTTGTGTGGGTGCCCGGCAGCATCTCCATCTTCCACGTCGCGTTCAAGGACGCTCCCGTGGGTCTTCTTGTTCGAAGGGCACGATGAGCGACCGTTCAGTGCTTTCGCGAAGAAGTCAGACAAAATATTCAAGGCTTTCTAGTGTCCTGATAACACACTGAATCCAGTCAGTTACGCATCTCATCTGCGAAGAGCGACTGTCTGCGAAACACTTACCTCAATGACCCACCCATTTTTCGACAAGCAAGCGACAGCGTTTCTGATCTTAAGTGAATACAGCGTTACCAGGGCACCACTCCAACTACTGTCCTCTCGATTCTTAGTTGAGAGTGCTGATCGTATGTCTTTCCTACTTTTTTAGTGGCCAAGTTTTCAAGGCCTATATTAATGCAGAAGGAACTAGAAGGAACTGTGGCGCCGACTATGTGGTTGCGAAGTCAGACGTCATTTTTTCACTATTTCCTCGACGCTCTTGGAACATACCAAACGCGCTAGCTTCCTCCTACCTATCTCCAGCGCTAGGTCACTGGTCAAGCGTATTTACAATTCGATGCAGTTGGCGCCTCCTCCGACTGCGCTATCATTCATGATCTATGTGATTCAAGAAATAATGAAGAGCCTACAAGCAAACAGGCGTCAGCACCCTCCAAGACATCCCGTAAATGTAGTTCGCGTAGCGGATTCCAAACGAAGATTGTCTACGTAACGCATGCATTTATCCATTATTTCCATTCTTATGGTTTGCTAATCCTGCGAGGCTTACCACTGTTGCGGCTTTACCACAGAATTGTAGTAATATTCTTCCGCTGTACCGGAGCCCTTTTTCCCCTTTGTGTAGTAGTGGTGGTCTCAGTATTCTTTAAAATATTATCTCCGCCGATAGCGCTGCTCGCTTGATTTGCTCAGAGTTCGAATAGGAGAAGACTTTTTGATCGTGCAGATGAAAAATCATCTCGTGCGTAAGTTATCTGAATGCGTCTAGCCGCATTAGGTCACATGTACCGTGCTGTTTCTGACAGTCTAGAAGTGCTGGTCAACTTATAGGTTCTGAACTTCAAGGACGACTTGAAGCTGCTCAGAGCACGAGATTTTCATGATGTTTTGTGCGACTGTTTGCTGGTTCACCACATCCTGATACCTAGAAATTAAGTGCATTAAAAGTGGATGCAAAAGAAAGAGATGGGAAAGAAAAGATGGGTAACCAAATATCCTTCACCATGTTACAAACTAATTACGCCGAATTTTGTTGTGTGATTGGATATGTTCGTCAGAGGCTGTCTTTGCAGCTTTTGCAGATGGAGATTAGAAGGGAGATGGAATGGGAAAACTATGAAATGGAACACCTAGTTTTGAGAAAAAGCGAAGATCGCCGGTTGCGAGCCAGCTAGCAGTATTCGGAGTTTTTTCAACAGACGCATTTACTTTCCTGCCTCGTACTCCAAAGTTGGTTCGTCGCTTTCTTGTGTTCCTCCCTGACATTTATTGGTTTTCCTCATTTAGTATAATAGTTACTATTATCGCCTTATTTAATGGTGATCCACAGGTGGCCACATTCGTTTTTGTGAACCGGTGAAGATGAAGTCTGACTTTTGACACCTCTGACGCAGTTCGTGAATAGAAAAAAAGTCGGGTCTGTCCAAGTAATTGAGATTTTCATGTTTCCTGAGAGATCGATCTCCTTGCAAATCCTTGTGGTGCTTCTCTCAGCTGTCCGCATAAGCGATGTCTTCATCCACGCCTTCTCCAAGACAACTTCCGTGCGTGACACCTGTTCTACCACCTTTGTGCTAATCCTCAAAGCAATTAGGCCATCAGTTGGTCATTCGCCGAATTTGCCGTCCACCTGCTTCGAGTTTTCGCGTTCGTGCGAACTCTTTTGAATAGCAAACCGTCTTTACAGATGCCTCTGGCCCCACTAGGCGACCCCTTCGGCCTCACGCCGGAAAACGTGAACAGCTCTCCATCTCCTGAGCAGCCGCCCAAGTTGGTGAGTGGATTTATTCACATTTTCGAGTTTTTGATTTTTTGAAAATACGCAGCTAAATTATCGAAATATTTTTGTTGATGTATGTATTGTTGCGAAACACTTGCTAAGCAGGCTTATACATACACATATCGTGAACTTTTGTATTGTACCGTCCTTACGAGCCATACTTACTGTGCCTTCATATGGGTCTCAAACATCTTCAAAAGTTTCACCAGCCTCAGTGTAGGTAGTACCTTTCAAACAGTTCCCGCATTTTTAGGATACCCTGTATTTTCCTCAATTTGTAGCGTGTTTTAACTTTTTAACTCTAAAAGAAGGACAAATCACTCGATACTGCCACTTTGTGAAGAAATTATGATAAGCATCGAAGCGAAACACGATCAATCGGGTGTAAAATTCAAAAATTTAGACGAATGCGCGGCGCGATCCCTTCCGTTCATATGTCAGAAATTTAAATTTTTTGTAGGCCATCGGGAGGACAACTGTAGGTCATCAGCACAATAGGTCATTGGGAGGGCTCCAAGTATCGTTAACCTAGAATGCTTCGCTTGACAAAACTACCCTCTTACGACGTTGAAATTTTATTCACTGAAATTGCATCAGTCACAGGGCCGTGAGCAACTTTCAAGCTCACGTTTGAGCAAGTACGAGCAAGTACAAGTAGCGACCAATGGCTCAACTGCGTTTACTTTTAGTGAGCTGCTTCTTCACTTTGATCAGAAAACCTCTAAAATCTGCAAGTCTACCTTGCTGATTCCCTCAGTCATAGCAGGACAGTCGAGGGCGAATGTACATGTGTGTAGAGTAGAGCAAGGACTATTCTGTGTGTAGAAACAGCGAATGGAAATGGCCAAAGGTTTCTATGAGCCTATTCTCTTCTCAGGAGCTACCGCACTGCCTCATCTAAAACTCTAACATCACTGAATTCGTGACCGGTTTGTTCGGTAACAGGAAACAGTGATAATTGCATACACTGCTTGAGAAGTGACATTCTTTGTTCCACCTATTAAGGAAATGATTAGGATTCCCATAGCCACCTTAGTGTGGAAATCAAATGTACTCAAAGAGGAGTGTCATAGGATGAAGTGAACATCTGAGGGAACACTAGAAGTCTGGCGACAGTCTGCTAGGAACAGCGTGACTATGCCGTAAGAGCGCCGCATCCGCGCCCCATCAGACACGGGGCTACGGTGGCAGCAAATTCTGGTTGACTTTTGTAAGTCAGTCCAAGGAATTTGTCGAATTTCCGTTCGGGGACAGTCCACACCGGGGATCTCCGCCACGCTCGCTGGCCACACGGTCAGCAGTCTACGGATTTGACCGCTTCCTTCCGATCTTCGATCTATTTCGATTTATTGAAAAACTTACTCTGATGGCATCATAGTCGGCCACCCAGTTCTGAGGGAACTTTCTTCCGTGCCTGCGGCTGCCTCCTTCCACCACCCGCATTTTCCCCGTCCCTTGTGGAAGGAGAGGTTCTAGGGCGGCGAAATCGACGGGCTTGCTCTACGTTGTTCTGCCGATTAATTCACATCGCTATTTATCTCTAAAGCCGAGCGCTGTTGCGTACCACACACTGAGCACGCTGGTATTCACTGTGTTTGTTCTGCTGGTCACGGTAGAAACTCAGTGCTCAGAAACCATCCCGGTTCAAGTCTAGAAGGGAGCCACCATGTGTCTCTTCCACATTCAGCAGCTCGACACCAGCAGGCTTAGATGTGGCGCGGCACAATGCGGCTCGGAGGGATAACCTTGCATTCAGTGGTTATCTGCTTTCGTAAGGAGGCACATGAATGCTCAGTTACAACAGGAATAGTCTAGCTCAGTTCACCACAGGGGTAGACCACACCGCGATGTTTTTTTTTTTTTAATTTAGTGCAACGCAAAATGTTTGGTAGGTTTGGTACCCCCACCGAGTCGCTTTGCGCCTATGGCGCTACTGAACTTGTACTATCTGTACGTGTTTGCTCATCTGGCCTCTCTATTTTAAAGTTTCCGATCACTCTTTCTAGACTTGCACCACCACCACGCTTGGTACTGAACCTAGCAAGAATGTGGACTCTTGTTCTATTAACTGCTGTGCGCTAATTTATTTATTTATTTATTTATTTATTTATTACACAAAGTGTGCGTCATAAATAATAAACAAAACAAATACTGTAGATTGAGTCGGACTACATGGCACATGTTCGGTTTGAGTGTTTTTCAATCCATTGGTGAATGTGGGAACTCCAGTTTGAAATTAGGTACATTGAGATCGTTGTAAGTTCGCCGTGATTGTATTGTTGTTCTTCAGCCACTTTGCAGCAAGGAGACTGTTCATGTGAACACATTATTAAACTTCCTTTGAGCATGTAATTGGTCGGTCTAGCAGAGAGTTTGCACGCGTACTCGTCATCCTTGCCTAACAGAGCGGCTCCCGAGTTCATAAGTGACGTCAAGGTTTCACACCGGGTCCACGTCTTCATAAAGAACCGCTTCCAAAAATTGTTTATTAACTTCTCAACCCCATCCTTCAACATCACATACCCACTCCTACGAAATCTCTAGTAACATTTCTTGTCACTGCCCGTTTCCTCGGCGCTGTCCATCAAGTACATAGCGTATTTCGCAGTGTGCAGATAATAATGGTAGACCCTTTGGCAGGAGTCCTAAATCATTAAGGTGACACTTTTATGCTTTTGTGAGACATCTGGGCCGATGTGCTCCATGTTTCGCCTGAAACCCAACTCCTGAGGCTTTATTAAGGGTTGAAGGAGTCAAGAGGAAGTGAATTGTTTCGGTAGACCATTCGTGTTTTCATCTCTTCTTTCGACTACGCATTCGGTTTGCAGTCAACAGTGTTGTATCTATATAGTAAAGTAAATATAGTTCCTGGACGGCTCAATTTTCAAGTAGTTCTGCCATATACGTGAACTGAACTTTTCCTTTGCGAAACCATCGACATTCAAAGAATCCCACCTTTATGTGAGTTGTACTTCTCTCCCTGATGCTCCTCTTCCTCAACTCGTCGGAGATCTGTTTCTCGAGTTGCGGCGTCCCAATTATTCACGAGACTGATAAAATTCTACTCTTATGGTGATGTCTCCAACCATGTTAGAGTTTCAACCCCTCATGGCACTTTGACAGCGACCTTAGTAGCTTGATGAATGTAACCTGATCATGAGTACAAGCGTCTAGATTAAAATTGCAAAATGCACATCCCAAGCGAGTTCTGTCCTTTACTCCTTCGACTGTTCGCTGTCTACGCCAACGTTTGTTCGGCTGTTTATCACGCGCAATTTGTTATTGGAATGCCGCCAGTGGGGAGGGGGGGGGGGGGTCTAGTGGTGTAGGGTTCTCGATCCACTAGAAATAGTTGTATGCACGGCGTGGGTTCGATTCCACTTTCTTCATGTCCCTCCCTCTCGTGGAGTGATCTTTTAATCCCATTCACAACACATTTCAATAAACACACGGTAACAACTAACTATCATATGCTTTGCTGAGGAGTTGGCCAAATACAAGATGCAGTAGGTAAAGATTTTTTATCCCAGCATGAAGGAATTCAAAAACGGACTCCAGATAAGAGCACATCAAATAACCCCATATACAAAGTTCGGGCTTAACCGGTGATTCTGACCCCACCACCCTCTCCCCAAACATATACACACAACCTACCAGTATCAGCCCTCTAGACCAAAACGTGAAGGATTTTCAGGTAACAAAATTTATTCACAAGGAAGGGTAAGTCAGCACGTACCCAAAACAGCTAAAAGTAGAAAAATAAGTGGAGCCGAAGCGTCGTATTACATGTTATCACACACAGTGCGCTTCCTCTCTGCAGCCGATATGAAAGAGTTCAACTTCACAAGAAGAAGAAGTGTTTGTGAGTAGGAAACCTGCCCAGATGGTTATCAACGCGCTTTACCTCGAACCTTCCAAATTGCCGGCTGTCGCATGCACCCGATAGCAGGTTCTTGGTTCGGATTTTCCGCCCAGGCTAACCAAGCCTTTCATCCCTCCGCAATCCATGACTCGTCTCATAAGGGTAAAACACTGACATGTCTATCGGATGGCTACCAGAGGTGTGTGTGGGGCAAATACGCATTCAAATCGCCTCTTTGTCATCCCGTACAAGTAGAATGCGTTGCGTAGCCCTAAAAGCGATTGAATATTTACATTCCTTATCTCTTATCCTTTAATCATGAGTCTGACATCCGTACGTGAACCTGAAACTTAAAATTTTGTGGGATCACTGTAGGTTATGCTATGCGTGGGTGAGTAAGGATGATGAGAGCGGGATCAGTCGTTTCACTCAAAATTTGTTCATGGGGATCATTTGGGGTGCTGATGTCTAAATTACTTTCCGTTTTTGAATTCCTTTATATTGAGAGCCATTTTTAGCCATCTATACAACGATCGAAGTGATAAACATTAGCAGGAAAAACTCCTTCAGGAGGTGCATCTTGCAGTTTTAACCTATATTTTTGTAGACGACATTCCAGGCTCCACCCCTACTTGGATCATCAACGTTCCATGGGAAGTTGAATCCCTTTCCCGATAGGACCCTGATGTTAAATCCGACGATAGTTCCTTTTTTTCTCTTGGAAGTGGAGAGGAGCTTGGAGACTGTGAGAAGTGCAGGAGTGGCAGGACGAGGCCTCTGTCTAATGTAGCACATATGCCGTTACGCATGGAATTCTCAGATCTTATTTCACAGAGAAACGCGGTGCAGTTGGAAGGATGTAAATACTAGAACGATAGCTTTGAAACAACGTTCACATGCTTGTTTGCTGAAGACTAGAGAGGCTCTTATAGGGGTTGTCATTATTTCAAGGATGCATTATTGCGATGAAAGCCCTTGTCCCAGGAAAGACTCATGTCTGTGCCTTTTGCTTTCCTTGTAGGATGTTGCGCCATCAAATCATCGGGGATGTTTGTAACAACCCTGAGACATATCCGCAACCATCCATGTTCCTTGGTCTGGAGAGTGCTCAACATGCACTTGCGGAAATATCCTACCCTACTATATATAAAAGAGTCTGTCCCTCCGTCTCTCCATCTGGCCTTTCGTAAACATCGAGTAACAGCCATCCAGGCTCAGGCGAGGTGTCATCTACGTCGTGTCGAGAGCGTTCGGATTCAAAAGAGGTGTGACCGACGTCGCTCAACAGGCATCTGGGTCCAGAATACATGTCACCGATGTCGCGCAAAGCGCGTCCGAGTGAGAAGATATGTTACTGACGTCGTTCATTAGGCGTTCGGTTTCTGAAGACGTGTCAGCGACGTCGTTCAACAGGCGGCCGGTTTCAGAAGACGTGCACCGATGCCGCGCAATGGGTGTCTGGGTTCAGAAGAGGAGTCGCCTATGTCGCACAAGGCTGTCCAAATTCCAAACACGTGAAATGGGGGACCACTAAAGGGGAGACCTGTTAGCGGAGATCAGTGACGGGAATCCAATGAAGGGGGACCGTTAAAGGGGAGGGGGACCAGTAAAGGTGGAAACATTAGTGGGGACCTATGAATAGAGGAGGTCTAGTGAAGGGGACCAATAAAGGTGGACCAATTAAGGGGGAGCAGTAAAGTGGGTGAGAGAAGATCAGTAAGGGGGATCAGTAAAGGAGGACCACTAATGGGGATCTGTAAAGGTGGGATCAGTAATGGGTGAACGGTGAAAAGGGGACCCTCCAGTGAAGATGGGACCAGTAATGGGGATCCAGTGAAGGAGGACCACACCAATAAGGTTGTGGAGGGGAGACCAATAAATGGAGACCAGTGAAGAGGAGACCATCAAAGGTAGCAGTAATGGGGGCTAGCTAAGAGGGGGACACCAGCATAGGGAGACCAGTTAGGGGAAATCGTGGGATTCATGGGATAAAAGGTGCCAGTAGAGGAGGGACCAGTAAGCGGGAACCGGTAGGGAGGGATTAAAAAAGAGACCAAAAATGCGGGACCAGTGAAGGGGACCAGTAAGGGCGGGCCAGTATTTTTTCTCGGTCTCGTCCAACGTGTATGGGGCTGACAGCATCTGTGAGATTTTCAGAAAACTTTTTGAAGGCTTCGTGCAACGAGTGTTCGCGTACTTGACTCTCACCGCGTCTCTCTGCCGGCACTTGGGTAGTGGGTACTGGCGGGGTGGGGGAAGGGGTAGGGAGAATGACTAAAGGAATAGGAGTATTATTGCCGTCAGGCAGTTAACGGTATCAAGTGGTCTACCAATACCGATCGATTTCATATATGTTTCTGCAGATGAAGCACTTCGGACTGAGTGTCTCACAATTTCTTACTCGCCACGTAGAGAATGTGTATTTCGGCGAATAAATCGCGTACGTGCGATAGAGGGTGTGTAGGTCCTATAGGAGCAATTTTGGCGACTCTGCCCTATCGAATCCTGCTATACTTTTCTCTATAGTAAAACCAATCTTTTACTATAATGAAGGTAAGAAGACCTAAGGAATAGAAGAAGGCGGTTGAGAGTGTTCTATTATCCGGGTTCGAGACCCCCAACCAGACGTTTGGTGGCCGCTAGGCCGCTGAACGCCTTCTTATATAATAAATAATGAGCACTGGTAGCAGTAATAGGATGTTCTTCAGGAATGAGGTATCCTTATAAAAGAGCCTTTGACTAAAACAGTCCTCGGTGAGGTCTTCGAATTAGGCACATTTCAAGCTCTTTAATAGATCCCGTATGACTCATCGCTCTTTCAGGTCGAGGTGCAAGGTGGTAGAAAGATGGCACATAGGTGGATGGAGCGGGGGGGGGGGGGGCGGTCGCATTTGGGAGTTTTTTGGAAGTTTTATTGGCAAACATGCAGGCGTTTTAATGAGAAAAATTTCGGTTGTGTCCACATCCCCGTATTCCATTGAGCTAAGAATCACCTCACAACTTCGCATGGTTTCCCTGTTTGTTTTGCCGATTTTGCTTCGCAGTTATATATTTATTACACGAAAATGTCTTGTGGACAAACAAGTATCGTATCACCTGTATCACCTGTCGTCCCGTTGATCATCGACTTGCTCGAGCGGGCGCCAGCAGCGTCTCCATTCGTCCCTGTCGCGTGCCAGAGTGGTCCAATGGATCCTCCTCGCTCGAGGGACACGAAGAGCGTCATATCGGTCGTTCAGGGCTTTCACGAAGAAGTCCGACCAACGCGTTGGTGGGCGTCCTGGTGTTCTTTTGACATCCCGCGGAATCCAGTCTGTGACGGCTCTCGTCCAGCGGGTGTCTGCGAATCGCATTACGTGGCCGGCCCACCTAATTTTCGACGACTTGGCCCATGCGACAGCGTCTCTGATCTTCGAACGTCGGCGAAGCTCGGAACTCCGGAGACCTTCTCTCACTTGCGTGAGTCGTGTCACTCCGAGCATCGTCCTCTCGATTCCACGCTGCGCGACGCTGATCGCGTGTTCATCCTGCTTTCGTATAGCCCAGGTCTCTGAGGCGTATGTTAGGGCAGGAAGAACAGTGGAGTCGAATAGGTGGGCACGGAGTCGGACGTTCTTCGTTTTCTTCACGACTTCTTCGACGCTCTTGAAAGCTCCCCAAGCCGCTCGTTTCCTCCTGCTCAGCTCTGGTGCTAGGTCGTTGGCCATGTTGACTTCGCGACCCAGATACACATAGCTGGAGCATTCGGAGATGTTCGTTCCGTTGAGCGAGAATGGGGCATCAGAAACCCATCCGTTCTTCATGAACATCGTCTTCGTAAGATTCAGCTGCAGTCCAACGCTTCCACATACACGATCGAAGTCGGCCAGCATTCGCTCCGCCTGAGTGATGCTCGGTGTTATGAGCACGATGTCGTCAGCGAAGCGAAGATGGTGCAGTTGCCGGCCGTCGACCTTCACTCCCATGTCATCCCATTCTAGTTCGCGCATGACGTTTTCGAGGGTGGCGCTGAAGAGCTTCGGGGATATGGTATCCCCTTGTCGAACCCCTCTCTTCACGTCAATGACGACGTCGTTGTATAATGGTGAGATCTTGGTCGTGAACCCACTGTACAGCTCTCGAAGGACTCTGATGTACTGAGTAGGAACGCCCTGGGTGAGCAGGGCTTCCATGACCGCTTCAGTCTCGACGGAGTCGAATGCCTTCTTCAGGTCAATGAACGTAAGGCAAAGCGGCAGCTTGTACTCTCGCGACAGTTCGATGAGCTTCGTAATGGTGTGTATGTGGTCGATCGTGCTGAATCCTCTCCGAAATCCTGCTTGTTCGCATGGCTGTCCTTCGTCCAGCGCTCTGCTGATTCTATTCAGGATGACTCGAGTGAACAGCTTGTAGACTACGGACAGCAGGCAGATCGGGCGATAGTTACCAATGTCGTGAGCGTCTCCCTTCTTGTACAGCAAGACGGTCTTGCTGGTCTTCCACTGAGATGGAACCTTGCATTCGGACAGGTAGCGTGTGAAGAGCCGCGCCAAGGTGTTGATGAGCGCTGGCGGGAGGTTCTTCAGATGTTCAGCTCTGATCCTGTCAGGACCGGGTGCTGTACGTTTCTTCACCGACGAGATGGCGTGTCGGATCTCGGAAGAAAGAACAGAGGGGATGACGTATCCATCCTGCGGAAGATGGCGTAGGGGCAGGTGGACGTGGCTATCGAAGAGATCGGAGTAGAAGTCGTGGATGACTTTCTCCATGGTCCTTCTGGAAGAGGTGACGGTTCCGTCAGGACGTCGGAGAGCGGTCATCTTGGTCTTGAAGTTGGCGAAGTTCCGGCGGGCATTGCGGATGCTCAGCCCTGCCTCTGCTGCTTCAGCCAACACTTCCGCCCTTCTCTCCTTCAGATCTTCCTTTATCGCCGCTCTGCATAGCTTTGCAAGCTCGGACGTCAGTTGATAGTTGCCTGACGCTCGTGCTGCTCCACGTTGGCGTATCAGCTCGAGAGTTTCCGGAGACAGGCGTCTCTTGGTGGTCTTCAAGCTCTCGGCTCCCTTAGCACTATCGTGGAGATGGTGCACGAAGCGATCGTATTCCTCGTCGACGTTGTCCATGACGGCATCTTCCCAAAGGCCGACAAGAGAGGTGTAGAGAACCCAGTTGATGGTCGTTCTGGGACTCCTCTTCTTGAACTTCGCGGCCTTCTCTCCTTGACGCGAAAAGCGGAACCTCGCGCGAAGGAGGCGGTGGTCCGATCCCGTGTAGAACTTGGGGACAACGGAGACATCGGTCAGGCAATACTTGCGATTGAAGATGATGTGGTCGATCTCGTTGTGGAACTGGCCACCGGGGGATTCCCAGGTCCATCGTAGGGAGGGAGGCTTCTGGAACTGCGAGTTTCCATGGATGGTCTTGGTCGACATGATAAACTCAGACAGCCTTTCACCTTGCTCGTTCCACTCCAAACCGTGGGTTCCGATGTGAAGTTCTTCCGGCGACCTTCGTGGCCCGATCTTGGCGTTGAAGTCGCCGACGATCACCTTGTAGAAGGTGTGATCTTCCTTATACAACTTCTCCAGCTCCACGTAGAAGGCCTCGACGTCTTCGTCGTCGTAGTCGGATGTTGGGGCATACGCGACGAACACAGTCAAGGCTGGCACGGAGCCACATCGCTTCAGTCGCAGACGTCCGATTCGGCTTGTCAGAGACTCGTACGAATCGATGTTCATGGCCAAGTGCGTGTTGACGAGGACACCAACGCCGCCTACTCCCCTGCTGTCGCATGTTCCGAGGAACAGTTCTTCTCCGGAGTCGTAGGCGGCGTGTAGGGGGTGGTGTCTTCTCGTCTCGGTCAGTCCGATGACGTCGTACTTGATCTTCCTGGCTTGCATCATCAGGTCCTCGACGGATGCTTCCGACGCAAGCGTGCGGGCGTTGTAAGTACAGATCGTCATCCTAGTCCTTCTCAGTTTGCGCAGCCTGGTTAGGCCCTGAGATTTTAGCAGCCTCTCCGTACTCGTCCTTCCCATCGCTGCAGAAATGGGGGCTCTTTCGGGGTCAGGGGAATGAGGCCCTTTAGTGCTGCTGTGTTTGACTGGAATACAACACGGGTAGCTAGTCAGGCTCTGTCGTGCGGGCGGGGTACTCCGGGCAGCCAGCCAGACTGCCCGAAGGGACGGGGCGAGACTTAAGGCGGCCTCGAATCGCCTTACATGTACTCCCAGTCTACCGAGTGCAAGCTTTTGGCCGAGCCGACACAGTTACAATCCGCACAGTCACGGACACATCCACGCACACAGTGCACGAACATGCCGCTCCCACGCACAAGGAACGCATCGACCCGACACAGCAGGAGCAAGGAGTCCATCCCCTGCATCCCACCTGCGTCTCTGGGCAGTACACGGTCGCATTTGGTTCGCGTTTAATTCCCCTATCCACCACCCGGGGACGCGCCACGTGGCCCTGCGACAAGCGGCCCGAGATCCCTCTTAACAAGAGAGCCCGAAGGCTCTCTATCGAGGGAGATCCGTGGAACAAGTATCGTAAGGACACAAATCAAAGGAACGACCATAAATTATCTATTAATAAGCGCAAACTGAACAGTAGAAGAAGCAACTACTAAGCGCACCTTTAAAAAAGAAAGGGGGGATAAAGATCAGCGACCGAGTCAATGGACGGCATTTAAGGCTGCGACGGTATTGTAGCCCGAGATGTAATTTGAGGAATGTCTTAAAGGCATTGCAGCTCCGTGGTAAATCGTGCTTCTTGCGAAGCTTCTCAAACGAGGAAAGTGTCCTGTGAGTAAAAAAGAAACGCCTACAATTTGGTTTAGCAGTACCAGCACCATATTTGATTGGACCACCTCGAGTGTTGTTGCTCTCGCAGTCACAAGATCCTAGAGTTTGATATCACTTTTCTGATGAACGATTTCGTGAAAAGGGAGGTCGCTAATTTTGGTCGCATCCCTCAACTTTTGTCGTGGTCAGAGAAAGCGCTTCCTCAGAAACTGACATCTGTGGAGTGCTGCTTAGAGTTCATTTTCCGAAGATTCTTACCATAAGATTGCTACCGAGGTTTTCGGTCAAAGCACGTGTACGGTCACGTGAATTTCATTGTTTTTCGTAACAAACAAGTTAGTTATGGCGATACGAGAGATAGAAGTTCCTTAACGAACCGTTTCTCAAGATTCGAAAATCTTCATAACAGGTGAGATAAAGGATAAAGGGAGGCGATGATCAATCGCATTTGGGATGTGCCATGCATTCTACTTCTACGGGATGTCGTGCAGGCGAATTGAATGCCTGCTTAGCCTATACAATGACTTGCGGTGGCCAACTGGACAAGTTAGTTCATTTCCTTCCTAGGAGAGCCTGACACCGATTCACCCGGAATAGATCGGGAGCGAGGCTGCCCCAGTCGGAAAATCCGCACCAAGAACCTGGTATCAGGTGCGCGCGACAGACTTCCTTCGTCTGCGCTCCACGCGCCCACCACTTTCTAACTCCAAGCAAGTAGCGTGTTTTCTATGAAATATGCTAAATTTGGTCTAATGCACGGAGTAATGTCAGCATTTAACTCGAAATTGTTTCTCCTTCTAGAAAGCTGTATGTCTTTGCTTTAACTAAAAGCAAAGGAGTTTTGTGACAGCTCAAACAGTGTGGGTATTTTTTGAGTCAAGCTGCAGGTCGTCGCTTCCTCACTCGAAACTTGTCAGTTTATCCAGTTGCTAAGCTTGGTAAGTGTAATGGTGTCAAAAAGACGTCAGCTGGCCACATCTCCTGGCCGCGGTATTGTTCGGCAACGTCGTCATCTGGCTAGTACCCTTTTTGTTCATCAGGCTCATCTAGACCGCGTTCGATCGCGCCGGCGCTTTTCAAAAGTGCACCGCCTCGTGTGGCGATCACGCTAATCATGTGTCGCGTTTTGTTGAACCCCATGCGTGCCTCCCCATTTAAAGTCCTCAAAGAATTGGCCCGCTATGTTTGAAGCTGCGGCAACATTCACTTTTCTTCTAAGCCACTTGATTCTCGATGGTGCTTAGTACATCATCTCCTAAAGTAGTTTATTCCTTAAAAACTTCTCCGACGTCTCCGGGATCAAGTATTATAAAACCTGGGCTATTCGATAGAGCAGTAGCGATTCTCCTGCGCCACTCGTGCTTGCTAAAATGGATTTTATTGAGTCTGGTGCTTCAGCGTTATTTTCGTTATCAAAGACCTGAAAGAAGTTCGAATTTTTGTGGACATGCTCTCATACCGTCAATTGCCTCAGTTTGTTTTCCCATGCTAGCACCAATAGGATCTCAAGAGCGTCAAGAGGAAACAGAACACTCTTGGGTTTATGGGGTTTTCTTCATACTTGGGATCCCATTGGTGCTACATAGCAGGGTTGGGACAACTAACAATGAGCCAAATGGCGATATGAGTGCACAGTCTACAGAAAAAATTCGAGCTTTTTCCATGCCTTTGATAAAGGCGATACCGTCGAAACATCAGGCTTAACAAAGCTCCCTTTAGCAATCCTGCGGTGCACAAATAAAATTGAAACTTCTTCCACGACTTTGATTGATTTGGCCACATTCGGCTACGGTTGTATAACTTATGAAAAGTATAGGTTTGCATAAGATTTTATATTCCATCACTATGAACAACCACCGGAGAAGCCTTTGCGCGTTGGAGGACCAAACCGTAATTCCCTTAACTGCACTCTGTGAGACATGTGCTTTGTCAAGAGATGCTATTTCATGCCAGCAAGCCTTGTCGCCATGTCCTGCTTTTCAAACGAATAGCAGTACATGGCTCTTTTAAAGCATCCAAGAGAGTTTATCCTGTTTATAAAGCTGCGGCCTTATTTTTGTCTAAATTGCAAATACTAATCGTATTTTTGCTCTGTGAATCTGTCCATGAGTGCAATATTTTTCACCATCTCTCTGACTAATTAAACTCTTCGCCTCCACGCTTTTTGGTAAAGTTCTCTATGCTTTTGCTGGGCATTATGATAAAGCTCACCTCTAGAGGAAAGCTCGGACTAGTCTCACAGAATTTAACTGATGTGCTTGGAGCATTGCTAACCTTTTCCTATCTGAGAAGGATTGCCAGACAATCGGCGGGTACAGTGCCGCATAGGAAAATCATTACTCTTCCGTTTCTTCGTGGGATTCACTTTAATCGAAATTTGCAAATTTGAGTAAATTATGCATACAAATTTGCAACTCAAAATTTGCATGCATGATTTTCTCACAGGAGTTAGAGGTAAAACCTATCTAATCACAGTAAATTTTTGTGGTACGGGTCTTGCTTCTATATCGACAGAAGCTCGCATTTGTTCTGCATTGACCGTCCTCTCCAGGAGCTCATCTATTCCTAACGGCGGCTTTCCACTTCTTCACTCAATGTTGTCCCGTTTTTCTTGGTAAAGTGTTTTGAAACAATTTGGTACTGTTCTGGTGCTGAGCTCTTCCGTTCCTATGCAGCACTCAAATTTCCATCCAAGTCCGGGGTATCTCATCCACCTTTTTTCTTTCTTCTTTTTCTATTCTTTTCTTTCCTTTTTCTCAAGATATGCATTGTCGCGGATTCAGCAGGCGGCGGCTACACCACCTGCGCTCCTCACCACTATCGCAAGATGTGTTCAGCTGGGGTCGAACCTGGGCTCAACGTTGAGGTAGCAAAGAACCAGGACAAGGTTTCCATTCATCCGGGGTCGGATGCCATAACCAAGAAGTACCACAATCAAGGAGGATGGAACACTGACTTGCCTGTCGGCTGGTAACCGTCTCTTGCATGGGCCAAATCGCAGTTTTGTCTCTATGATATTGCAAGTAGAGCGTGTGGTACATCCTAAACTAGCTGATTAACGATGGTCTTCATCATTCGTCCTTCGTCTTTCCTTCGTGATACCCAAGTTTCCCAGGAAATCGCTATGAACACCATTTTGAAAATGGAGAAACTCGTCGTCATGGTGCCAAAACAACGTGTGCTTACGATTCTCCAGAAATCTCTTCTCTTCTTCATGACTGAAGAGCTACAAGGCCTTCTCGCGGGAAAGGCGGATGTCCCGTTCCTCTGGCCGAATATGAAAGGGAGCCGGAACACGACATGCAGTTGACAGCTGACGCCATTCGTCATGGAGTGACGTTAGGACAAATTAGTTATGCAGCGAGGTCGAAGGTGGCATGAGGCATCTATCACTTTTTAACGCAAAAACCCTCTTCGAGTGACGAAATAGCAGCTATTCCAAGGCCTACTTGAGCAGTTGACTCCACCGAAGGAAACAATTTGAAGGACAACAGCTCTTCCTAAAAAATTCCTCACGAGTTCCCTGTCAGCCTGGCATGAAGCTTGTTGGGACGACCTCCTTGAAGTGACTGTTCGTACTGCTTTCCTAAAATATCCATCGTCGACCTTCTTCAGCCCTTTTCGTCTTTGTTTGTACTGTGCGCGACGACCTTCCCACCCACGATTTTCACCCTGCCGGCTTTATTTAGACACATAGATAGAGGACTATTCGAAACTACGTTCGCACTACGTACTCTGGCTCTCAAAGCGGGGTTTCTGCGGGAAATCTCATACTTTCTACGGTTGCTATCAAAATAGCCACCTTTTTCAACAAGTTTCGGAGGTGGAGTGGGTGAGATTGGATTTCAGCTCTGAAGGGCATCCATCTCGGCAATTCTTCCTACGCGGGCGACCCAATTGCAGAATGAGGCCTAGTATGCTAACGAGTTTTTGGGTGCGGCGTAGTCGGAGAATTCCAACAAAACATGGAGCTTTGGACTGTGAACGGTAGACACACGTACAATCAAAAGCACTGGAAATGGTCTTGCTTAGGGAAAGGGCCGCGTTGCCCTGAAGAGCATTAAATCTAAGAACGAGTGCTCTTGAACTGAACAAAAAATTGAAATCATAACTTGGAAGGAAGGTGTAGCTGAATGAAGTTACTAATTGGTGACATCTAGGAAGAGAGACGGATTTTGAAGAGGACCGTGATTTTAAACGCTTTTTCTCACCATTATATTGTTTTCCTTCTTTCTGAAACGCATAATGCTCTTGGATCAGAAGACAGTGCCACGATGACAATTGAAGAGCTTGGCGGGACAGCAAGAGTGGGGCTGCGTCCGTCGGGATACTGCAGCAGTATTGTACCGAAGAAGTACCATCGAAATGAAGGCGTTCCCTCAAATCACTCTAGAATCTGCATCGAAAATGCTGAGAAATCACATTTTCTACGGGAGGCGCTTCCATCTTGCGTCTTTAGTGTGGAAGAATCCACTTGACAGAGCTTCGAGGGCGTATTTCATGCGATCAGCGCTCTCCTTGAATGTCAGCGTGCACGCGAATGCATCAGATGATCCTGTCGCCATCGTCGAACATGGACGGATGACGCAGTCGCTTGATGCGGGGCGTGACGGGTGAGCACCGCCCGCTTCCACCCCCTCCTCCGCCGTGGAACAATCGCCGAAAGTCCATCTGTATCCACACAACGCTTGAAAATGCTGTTGCCCATTGTGAGTCGGTCTCAGTTCTAGGATCTGGCTCCGTTCGCCGACTGTTCATATATTCTTCGACCACCACACCGTCCATCACGAGAAGCCCAGTGCTTCATGGGAATCGGCAGAATTTGTCGTCCACCTGACGACGTCAAGGTGCCGTCGAATTCATGGCTCCAGATGTCCTGTCTTAAATTCGGCTTCGTCGCGATCTCAAAGGCAATCTGTTTCACGGTGAATGGAGTATTCAGAACTCTTTGTTAAAACCCTCGAAAGCGCCCATGCGAAACATTCATTTATTTAGTTCTTTCCGATTATGTGAATGCAGACAGAGTTGGACCGTTAGTGAAGGCCGCTGTGCTGTCTACGGTGCTGCTCAGAATAACAACCACTCATGTTCAGTTCAGGCTCCTCACTCACCCAAGAATATCTGAACTAGACGAATAGGCTGAAATGTAGCTGCTCTGAACACCTACGTATGTATGCGCGATCTAGGTCTCGCCACGTACCCTTAAAGCTTGTCACCTTCTAGGATAAAAGTGAACCTTCGTCGTAGTAGCTGCTCCCATCATCAACATCCCCGACATTAAAAACCAGAGTTATTAATCACTGCTAACATTGAAAATAACTTGTATTATTTCTACACTCCCTTGTTACCTTAAGAGTACATAAATGCGTGCCAAAATGGCAGTTTCTGCTCTAAAACATCACTCGAATTGGATCTTAATCAACAGTTCTTCCAAAAGCTGACTATCCATCTAAAAGAAGACTAGGAGAAGGCGCAATCGGGTAATGCGCCGGCTGTCGCGTTGACTCCGAAAAGAGTTTGGCGGTTCGGTTCTTGCGCGGGCACACCAAGCCTTTCATGCCTCCGGGGTCGGTTGATTAGTACCATACTTACATGGGAAGGATGGAATATCTCTTGTCTATTGTCTGGCCACCGCGAGTTAATGTGTAGACTACGTATTGGAATTGCTTAATTTCTCCGATATCCCCTAGATGCAGAACGCGTGGCGCCTCCCGCAAAGGCATTGACTAACACCGACCTTCATTCTCTTATCTTCAGTGTTGAGTGGAGGTTTCTTTCCTTATTCGTTACTACAAACCTTAAGAGTACTTGTATTAATGTCGTTTATCCCATATCCTAAAGGATAGATAACGTGAAATGCCATATAGCACAATATGCCTCGCAAACGACAGCGCAGCAGTTTGGTAAGATGAGTTATCAAGCCTAGTTGACCTAGCATATTCTATCTCTTCCCCAGCATTTTCTCTGGTTGGATTGTCACAGAAGAACAGCTCGCACTGATCGGGAAACCCAGGAATGTGTGTCAGAATCGTGATGAGGGTTAAATAGCTGGGGCGCTGTAATCTTAACCTCTCAGCCAAAGGTGTGAACGTCGTCTTTCAGATACCGTTAGCTTATTGCCTTCCCCTGCCTCACTCCTCGTATGTCAATCAAAATGATGGATACCTGGATACGTGTCGTAACCGAAGGAGGACATGGAGAGTTCTCTCGCGATCTGGATCACATCTGTCGAAGCTGAAGAAGAGCCATCATGCCCATTGATTGCTAATGAGTGCGATTGTCGAACAGCAGACCCGGACCCGAGCCGAAGCCAATTCGAGACGATGAAAGCATCGTTGCTACGATCGGACACCGAATGGCTATCGTGGGGAAACGGCTGGAGGGAAGAAGCTATAACTGAACGGGCTTACCGCTATTTCCACTGCTATGTCGTGAAGGACTTGCGAGAGTATCAGGAGTTGTAGACTAAAAGAATGGACCCATTAGTGCCTAATACGAACTCTACTGTCTTCTGCCCGCATAAGAAGAAAGATATTCTCGCAATTGAAAGAGTTCATAACACGTTTACACGCAAACTATTTCTACGCTCATTCAGGCTGTCATATGCTGATATTCCTAGCTCATGTGATAGAAACAAGAGATTATGCCTCCCTTCTTTGGAATGGAGAAGAAAGAGATTTGATTTGTTTATGGCCTTTAAGATGCTAAAAGGCACTACAAATCTCAGGATTTCGGATTTCTTCATACTGGTTCCTTCATCCACAAGGGGTGCCAATATCAAAGTCAGTACAGGTGCTGCCAGTAACTCGGTCAGAGCAAAGTGTTTCAGCTTTAGAACACGGACTAGTTTTAATAGAGTTCTCAGGTCTTCCAGTTGGTCACTGAGTTATGCTTCTTTTAAAAAGCGTGTTGCCAAGTTCGTTGATTGATTTGTACCCTTGCATAATTATGTGGTTTTACTGTTTCGATTCAAATTACCGTCTTCTCATTTTGTAGTATTGAATTCACTTAATTCCTAGCATTGTGTTTTAGTTCTTGTTCTTGTTGCCTCGTTTGGTTCTCCTTGAGTTTGTTTTCTCGTGCCGATTTCGGCACCCACAATAAATAAATAAATAAATAATACGACACGGAGGATGAAGGAGTTGTGGGGTGGGTGCGTATTTCGTTAGAGCCCGCATGGGTTTGACGCCTGCTACAGCCTGCTGCCTTGTGGAACGTTCACGAACTACGCAGAATTCTCTTTGTTGAGGTAGACGTAAACCAGAAAACACACGAGAGACGCCGCACTCACTGACACATGCACTGCTGCCGCGAGCCATCAGGAAATGCCGCCATCAGTTCCCACGAGGGATCAACTGAGATTAGCGGTGCTCTCACTTACCATGCCGAGGGTCATTTTTCTAATTGAGTTACTAGGCTACGTGGGACACCGGTGTTCGCATGAAGTCATTGGCATTTTGCTGCGCTTCAATATTAGTTCAGAGAAGAATTTCAGCTCCTTTCTGCGCTTTGCATAGCATTCATCATGTGCACAATATCGGACACTTTAGACTATGAACCCTCAATTGTAAGGGAATTGATAAACACCTTTCTTTTTCCTTTTGCAAATTCGCCGAATTTCAATGTTTATTCGTGGCTTTGCTTGCAAAAGGCAGTATTTGCGGTTTCAGTCTTTATGTAGCTATGTAGCTACATATAGTACTGCTGTGTTAGCTATATGATCTTTCAAAGCAAGCATGATGGCTTATCATTAAAAGTTGGCTCCTCACCTGATTGTAACTGGTACCCATTATTTCTCATAGAACAGAACACTAACAAAATTGTCACTTTAGTAAATACCTGTGGCTGTATGCAATCCTTCGGCAAGCGAAAGATGAGGGTTTGAGTCTCTCATAGCCAAGGTTTTGACGATAGTACCTCATTCTCTGTGAAAAAAATACTCCGCAATTTCAAGACAATGAAGGAGTGCCAAGCGAAGCAGACGATTCAACTTAGCTTCCTTGCTTAAACTCATCTTCTTACTTCGCCTTGTGAACATTTTTGAAGAAAGCGAAAATGTTTGGTTAAATACGAAGACTAACCATAAGAAGGTCGATCTAGTCTCTGCTAGACAAGCTACTGATCGATCATGCTGATGAAAGCAGGAGTTTTCACTCTGGACATTTTTCCAAACATTCCGTAGTGCTAATTTTATTCGAGGGGTGTAGGTCATATTTCATTTCACTGTTTCCCGCATTGTTTGATTCTTACACATTCTAGATGAACTACAAGCATTCCAAATTATCGACGACTAAATGCTGCCAAATGTGATAGGGACAGCTCTATTGTATCATGCTAGATAACGTTTAAGGAGCGCACGCCTCAACTATGTAACTGGGTGGAAGTCGCCGTTTTCGCGTTCCGATTTATTAGGTTGGTGCATAAGTTCTCGGACATTTGATCCCTCCTGAATTGAAAGCGCATTTTCCCGCCAAATTTATCACATGTATCAACGCGTAAATGATCGATCGATAGAGAAAGGAAAGGGCTACAAAACTGTTTATAACATTTATTTCTGCGTTGTTAACGTCAGCTATTATGGCTAAGCAATTCATCCCAACTGAGACGCATATTCGGCACGTCATGTTATTCCTGCATCAATCTGGCCTCAATGCCAACGAATCGTATCGTCGCCTGAAGGATGTTTGCAACGAGAGTGCTCCTGCTCGAAGTGCTGTGTACCAGTGGTTCTCGAAGTTTGCAGTTGGTGAATTCTCCGTTGAAGGTAATGAACGAGAAGGGCGCCCGATGACACTGGATTTGGATGGCCTCCGAAGTAGAGTGGAAGCGGACCCATACCAAACCACTCGCGAACTATCAAGCACTCTTGGTGTTAGTCACTCAACAGTCGCTCGAGGATTGAAGTCGATTGGCAAGGTGCAAAAATTGGGTCGCTGGTACCTCACGACTTGACACAACACGACGTGGATCGCAGAACCGATGTCGCTCTGTCTCTCCTTACCCTCAGACGTACCCACGGATGGCTGGACAACCTTGTCACCGGGGATGAGAAGTGGATACTCTGCTCTAATTATCACCGGCGTGCACAGTGGGTTGACGCAACTGGGGAGGCAGAGGACGTTCCGAAACCCGACCTTCACGGGAAAAAGGTGATGCTATGCATTTGGTGGAGCGTTCTTGGCGTCGAATACTGGGAGCTGTTGGACAAAAAGATAGCAGTGACGGCAGAGTTTTACGTCAACCAACTGAGGAAGTTGAGGGCCCACCTTCAAACCACACAAGGAGAGCAAGTGAAGGTGTATTTTCAACACGACAACGCTAGACCGCATATTGCTAGAGCGACGGCGGCTGAGTTGGCGGACTACGGGTGGACCGTTCTTCCACATCCACCTTACTCACCAGATCTCGCTCCTTCTGATTATCATTTGTTTTCAAGCCTTCAACGCTATTTGGACGGCCAGCAATTTAGGAACCGAGAGGATGGCACTGCTCACACTTTTCGAATCACAACTGGCCACGTTTTGAAGAAAAGGCATCCATGACTTACCGGCAAGTTGGCGAAAGACAATTGATGTAAAGGGTGGTTATGATTTGATATTGTTGTTCGTATGTTGTGATAATAAATATTTCATGCCCCAAATGTCCGAGAACTTATGCACCAACCTAATAGCATTGAAATCTCTTTGGCAGGCTTTTGTTGTGCCGTCAACAGTTCTTTGGTATTTCTCTGCAAAAGACAAATAAAACTATTATGACTGACCGGAGTCCTGAAATTTTGACTTTGCTGCAAAGTTAAACGATAAAAGCCTGAAATTTGGTATAAACGGGCCACAGGAGAATCCTATATTCTCCAAAATAAGCACAGTGAGCATCGTCTCTCAACACTGGAGGAAGCCCATCATACGTTCAACAGTGGATCACTTGACAGGGTGGTCAGCAACCTGAAAATCGATGACTTTCTTGTCGATATAGATAGCTGCCAGTTCCCACTCTATCAAAGTCTTTCAGATGGCCGGGAAATGCTACGATGAGAACGACGTTTCGCGAGACGACTCGGTGGGTGATTTCGTTTTTTGTGGCTCACTAGTTTGTCTTCATTTCAATTTTCGCTTCCTTTTGCTGCTGATTCGAGATCGCTGCGCTGTCCCGTCATCTCTGTCACGCAAAGAGATGGCGATTTTTGCTTCAACATATCGCGTCGTTTTCCTGAAGTGTCAGTTTCAATTTGGTTCGATCGATGCACCGACTTCGAAATGCGGACGCAGACCGAACTCAGAAGCTGATCGATAGCGATGCGTCATAGAAATACTGACGGGCGGAACCATTGTACATAGTGTGTATAGTGAAATTTGAAGGCGACGCCAGGAACATAGAGCCGCTATTGACAAGTATTGTCGAGCTTTTAAACAGCTGGCCGATCTGGAAAAGGGGCTACGCAAAGTCCTGGGCGTTAAATTTTTAAACGACTTTTCAGTGGAAATTTTCGTTAAATTTCATTAAAAATACAGCAAGATAGACCAGCTTTCAGCAACAAATTATCTTCAGTGTGGGAGAAGGACAAGAACGGAATTATCGTTCAAGAGAACGGTACTTCGTGGGCTGTCGTGTCCGTGTCGCTTTGGTAAGGTTAGATCAGGCAGACCCCGGAGTTCCCGTGCTTTCCTGGTTCTGTGCGCAAATCGTTTTGTGCAACTGTTCTCCGAGCACGTACAATCACAATCAGTCCGCTAAGCACCGCAAGAACTGATAAAAATACCATTAAACCCCATCAGTGAAATGCTAACAGGAAATGTAACTTTCAGTTTTTTTGTTGTTAGCGTTTTTCGCAGGTCATTTGAAATGCCTTCAGCGACATGACGAGCAAGTATTCTGGGATGAGCGGTTCCAAATCGGGATGTGTAGCTCTTGCCAGCAGATCGAATCAGTAGTATCTTGGTGAATTCTATGACGTGCTTGGAGGCTTGATGAAAGTTTCTAGCCCATTTTCAGATTTTCTGGCTTCTTAATGAAAGATAAGTGACGCTCAGACACGACGGATTCGCGTCGTGCCTGATGTTACGGGAACAAGCCCCTGGGTCAAACGCAAACGGAATGGCATTGTAGCGCGATATCCTGTCGCCATTTACGGCTGTGCTAGAACGTATTGTTCCTGGTTATTTTTTGCTGATTTTAGTAGTTCCTCAGAGCAGTCATCATGGGGTGGAGGCCCGCGATACTAGCGAAGACTAATGGTAGGAGGAAAAGTGACAAACTTAATGAGAAAAAGTCCGTTAAAATGCCGTTAAGTTTCCGAAAAGTCGTTTCCCGTTAAGTCGTTAACCCAAATCTGAACGAAGAATGCCGTTAATTCGTTGAATTATTTATTTATTGTGGGTGTCAGAGCCGACACAAAAAAACAATCACATACCGAAAGACAAACAAGACAGTCTCATAGATCTCGGTGGAAGGAAATAAAACTTAAACTTAACCAATAAACTTAGTAACATGCTTCTTGAAGGTTATATAACTCAACAACCAATCAGGAGAACGAAGAACACGATTGAAACTATTACGAGTTCTAAGACTGAAAAACTTTGACCTGACCAACGTTTTAGCTGATTCAGTTGTAAGTTTTTCATAGGCACCCCTTGTGCGAGAAGAAATGGGGATGAAGAAATCAGAGATGCTTAGCTTGGTTAAGCCTTTAAGCATTTTATATGCCATTAAAAGGTCGAATCTTTTCTTCTCCATTCTAAGGAAGAGAGACCAAGTGACTTGTTTCTGACACAAGAGTTAGGGATTTCAGAATACGAAACTTTATGTCAGCGAAGGTACAATCTCCGAGTAAAGGCATTCTGGATCCTTTCTTGAGTAAGAATGTCCTTCTTCTTATAGGGCTGAAAACCGTGGTGTTGGCTTCAAGAATAGGGCTATATACATATAATTTATAGGTCCTAAGAAGGGTGTTTTGATCTCTAGTATGAAGTATCTTGAAGATATTGTAAACTCTGCGAAGACCTTTAGTGACAATAGATTTGTAGTGAGAGTCAAAGCTTAACCTGTTGTTGTAAGTGATTCCCAAATCCCTTACTTCGTTAACCACTCGAAGATTCTTCAAAGCGTTACCCTTTAAATGTACACCCTTGATCTGGAAAGCTTGCAAGTCTTAAGAGTATGTGTGGCAGGACGGTCATATGGATTTCTGAAACTGTATTCATGAAGCGGCAAAAGCGGAAAAATAAACGAGATCTTCCCGCTGCGCTCTATCCCCTTCCCAGCCTCCTGGAACGGTTTTCTTGTTCGTAGTCGTTCCATGAGTAGCGGTTTCCAGCCGCCGACCCGGTCGCTTTCCCTTAGAAGTGAACGTTCCCGAGAGTGCTCATGAATAGGCCACTGGTGTCTGTGGGAACTGCTCCGTTTTGACAATGCCCACAGTTCCAGAGGAGTATTAATACATGTAGCCGTAGAGATCATGCACCATACTTTAGACCAAATCGCCTTCTCCAGTAAGCTTTAACCGTAGCATTCAAATGATAAACTATGCATAGAGCGCTATGGAAACAACCATCAAGTTTCATCTCCTACAGCGAAGGCTGAATTTCTTATCATGGTCTTGGCCGCCTCAGAAATTGATTCAGTGACGGATATTTCTCGCTCGGGCGTTATGAACTATGGCAATTAGTTGGTAGAGATATGGTGCGATTTGGCCAGTAGACCGTCAAGTCTGGATTTGCCCCGAACCCTAATAGTACAACACTTTGGCCGCAGCTGTTTTTCTCTTCCTGTTTGTTCATTCTTACTTTTATTACAGTGAAAAGCCTGAAATATACTGAAGAATTGGACGGTGGGATATGGTAGGGTGGGGCCTTCAAAAACATTCCTTTAAGCGAGCTTGTCCACTTTCCTCGCATTCATGCGATTTTCGCCATAAAATGTACACCAATCTCCATGTGGCGACAGACATATACAACCTCTTCTATAGTCTGTGTGATTCTCACTGCGAAGTAATGTAAATTCATTAAACTGATTCCTGTAGTAGTAAATCTTCTGCTCCCTCACCCCTCCCCCTACGGCATATATAGTTAGGTCTACGCATCTAAAGGATGATAAAAAAGGGGTTAGTCGATTTTTGTTTGGGTTACGCCATGCACTCCAATTCTATGGGATATCGTGGAGGCAACTTGAACACTTAGATGTACCATGACTTGCGGTGGTCGGGTTAGAGGAGTCCGAGCCATGAACATTGATACGGACTGCACACAACAACCGGCGCCCACTGCGACTTCACTACCACTCGCGCTAGGTCCATGAGTCTAATGAGATTAAGCTTTTCCTTCGATCGCTTATCGGCTGCTTGCCCATAGTATATATCAAGCAACTTTTTTATCAAAAGAAACACCATTTATGCATCGAAAAATCAGAACTTCAGTCTATTTATAAAAGTGATGGGAAAATTGAAGACTTTCCACTCTTCAACCTGGGCCTACAGGCAATGTAACCAAGTGGCCTAGCACGTATCGCTGAGGAGTCGCTTGAACACTAGAAGAGAAGAAGGCAGACACCATGATGATTTATTTGTGGGTACGATTTCTGGGCCTACCCTGAATGAGGCTTTTCTTGCTCGGTTAGTTGATACCCTTCAGAAGTAGTTTCGTTTGGTACGTGCTCTAACGTTTTGCAAGTTGCTTTCATCGCCATACTATTCTGGGATTCTGACTTCTAACAATGTTTTGGGCCACAAGATCTTAACTTCGCCAATGAGCAAGACATTTTTGTTGAAGGATCTATCCCACTTTTGGCAATAGGCCAAGGAAATGTTGCTCTATACTTTTGTGCAACTAAAAAAAACCTAAACCCGAGGTGCTCTCCGTGGATCCTTGATGAAACGGCAACGTTAGACGAAGCTGTTTACCCACTAATTAAATGTTTTTCTTCGACTCTGCGATTGCAAGGCATCTGCCTGAAGCAGATGCAGCAGAAATGGATGGCCGTTTGAAGCGAGATGTCGACTAGGAGCTTTTGACAAATTTAATTCCGCAGCGGTTTGCAATGCCTTGCAGATTGGCGTTGACCGTTGTACACTCGGGGGCGACAGCGGGTGCCGACGTCCTGTTTTGAGCAGCGAGTTTGTTCAGTTGCGCGAAGAACTCACAGCAAATTCCGCTGCGAACTGTTCTAAATTGAGGATTTCGGCTTTTTGCGGTAAGCGTTACCATTGTCCCGTGTAAGCAGTGAAGTCAAGGGCTTCGAAACGGAAACCAATGAATAACGAATGTTTTGTTGCTTTGATGACGAAGCAAGGGCGAAATCACTAGCTCTGAATGCTCATATCGCTGGACGAGAATGGAGAGATCTTCAGACGAGCATTTGTCTAGGAATGGCAGTGATTGGTGTTGGGCCTTCAATATACTGACTTGGAAACTTGGCGGCACGGCATCAATATGTATAACAGAAGTCGTTGAAGAAGCGCTCTATTTTCTTCCTGGAAACTCCACTTTTCGCGCATCCGTGGAAAGCGCGGGAACTGTTGTCGCGTCGTCGCCATCAGTGGTGCACATTTAACGGTTAACGATTAAACGAATTTAACGAATTAACGGCATTTTTCTTTAAAATCTGGCTTAACGACTTAGCGGAAATTTTAAGAAATTTAACGGAATTTTTATCGGACTTTTTTCCTCAGTAAGTTTATTACTTTAACCCTTAGCCTTCACTAATGTTGCAGGCTTCATCCTCCCTATTTGGACTGTTTCTGAAAAACTATTGAAATCAGCACAAAAATTTTCATGTTTTCGTGCTATTCTCACATCCTTCAGGATGAATTTGAATTTTTGGAAATATTTCATTTTGGAGCTAGAAATTTCTTCGCCGAGCTCCCAAACACGTCAACTAATCCACAAAGATACTGGTCTAACCTTCCAGATATGTCTATCCTCACTTGACGCTGCTTATCCCAAAACACTTTTGCTCGCCACCTGAAGCCGTCGGAGAGAATGTTTTCGACCGCTGGGTGTATTTCAAACGATTTTAGAAAAACGCTAACAACAAAAACGGAGAGCTACTCTTCTGCTGCCTTAAAACGTGTCACACCTTTTCGGCAGTGTGGGATCATGTGACTTGTCGTGCCACTGTTCCGACGTTGCAGAAAATAGATTGTTCCTACTCATCAGATTCGCAAAATTGTGCGTTCGACAACGTGCTAACATTCCACTGATATACTTTTAATTGTATTTTTAATTCTTTCTGTACCTAATGGGCTGGTGCCAGCATCGAAGCTGTATATCCTCGTAGAACAGTCACTCAAAACTGTTTCGCAAAGAACTAGGAAAGGGGGAACTCCGAGGTCTGCCTGATCACACATTTTAAGATACCTTGCCGGAGAGATGCGGGAACCAGCCCACTGAGTGCCGTTATGTTGAATTGTAGTTCCGTAGCTGTTCTCCTTCCACACCCTGTAGATAATTTGTTGCTGAAGGCTTATTTATTTTGCTATCCACACTTTGTTGACATTGAATTGTTTATTTTATATTCCAGTTTTGCACTCCTTTATTGCGGCTTACGTTTCGGCTTTGTCGACTTCTTCGGAGCCTAATGATGTGATCGGAATATTCCACCGTTAACATAGCTGGATGAAAGATAGTGGATCTTTTAAACCCCTCCTTCTCTGGCTAGTGTGACGGTTTTTTATACTCTGCTCCTTGAATTTTAGCTCTTGGCCTGTTGAAGTTCAAACGAGTGACATTTTCCTTGATTTTTTTTCACTTGAAATAATAGTTTGCAGGTAGCTGTATTTTTTAACGAAATTTAACGAACATTTTCCGTTAAAAAATTTAACGCACAGAATTTTGTGTGCACCCCTGGTCGCCATGATTGTCCTTTCCTCCTCTGGCCTTCTATGATCCGTCGAGAGAATGCCAACTGTGCAGAGCCGCGTCCATTATTGAAGATCGTGGCGGCGTTTCACTACTCTCTTACTGGAAAAAATTAGCAGCCAGTTGCAGCAAAATGCTGAAGTCTCATCATCCGCAATTTTCATTTGAATTCGAAGAATATTGCAAGGGAAGGTGAAGAAGCGAAGTAGAATGGAATGCGTCTTTTGTGGCTGTTAAGGCTTGTATGATTAGCAGTCCTAACTTGTGCAGAGTTCAACCGTGAATTCGAGCAAAGCTTCTCCAGTAATTATGCATCATCTTTATCTTCTCGGGTAGAGCATTTTCTCTCCTCAGTCAATTCATCAAACATAATTGAGCCGGATTTACACTGCACAAGACTGCCGTTCTCGACACTCTCATTTTATTTAATTAAACTTTCCGCCTGCGTACATGCACACTGTTGAAAACGCTTATGTTGTCGATGTTCTATGTTCTATCTCCCTAGAGCTCCACCGATCCAATTCTAGCTCGAGAAGAGACCAAGAAAAATTAAAGCGAACTTTCTATGTATCTCTCTAGAAAAGGGCTGTAAAAACTTCTTAAATTGTAACCTTCAAAGGTATGGTAGCCCTTAGAGTGTTGCTATGAAGTGTGCTTCTAGCGACTGCAATAGTAGTGTGGATGCGCGTTTGGAACAAAGGGAACCGTGTTGGCCCGGCGACTGATGAGTCAGTGCTTCACCTTTGCGAGCTAACCATAAGTTTATCACCAACTTAGCGACCCAGGAAAATGGTAGGCCTGGTTGGTCCAGCTGAGAAACGATTGTTGTGCCGTGCGAGTTGGGGCACGTGTCGTAGAAGGCGGCTCTTTCTAGATCATGGTTCGGGTCCTGCTCGGAGCAGGGAGTCTTCCGTCCTTCGGACTCGGTGAAATATGGGCTAGGCATGGACATGGGCTGGCCTATATGTAGGTCCAAGTTGCCTCCATAACTTCCATAGCCACTGCCGTTCATTACAATGCCCTCGGAAATGCGTGGGTGTCCATCAGTGGCAGCTTTTGGCGATTATTGGGTGTTCCACCGATGATCATGTTCGTTTTTCTTTTTCCATTGACTGTGCGACAGCTATTGGAGCCGTGTTCACAGCTGAGTGAAAGAAGACCAAGTTCACTATTGATTTCAGGGTCGATTTGTAAAATCTCTCTGAGCTCGTCCCATCAGAGCATTTCTATGTTCACACCTAATTGACGCGGTTCTGCATAGACTACGAAGTGTGCATCTGCATGCCAGACATTTGGTCCTGTTAGTTCTTCTTAGTTCTAGGTCCCATAAACACAGGATCTAAACACGCAACATTCGACAATAGTTCCAATATTATTATAAATATGAGGAATAGGTGATAAAATAATGATGTTCCATGTGCGACTGCCGTTGAATCTTAGCTTGTCCTTTTTCTGTCGTGAATGATCTCGTAAAGCTGTTGAGCCATGACTGGTATCAAAGTTTTATTCTGACTACCTTTCGGCGAGTTGGTCAAAGAAAGACGTGGGTGAACCGTCGGGCCACGTCCTCAGCGACCTTCCGGTTGGCATTGTCCGGGAGCAAGCTAGCAGCATCGGTAAAGGGGGCCAACTACTGGAATACGACTCCTCTTTCTTATTGACTGCGGATTCTTGAACATAATTTGAAAAAGGCCCACAGGGTCTTCCGCGCTGCGATACCAGACTCGCGTCACATCTGCCCCAACCACTATGCCATTATGTTCCCGCAGTATGTATTCTCCCAGGGGAGTAAAGACCTTGCAAGACCTGACCCAAAGAGGTGAGCGACGCCTTAAGATTGTCCTGGGGAATGTCAACCACCCTTGCGAGGTCGTTTAGCTCAGTCCTGCGAACACAGTCCTGTACTTGGGTGCTTATTGCATCCGTGATAAAGGGCACCAAAGAGGGAACTTCGCTACGTTCTTGAGCCTAGCGTGCTGGTGCTGCTGGCAGTCGACCTCTTTAGGCATGCTTTCGGGCACATATCCGTCCGACAATGCAGTGTGGGGTGCCACTGCAATTGATGGAAACTCTAAATTGTCGTTGGATGACAACGAGGCAGCTGTATGGAACATGCTGTAAATGGTGGCTTTGTTGTACTGCGTGGATGTGCAGAACGGAAGTACGCAATGAAGAACTTGTTAGTGAGCTTCTGGTACCACACGGTTTGGAAGGCGCTCTCACGGAGCGTGTTAAGGAACGGCAGCCATTGATTTGCCGCTTTTTCCCTTGTGAGCCGAATAAAGCTTTCGCACCAATATTGGCTCAACAGGTTTAGGGCCCTACACCACAGATAAAATAGTGTGGCGAGATGTAGTGTAGAGTCACCACGCCTCCATTAAGGTCGGGTGTACTCAACGAATGGTATCGAGAAGGGTTTCCAGAAATGAGGGGGCCTGTTGTTTCCCATACTCACTGTTTCCCATACTTTATTTGAATTGTGCCTTCAGATAGCAAAGAATACAACAGAAAACTGCATACTTGACAGTTTGGAGCTATAACGCATGATGTAGTGGAGGAACTCTGGATCAGGTGATTCAGATATGCTATCAGTGCCTTCAATAGGGCCTTGGAAAATGTTTTTAACCGTCAATAATCTGTCTGTACGTGCCATCGGAATTAGGAGGAATACGTTTTGTTGGTGATGTAGTGTGATGTGTAAGCTCACAGAACGGCCAAATGTTAAAATGAAAGCTCTGGCTTCAACGCAAACACCATTGTCACGGCATCGGAACGTCGCTGTTCTGTGAAATCTAAATGAATCCCCGAATGGCAGTCTGACGGCAGCATCTTGTGACTTGCCGCTGAAGAGTCCTGTACTTTGGCGTAAATGGGCATCATCTACTACAGGGTGCGTAAAAAGTATTGACGCAGTAAATGGCGGTTGTGGAAATAGTATTTCGCAGTAAGTTTCAAAATATTCATTTCAGAAATATGGAAAATGATCTTGCAAACACGGCAGAATAAGTCGTAATTGACATCGGCTCCTTTACTGTGAATACAGGAGCGAAAACGATGGAGAAATTTATGAGCGCAAGTACTCGTTTGCATTTCGTCCCGTGCTTTGAACAGGGTAGCCTTCTGCGACTGGTCACTTCTGTTGAAAGTAACCCAGACCTCATTCTCCAAAATCGCCTAAAAAGAGCAATCCAGCGGATTCACGTTTAAGCTGTGCTCGTCTGAGAAGCTGTTCACACCTGCGCGCGTTATCTGTTTGCCGTTATCGGACAGAGAGTGATAATTTTGGATTTAAACGTTATTGTGCTTGGACATCTTGTAATCATCATCTGTTATGACAGAGCCATGGCTGACGTTTGGGTTGCTGGCCTCTTTCCTCACCAACCGTTTCGAACAGCGCCTAATTCTCTTGTTAAGGAAGTATTCAGCTGTCTGGGTAACCGACAAAAAAAGGGCCACCGTAACGGTGACGATCATGTTTCTTCAGTTTTTTCGTGAGTGTTTTTTGAGCACAATACAGTCAACAAAAATAACACATAAATACCTAGAGGGGTAGAAACAGAAAGCTGGAGCTGAAACAAAAAGTAGGTGCGTCAATACTTTTTACGCACCCTGTACATACTACACTCTGTAATCATGTAACAAGTCTGCGGAGTTCTTAGAGCTCATAGTTTTGCGAGGTGAAGCAGCCAGCCGGTCGGAAGTAGGCCATGAATGGACGTGAAGTACCGAAGGCTCAGCACTTTGCTTAAATTTAGCACACCATGTCAAATATGTGTGTTTGCCTATTCGCACATAATATTTGTTTTCTTCCTGAAAGGACTGTCCTCGCACAAAAGAACTAACTGGTCTTTCAGTTGGTCCTTCTGAAGGAAGAAAGCTGGACGCGTTCTGTTAATAATACTAGTCGAGGGTACCTATCATAACAAGCAGGTCGGTGGCGCAGTCGGAGGGGTGCCGGATGTCGTGTACACCCGATCCCAAGCTCCTGTTTCGGATTTCCCGTCCAAGAAAACCAGGCCTTCCATCCTCCCGGGGTCGGTGAATTGTTAATGGGCTTACCTGGGAAGAAGAAAACAGTGAGTTGCATTTCGACTTGCCACCGCTAGTGATTGCATAGACCAAATATTATTCAAATTGCCAACAGAACATCCCGTCGAAGTAGAATGCGTATCGCATCCTGAAAGACATCGAGCAGTGTCATCCTTTACTTAGCGGGCTGCTCCCAGCATTGAGATTGCGCACGCTCGTAGGACAATTACTTGGTTTCTGTGCTCTCTGAGAACAACTAGGCCAAGCAATGAGCTCGGAAGCGGGGGGGGGGGAAGGGGGGGGGGGGGGGGAGGTGGTTCGAATTATCTAACTTAACCTAACCCGTTTTAAAAGGGTCCGCATTATAGGTGTATCCCTTGACTACGGTAGCGTGAGAGCTACCCTCGATTACGATAGGGTAAGAAACATAGGGGTTTTAAAGGGAAAGACGTGATGATGTGGTGAGGTACTTTCATGAAACAAGAGTATGTACATCCAAAAATAGCCGTATGTGCATGGAAAAACGAGTGATGAATAAACAACAGAATATAGTTGCGAAGTAATCGGGAGTTATGGGAGTTACGACAATATTCCCTGTTAATCGCTTCTGATCCCTGAACTTGATATGAGTTATTTTAATATTTTCTGTAAAAAGACACATATCAAAGGGAGCAAGTCGTTTGAGATGCAAAATATTTTCTGATTTCGTGAAGTATCGCGAATAATACAGGTGCTTTCTCATCAACATCTGAGGAATAGATGCGTAGCTTAACCCATTTCAACAGAAAGTCCTTTAGATCAGACCGATTGTCTGCCCGTATAAGCCACAAATTCGTAAATTGCTTTTTCTCTTATGCCCATTTGTTGAGGCAAGACCTGTATATCGATTTTCGCTCTACAAATCCGTGTTGAAATTTTGTTACAAATATACTACTTTCTCTTTCTTCCATTTTCTCTCCTTCTTTTCTATATCTCAAAGCGCTCGATCCTTCCCATTGGTTTGGTTGCATAGAATGTAAGGCATATAGCTCCATTTTCTGTTTTTGAGTTCATCTTTTTTCTTAAAAATCGGTTTAACGACACTTTTCTTCCACTCGAGTGGAGCTCTCCATGGAGAGGGAACAAGATGAAGAGCAGCGCAGATGAAGAGCGGGTGGGGTGTTTGCGTAGCTACATTTTTGAGAAAAAGGTATCGCATATTTATTTATCTCATACAATCGACAAAGAGTGCGTGCAGACGAAGAGCACAGCCAATGAGGGACAGGGAAGCGAGACTACGATCCCAAAGAATGGAAACACGTCTTTTAGGTGCCCCTGTTACATTGAGCCAGTGACATGGAATGCCTCAAAAACTGTCAACCGTATTGCAAGTGACCCTATTCTAGCGATACCCGTACCAGTTGGCCATGGTGCCTCTCATGCAAAAAAAAACTTGTCGGACCTGCGGGACAGACACGGGTATGCCTACCTACCACGTGGAACCGACAAGATGGATGGAGCTGACGGAAAGGGTGGAAGATTGCGGACAACTTGACTGCTTAATTGGGAAAAGACTGTATTGTCAAGCAAGGTGGAATGAGCAGATGGCGGGCAAGTTTATGCTTCATCCTTATTAGTTCCTGTTGATGTTAAGCAAAGCTTGGAGGAGGGTGCAGGACGATCCGTGATTTCGTTCCGATGATTTTTATATGCAGACTTGACGCCCCGGCACACATACATACATTCAAATTCTCTTGGTTTTCAAAATGTTCTGTGAACGTGCACCGATCGCTGTAATAGCTACACTTGTAAACTCTTGTTGGTGTGAAACTACTACTATTATTCCACTGTCTACCTAGACATCCCTGGCTGCATTCGTAACCTTAGCATATATAATTCGCTTAATCCGTGGGTCACGTTGTCAGTCACGTGGAGGGGGGGGGGGGGGGGGGACTAAAGCCAAGGGATGCCTTCGACGGGTCGGTGTATCCAACCGGGTTTCCTCTGAGCTTAACCATGGGAGATTGCTGGCGAACTAAATCCTTAGCGCGGATCGCCCAAGTTTACGATGTTTTGAGCGGGCGAAGCGTATGGATGAGGATCAAATGCCAAGAATCAGAGGACGGGCGGCAGACGTCGTCCAAAGTGCGTCGGAATTCAGAAAACGTGCTGAAGACGGCGTACAACGTGCGTATGGATTCAGAAGACGTGCCTTGACGTCTCCAAATTGCGTCGGGATTCAAAAGACGTGCCGAAGACGACGTCTGACGTGCATAGGGATTCAGAAGACGTGGCACAGACGTCCAACTCACGTAGGGATTCCAAGTAAGGGGGACCGGTAGGAGGGGAACCAGTGAACAGGGGACCACTAGAGGGAAGGGAAAGAAGGGGCAGTATGAATGTGCGTCGGGTTTCGGAGGACGGGTCACAAAACTCGTGTCACATGTGTCACGAGTTTTGTGACCCGTGGGGAGAGAGGTAGGGAGTGTGAGTGAGATTCGGAGGACTAATATTGCCGTTGGACAGTAAACGGTATCCACCGGTCGATCCATTTTTAATCATGTCTCTGCAGATTAAGCACTTTGGATTGGGACTCTCATGATGTGTCCTGAGAACGAGAACGGGCACTTCGGAGAATAAATCGCGTACAGGCGATTGAGGGTGGATGGGCTTCATAGCAGTGAAGGCCCTACCATATCCCGCTGCACTAATCTATATAGCAAAACCGGTTTTTTACCTAATAAATATAAGAAGGCCTAAAAAAGAAAGGAGAAAAAACCCACCGGAATTATTTTCGCCAAAACCAGATAAAGTCTTGCCGCCTTGTGTCAACCTCATACGAACGCGTTCCTCGGAGCTTCGCCTACATAAAGACATACACATAACGAACAATGTAGTGACTGTGACGATTCTAAAATTCTCTCGCTATTCCTTACTTAACAACCAGCAGCAGCCGTCTTCTCTTTTTTGAAAGTTTGGTGTTGTTATTTGCTATCGAAAATGTTGTGTGAAATTTTCACTTGACCTTTTCCTAAGCCCTGCTTTGTTGCTAACGACCTTTCTCAGCGAAGAATATTGAATCGTGATAGAAGGTATGGTGCACGAACATGGAATCTAAGTCGGAGGAGGGCAGGCCTATAAAGTGAACCCGAACCGAGGTTCTTTGTTCGGGTTTGCCACCAGGGCTAGCCAATCCTTCCATCTGTCCAGGGTCGATGCAACGCTGAGTTGTGCAGGTCCCTCACCACGAAGTCATTGTGTGTATAGGCCACATTCTTCTTCTTCTCCTCCTGAGCGTTTAGTCCCGCGCAGTCGCAGGTTCCGCTGTTCTTGTGATCTGTCGCCACCTCATCCTATCAAAGGCGTCATCTGCCGTGGCGCCGACTTCGCCGAGATCTCTCTTGATGACGTCCTTCCACCTTTTCCTTGGGGCTTCTCTCGGACGCTTTCCGTGTGCCTCGAAATCTAGGGCCAACCTTACGGGGTGTATAGGCCACATATGCATTCAAATTGTCTCTACTGTGTCTTCGCCGAAGCAGTTGCAGCACGCATCTCAAGCAAGGATTGATGAGTGCCGTGCTTTACCCTTTTATCCGTAGGTGTACTGCATGTAGACTCCGACAAAATCCTTGTGAGAATGTCGCGGAGTTGAGCAGTAGCAGTTGGAAGACGACGCTCTAGTGATGAAGAGGGCATTCTGCTCCCTTAATTTAGGAACTGGAGTTCGACATCTGGCCAGTGAAATAAGCTGCGTATACGAGAGTGCTGAAAAAACGTCTATTGCTGCCTCTGTGAAATACCTGCAGAAAATGCAAGTAATGCATATCGGATGAGTCCGCAGCCCTCGATGGTTGCTCGACCCTTCATTGAGTTTTTCTTTGAGGCGTCGAACTTAAGTGAAGTTCAGTCTGCTTTAGTTTAAAAATTCGAACGAAGACGAACTGGTGGTAATAAAGAAATTATAAACACTTAAGATGAACGATATTCGTCACCGAAAACAAAATAGACCAACTGCGAGTGCTATTCGAACTGTAGCTCAGCAGTCAGAGCAATTTTGACAGCAGTGTGTCCAGAGAACCTGCTGAGGCTTTTGAAACGCCTGCTGGATATTAGAAAACGCGGGCTTTAATGAGACGTATGGATCATATTAGAGCCCTGAAGTATGTATATATATATATATATATATATATACATTTGTCCGAATCAATATATGCGCCAGTACCGAACTGCTGGACTTTTCCCTCGAAGTAATTTTTTTTAAATAGGGTTCATGGAGCGCTTTCTTCTTCTGTAGAGTTTGTGGTTGAAAAGGACACAAATCCTATTAATTTGGTCGACTCCCGATGGGGACTACGGTTTCGTGCTTTTGCATTGGGATTTGTTTGAGTGATGAATATGAAAGAGGAGGTAGAACTCCCAGTATTGTTGAGTATCCGTCCACATGAAGTACACTGCATCTATGTGGTATTGTGGAGACAGCGCATTACTGTTTAATAACAGCGTTTCTTGGGAAAATGTTCAGTATATGCTTTCGGGTGGGAAAAGTTGGGCTGCAAACTGCATCTTACGAAGATCTTCATGAAAAATGCACGTGTATCTTTGACTCTCAAAGATACACGTGCAAAGATCTCTGGTCGTTACGTACACCTTCACTCGTTCAATATGTGAAGCTTTCGAGAGCGTCGAAGAAGTCGTGAAGGAGACGACGAACATCCGACTCCGTGCTCATCTATTCGAGTCCTTAGTTCTTCCTGCGGTAATGTAATCCTCAGAGACCTTGGACATACGACAGCAGGACGAACATGTGATCAGTGTCGCGCAGAGAATCGAAAAGACGATGCTCGGCGTCGCACGATTCACGTCAGTGAGAGACCTCCTTTGACGAGAGGAACAGAGACGCTGCCGCATGGGTCAAGTCGTCGAAGTTTCGGTGGGTTGGTCTAGTAATGCGTTCCGGCAGACACCTGCTGGGCAAGAGCCATGACCGAATGGTGTCTCGGATGTCAAAAGAACACCGGGACGCCCAACAACGCCCTGTGGGTGTCTTCGTGAAAGGTTCGATCAACGATATAGCGTTCTCCGTGATCATCGAGCAAGTAGGTTTCCTTGTAGCACTCTACAAGCGCATGGTTGAGCAATTCGATGATTAATGCGAGGAAAGGGGATATAATTTCAAGGATCTTGAGCTTTTGCTTGGGATGGTTAGCTCGACCTTATGATAGAATATTAATTCCCCTTCTTAACATTTTCGAACACAGGTAATGACCGCTGCTCGCTCTTTCGGTGTTCGTTTCTTGCGGAGCTATTATGAAATTGCAGTTAAGTCACGCTTGAAGCTTCCTCAGTTGCTCCACAAGTTCAGGAAACAGGCTAGTTGTTGCTCTTCCTCCGTTGTTGTTTTCCGTCAGCCTCCCTTGTTCATGATGTGATTAGGTCAGCTACTGACGGGGTGATCACGGCGAATGGCAGGTGCACCTTTCTTGTTGCCCTGTCACAGTCTGATTGAGCAGCACACATGACTCCTTCAGCGAGCGAGTTGCACTTGACCCGCTCTGTACAACGGCGCTGATTGACCTGACTCGTTCTCCTGGAACATGTAGTGTTGCATTAGAGAAGTGAGGAGTGAAAAATGGATGAGTGCAATGCTCTGATAAGTTCTCTTATGGGCTGACTCCTGTGCTACGTCTATGAAGTTGTATCAATTGAAGCAACCCTTGAAATCCTATGGTTGGTTGTACAGCGTCACGGGTCAACGGTTTCCTTATTTCCTTTAAAAGTACAGAGCGTTAGCCGAAATCGGTACTATTTGAATCTGCATGTTATGTTTCTCTCACACATCGGACTTCTACAGGCAAATAATGTAGGCTGTCGTAGCAATAAACGTATAGGGTGTTCGTGCCTTCCACTTATCACTGTACAGGATGGCCCGTGAATCTTGCAACAAAATTAAATAACCTCTTTAGGAGACTTGCAATATCAAACAACATTATATTGCTTGTTATGTAGCATACTCGTGGTGCTATACTCCTTGTAATGATCATGATTGTTGCTACTCGTATTAGAAAGTAGTGCGTACTTTCAATCTAACGACTGTCTTCCTCAGGTCCGCGGTGGAGCACTCACATTCCGAAGTGGCTACATTTCTGAGGATTTGTTGTTGAACTTCCAGTATTATGGTAGCGTTTGGACAACTTAAGGACCTTGTTCAAGTGGACCTTAGATGAGTGGATCTGAGTCACAGTTGAAGAACTCTGATGGTTTGCTGATCATGCAGAATGCAGTGATGGGGCGGAACAAGTGCAATATTCTCTGTTGTGGCTCTCCATTTGTCGAGCCCTGCCATACAACAAGTGCACATAGGGTCACAAAACCGCAGCAGTTGTGCCGTTCTTCTCTAAGGCTCGCTAATTTGCTCAAGAAGAGTCACCGATAGCAGCAATTGATCAACTCTGCCAATTTTCGCGTTGTTCCGCTTGCGAGTAAAAAATAAATGCGACTCAAAAGCTCGGAAATAGCGCAGCAAACAGACTGCAAATAGAAGAAGTGGAGAAGAGGAAATCGCGTTAAACAGCAGAACAAAACAAAAACAGAACATCAACTCTAAAATGACTAACCGGAGTTACTCTCAAGCACCATTAATCTCTTACGAAGGCCTGTACACCCTCGCCTATTTGCACTGGTAGCGAAAGCAGTTGAAGACTAAGTGAACCTTGCAATGCATTCCTAAGAAATAAAGACCACGGAATTCCAGAGAAATGATCACACTATTAAAGGCTTGCTCACAGGAAGTGCCCACAACTGTTGACCTCAGGCAGGACTGGGCACCAGTCCTGCCTGAGGTCAACAGTTTAATAGTAGGTTACGAGAAAGTTCCGTCAGTTCTCGAGGCTTGTATGCAAAACGCAGCAGCCGGGTTCAACGTCCAGCGCCTTTTAGCTCAATCTATAAACTTCCATTCTGCATGCCTTTGACAACGAGAGACGCAATTCGAGATTAAAAATACGATGAATTACATCACTTGAAATCATAGGAGGCGAATTCGACATCTTCATATTTCACAAAACATCTAAATTTTGTGAAATGAAAAAAGAGAGATCTTGATATTTCAATATACACATAAGTATGTTACTTAATCTCTTTCGGGATGGGCCACGCATTCCACTTCTACGGAATGTCGCGGAGGCGTAGTCATACAATGACTTGTGGTGACCAGCTGATGAACAGCGCTTTGTTCTTCCCATACAAGTCTGGTACCAATTCACCGATCCCGAAGGGGTGGGAAATTGAACCAGGAACCTGTAATCAGATGTACACGACATTCTGCACCTCCGACTGCGCTACACACGCTCACTTTTGAAATGGCCTAGAGACAGAAACGTAAGAATATTTTTTAGAAATCTTGCTAAATAGCTTTGTTTGTAACTTCTCTTTTCAGAGAATACACTTTGTTGAGCAATGTTTCTAATACTAAGGGATGCTAAAGGACAAAGGTCCTGTTCTGCCTGGGAGTCTTCAGATTTCGAATGTCATATAGCTCTAATATTGCGTTCCTTCCTGAAGAAAAGAAGTGCACCCACATGGGTGTCGTTTAGGGTTCGATAGCCACCTCAGTTAACGTCAGGCTTTCCCATCATTTCATTTAACTACATCACCTTCGACTTTCCCCGGCATGTTACACGCAATGCAATTGTTGGTGATGCCAGTCTTCTCACCAGTAGACCGACATAACGAGCTGCCATTATTAATATCAGCCACTCGGAAGGGAAAAGGTTTGTACTTCAACAGACGTGCCACGCCCGAGCTTGAAGAGTTGAAAGCTGGCTCTGTTTTTTGGAAGAAAAAACCTGACGTCTGTCCTAGTCGGAAGGGGGGCATTGAGTCTGGGACAAAATGAAGGAATGGAATGGAGTGTTTTGAGCCTCCATTCCATCTACAAAATTTGTTCCAGAGTTTCAGCTACTACCAAGTGATACGATGGCGCTCATAAGAACTCGGAGTGGGTTGCGCCGTGTCATGAGAAGCAGGGTGTATTTGTCGCACTAGCGCTGCTCTCTCCCGACTAGGATAGATTAAAAAATTGTACTTTTCCGGGATAGATGGTCGTCAACATAGCGATTTTGCTTCTTCCATGGCGTGTCATGCCCCAGTGCCTTTGGGAGAGAACTCAACAGCGGTATTTGCCATGTTTTCATCTGATTACTGCAAACTCAAAGTGTGCGTGGTAGCGCAGTCAGAGGAGGCGCCGAAGTAGAATGCGTGGCGCATTCCAAAGGGACTAACGCCGTCCTTTATCTGTTTATCCTTTACCCTTCATCAATGCAGCATTCTCCCGCTGACGGCATCCCAGTGACGCAGGCGCTATTTTCGGCCTCGATTAGGGCCTCTCATCTATTCTCGGCCCTTATCCCACGGGTTCATCATTGTGGCCGTCGGCCCGGCTGAGCTCTCCGTGCCATCAGCTGGGTGACGCCTTCCTATGACAGTGGCTTTACGTGGATAAGAGGATGAGCGCTGAAGGTGGATGTCCGTGAATGTTTTCAGAATGCGACAGGCCCTGTAATTCTAGTTTATATCGCGAAGGCGGTATTGATGCGAATATGGGTCTATCAACGATGATCTGATGGAGAAATCAGCCCTTAGTCGTTTTTATAGCAGATCACTGGCTCAGTAGGGGCAGAAGATTTATTTTATTTTATTTTTTGCAACCGCGATAGCCCTGCTGATTACGGGAGGCCTCTCTCTCCAAAATCATATTTTGTTCCTTAGAACATAAAAAAGTGATGAGAAGCACAGCTCTCACAGGAGTTTCATGTTCTAGCCTTTTTAAGATAATCCCAAGAAATTTTCCTGTATGGCGTCATTTTTTAGAACCTTTGATTGTGAAGAGAGGTGCACCCCGTACAGAAGTGGGATACTCCAGCTTTTCTCAAAAAAATCAAAGAATTTTTCTTGTATAGCGCATAGACAATATGCTTTATATATTAGCATTTCGTCACGGAGAATTCTATATGCTTTCAGTAAAGTAGTTTGAGGGACGGCGATGCTGCTAGATATTACTATAAGCGTGTTTAAGCTGCAAAGTTCGTAAAGAAGTGAACTTACCATATCAATCAGTGTTGAACAGAAGCCTGGTGAAGCCAGTTGAATGTTCAAAAAACCATGCACATACTATGAAAGTCATAATGTATGCTGTATGCTGTAATGTGTGCTAGTCTGCTCTTATCTCTGAGTGAATGGAAAATTTTTTCTAAAATGCGGTGTAGCTTTTAAGGAATATCGATCCAGTTTTTTTCACATTTCATGTGGACTCAATACAAGTAGCAGAGACGAGACATATCGGTGACAGTCATCGGTCTCGACTCTGTAGGCAAATCGGTGCCAGTTTCACGACCATGAAGAGGTGCCGTACTTGGTTGAGTGGTCATAATGTGGGACTGGTTCGCGTCATCTGCATATTAGGCTACGTATATAGGGAGGAGCTTTGGCTTTCAGTTTACATGGGTGCATCATACATTTGCACCAAGGGATTGCTTCGTTGAAGCCATTATTCGGGCACTTCTGCAATGTCGCCGCCTTTGTAGTGGTGGTTGGTTGAAACCTATCTAAGTTCAGCTACGGCGTTCGTACCGAGACAACACCCTCACTAAAAGGTTGTAGAATAAAAGTGACGGAACAAAGCTTTTTCTCTTTGCACTTTTTCGACACCTTAGTATGTTCAGCCATGGTCGATTTCAGGTTATTTAATCCTCACGTCACTGCTGCTAAGGTTATATGCAGCTGCAAGAATGTTTGGTTGGGACAGCAATTTTGGAATTTTTATAGCAACCAATCAACCATGATCGCTTCCAAAAATTGTCGCAGTGGCGAACCCTCTGACAATGTCAGCACCCTCTTTCATACCCTGAAAGGTCTTCTGGTTATTACCCATTCTGAGACCAGTTCGTTTCCAAATTGAGGGTGAAGACCGCTAGATATGCGCCGTCGGCGCAGTTTATTGATATATGAGCCCTCACGTGCGTCATTGTTCTTTGAAACGCCCGAAATATTCATCCCTTAATAGTTGCACGATATTAACTCCCACATTGGCAATCAGGACTGCGAAATAGCCCATCAGCGTGTTCCCATGCCCAAAACTGTAGGTCCTTTCAAGCTTTCTAGATGACAGCTGAAAATTGAGGGATTCATTATACTAAACTACTTCGTTTTCTGCTTGTGTAGTGCAGTTTGCGCATCCTGGACAGCGACATAATTCAATGTGCGCCTGCCTCTTCCTTCACGTCGGCATAGGCTCTGTGAAAACACGCTCGACTGAGCTATCAATTGCGTTGCTTGTACTCGCGAGGCGCGTCAATTCTCCTAATTGCAGTCCTTTTCTGACGAGGAAAAGCCTCACTAAGCGCGAGTGCTCTTCAACCTTGTTCACAGTTCAGCAGCTGCTTGGTTCGTCGGGCATTTCCGTCTGTGTAGGTGATTCCCTAAAAAGGGCTCAGTGCGTACCTATGAGATGGCTTCTGAATCTTATCGGCTAAGTTTCATAAGAAAACCTGTAGAAAAGAAAGGAAACGTGCTTGGACCAAACACATCAATCACTTTCGATGCGACTCGCATACGTGCTAATGCTTTTGCTCATCATGTAGGAGATACTCGGTAAGGATAGTGCGCCATTTTCCTGTTCGTGTTGCATCCTAGAAACTTCTTTCGTAGGTCAAATACGCATGAAGGATAGACGTATAAGACGGTGCAACGCTATCAGTGGACAGGGTCTCTACCAGCGTCGGCCTCAGAGCAAGCTCTTTCGATCCAAGCTTCAGAACCCATTCAGCTCACCCCGTCCATTCTTGAAGTCCAATGTGGACTCGCGCGCACAAGTTTGGCGCTGCGCTCCCTTGATGTGCGAGCTTCCGTCCTTTTGAAGAGTAGAGGTGACTATCAGAAGCGCTGTGCTCACTGGCTCATTTTCCTCCGTGAGCTCCCTCGAAGGCTCAACTGAGATTAACACTGTTCTCGCACAGTATGGGTTATTTTTCTAACGAAGCTCCTAGGCATCGATGGGTACTAGTGGCTGTTTCACGCACGTATAAGCGCAATGGTGCGTGCTACCTCAATCAGAGGAGGTGGCAGCTATCGCGTGCACTGCGATTCAAGGCTCTTGCTTCGTATTTCCGGTGTAGGTTGACCAAGTCTTTCTTGGATGCGAAGTCCAGACGACAATCGTAGTGACCTGCGAAAGTCGCGTCCTTGGTTAACAATTAGGCGGGAATAAAAAGCCAGTTTCTGAGCGTTCTCTGCGGGAGCATCGATAGTCACCAAGGCATTCCATTCGGGTGGTTTCCACTGTACGACGATAATGGCTGCAGTAAAACTGTGCGACAGCTGGGGTTTTTCTTGCAGGAGATGCAGAGCATGCGATGTTACGCATGGCTGAGTGGCCGTCTTATTACGTCTGTACAGGGGAGCGGAAAGCGCTAATCCTCATGTATACCCTTCACCAGTGTCGCGAGACAGTATTGCTCCAAGAACGATGCCTGCGGAGGTTTGCGCAGAACCATCAGGGAAGAGTCTCAGGCGCACGTCTGAACGAAGGAAATGAATTCCACTACAAGAATCTCCACCTCGGCAGTTTAGCAGGTGTACTCATGCTGACAGCTCGATCCTAGCTAGCTCGAACTTTGGGGACCGCTAGCTCCTTGGGTTTACGGAATCAGCAAACATGAAACCTAACTTTCTACCGTTTGAAGGTTGGAGGTTCTCAGATGGTATTCATTTTCACCTTTGGGACATACACCCATAGCATTGGTAAGGTGAGATTAGGACTGGAGCGAGGTCTAACGATAAGGCAGTTGGGTGTAGTGCGTAGGTGTTCACGAGGTGTTTCTTTCCACCAATTTGCTTATGGCAGCCAGTTCAGTTGCTTCGGAAATACATGAAGTACTGCAACAAACATGCGACGCAACTTGCAACCTAACTTAAACCGCCGGTCCTTCCCCTCTCCCTTTCTCTGCCGCTTCTCCTGGAGCAATTCTTCTCGAAGCCAGTCGCGTAAATTCGTAGTAATGAAGCGGACGAGGCTCATTCCACACGGACGCGTTCGTCGTACTGCAGCAGTGCATTAGACATTCTCATCAGGCTGCAGTTGTTTACGAACCGCTCAAAAACTGCTGCCGTTGTGGTCGTCCGTCCGTGACCAACGAAGCGTCATGTCCTTAACTGCACGCCACTTCCGCTCCCTCTGCCTCCACTCTGACGTCATTTGACATGGTCATCATATTCTTTTGACTACTAAGAGTTGGGCCGAGTTCACCACTCTTAATTTCTCACCGCACAGTAACAAAATTAACCCTGGTTCGGAAGATCAGTCAAATCTGCGTAGAGAAACGAAATCGTCACATCAAGGTAGGGTACAGATTTCTTCCTGTCTAGCGTGTCCCACGCATCTTTCGCACAGAATATCGTGAAGACGGTCTTGAGTGTGTGTTTGTTTTGAACACTGACTTCAGGTACTGGTCTTCAAGGAGCAGAAGGTTTGCTAGAGAAAACAAGCCTGTGATCATTTTGAGCGTTCCTGGCTTTTGATCTCTTTATCCGACGGTATCATGCGTGTTCTAGCCTTGCTGGTGTAGCAGGGATAAGGATAAGGATAAGGATAAAGGACGGCGCTACTCAATTTCTGTCTGGAATGCGCCACGCGTTCTACTACTGTGGAGGAAATTTTAGTACCATTTCGCCTCCACATTGCTGTGAGCAGCCGATGCACTTGTCACTGTTTCACTCTTCACGGGCAAGTCTAACCCAAACCGAACGATGGGGGCTTGGCTGGTATAAGCTGGACTCGAACCAAAGACCTGGATTCTAGGTGCTGCGACAACCGGAACTTCCTGTTTCCATGCGGCAGTGTACTAGAACGATAGAGGACAAAGTACGGCATTAACCAATCCCCATCGGAATACGCCGCGCATTGTACTTATACCGTGGAGGCAGTTCGAAGACATATTTCACCTATGCAGTAACTTGCGGTAGCCACCACATGGGCAATTCAGTGTTTTGTCCTTCCCAGGCAGGTCTGATACCATTCCTACGACCCCGAAGGGATGGAAGGCATGCTTGCACTGGTCTGAAAATCCGAACTAGGGTCCTGGGATCAGGTATGACAGCCGACGTATCCTCCGCATGCGCTACCACGCGCCCAAGTACTGCAGTATTTCCTTGAAACCAGCATCAAGACAAGGAGTTGACTTGTGATGAATAACTCAGCGCACTGACAAGGAATCGGGAACTAACCGAGCGGAATATATATATATATTTATTTATTTATTTATTTATTTATTTATTTATTCAGGCGTGAGTTACAGGGTTGCCACACGCGTGGAAGAGCAAACAAAACTGTCACGTGAAATTTACAAAGAAACACAACAAGATACAATCTAAGAAAAGCTTTTAGGAGTAAGAAGACATGTAAAGCGAGACATAGACATGTTAATCACATTTTCACCTTTGCCAATAAGTAGGTTGAGCTCTTTTAGATTTCGATACGTGACAATGTTCGACTTAACTCTGTGTCTGTTTAGTAACATAACAAACAGGCATAACAAAAAACTATAGGGTTTGAGAGCTTCTTAGTGATAATTTTAAATAAATGAATAGGACTGCCTTTTGACGAAAACAGATGACGAAAACAATACCTCGCTAAACGAAATCAAACCTTACACTGCCTACTGATCGACTATATTTCCGAACCTGATAGTAGGGAACAAATGCAACTGGAACTCCGACCATGTAAAGCACGTTGAGTGAGGCTGTGTGTGAGCACGATGTTGTAAAGAAATGTATACTGCGCAGCGCCCACCTTCATATCTGAGAGTTGTCTCCACCTTACAACCTTATGATGAGCATTATTCTGAGGCTTTCCCAGCAAACATGTAGTCTAGAAGATGAATACATGGGCAGATACTGATTGCGTAAACAATGAGGAAGCCCGCACGCACGAATTGAATCCGCTTCCTCATTGAACATCCGGATACTAAACAAGCGCTGGAATTATCCTCTTTAGAGTCCTCACAACGGATATCACCTGCGGTGAACGTGCACGTCCATGATCTGGAAATGGTGCGCTAACGGCGGTGGGTGGGGTTTTAGTTACTTCTGCACTTCTTCTGCCTCTTCTAACAGAATCCAGAACGTCTCTTGCACGAATTTCACTCGGCAGAAACCTGGCATGTCCGCGGCGAGCACCGTTTTGGGAAGCGCCGCTTGCAAGGTTTGCTTGGCGTCACTCCGACGTGCATGGCGAGTGCTTCCATTGACGCACGCGAGAAGCGAGGAGGCGGGCACAGATGACGTGCGGGGTGGGCCTCGCGGTCGTCTGGGGGCTGCGCCCCGCCCTCATGATCGGATATTTCGCTCACCGTGTGCTGGCATAGCAATTCTCGGCACTTTTCGACGGAGAACTGCGAGAATCGGAGCGTTCGTCTGCGTTCGAATCCGGCTCCGATTGCAAAATACCCCACCTGTGAGGTTTAATACCGCAGCGGGATGGGAGTTGCTGTAGAGGAGGCAGCGAAGCCAATTAAGGTGAACATACTTGGACTTACTTTTCGTCTTACCGTCGCATCTATAAGGCGTGGTCTCCTTATGTCGAGGCTTCTCTTTTTTGAAATTTTGCTGCTTAACTTTTTTGTTTTTTGCTTCTGTTCATCAAGTCCTGCTGAACAATACCACTTACTGTTCACTCAATATCTAATATGAATGAATACGTAGTTTGAGCACGTCTTTCTAACCATAATTGTGGTGTCAGGAATGATGATCTTTTTGCTGGTAGGTCTGTCCTGGATTCATAGGGATAGGGAATATTTAACTGCCGAAAATCCAGGGTTGGATTCTTCACGCATGCGCAACACTCGTGAAAAGTATCGTTATCCCTAGCGTTATCTACCTGATACGAAAAAAGTATAGCTGGTCGAAATTTATTTGTTAATTTTTTCTTTTTCTCTCGTCATCTACTGGAGAATTGATAAACAATGTTCTCTTTTTTATTCTTAAGTCTGTTCATTTTTATTTTTCTTCTTTGTGTTTGTTAATTCTGGGTCTTGTTCAATTTGTTCTTGCTCATGCTTCCATTGTAAGCGCACCTTAGCGGGCACAAATAAATAAATAAATAAATATAGCAATGACACCTATATCCAGAACCGCTGAAAGTAAAACTCCTTTCTCCTGTGATTACCAGTTCGATAGCTACCACTAATATTAAAAGTCCCATAATATCATGTCAAAGAGTATAATGCTTGTATGAAGCGCTTCTTTCACAGCTGGTCTACAGATTTCCTCGAAGCTGTTACACTGTGAATCTCATCCTATATTGGTAATTAAGGGCGTTTTCCGAAGGCCGCTTGTTTCCAGAGTTTTGTTAACTTGGTGCTCTAGGATGGGCGCTGTTTGGTTTCAACGGTTTTAAGTCTCTCTTGACAGCGCGTGCATATGAACATTTAAATGGGCTGGCAGGCAGATTTCTCTTCTACGCAGTCCAGTGTTCCAGTTACGCAGAGCACAAAGGTTCAAATGTAATACGAGCTTCCTTTAGTACTCAGCATCACCCTTGAAAAACTTGATTGAGCTCATACTATTACTGAATAGCAACAATCGCTCTATAAAATCATCTTAATCACGAGATTACGAGCAGTTTCAATGGCGCATGTTCTGCTGCCTGCTGGAGACTCCGATTTCGCGCATATCACAAGCCGACTCTAAGCTCGATTCGCGCCAGGACCAACTAAGCCATCCACTCCTTTTGCTTCGTTGAATGGCAGCGATTTGCTGAATTTGCTGACAAGACGATGCGGTGGGAGGCCAGTCCGCACCGCAGAGCTGAGCACTCCAAGTAAGCCTAATAGAAATCACATAGAGGGACAGTGTACGGCGAGTGCAGCATGAGCGGCGGACTTTTATCCAGTGTTATCTGGCTTCTTTTATAGCTGTGCGCCCTGCTAAGCATCAGAACGTTGTCCCAATATCAGTGCTGACCTCACGTAGTGTCCTCTTTGTCGGCCAAAAATAATGCGGATGTAGGTCCTTTGAACTTCACTCCTATTCTGTAGAGCACGCCGTGAACTAGATCTAGGAAGTGGCAAAACTTCTATCGGAAAAGCCGATAGAAGTTTTGCAAGTTAATACGATATTCTTCACCAGTTTGGACTTACATCGATACATATGATGAACTTTGTTCCATCCACCTACCCTTCTGAAGATCTCCTTATATGGTATCTTGATGAGGTGCATCGCACCATAACTCGCTGAAGCAGCTAGAGTTCTCGTACCACAGATTCTTGATTTCGGAGATGTGGCATTCAGATGTGCGCATATCTCTATTGTTCAAGTCGCTCAGCCTCTTTGCATAGCCTCTTAAGCTTCTTTCGGCAGTATTTGTCAACGTCGCTGCCTATTTACCATTTTCTGGAGCTTTGTATTATAGGTGGACTAACATTCGCCACTAAAGCAGTGAAAGACTAGTCTGGTTCTGAACCCAATGGGCTGCAATGCTTGGGAGCGTTCAGTGACCTATTGAAACTGGGTGTGTCGGTAGTGGCCCGAGGTACAAAGCTCAGGCCGAGGAGTGTCGGCTGTCGCATGCGCCGGATTCCAGGTTCTTGGCTCGAATTTTACACCCAGGCCATCCAAGCCTTCCACTCCCAGCGGTCAGTAACTTGGTACCAGATTTGCATGGGAAGGATAAAACATTGGCTTTACCATTGGCTGGCCCTCGCAAGTCATTGTGTAGGCCAAATACACATTTGGATTTATTATTGATTTTAAATTATTTCATTTTTTCACTAAAAGCATAGACAAATGTCTAGCATTGAGATTGTACGAGGATCGGAAACAACATAAATTGGGGTGAATAGCAATCAGCAATGTGAACAACAAGCGACGTCTTTTACAACAACTCCTGATGTTTAACATTTGATTAGTCCTGTACAGATTAGACAGATGTACAGATCCTCATATTGCCCAGCAGCAGCTTGACATCATTGGTGTTATATAGCTTAAGAAGTCATCTGATTCGCGATTCTCCTACTGTGACTCGAAATCAACTTCGTTCCTCTCATCGATCTTGTCAGCATCCTGTCAAAGAACTTGGTTAGTTCGATAGAGGCCTTGGTTGAATAATTACAATCTTGAACTGGCCATGAGTTGCCTCTGTAATATCCGGAGAACTAGAGTGGCAGATTGATTGACCAACGCCGACCTATGTAAGATGAGATGCCGAAAATATCGAGTTAATTGAGACATTCACGAGCATTCCGGCTGAAGGGTCGCTGACGTCGTAGCTATGTCCTGCCAGCCGCATCCGTCCGTTGAGTAGTAAATGTATGTAAAGCTTGAGCAGTTGGAAATACTTTCGGTGCGCATTCGCCATGGCTGCCCTCTGAAGAGGGGGATTCGACAGCCTCTTCTAGGCCGACTTTGACGTCATCGAGGAATGACGCCTTTCGCCTGAATGCTCTGCTTTCATCGTCCGCTGTCGACTGTCGAAGTGCGACGGCCCAGCCGAGTGTTTTCCGAGTGATGTCATCGTCTCTATGTTCCTTGAGAAGAACGTGATTGCCAAACTCAGTGGCACTGAACCGGCTTCCACGACGTCGTCTCAACTTGCTTCTGGCAGAAGGAGATTGCCCTTTTCTCGCTTACACTCCCTTCATTATTAGGTTGCCGGTTTTACCACACTGTCTCAAACTGCTCTTAAAATGCAGCATTTCTTGTGTGAACCGTTGAGCTATAAGCATCAAGAATTTGAGGGAGGAAGGCGTTAAGTTCACCTGTCACCAGGGTTAAATGTGATATAGGGAACTATAATTTACTGTCAGTCTCCTAGACTGTCCATTCAAGTAAATCAGGAGCCCCACTTGGATATACGATAAAGTGTGAGAGGTTCTGGATATCCAATTTTCCGCGCGAATGCGCCACGCATTCCATGCTTGAGGAACATTTTTCGTTGATATGAAAAAAGCTTTGGACTGCACCATACATTCCCACTAACCTGACCTCCAAGAAAAGTGGTAAAATTCGCTTTATAAAGCATATGTGCGTGTTGGGAGGTGAGGTTAGATCTCTTTTTTCCTGAATGCTGATGTTAAACGTTGCCTTCATATTGGCTCGATCCTCCGTTGTGACCTCCTTCTTAACGACTTTAGAAATCATTCTGTGAAGCGCTTCCTAGGAACGGTAGAGCACATTATTGTGCAAATAATTATGTAAAAATGGAATAAACTGCATAGAAATAAAAAATAGGGAACCTCGTTGTGTAACATTTTTTATACTCAAAAGTAACCGGCCTTCTTTCTCAGGCAGCCAATAGAGATTCGTTGAATATACTAGCAAATGAAAGATCAGAACTCCAAGGGGAAAATGTAGTGTAAGATTAGGTTTTCTTACTAATCGAGCAGGAACCGAGTTTTTGAAGCTATCAAAGAAAAACGTTTTACCTAGCTCCTTGAGGCAGCACAAAAAAGTCGTTGACAGGTATCTCCAGGACGCTTCTTAGTTTACCTCGTCTGATGAGTTCAAATTGTTTTGTTCATTGTTGCTTTACATGCAGTTTATTAACCGTACTTGAATTGTTTGTGTTCGTAGCTCTCCAGGTACAAGCTAAATAAATAAATAAATGTCATTCGTTTTTTAATGGCATTTCAATCCAAAGATGGACGGTTGCAGGCTGACAGTCTGGCTGAGATCGACATTGGCGAAGTTCGAAAATGCGGCGAAAAGGCCGATGCTCGGCAGTTCGAGCTGCTCAAGGTGGGCCGTCCATCAGTTGTTATTGCATGTTCTGGTTCTTTTTTCTCCAATTGAAACTCTTCCGTCGATTCAAAGAGAAAGTTTTGTCCTTTTACGTGCCTCGAATAGCAGAGCTGTTCTTCGTAAGCCTTCAGGACGAATGTTCTTTTTTTGCAATCCTCTTCAAGTGTTCATTCCAATGTTTCAGGTTCTCGGCCAAGGCTCATTTGGGAAAGTGTTTCTCGTAAGGAAAATACGTGGACGTGATACGGGACATATTTATGCCATGAAGGTGAGTCCTATGTGCGCATCTACCTTTGGTTCTGAATGTGTATAGTCGTTGATAACGAGACGCATCTGAAACATGATGTTCTATGGAGAGCCAGTGTCACTGGGAGGGTACCTGACTGTTTGCTCTTCGTCCTCCTACGACGTCTCCCTTGTGCGTATGACGGCGCCGCGGGTGCAAACTGTATGAATCCACAATACGATGGAGCTCTATTTGCTCATACCGGTCCTCGAGTGGGTGACTGACATTCGGGTTCGTGTTTTGCAGGACCATCGGGAAGCGATGGCTACTTGGCAGCTCGGACTAGCTTACGCTATTTCGAGTACTTCTAGGAATGTGGTTGAGTTACCACCATGAACATGGTCAATTCCGCCTATTAGGTTCTTTGCTGAATACTCTATAAGCAGTGTTCTTCAAGAAGGTGAGAATGCCACTACCCAGCACTCGTCAGACCAGACTGTTGTGCCGCTTGCGCGTCGACCAGAGGCGTAGACGCTTAGAACTTGTAGTCACGCACATACGGCTAGGGCATCGCTTCATGAAGAAGTGCGCGTTGTGGCGTGTGGTCACGAAGCGGAAGGAGTCCTGGAATGGATTTTGGACGCCGCCAGTCAATTGAAGGCACGTGGCAGCTAATGGTTTTCAACTCGCAGAGCGGGGCTCGGCTCTTCGCTTTCAACCTAGTCCACAGAAAGACCTTATTTTTTCGCAAACGCTTTCGCTTTTGAGTGTTGAGCTGGGAAGGACGAGGATAGCTCAGAAGCAGTTACATCAGAGCTCAAACTTAACGGTGACGTGCTAGTGTAATAGCGTGTCTGCGGATTAGGGTTCTGGAGTGCCCTGAACCATACCTCCACATGCTGAGAGTGTTGCTCATTTCCCAGTGCATTGCAGGTGTTGAAGAAGGCGACGTTGAAAGTTCGCGATCGATTGCGAACGAAGATGGAGCGCAACATTCTGGCGCATATCTCGCATCCGTTCATTGTTAAGCTCCACTACGGTTAGTCATTTTACCTTCAAGTATTATGTGCCCCAGTTCCTAAAACCCGCTAGCAATCGGAGTTTGCGCCACTTCTATTTTAAAACTCACTGTTTTTCCAAACCGAAGGATGTTGTTCAATAGTGTTTCACCGTTGTCTTGTTTGCGAAAGGCTAGACAAGACGACGCGTCGAGACAACCCGGAACCAGAGGGACAGAACTCAATTATGGCAAGAAGGAATTTATTGACAGGAACCCTCGCCGCCTCATAATTACATCCTTTGGTATGATGTTGTTTAATTCTATTGTTATAGCGGTTTCCAAGGGTAGATATGTAGGTTCGGTGGTCTGGCTGACAGACGAACGAATATATTCTTTTTTGCTGGAGAGGCTCTGCGAAGGAATCGTTTTCCGATTAGCTTAAGTTGTACCACTTTCCGCTTTGTGTTAAACATGGGGTTGGCCGAGGGCAACGCTCGGAAACTGGAGTTTATATATCACTTGTAGAAATTACACGCATTTTTAGGAATTCTGCGAGAAAAGCTCAGTGTCTTTCCTCTTGCCAACTACAAGTCCCTTCTCTTCAGAATGCTCCTGCGCACTGCCATAGACCGACTAGTCACTAGCTGTACCAAATTTGCAGCTAGTGTTTTGTTTGTCTTCTGCACACGAACCACTACTTCACCAATAGCGTATGCTATACTATGTCGCCATGTTGGCGACGCGGCGATCCGTAGCCGACAATCTGTCGCCGACAGCGTTGCCGAAGCATTAGGTTGGCCCATAAGTCCCCGCCGTTTTTTTTTCAACAATTCATTAAGGATTTCGCCGGCGGTCTCTAGCACAGCGCGATACAGCGTTCGACAGAGAATGATCTGTTCTATCATAAAGTGCATTTTTTCTTCATCCTAAATTTTGTCAATGTTTAGGTCGTTAAAATGGAAAGTGGAAAAGTAAAAAGTGGCCATCGCCGACAGTTCCTTCTCTCCGCTTAGGTTTGGAATTTTTTGCGCAGTTTTTCATGGAAGACAATGTTCTGTACTACAAGAATACGTGTTGGTCATTTGCTCACTTGTCCTTTATTGATTTTTAGGGCACCAAAGTGGGACGTCCGAAGAAAAAGATTTATTTTTACCGACAGCTTCTGCTCTGCTTCTGCTTGCTGTTATATGTAGTTCGGAAGATAATGTCTTGCCCTATATGAATTTGTGTCGCCTTTATTGGCACATGCTGATTTCTGTCGAATATCAACAAAATGCCAGAAAGAGAAAAATCACCTTCACCAACAACTCCCTCGCCTTGTTCACTCTATCTTGTTCAGTTCTATATGACACTCGAAAGTGCATGTCTTGGCTACCAGATTATATAATTCGTTCATCGGCCATATAAATTTTCGCTAATATACAGGTCGTCAAAATGGGGGTGTGCCAAGTCGACAAGGATGAGCACTTTTGGCACCCTCTTCTCTTTGCTTTTAACCAGGGTTCTAGTGCGGCTAAGGCACTCGAACCTGGTTGACCACACAAAGACTATTTTTCATCGCCAGTACAATTCTGTGCAAAAATCCATATGTCCGTATGATGGATGATGCCTACCGGCCTGCCTGCTTGCCCTTCATCATCCACCTCACGGACACATTCAACGATTTTTGCACAGAATTGTAATTGGCGTTGAAAAATGGTATTTGTATGTCAACATGAAGCACCGTCTCTCTGGCAGCCTTAGCAGCACTAGAACCCTGGTTGTAGGCAAAGAGAAGTGCCGGAAACGCTCATCCTCGTCGACCTGTAAATTAGGAAAAATTTAAGTGACCGAAGAACAAATTATACATTCTGGTAGAAGACAACATCCACTTTCGAGTATCATATAGAACTGAGCAAGATAGACTGAACAAGGCGAAGGAGTTGTTGGTGAAGATGATTTTTCTCTTTTTGGCATTTTGTTAATATTCGACAGAAATCAGCATGAGCCAATAAACGCGACACGAATTCTTATAGAGTAAGACATTCTCTTCCGAACGACATGCAAAGAAGCCGTCCTCAGAGCAGGAGCTGTCAGTAAAAATGAATCTTCTTCTTCGGACGTCCCAATTTGATGACCTTAAATTCAATAAAGGCAAATGAGCAAATAGCACCAACACGCATTTTTGCAGTACAGAACATTGTCTTCCAAACGCTATAAAAAACTGTGCAAAAGATTCCAAACCTAAGCGGAGAGAAGGAACCGTCGGCGATGGTCACTTTTTATTTTTTTCACTTTTCACTTCAACGGCCTAAAAATTGACAAAACTTAGGATAAAAAAGAAATACAGTGCACATTCTAATAGAGCAAATCATTCTCTTTCGAAAGCTGTATTGTGCTATGCAAGAGACAGCCGGCGGAATCTCCGCAATGAATTTTTGAAAAAACGGCCGGGACTTATGGGTCAACCTAATATAACATGTGCCTAGGCTTTTGCTCCTGTTCTTCACCTACCAGCTATTTGTCTTTAGCTGCTGTCCGTAAATCACGCTCCCAAATCCCCTGTTCTTCTTGGTTTAAATGATTTTTTTATATTTTCCTGAATAATATGCCATTTTCTCCCGAGTGGTTGATGTTGTTTACACAAAATAAGGTGGAAGTTGAAAATGAAGCCAAATGAACCACCTTTCCATCCCGCATCGGATAGACAGGCTTCCAGTCTCAGCACCTATATTGTGCTGAGTCTAATCGTAAGCGAAGCGCATCCGACAGAGTAAGTGCTATTGATGAGGTTCCTGTGTTGGAGCACCTCCAGTGGAACAAAATCCTTTCCACGCGATCACGTTTTAAGAATAGCTTCTGTGTGATCAGAATTTTCGCTTCTCCGACGCCACAAATCAAGATAAATAAATAAGTGCATCCAACAGACAGTGAAAAACTCGTGGCCCCTTTATATGTGTAACACCATCATGTTTAAAGACGATTTGGTAATAGGCATGATTGTGGGTAGCACGAGGAGGTGGGGACGCACAAGCCCATCAGATCGCATCGAATAGACCTGCAAGCCAGAGACAGCTTGCACGGGCGTTGCCCTGATTGGCCAGCACATGTTCGGTCAATGCTATGATTGGTTATTGGGCGCACCCTTAGCGTGGAAACACATTTAAATATAGATGCGATGCAAAGGATTTTATTGGCTGGAAACGCTAATTTTGCGATTGAGTGGTGTCAAGTTTGGTTGAAGTCTGGGAGCAGTATTTGGTTTGGGTGAATAACCTCACAGACTTCAAACTGCTTTACATTAGCTCGTTCCCTTGCCTCCGCATTGTATTGTCCACGCTTCACCTCCACGCTATAAACAACTAGAGCTGGCTGAGTCTAGACGTCCATCGATGGACATTGTTACAACGCAGAAATCTCACGAAGTATTGGGAGCGCGTGTTCGCCACTTGCATCAGAACTCTGATGGCTTTGTTGAAGGACGCGTCGAGCTGAGCGAGTTCCCTGGGGAACACTTTGCCGATGAGTGGCCACGCACAGCTGGCGGGAGAGGGTGAAGATTCGGTGCATCTCGGGACCAGTAGAACTACGTCTCTCGCTAATCGTCAAACTATTCTGTTCGTTTCAGCTTTCCAAACTGAGGGTAAACTCTACCTGATCTTGGACTTTCTACGAGGAGGAGATCTGTTCACGAGGCTGTCAAAAGAGGTGGGTGCTCTTTGCATCGCTATAGCTTTTGAATTATACTTGGCGCTAATGGCAGCGGCTTTTTACAGAAGAGTACGCTAATGGTGCATTGCTGTAGAAGTCTTACAAAGAGGCAAGGCAGTGGGTATCTGTAATCGAAGAAACCTTCACCTGTATCACCTCCTGTCGTCCCTTTGATAGTAGACTTGCTCTAGCGGGCGCCAGTAGCGTCTCCATTCGTACCTGTCGCGTGCCAGAGTCTCCAATGGATCCTCCGCCCTCGAAAGATATTAAGAGCGTCATACCGTCCGTTCAGGGCTTTCGCGAAGAAGTCCGAGCAACGCCTTGGTGGGTGCCCTGGTGTTCTTTTGACATCCCGCGGAATCCAGCGACGGCTCTCGTCCAGGTGTATGCGAAGCGCATTACGTGGCCCACCTAATTTTCGACGACTTGCTCATGCGACAGCGTCTCTGATCTTCGAACGTCGACGAAACTCGGAACTCCAGACACCTTCTCTCACTTGCGTGTATCACTCCGAGCATCGTCCTCTCGATTTCACGCTACGCGACGCTGATCGCGTGTTCGTCCTGCCTTCGTATGGCCCTGGTCTCTGAGGCCTTCTTAAAGCCGCAGAACGTTTGTCGTTTCAACCAGAGGATCCTGTTTCCATGGGTTTCTTTTTAATTTCGGTTTTAGTAGTACATTAGTATACCGAGCATTTGAAGCTGCCTAACCAGAGGAAAGAACAATGAGCAATCGAAGCACCTATTAACGAGGCATTATCTCCCAAAACTCGAATACTTTAATGTTTGTGTCTGCGTTTTTGATAGCTATAACCAATAACTCAGCAAATGTACAGGAAAGTTATATATGATTGGCCATGAAATGAACTAAAAAGCCAGACCTTGTACTCGTTTATGATTCATTCCCTGCATCATAAACGAGAACAAGGACTGATATTTCCTTTGCCGTGGAGTGACCCAGCATTTGTTTATTATAGTGAAGAAAATAATTTGTAAAGGCCTTAAATACGTTAAAAAGCGTAAGCTATGTAGCAATTAAAAATTTTGCTGTAAAGACATCCTGTTCTGAACTATAAAATGCGCTGAGTCTAGACCTAACCACAAGCGCATGATTCAGGGGCGGGCCCTGCATTATAAAGGCCTCTTCTAACTGAACCGGTTCTTATGAAGCAGAGGGCCCGTGCCCATGCAAAGCGTCCTAGGATGTGATTCACCTTGCACACCTGTGCTAAATTTAGCCACATCCTGGAGATGCTTCCCTTTCCCTGTCTGCGCTCTCCTTGGTGTCCGCGGAGGAGAACACATAACCCAACAAGAGCCTTCTTTTTTGCGCACGGGCCCTCTGCTTCATAAGTACCACTGAGCCTACCTCAGATGATGTCAAAGAAGGGATGCACGCATGTTGGAATACATATGTCGACACGAAGAAGGAAAATCAAAAAAAATAAAGAAAATTTCTTAAACTAAAAATAAGGTGATGCAGCCTGAAAATAGTTAGCTTTCTGTTTTCAACCTCTAGCCGTGCCCTTTGCTGGGAGGCACACTTCTCCTAGAGCGGGATGTTTCTTGGATTAGTGTGGTGCGTTTCCATCTAATCCTCACATCATCAGCGCATTCGCTTTCCACTCAGATCTCCTCTAAGAGTTGTCGATTCTGCTCATATTAGGTTCAGATGTTATAGGCTGACGCAGTTCACAAACAGCACATGCCAGACCTCAGCGTCCGGAAAAACATAAGTCACCAACCAGTTTCCTCCTACTGTTCGCTCCTCCAGCTACTTGTGGGAACTCTACGCTAGGCGAGGGGGTTTCCGGTGTTGTGGTGTACGTGGCTGTGTCCAGGGGCGCTGTGTGTGTTTATCGCAGTTTGATGCGACCCAGCCCCCGCGGCGGCGGTCACAAGACACTTTTTGTTGTGGGGAATGCAGCCGTTAAGGTGGTTTTCTATTCGTGTGTGAGCCTTTCCCACGGCACGTGGGAGTAAGCTTCATGTCGGTAATGGACTGCCAAGCAAAAACTTGAAGATTATCCTTAAGAACCGTTGGAGCTTTTCAAGAGGAACCGAATGTCTGTCGCCATCTAAGCACAACATTTTAGGTGATGTTCACTGAAGAAGACGTGAAATTTTACCTTGCCGAGCTAACGTTGGCGCTTGAACACCTTCACTCGCTGGGCATCGTCTACAGGGACCTGAAGCCGGAGAAGTGAGCGTCCGATTGCGTCTTCCGATTTGGGTCACTAGCCAGCCTTCTTTCAGTATTCTACTAGATGCCGACGGCCACATCAAAGTTACCGACTTCGGCCTCAGCAAGGAGGCGATTGACAATGAGAAGAAGACGTACAGCTTCTGCGGTACGTTCTTTGCATGTCTTACCCGGATGACGTCACCCCAAAGTGTGCATGTCGACTAGGGCCAAGTCGGGGGTTCGGACCGTTTTAGTTCGGACAGGCAGTGCTCCCACTGAGTTCGTTTCACATTTTAGGCACGATCGAGTACATGGCTCCCGAAGTTATCAATCGACGCGGCCACTCGTGCGCGGCCGATTTCTGGTCGCTTGGTGTTTTGATGGTGAGCTTAGCTTGCAGGGAGAAATCTCTGAGAAACACTACGATTAAAAGGCTTAATCTTTGTTGCCGGGTAAGGCATTAGAGGGAAGCAGACGATGCTTCATGACAAGTTACTATGCTTGACAGTAGAGGTAATAGGCCTCTTGAATTTTATAACCTGCATTTGCTCGGCCATAAAAACTTCTCCTAATGACGTCTTCTGTTTTTTCTAACTTCGAAGTCACATTTCTTCGGCTTTCGGTGTACTGTAGAAAGGATTGCGGGGTGCGGAGTCTCCCAAAATAACAAAAGCTGTAAGCTGTTTCCTCACCACTGAGTCAGTGCAAGATGAGTCGTGAGCGTCAACAGATCATGCCTGTGACTCTCGCGAGTCTGACTCACATAGCCGAACGGCTGCATTCCGTAGCTCCTCTACCTTGGACTGTTCATCTACCCTACTCTGACAGAGCGGGAGTTGTTGGGCCGTGTCCCGTAGCCGCGAACTGCCCAGCTACGGCCGAAGATCTGCCCAGCTACTGCCCAAGATCTCCCCAGCTGTGGCCCAAGAATCTCAGTCATCATTTTTGAGGGCAGCACGTGCTGCCCGAGCTCGGCAGCACATTCTCCCTTCGAAGTGAGCAGGACGTGCTGCCGTGCTCAGGCAGCACGTGCTGCCCTCAAAAATGATGAGTGCTGCGAGCTGGGCAGGTGGTTCCGCCCACTTTTGCATTCTTGGGCCGTAGCTGGGTAGATCTTGGGCAGTAGCTGGGCAGTTCGCGGCTCCGGGACTCGGCCCAACTTCTCCCGTCCGGCCAGAGTAAGGACATATTTCATATGTGCTTAGGGTAGGTGAGCCGCAGGACGATCTCCCCACCCAGTAAATAATTCAGATGGGAGACGACTGAAGAAATCTACCTCCCAAGGGCCTTGATCTCTCTGCCGCAGGCACAGTGTGAAGTGGTGTCCACACCTCCCTCAGCCGGGATTAATTCTGATACCTGCTGTGGAGATTACGCGGGGGATGACGCGTACCGGAATAGTATTAATCCGCCCTGGCACCGCCTAGAGGCGTCTTAGCGAAGATTGCGGTGTCTCTCTATCATGAATCGACGGAAGAGATTAATGTGGCTTTTAGTAGGCGGAAAAGCCCTTCGACGTGAGAAAGCCATGACATGTAATCCTGTGCTGAGGAAAACAGTGTCGAAAATAGACGACCCTTTAAGATGAGTCTCGGACCTCTTGCGGAGTAAGTCAAGGTTCCTGTAGTCAAGGGTAAAGGATAAAGCACGGCTTTGATCAATCTCTTTGGGATGCGCCACGCTTTCTTTTCTATGGATATTGTGAAGACACTTGAAAGAATATTTGGTCTACACGTATTGGTCACGGAATATTTGGTCTACACGATCACTTACAGCGGCCAGCCGATGTAATAGTCAGTGCTGTATGCTGCCAAGTCGAAGTTCATAGTTCGGTTCCCCACCAGCCCATTCATTCCCCGTAGCGGGCATTCTGCGGCCAGATTCGTCAACGACGAACGATCAACGTTCATCACCTACAGCAACGGTGAAAATACTGCCGGAATTCCTGATAGCGCAGCTTCTTGTCAGTGGAACATTTCACCATATCGCTTGTTGATAAGCGGCGCTATCAGCGATTTTGGCAGTATTTTCACCGTTAGATTGCTGCAAGTCATTGATGAATCTGGCCCTTGGAAGGAATAAAACATGTACTTCTCCGTTAAATGACAACCGCATCTAATTCTATGTTCCAAATGGCCATTCCTCTCGTAGAAGATGAGTACCAGGACTAGGGTATAAATATTGTTTAACGCTGTCTTTAAGAGGTAATCCTTATCCCTATTCGCCATTCATTCCAAACTCTGTTTCAGTAACGATGTGAATGTAAATTTCAATCCCCTTTGAATTCCTGTCTACTATCAGTTGATATAGGCCTAGTATTAAAGCTTTGTAGTGGATCTCGGATATCCCTGAAGAAAGTTGCTATGTCATGCTGTGAGTAAACATGTTTCTGAAATTCTTCTCGATCTAGGATATTCTGACAAGCAACTCACCCCACCACTTCTATGAATGCTGCCCCACGGTGCCTTTAACTGGAGGTTACTGACTGATTTTCGGAGCTCCAGAACAGCTTGAGAGTATTCCCTGAAGATGATGATCCCTTGTCTTCACTCTCGTTCATTACCGTAGTCTCAGTGTTTGTCGACATGCGTTCTTTAATTTGTTGACAATGCGCGAGTGTTCGAACGGTAATTTCAACTCTGTCCTGTGTCTCTGTTCCTCTCCTGCCGGATCTCGCGAGCTCGGGTAGCCATCAGCCCTGTGCTGACGTCACCGCAAGGTGGATGTGACAAACGACATGCTGCGCCGAGAAAACACGAGTTGTACGATGAATGATAGCCTACACCATGACGTCAACTACAGACCTATTTCCTACCCAGCGTTTCTATTCTTGGCTACCTTTGAATATAAATAAGTAACTCAGGCCTACATAGGTCGCATTCAAGTTTAATATGTAGTTATTCTTTGCTCTGGTAACTAAACACGTTTTCTTGCAGTTTGAGATGCTGACTGGGCACCTTCCGTTCCAAGGCCACGACCGGAAAGACACTATGACGCAAATACTGAAGTAAGTGTTGCTGACGGTTTCTTTTAGAAGCAGTTGGCAGTGCTGAAGGATTAGGTGTTGGAAACTCGAGCTCCGCTGTGAGCGCCCTGCCACCAGGTCAGATATCGTGGCAACGAACTCCTCTCGAGTGAACGGCACTGGCTGGAGGGGGGAGGGGTGCGATGTCATGTGCTGTGCATGAGAGCCGTGGGCCCTGTCCAAGTGCTGAAAAGGTGTCTCAAGTGGACGCGTTTCCATGGCGAACTCCAAGCTATGAATTATTCGCGACGCCGCGTTGTTTTCAGCCGCTAGTGTTTGCAACGTTCGCCGCTCCGTCCGTTGAGAGCTGGAATGGGTCTCCTCAAGATTGGAGGGGGAGCTGGGATGCCTTGCATTGTAGAGACCATGTGCATTGTTTGTTCTGCGCGAGTTCCATCAGAAAGGAGGCTGTCCTCGAAGGGAGAATTTCATTTCAGGAAGTAGTTCAGAGTCTACGCTGTTTCTCGGGAGCCTTTCCTGAAATCCCTTGCCTGCAAATTCTTGCGCACTCTTCTTTCTCGACGACAGTGGATGTAATCCTTCACTGATAATTTAAGGTTCTCCACCGGTCACGTAATATGGCATATCATGTAGTAGTATATTAGACGCGTGGTGCGCAGTCAGATAAGGTGCCGGTTGTCGTGTGCACCCTATACCAGGTTCCTTCTTCGGATTCCCCCCCCCCCCCACCCCAAACCAGTCAAGCCTTTCATTTCCTCTTCGGTCGGTGAATTGGTACAAGACCTGTTTGGGAAGGGCAAAACACTGACGTTTCCATAGGCTGGTCACTGCAAGTCATTGTATGCGCATTGTAATTGCCTCCAGACGGCCCATTTAAGTAGAGTGCATGGCGCATCCCAAGAGGAATTGAGACGCCGTCCTTTGTTCTTTTTATCCACGTAGTATGGAAAAACTGAGCTTGTCAACGATCAACAAACCGCTCTAACGTCGAAATTCAGAGCGAAGCTGACGATGCCTCAGTTCCTGTCGCCGGAGGCACAGTCTCTGCTTCGAGCGCTGTTTAAAAGGAACGCTGTCAATCGACTCGGCGCCGGTCCCGACGGAATCGAGGTATGGCCTTGTGGTTACATCAGCAGCCCGCTTTGGCTCTAAAACCTCGATTGTCTCCAGGAAATCAAGCGGCATCCGTTCTTCGCGTCGATCAGTTTCGATCGGTTGCTGAACAAAGAGCTCTCGCCACCGTTTAAGCCGGCTGTGACGACCATCGACAGCACGCTCTACTTCGATCCCGAGTTCACAAAACGAACACCCAAAGGTTGGTTCTTCTTGGCTGTCAATACTGTGCATGTAATGTGTCATCCACCGGTCCGAGAAAGGATGAGTCTGCTCGTTGCGCTCTTTAGATATTTCGAGAAGTCCAGTATCCCTCATGAACCCGTTTTGCGAAAATTTCACTCCAGCCGCGGAAATTTGTCTATCATCGCCTCGGAAGATAAATCTCCCCGCTTGTTAGCCTTTGAAATATTGCTCGGGCCATTTGTTTTAGGGACTGGACACTCTTGAACGGCATCCCTTCTGACTATTCGTGTACATTAGAGGTCCACGGTGAACTACAGGGATACAACTTTTTGTGAATTCACCTCTATCAATGCTGTCACTGTTGTTACCTTCGCTCTAATCTCCGCAGGCAAACAGGCGGATTTTCGCGGGATTTTCCTCTTTCGCACCGAACTAGTGCAAAGTCCTGGTTAATTGGAGCGCACTTTTCACGGGAGTGTGCCGAAGACGTACTCCTGAAACGGTAGTGCTCCGATAGTGGGACATAATTACGCGAAAAATGCAGGCTTCTTCTGCTAATCTGTTCCATGTAAATGTGAGTACTTGAAGCGTTCAAATCTTATGTACATATTTTACACATGTGGGACCTCTCTAGCAGTATCCGAGCTATCACCGTGTATTGTATACCATTTTGACGCCAAATCTGGCGCTTTCAAATCCAACTCGACACTTGCAAACTTAGCCCTTGTGAAATCAAACTGAGTATATTCTAAATCAAAATAAGCTCTTTAGACATTAAAAAGGGACCTCCCGAGGCAGTTTGAATAATATTTTGTTTGAGGGGAAGTTAGTAGAACTTTCTCTGAAATTTTTATTCCACCTGCCCCAATAACTGAACATACTGTTTGAATTTGTTTAAAATTCTTATCTTTGTGGAAAATAATGGTTTAAGGCTTGTTTAATAGAGAATTAATGCGGCCATTTTCCGATACAATAAAAGTAAAGACCGCACCATACTGTCGACTAGATCGCCACATGTTGACTCGGTTGATAGGGTGAAAGCTGCTTACTTGACATGGCAGTGTGAGGATATGTGCATTTCGTATAACTGTTTCTGTTTACCTTCTTTGACTTTGTTGCTTCAGGCGAACAGATTTTTTGCTATCAATCGGATAAAAATCGCGACGAACTAGTCGACTGCATTGCGGGATATCTTCTTTTAATTCACCGCATAATTGCTGCCTTCTCGCGCCTTAAAACGAAAATTTTCAAAGCCTCAAGGAGCGTTTCAACTTATTGGGACAGGTGAGTTTTAAAAATTTCACGGAGACTGATATTAAATTTTCCCTGGACAAAAAATTATCCAAACCTCCAAGTTCTTTCTTCGTAAAACCTCGGCATTTTCTTAATCTATTAATACTGCTGTGCCAAACGAGATTAGGTGGATCAACCACCTAACCTCGTTTGGCACAGCAGTATCAATAGATTATCCAAACCGTTTTGAAATGTTTGGGAAAGTGTCCAATTTGACGTGAAAATTGTACATATTTTCAAGAACGCTGAGGGACGTACAAGAAAGCCAAGACGTAGCGGAAGCACTAGAAGTCCTCCGACCACTGTAGCAATATCTGGTCGTACGGAAAAAAAGAGGAAGTAAATGCACTGGTGTTATAGTGAGCGCATTTTGTTCGGCAGGAGTTAAGGCACGACTTCACTAAGGCTCACCTTTGGACCAAAGTCAACTGATAGTCTGCACCTCCTCGGTATTCTTTAGCAGATCATTGGCGTGTTGTTGTATTCTGAATCTGGCTCATATCATGGTCGCTGTTCCTGCCATACTTTCAGACAACACTCGGACCGTGTTTTTTTGTTTTTCTGTACAAAAGCTGAAATCCTCGGCTGCTCTAGCTCAGCCGTTCAATCTTTGCATTGTGTTTGAACAGGAGACGTGAAAAACGTGGACTGCAGCGACCGAGCTCCGTGCTCGAACAAGAGCAGCACGCGCTGTAAAGTATGGCGCTCTGTTTGATATGCGCCAGTCGGAGTAGGTCCGTTTTGCGCTCAACCTTCCTTCTAATTCTATGCGCACAGATGGTCGAGAAGGGGAGTCTTCTCAGTGTATGAAACCAGTGCTTCCGTCGTTGAGCTCTGCAGAAAATGACTTCAAAGCCACAACACCTAGCTGTTTAGAGCCTGGCAAAGCAGCTGGAGGTGAGATTGATGCGACAAATTATCTGCGCTAATTCTAGCATGCTCTTATGCATGTCGATTCATTAGTGGTCCACCCATCCTATTCCTCTCCAGAATAAGAGTGGGAAGCCTGCAGCCAGGGACTAATCAAGTTCTGGGAAGTGTTTAATTCCTTCCATCCAGGCGAGCATGCGTTCACCGCTGCCTATTTTCCTTCCGAATGAAAACGAGCGTGCGGTGAGGGCTGAAGATATGGATAAACTGGCTATATTTGCTATTTCGTAGTATTTGTAGTATTCAAAGCTGAAAGTAGAAGCTGTTTTTGGAAGCCGCTAGTAGCGCTAATTGGATCAAACTTAAAAACCAAGGAGAAGCCGGCGATTGGTTTTTAAATGGAATGAAAAATACTGGAAGCTGTATGTGTGGAGGGATCAAATTCGGTGTTTCCTTCACGTCGGGAATATCTTCGAATTTCATTCGCATACTTCTCTTAGCATCTATGCGTGAAAGGTGTAGTTTAGTTAGTAAATGTGACGCACTGGAATTTTTCCCACTTAGGTATGCACGGTCACCCAACGTCGCTTGGGAACTCCCGTTCACTTGGCCGCTTGAGAAATGTCTTCGAATTAAGGTCATTGTCGGTTGGGGTGGGTAGGTACATCGTGCCGGTCGGGGAGTGCACTGCCCCCGCATTATTCGATTAGGCGCCGAATTGTCGCCTGCGTCAGTGTGGCGGTCCAGAAAACGAGGGCGAGGGGTTCGAGTTCGCTCCCAGTCTGTGCCTGCTTGCGCAGATTCGGGGCTCCATTGTCTAGGCGACCTTCAGGGCCAACTGAGGTTTAGGCGGATCAGGACACCAAGCCAAAACAAGCTACTAACTAAAGTTTGTATCTCTTCGCCATTCAAGAAACACATAAGCCTTATTCGTATTATATTTCCAAGATGTGGAAGGCATTCATTTAACTCTTAGAACTGTTAGGGTCCATTTACCGAAAAATCTGGCGGCGACCCACTTTTTTCTTATCTTATTTGTTCACTCAGGAGCGAAACTCGAAATACTTGGTTTTCGCTGTCACCGTCTACACATCTGACGACGCCATGACGGATTGTCAACCATGAGGAATAGCACAGCGTAGATTCTGATGCTAGCATCTGGTTCGTACCTTCTGGCAGATTGCCACTGTGGCGTGACAATTCTTCCATACGGTGTCGGTTCGCTAGATCCCAAAAGAACCAGCAGCCTTAATTCAAATATTATACATCTCCAGTGAGCAGCGGACAATCACAGAGTTCTTCGTTAGTTGTAGATTTCGGTCGCGTTCAAGGACTTCTCTGCTCCTATAAATGCTGCTTTTTTTGGATTCACGGGGAGCTCGCTCTTTGAAGGAATTAGCTTCGTAGATGGCCTAGAAGCTAGAAACTTCAGAAAGAAGGCTGACACCAGAAGCGCTGAATACTCGTGTTTCTCCCCAATATTTCTGTGTTAAGTTTCCCACTCAAGCTCTCCGCGAGTGCAGTAAATGCAGCGCTTATACGAGCGGAGAGATCCGGTCTCTTTTAGCGTGTTTTATCTCCTGGATGGATCCCACATCGTTAGTTGGTTGCCTCGAGGACGACTCTCTGGCTGCATATAACTTCCTGCATAGAATAACATAAATTTCCCAGTGGCGCCGCTGCAGATGCTCATGAATTCCTTATCTCTCCGCGGCTTTGTCCGTCTCCACCGCTGCAGGGCTCATTATGGTCATCGCCGTTGTCCTCCTCGGCGCTGTTTTTCACTAAGCATGATGTCACTCACTGCCTGCCGAGAAATTCGTCACCGAGACCCCGAAGGCGATGGCGCTCGCGCAATTTCGCGGACGTTTGGAGGGAATGAAGATGCGATTACTTCTCGTTGCAGAGCTGCTAGTTGAGGCGAAGTTTTCTCGTTACTGCTCGAGTTTGGCTCGGAACCAATCTCGCTTAATCAATGGTTGCTTCTATGGCGTCATGTATTATTCTGCTTGGAAAGGAATGTTGAACAGTAGAGCATAAAGGATGAAGGACGGCGTTAGTCAATCCCCTCTGGGATGCCCACGCATTCTACTTCTAAGCGATATTGTGGAGGCGATTTGAATGCGCATTTGGCCATATAATGACTTTCGTTGGCCAGCCGATGAACGTATCAGCGCTCTATCCTTCCCAGAAAATCAATTCACCGACCCCTGAGGGTTGGAAGGCTTGGTTGGCCTTGGTGGAAAACCCGGACCAGGAACTCGGTATCGGGTGCACGCGACATCCGCCACCTTCTTCGACTGCACTACACGCGCCCACGTCTATGACTACGTGCAAAAGAGCGTTTCATTCGTAAACTCCTAAAAGCACGGGCGCGTTCTGAACACTGACTGATTGCCGTCTACTTCTATCCTTTCGTCTCTATGCTGATCATGTTTCTGAAAGTGTCACATTCCTAATATTGGCAAGTCTTTATTAACAAGCAGCGAGCGATGGGACTTTTGAAGAAAATGCTGGAAACTGAAACGACCTCCAGAATAGTGAAGCCTGTGACACATGTTTTAATGTGATCTGAACCTCGTGGTTGTGAATTTATAGGATAGGTATCCTACCTTTATCCACTGCCCTTTCCGAGGTCACTCCCCGTGAAGAAAGCTGTGATTATGTGGATGAAAATTCTGCCTAGTTTTATTTTACGGTTTTCCTTGTCCTCATCCGGTGCTCTATTTGACACCACATGGCGTCTAGGGGCTCTTGTGATTTTCTGCGTTTCTCTTTATTGTAGTGTAGCCCATTTATAGTCGCGTTATTTATAGCGTTGTCCCCTTATGCAGGAGCAACCACAGGCTTCTTTTGCTGATTCCATTATGATGTCATCCCACTCAAGTGTAGGTGGATGGCTTTGTTGTAGCAGGTGCTCACTGAAAGAGCCATAGGCTCACGCCTCAATCTATGTAGTCGCTCGAAATTAGGTGACTAAATAATTCCTCACAACACTGACAACGTCACCAACGAATAGATACTGATCGGTGCAGGTTTTTGGAACATCGGGTAATTTTGAGTAACCGGCTAATTGGCGTTACATCTCAGAATTTCGAATTGACCTAGATTTTTGATATTGTGACATTGTAATGTTGGAGGAGGGGCCCCTGTCGTCCGCACTTCGATTCAAGCTTGTTGGTTCAGATTCCGCCCAAGTCAATCGACCCTTCCATTCTCCTGGTTTTGATTGAACGGTATTATCAGACCTATTTGGTAAGGATATGACACTAACTTGTCTATTGGCTGGTCACCACAAGTTGATTTATAGATCAGACACGCATTGCCCGTAGAAGTAGAATGCATTGCGCTCTCGTGTGGACGCACGCCGTCTTTCACCCCTCATCCTTGTTTATGTCACCATTTCATGAATAAACAACGGTAATGACATTTTAAAGAATGTCCCGGGATTGATATCGTGTGTTTCAGACTCGCCAGCAGTTCCTCCATCAGCAGCCGCTCACGAGCTCTTCCGCGGCTTCTCATTCGTTTCGCCAGCAGTGGTGGACGACAAGAAGGACGACAAAAGGTTCCGAACGATCCCGACAGCGAAGACGCATCCCATTACCGACGACTACATTCTGAAGGAGGTGAGCATCTAACTCATCATGTATATCTTCCCTGCCGGAATCCCTCCGAATCTCTGGGGTTTGGGGATTAGGGAGAGAAGCTGATGCGCGCTCATCTTCCGTAATTTTAAATGGTGCCTAATTTTATAAACCTTGAGCTGTGGAATCAAAACTGTTAACCGATATCAATTCCGTTGTCGTTGCGATGCAATTAGCTTCTGCAGAGCTTAGAAAACAGAAGGGTGGTTAGAGTAGCTATTCGCCCAAGAGCCTTTTCAAATCACAGCACTTTGAAAAGGTAGTGATGAGTCATCTTAGTGACATCACGAAGTCTCCTACCAAAGTCGCGCGAAGATTTAAAGGCCATCGAAGAAGAAATCAACGGCGTTGCCTATGTCTGTGATTAATCGGAAAGAGGTGACAACTGGTAGTACCTTAATTTGCTGCTTTCTTGAGTTGCAGTGTGATAACTTCTGATTTACGCCTAAGAAACGTGAACTAGTCAAATCTTTCCTTCCCAACTTTATAATTTTTAATCAAATTGTGCCATAGGAGTATAATTTCCAGAGCTCGCTACGTGTAGACAGAGCGCTTGCAATTTGCCATTGAACCCCGTGAGCACGGAGCTTGCCGTCATAGGCTTCGTAATTTTCATGTATCTCCTGTGCTCGACGACCTGTGATCGCGCTGCCGAAGAAAATGCCGGCCGTGGCTATCGGGCTACATCTTCCGGAGAGGTCAAAGGTCTGTCGGCCAGTTGGAGTTCAGGGTGCCTGGCCGTCTTACTGGTCACTACGGTCGCGTGTTCTCGAGTGAGATCGGGTCCGCCAGCCGCCAACGATCCAATCGATTCATTATGGGCTCGAAGCTTTTTGCTGCACTATGTGGCTCAGGTCTGGGTCTGGAACAGCTGATGAACCGGATACGTGTCGTACTTTACACCACGACTCGATACTAGTGTTCAATGACCGCGGCCGAAGATCGCCAACATCCGCTGCTAGAGGGGGACCATTAAATCTCGTTTTTTCGATGCGCTCGGACTTTTAAGTCGATCTCTGCCTACGGCTAATCCATGCAAATCGCTCTCTAATGGGGCTATCCGGAACTAATTGCAATGCTCCGAGAGCTCGCCGAATTCCTCTCTGAAGTGTTCACTATATATGCGTCTAATGCTGCTCAGTTCTGAAGATTTCTCTTCAGTGCATGTATGTAATAATTCACCAAAACAGATCTGTTATGAGTCGAAGTCACAGCACAGAGTTTCTACCATTGTCTGTTTCGTATGGCCGACTCCGAAACGTAGGCCTTCAGAAGAATTCTGCGGAAACGAAATGCTGAGAAAGAGATGTGTTGGTTTAACACCGTTTGAACATCTGAAGACGCGTGCAACCAGGCTGCGTCGGTGCTGTTCCAGCGCAGTATTCACCCAATATCATAGGGGCGGTTCGAGTCCCGTCTTACATTGACAGCATAGCCCTGGCAACGGCCGATTCAGGCTTACACGAAATGAGTTGAACTTCTGAATGTTCCAACTACGTTTATAGCTCGCTAAGTCATCGAGGCCATCGACCTAGTTGCGGAACTGGGCCGGTGGAGACGAGTGGTTTGGGGAGCTTTAAAGAGCGTCGAAGCATAATGAAGATGATGAAGAATGTCCAGCTTCGTGTCCACCTATTCGACCGTGCTGTTGTTCCTCTTCCGTCCTCCTCAATAGTCTGAGTCCCACGAGTGGGACGAACGAGAAATCGAGATGATGCAGCTAGGAATGACAAGATTTACGCAGTGCGAAAGAAAACATGGCTAATCTCCGAGTTTCGTCTACGTCCGGGTCCGAGACCCTGTCCCTTTGGGGTCCACCCTTCGAAGACTAGACGAGCCAGTCATGTGTATATGCCACTGAGACCGCCTAGACGAGAGGGCGAACACACGGAATTTCACGAGATGTTAGACGTCATCAGGACATCTAGCTACTCGTTTGTCTGACCTATTTGTGAGGGCGCTGGACGGTAAATATGAGTGTTTGTGTCCGTCGAGCAAACGCACAAGCTGGTGCACTCTGGCACGCGATGGCGGCGAATGGATGGGCTGGTGGCCCATCCTTCGGCATTCGACGACACATGGGAAGACGGATGACAGAGCTGGTCGGCATCGTGACAATGGAGCCAATTCTGCACACTGGCTTTGCAGTCTGCTCAAGCTGATGACCGGGAAGCTACTGGGCGGAATTGCATGTAGCAATAAATTCGTTTGGGGTGAATAAGTCCGTTGCTTGAGCTCGACTGCTTGAGAAGGTGTAGGCCGGTTCCGCTGCCTCCAGAGGTCCGAGAGGGTAAATTGTTTCTTTTTCTCCAACTTGTTTTCATTTCTTAAGAAATGGAAGTTCAGAAGAGGGAAGTTGAAGATGTGTAACATTTTCTCGAAACACTAAATTCACGGATTTTTTATGTCTATATATAACGGTGCTAGACACAATATTGTAACTGTTGTACGCTGTGTTAGAACAAAAACAATTGCTTTTTCCACCTGGTGCGGAACACACACTGTGTTCTGACAACCCTGGTGTCAGAACACAGACTCGACGAATTACTACAATTGCCGGAACTGTTACGTAGTTTGTTTGCCTTCCTGTTCCTATTCCCGTTGAAATACAATTTATGCAGGGAGAAGTGCTCATCTGTTCAACCATTTATAAAGAGTTATGCATCAGAATTAAGTCTGTTTAAAAGTTACATTACTATACAGCGACCTTGGGCTCTAAAAGGATAGGTCTTCCTAGAGTAGTCTTTCTATCACCCTATGCTGGCAGTTAGATAAAGAGAAAGGAAGGGAGGAGTTATGTGTAAAAGAAGAACGAGAAGTCAGATGAAAACTGAAGCGTCTCTTTTCAGGAAGTCGGAACTGGAACGTTCTCGGTTGTTCGACGATGCATGATGCGGACGACCAAGCGCGAATTTGTCGTGAAGGTTAGTGACCTTTATCAGCCACGTTCTCTTCGGTGAACGCTTATGAGATGCTTCCAGATCATCAAGAAGTCCATCTGCGATCCGTCTGAAGAGGTCGACATCCTTCTGCGGCACGGACACCATCCGCACATCGTGAAGCTGTTCGACGTCTACGAGGACGAAACTCACGTCAACCTCGTACTGGAGTACTGCCGCGGTGGAGAAATGCTTGACAGGTGTGTTGACTCGTTCGACCACTTAATTTCAGGGCCCTCCCTCCTACGAAATGGCTTATAGAAATAGACGTTACGGAAGTGGTGTGGCGAAAATGTGTGGCATGTCTGTGCAGTAGTTGTGGTGTTATAGAGTTATACGGAACAACTTATGTGTAACTAGATGAAGGCATTGAAAGGAGTAGGGAGTGTCGTCAACTACTGCTTCATCAAATTACACCCAGGGTTTATTGACAGGCGCTGGTTTGGCTGCTGACCGGCTTGCTTAACGTTTCTGGGGGTTATTCTGGAATGTCTCACTCTCTTCCACAGGATAAATGCGAACCGGTGAAATGACGATTGAAAAAGGGGCCGAGTAGTTGTGTAACAACAGTCTCAGTGTATCGCGTGTTGTGCTTCGAAGCTCGAGATAGCCCGCACCCATTCCAGGATTCTGAGCAAGAAGACCTTCACCGAGCGAGAAGCTGCCACCTCCATGGCGAATCTGGCCAGCGCCGTTGGCTACCTACATTCGAACCAGGTAGGCTTTTCCTGGCCACTGATCATCCTCACTTCCAAAGCGGCCCTCCTCTAAGCATTCTCGCTCAGGTGGCTCACCGCGACCTCAAGCCGTCGAATATCATGTACGCGTCGAGCAGCTGTGAGTCGGATTCCCTGCGAATCATCGACTTCGGTTTCGCCAAACAGTCACGAGCGGAGAATGGCATGCTGATGACGCCCTGCTACACGGCGCAGTTTGTGAGGGGGAACTCTTCCAAGGCTGGCTCTCGGATGTTCAGTTCGGCATGTTATAGGTTGCTCCCGAGGTGCTGAAGCGTCAGGGTTACGACAGGTCCTGCGACGTGTGGTCCCTGGGCGTTCTACTCTACGCAATGCTCTCCGGCCAGACGCCATTCGCCATGGGGCCCAACGATTCGGCGGAAGAGATTCTGAAACGTGTCGGCGAGGGTCGGGTCTCAATGGAGGGCAAGGCGTGGGCCGAAATCAGCGACAACGCCAAGGTTTGCAGCTTTTAGCTGATCACATTTCAATAACCATTTTCATGCCAAACTGGAAATTTTTCAAATTGAATCAGACATTGCTCTAAGCATTGCTCTAAGCAGCTTGACGTTTTTGAATTCAAACTGGACGTCTTCCAAAAACGTTCGAGGGCACTTTGTAGGATTCGTTTAAAATTTTTAATTCACTCGCTGCAATAAGTGAACACACTGTTTGAAATTTTATTTGAAAATTATTTTTAAGGGTAAATAATAAGTTAAAATTTGCTCTAAAACGCAGGAAGACAGCAATCAACTAATGCATTAAAACAAGAGGTCACGCCTTGCTCTTGACCAGATCGTCGCATCTGTTATTTGATTGACAGCGTACATAAATTTTGCTTACCTGAAGCAGCGATGCGAGGTCGTGTGTGTGTTTTGTGTCCCTGTAGGAGGACGGCAACGGTCAGTTGATGCCTCCCTTCCTTGCCATACACCCTCTCCCATGAATTTGTATAAGAGCCGACTTATCACAGTGGAACACCTGCAGCTCTCGGGAAAATTCAAGATATGGAACAGTGAGACAAGACATCCCATGCCCCTCCTAACTAGAATAGACACCAGTTTCCCCCAACACAATGTTTTAGCAAGGTGTTGAATCCAGTAGGCTGGTTGCTCGGTTCCGATGTTCCTATTGTAATGCTGGCATGTGATTCCGACTGGAACTCGCCAAGTCGATTATTTAAACTGGGCTCTGCAGATGTAACATTCTGGGCAGTAGATTCCCAAATCCTAAGGCTGCTGTAAACACTGATGATTTTACAACAAACTGCCTCAAATAAGAAGTACTAGTGATACAATAATCTGCAAATGAGGGTCTCTTTGAGTTTGCATGGTTTGTGAGCGTTGCGTTTTCGAACTCAACCTTTTCAGGACCTTGTCCGTAAGCTGCTGGATGTCGACGCATCACGACGACTAACCGCGAAGCAAATCCTCCAGCACCCATGGATCACGCACAGGAACAGCGTGCCGACAACCACGATTGTCAACAACGTCTACAGTGTGGAGTCCGTCAAGGTAGGGTCAGAGTCATACGGCACCAGACGAATCCGTGCACGAATGGACCGCTGAGATTTCAGGGAGCCCTGGAGCAGACGTACAGAGCGCTGACCACCACCAGCTCGGTGAATCTTCGGCCGGTGGAGGCTTCAGCCTTGGCCAAGCGACGACTGACTCAACTGCCAAAGATGGGCGTCTGCTCGTCCTGAGCGGAACGGCGGACGCTTCTGTGATTCGGCCTGCCGAAGGCCTCTTACCTGCTGATCTTCTCCTCTAGCTTTCCGACTCTCAACTAATAACAGTGATAATCAGTCAATACCGATAGGACTCGTGCTGAGTGTTGTACTGCCATTGGAAGCGTCCACGTTGTTTTTTGTTCAGTGTTTCTGATAGTGCAATGGGCGAGAGAATGCTGCCGCAAGCCACGAATCCGTCCAGAATCCCCAACCAACTGCCAAAATCTGTGTCGCATTCTCTCGGGTCGTGCAAAACCGCTGAATAATCGCTATGGGTACGCACATATGTATGCATGTTATCCCGATACGCATTCCCTTGATGAGTCTGTGATGAACTGATTCTCCGTGCACATATTTCTACGCATAGTTCATTTGTCCCGTTCTCCCTTTCTCTCACGCGCGAGTCTGCCTGGTCGCAGTTGCGTCGCTTTGCAAGAGGACTTCTGCGCCCCTCCCTCCAGATCTACAGAGTGTATTTATTGAGGCGTAGGTTGGTGCCTATGTTGTGTACACAATTGATTTTTATGAGCTTCACTATGACGTATCATACTCTCCTTGAGTTGTCGGGAAGAGACACAGATGCCTCTGCATCCCTCGTCTATTGCTAATCAAGCGTTATGATGCGTTCTTCGAGTTGTATATTTTAAGTGGGAAATTTTACAGAATTACTATAAAACATTGATATAGTCGTGAGAAACAGCAGGCGAGGCGCAATGGTTGAAAGTGAATGGCAGAAGCTTCGAAAGCACGAGGAGCAGGGGATACCACTAGAGATGGGCGGAAATTTTGAAAATTTTCCCAGAAAACAGAAAATTAAGCTTGTCAGAAAGCAGAAATCACAAAACAGAAAAGCCAAAAACGCCAGAAAAAAACCTTCGAATTAACATACGAGCTAATTATTCTATCCAAAGATCCACTGTTTCAGCAGCGCATGCTTTTGTATGACTAGAAACTGTTGTCGTGGACGTTAGTTGAAAGCGTTCGTTTAAATTTCCACTTCTACTTTCTACACTCCAAAATCAATGCAATCAGTAAACTGTAAATCCTGATCCGCAGGTCCTAGGAGTCTCGACATTTGAAGTAGGAAACATTATTCATCAGGAGGAGAGGTGCAAAATAAAGAGGAGAGGTGGAAAATAAAAGGCTTGTAAATGATGGATTTTACCTATCACATGAGTACCGAACACCATGAGGGCTCATTGACCACTCTTTTCATGTTTCAACTCAATTGCTTAGGTTTACGGACACACTCTCGCAACATACTCTAAAGATGTTCAAAGATTCGTTGAGTATTACTGGCTGCGCCAGAGTCGATATTCTTAGTTCGCCTCGTTCTTCGAGACCGCCTTCACTGGCAAGCGGCCTAGTTTCCGCGTAGCTGAAATATGTCCAAGTCAACTCACTAATACTCATTAAACACGCATTTCCTTAGCAGACTAAAGCTGTTGTATGCTGGCTGGATAGTTCACGGAACAGCACGAGATTGTGAATGAAGGGCTTTCAGGACGCCAGTTTTTGGGTGAAAGTGCTTTCTTGAACGCATAGACGCTACAGAATGGGGATCAAGCATATCCTCTCTATCATAGTCATATTATTTTTATTTATTACGGCGAATATTTCATATGTCACCAGTGCATCACTACATGAGCAAAAACAAAGATGAATTAAACGTTTCTGCTCTTACTAATTTTGTACTAGAATCTGAGTAAGGCTCAGGTTTAGAAAAGCACCTTCGCCGAAGGCTCTGCAGGAAGCGGTCGTTAGGGATGACCGTCCAATAGTTTTGAAAAATAATCCTACCAACAGTTACCCTAGAGCAACAGGTTCAAATGTAGACTCCTAGGATCTATGAGTCAAAATACAACTTCATTTACTGATTGTATTGAATTAGTAGTGTAGTAGAATTTAAATAAACGCTTACAGGTAAAACTACTTGTCCCAGAATGAGTAGGATAAGTCTCCTACTCCGCTTGGACAACTGAAAATTGTTGGCAGGTTAGAACCAATGGCCGTCTCCCGCAGAGCTGAAGTTAATTTTCTAACTCTGAACCTTGCTCAGTTTTTACTACAAAAATCAGTAAGAGTCAGAGAAGTTTCGGTCATCTTTGATTTCGCTAATGTAGTGTATCGCTATCATCCTTGACGGAGTGGTCTCGCCTCAGTTTGGTTAAGAATGTTTTTAAAATTATGCTCTTAAAAATAACACGGAATTTTTTCATTTCTCTCCTCGTTCTTTGTAATCACCTGGATATGGTTGTATGTCCGGAACAAATCATCCCTGATTTCGTTTAAGAAAAAAAAAACGAGAAAATATGAGCATAGTAGTAGTATGAGGTTATAGTAGAGTATGAGGTTATGGATGGGTTTCGCAGTTCATGTATGCACGACTTAGGGGTGTCGCAAAAGGTTGGAAACAGTTTCAGTGCTCATACACCGTGCTCATTTTGGAACTTATGTGGTTAAGTAGTCAAAAGCACCTCAGAATACTATACTGCAATCTTAATATGTGTAAAGTTGTAAGTAATTAGACGGCCTAAACCATGTACTGTTGAAGCGAAAAGAATACAAAGGCGTGCATGGCGCAATTTCTACGCGAACACGTCCTAAAAACGCCAGTTTCTTGCTATTTAAAATACTCTTGAAACACTATCTTGCCACAAAACTTATGATTCTATTATGCTTTTTCCAGACATTTAATTGGATTTCTACGATATAACTTTGTTCGCATCGCTGTTTTCTGTTTTCTGGCCAATCTTTGACCATTTTCCCAGAAAACAGAAAAAATTTGCCCAAAAATGGCCAGAAAATCGGAAAACAGAAAACACAACTTCCGCCCATCGGGTGTACCGTTTTCAAGCGCGTAACCACACGCAAATAAAATTTTCGCTATCAATCCAAGGAGAATCGAGCTGCTGGACGAGTGCACGAGTCCATCTATTCCTCAAACACCTGAAAATGTGTTGCTTTCCTACATGTAAACGTGCGATATATTATTCTTTTTACAAAGATGAAAATTTCATAAAGTTTCAAATACTGTGTTTGCGTTTTTGGGAAAGGTGAATTAGAAGTTTTCCAAGAAGGTGACAGTGAACTCTCCTTAGGCAAGAATTTCGACCTTCATAACGGGTGTCAGGTTTACGTGGAACTGTCACCTACATCATCCTCCTCCCCTTCAGCTGAAAGCGGATGATCTTAACCTACTCATCTTAGGTCTCCAAATCTCAAGGATGCCCCGCCGTTACGCATCTTTCACAGGTCTCTACTGCATAACTGTCCTAATTATTTAACTCAAGTATTGTAGGACTACGAAGCAGCTGTAACAACTAACGAACTGGCTCATTCAAATCTGAAGAGGAATACTATAGTGAATTACACCTGAAATGACTCCAAGTTAGATTTGATTCCTAGGTAGTTCCAAGTTGTAAAACAATTGACTATCGCATCCGAGATAAAATCATCGTGCTAAAAGAAGCACGAAAGCCTATCGCCTGTACCAGCCCATAACTGGAAGCGCAAATATGTAAGATGACCCTCTGAACGGTGTCGTGACAAGGAGTTGGGCTTTTGAAGTCAACGAAGTGGAATTCCCCTTCGAAATAGCTATGTATTTCAGACCCCCTCTCATGATTGTAAGAGTTTCTAGGCACCCTTTAGGAAACCATATCACACTACACTTGTTCTGACCTAAGTTTTAAGCAATTTTTACAGTAAGCTGCTGTGTATAACAAACATTTGGTATTAGGTTGTTCGGAAAGTTTTTATACTAATGCCGGAGAACATTGTATAGTTAATAATTTCACTAAGAACCACTATCATTCGACAAAATATTCGTCATTATGATATATCACATACACATATGATCTACCGATCGATCATCTTTCCGGTAGAGAGCGAGTACCACGAGCGAAGAAATCCGGAGACTTGGGCAGCAAGAGGTTGTTGACACCACTTTTGACTTCCTCCCGATTTGCAAACTTTTTTCCAACTAAGAAAAGCTGTAGCAATTGGAAGACGTGGTAGTCACTGGGTGCAAGATCAGGTGAGTACGGCGGATGGGGTACCAGTTCAAATTCCGAGCTCCTCCAATTTCTTCTGCATGTTTCTTGCTGTGGTCAGGCGTTATCCATGAGGAGAATAATTTTTCCTCTTCTGGGATTGGGATTACGTAGGAATTCGCCCATTTTCTCCAGCTGAGCGCAGAACATGTTCGACTCTACGATAGAACCGGTAAGAATTTCCAGAATACTGGTCCATTGATGTCCCAACAGAAAGAAAGCAACTCCGATGACTCCGATGTCGTGATCAAGACGTTTCGGCTGTGACGAAGTCAACCCAGTGCTTGCGACGGACCAAATTGTTGTAGACGCAATATTTCATCCATCGTGACAATCAAGTCGATCCAAGCAAATGTACGGCGAAGGTTGAGGAGAGAATGCAGATGTCAACACACCTCCGTTTGTTCTGAGACGTCAAAGCACGTGGTACGGCTCGAGGTAACTTCGCGACCTTGCCTAAAGGCCGAAGGGCATGTTGTACTGTGGACTTGGGAATATTTCTAAGGTCTGAAAGTTCGCGTACAGGAAGAAGAGGTCGAGCACCACAGGTGACAGTACGAGCTGTCCGTTCTGCGTGAATGATCGACCCATGCGTCGGGTGTCCTCGAGCGATTCGTCACCGTTGTCGAACTTGCAGTACCAATTGAAGCACGTCCCCGAGAGGGGCTTGCCCCTTCATTGTCTCCTGTAGAAAGCGATGGGCCTCGTTCGCGGATCGGCCCGCCAGAGCGGAACTGTAAAGGCCCCCGCACACTTCTGCGGCGTTGCCGCTGTCCTATCCTTAACCATAGGGCAGGGACGCAGAGCTCGCCGCCGGTGGTGTCCCTGCCCTATGGTTAAGGATAGGACAGCGGCAACGCCGCAGAAGTGTGTGGGAGCCTTAAAAGGAGAGCTGGTCGGAAGAGCATCTTCCTGTCGTCCATTGCGAAGGCACCACTGGGAACAGAAGACTATACGTCGTGCATGCTGCTGACAGTTACATGTACACGACATGGAACGCAAATCTTCTAAGAGCACTTCTGGCTGAGAAACGTTGTTTTGAATCTTACCATGCATTTAGTCCAGAAACTTTCCGGACAACCTAATAGAAAAATCTAAGAAATCATACATCCTTCCAACGGGCAACTTCGTTTGAATGGCAATCAAACTACCAAACTAGTAAACATCGCGATGCATCGGACGACTGAATTGACGGACGTATGAATTTCCACACCGAGCTCGCGCTTAGATTTCTCTTCGCCCTGATTCAAATCAAACTGCAATTGTTGTTGAGGAGCTAAGAGTTTATGATCATTCAAATACTGACACACTTCTTTTAGGAGAATCTGTATTGATGCAACAGTTTCATAGCAGTAACTATCATAAAGTTTTCTTATGATCGAGACGGGTACTTAAGCAGGAGATTCAACAAATCCAATTTACTAAAGGCCTGAAACCTTCTACGGAGGAACAGCGCGATAATAGAACTCACATCACCAATGAAGCGAATCAGACGAGTTCACGGCGTGAATTGTAATGAAAGCCATCGCGCAAACAGCTTTTTTCGAATTTGGAGTAGCCCAGCAACATTGTTTTGCTGTTGAGGCTGCAGTGTTGTGAAATATAATACTAAAATTTGAATTTTGGCGGTCGGATACTTATAGCAAATTTTCTACGCCATTTTCTGTTTTCTGACCAATTTTGGAGCCATTTTCCCAGAAAACAAGAAAAAATGCCCAAAATGACCAGAAAATCAGAAAACAGAAATTCCGCCCACCCCTGGATACCACCGAGACATATCATCGAAGGCTGATTGCTACCAGTCCGAAACCGGTGCCAATTTTTTTTTTGGCTCCAGAGAAGAGGTCAACATTAACGGCTAACGATTAAACGAATTAACGGGCGTCTGGAATAAAATGCATAGAAACCATGATTTTTTCGGATGTAGCTGTCAATAGAAATGTACGACAGAAGGATCTATCGGGATTTCGTGCTGGTTATCGATGAAAATGAAGTTTTTGTCCACATTTCCATGGGTCACGTCCAATATCAGGTTTTGAGGAACGTTTAAATTGATCGCACTTTCCCAGTTTTAGCGCCCACCGGATTGAAACGGTTTGGTGACTATTTCGCATTAACCCGATTATCACTAGATTTTTGAGCTATTTCTTACAACGGATGGGGATGATGGTTTTCTGCACAATATAGCTTTATTGATAAACACTTAGCAGATTGTCGTCAAGGTAATTAAATGGTAGAAATGTTGAATCTGCGGGAAATGGACGGCTTTGCTAAACCTATAATTTTTAATGTAGATGGAAAACGGTGGAAGATAACTAACAAACAGTCAAATTATGCCAGTAAAGTTTCTCTATCCCTCTGTATCATCTATACAGCCTGCCAACCTACTGATCATCGGGTTGCTCGAGCACGCGCCAGAAAGGTCTCCATTCTACATACCCTGTCGCGTGCCAGAGTACTCCGACGGATCCTTGTTCAAGTGACACGAGAAGCGCTATGTTCTTCGTTCAGGGCTTTCTGCTTCTAGCACTATATAATTGATTTGTCCATAACCAAGGACTACGTCATTCACAGGAGCTGCAGCGCATGTCAACGGCTTGTTTATGTGAGCTTTATTATGGACATATCACTGAATTTTTTTGCGTGTGCAGTTCATCATCCAAGCCTGAGTTTACGTGATACCAAGGTCGCGCATCGAGTTTGCGGCTTCAGAAGACGTGCGACAGCTGTCGTGCAACGAGTGCTGTTTGGCATGAGAACGATTGCGGAACAGCCTGAGGTACAGACGTGCTGACGGGCACAAGTCAATGATGCCACTGGACGCTCTGAGAGGATGTCTATGTTTCACATATGGATGTGGTGAACAGCTTGTAAGAGTGCGCAACTGCTCAAGTGTGATGAGATTTCATGTAAGACTTATGCGAAGCGCACATGTCCTAGACACGCAGTCACGCTTATCGGAGTAATTATATGAAGAACAGGAGGAAAGCGCCCCGTATAACTGCTGTAGAACATAGCCAGAGACCCGGAAGCAAATCGCTTTTTGGATTGAGCAAAGAGTTGCACTCTGAGTCGAGTTATAGTGTGCTGAACACGTGATTAGAAAACTGTCAGAACCCTCTTTGCAGGGCAATATGCACCTCTATTTTGTCAGGGATTCTTCCGAAATGAATGATGTTATGCGGTTTGTTTGAGATTTGTTGTACATATGTAACTGCTTTTTCACATATAGCTGGGTACCAACCTATACTATCACAGAAAGTGGTGAGAATTGCAATTAATGTATTAGTTAGGAAAAGAAGTCTCTTCACACTTCGAAAAGCTTTTTTACCGTTCTCCTTGTAAACGCACTAGCCAATATTGATTGCTGATTTCGTAATCCTATCATACTTGTCTACCGTTCGCATGCGGACATTGATCAAGACCCTTCTTGTACTTCGTTATCTATCCAATCTTCCGGACTCAATGCCAGATCGACTTCATGTCCATTTTCGGCACGCCATTCTTCACGAATTCATTAAAGGATTTACAGCACGTCAGGCAGCCGATCAAATTAACCATATATGTGGCTTGGGATGTACTACCCATCGCGCCTGTTGAGTGGTTCGGAAAGTTTTTAAAGGGAGATTATTCACTCTAGGATAAAGCAAGGTCAGGAAGGCCAACTGAATTGGACGACACTGAACTGCTCCATCTTCTTCGTACCGATAGAAGGCAGACGACACGTCAGCTGGCAGAGAAGCTCGAAGTGTCTCATAGGATAGTGGGAATCCATCTGAAGGGTCTTGGCCTTGCATGGAAATTTGGAGCTTGGATTCCACATGCCCTGCCAGACACTCAGAAAGGTCAACGGCTTTGCATCGCTGCTGCTCTTCTGTCCAGATACGAAAGAAAATCGTTGCTGCCGCGGATTGTGAGAGGCGATGAGTCCTGGGTTCTGTATGGCAACTTCTGAAGAAAAAGGCAATGGGTACAAAAAGGAGAGACCCCTAAGTTTGATCTCAAGCCAATGTTCACGAAAGGAAGATTCTCTTGAGTGTTTGGTGGGATGTCAGAGGAGTGATTTGCTGGGAAACTATCAGAAGTGGAGAGGCACTTACTGCCGCCACATACTGTGGTCAACTCCACAAAGTCGTCGCAACTCTCCAAGAAAACAAGCCGGAGAAGTCGAAGGTGATGATCCTGCATGACGATGCAAAACCACATGCTGCAAGACTCACAAGAGAAACAATAAAGGAGCTAGGCTGGGAGGTAATGCCACATCCACCATATAGCCCTGACCTCGCCCATACCGACTACCATCTCCCTCGTGCTCTCAAGCAAGAAATTGGAGAAATGTATTTTGAAACGAATGAAGACCTCAAAAATTGGTTTCAGCAATGGTTCAACTCCAGAACTGCAGTCTTTTAAGCGAGAGGATTTGGAAAATTACCCAGTTTTTGTAGAAGTGTAGTGGAACAAAATGGAGTTCATCTCAATTGATTTGACTTGTAGTTAAGAAGTAATAAATCTTTGAAAAAAAAATGAAAAGACTTTTTTTCCAATCTAATAGTTAATTAATGTACTGAAGTTCATTAATGTAATTGTAATGTTATTGCCTCTTTCCTATAATACGGAATTGTGAATTCGCTCTAGATACGGTAATTCCTAGACCGTGCCATGCTTAAGTGGGCGAGCATATCTGGTAGTCTCAAACACCTCTTCATTCTCTATCGAATTGCGCGCTCTATGGCGACACGTCTTGCGACTGACGGAACAAATGAGTTTTGGAAAGTGCTTCTTCTCGACTATTTCTGCATAAAATTCGGCGTAGCGCTTAATTCTATGATGAACCCCATGGACTTCGTCGTGATCTGAGTACGGAGTTCCCCATCAACCTACTATACTTCAAGAGCTACCCATACAACTAGCAAAATCTGCCCCTGCCGGTGCGGAAACGTACGTGTTTTCATACATCATGTCAACAACAATTGAGAAGACTCAGAATAATCTCACTAGAAAATTAGTTCTCAGATATGGCGGATTTCTGTACTCTCTCGTACCAAGGTCAACAATTAGGGACAAACTTCTCGGTCTTCATTCTTTGGAAATACGTTGCAAGTTAAGGGGTGTTTTCATGGTTTCTAAGATAGTGTTTAGAATGTGAGACGTTGATAGGACAACATTCTACAGTGGCAAGCATCGAAGACCGAGGTATGTAATTGCTATAAATTGATTTATCGAAGACCCAGGACCAACTTACTATCCGAGCGCTTCATTTGGATGTATGTGTCCTTGAAAGGCACAATAGTGTTTGTCCTTCAGCAGAATGGCCTCTGACTAGCTCTCCACTTTTTAGACGTCCACTGCCCCTAGTTTCACTTCTCAACCTCTAACTCAGTGAATTGTCTCTTTAATGCTTTTATTAGTACGCTGCATTTTGTTAGTGGTTTTTGTTGCCGTTCGTTATGCGTTCTAACGTTTGTCTTAAAAAACATAATAAATTGTTATAATTATTTATTTATTATTATGTCATCAACAGAGTTGTAGTGAAAACTTTCGTATGGCTGAGACCGGAGGTCAGATGAAGTGTTGGACCGTGATGCGGTTGCTCTGATTCTCGAAATTGCAAGTCAAATAGGATGACTTTCCTTTTCATCTTTTAATAACTAATTAGCCTAGAAGTTTACGAAATTAACTACTATGTTGCTGCGAGGGCGCCTAGTACTCGGAGGAGGCGCCGGCTGTCGCGAGCACCCGATACCAGGTTCCTGGTTCGGATTTCCACTCAGGCCAGCCAAACTTTCCATCTCTCCGAGGTCGGTGAATTGGTACCAGACTTGTCTGGGAGTTGCTCATCGGCCCGACGCATTGCATAGGCGAGATAGTCATTAAAATCGCCTCCATAGCTTCCCGTAGAAGTGAAATGGGTGAAGCATTTCGCAGAGAGCTTGCCTGACACCTTTATTCTTTTCTCCCTTATGATGCTGCGAATTTCCACATGTCGTAACCTCCGGCCGACGCCTACGAGTGTTTCCTTATCGCTGTTTCGAACGAGCTGTCGATAATACACGTCCTATGTTTTTCCCGCTGCCAGTTTTGTTCCTTATTTATTTTTTTATTTATTCGTAGTATAGCTAAAAGAAGCACACTAACATTTATCTAAATTTGCAGAGTAATTGGATTTATTGGTCAGTGGTTAAGTATTAGCGAGCGTTTTTCCTTCCCCTTTCTCCCTTCCTTTCTCTCTTCCTTTTCTCCATTTTTTAGAAGCGGGCAAATTAGATGAATAAAATTTATAAACCTTACTATGAGACGAATACGACTGAATTCAAACCATCTAGACACGCACCAACTAAGGTGGGCTCCGTCTTTTAAGTGCCTCTTTAAACTGACGCGCACCCAGGGCGATAGTCTGAAAAGGACCTCTGACAGACGGATAACCATAGAAGACGATAGGAGGGGGAGGAGGTTGATAAACTAGGTTTCAACGATTTCGAGTCGTTATTCCAACAGTTATTCCAGGGCGTTATTAAGAAAAATATAATATTGATTACTGCGTTAGGTATTGTGAAGAATAAGTTAAAAATTAATAGTTGTTAGTGTTTTGCTTTGTGTCGTTCGAGGTTGTTATGGTGGATGTTTATTGCCAGGCCTAACGTTTCGACGCTTCCGTCTTCCTCAGAGGCCTGAACGTGGTGCAAATATTAGATATGCGATTTACCCCACCAAGCGCTAGCACCACTCTAGCGGTTCCGCTTCCTTAGAGAAACCACCCATGAAAGCCCACTCAAAGAGGGATAAACTTACGTCAGATCCACCAAAGGAGCCGCAGCTCTCTGTTAGTACGACCGGGCGAATGAGACCTACTGTGCAGCGACGGATAGAACGGATAACGGCCTGCACATGCGCCCTTTCCATTCTACAGCTCGCATTTTGGCACAAAAGGCAGAAAGTCGTTTGTAATTGACGGGCGTTCCTGACGGTCGTTCATGCCAGGGTTTCTTGCAAAAATCCAGAACGCCTCCAATGCTTTCCTTGCCGATATTTCTGTCTCTACCGCCAACACCTTACACCTAATCTCAAACTCGCTACCGTTATGCTCCTCAGCTCTATGCTTTCCGAGAGGTGTTCTGATGTTACCACGCTCTTTACTAGTCAGGTGTTCTTTAACTCGAGTGGCTAGTTTTCTCCCCGTTTCCCCTATATATATATATATATATATATATATATATGCAGTTACATGTCTGACACTCAATCTGATAGACTGCTCCCTCCCGAGAACAATCTCCGATCTTGCCGTATGGACATATAACACAACTATCTGATAAGCACAGGTTTTCGTAGAGTCTATTCCTGACCAGTTGACATTGAGAGTGACAGTTGACAAAGCAAAACACTAACAACTATTATCTACAATGCCGATGTTTTATGACGAGAGAAGCTGGAGACTTAAAAATTAATAATTTAATTGCAACTGCGTGTGTAGCACAGTTGGAGGATGTGCCTGCTGTTGCGTGCACGCGATGCCAGGTTCATGGTTCGGCTTTCCCGCCCAGGCTAACCAAGCCTTGCATCCCTCCAGTCGGTGAATTGGTACCAGACGTGTCTGGAAAGGGTAAAGCGCTGACTTGTCCATCGGTTGGCAACCGCAGGTCACTGTATTGCCAAATACGCATTCAAATTCGCCTCCACGACATCCCGTAGAAGTATTAGGTTGTCCCATAAGTCCCCGCCGTTTTTTTCAAGGATTCACTGCAGATTTCGCCGGGGGTCTCTTGCATAGCGCTGCATAGCTTTCGAAAGAGAATGATTTGCACTATCAGAACGTTTATTGCATTTCTTTTTTCATCATGAATTTTGTCAATTTTTAGGTCGTTGAAGTGAAAAGTGAAAAAGTGAAAAAGTAGCCATTTGGCACTTGTTCTCTCCGCGTAGGTTTGTAATTTTTTTGCGCAGTTTTTTATAGCATTTGAAAGACAATGTTCTGTACTACAAGAATATGTGTTGGTCCTATTTTCTCAATTGCCTTTTATTGATTTTTAGGCCATCAAATTGGGAATTTCGACTTTTCCGTCCGAATTTTTACCAAAACTCCGGTTTTGTGGTTGAACTTTTTGCTTGGAGTTATATGTCGTTTGGAAGAGGATGTCTTGCTCAGTAAGAATTTGTGTCGCGTTTATTGGCTCACGCTAATTTCTGTCGAACATCAACAACTGAAGAAGGAGAAGGAGTTGTTGGTGAAGACGATTTTTCTCTTTTTGTTGATATTCAAAAGAAATCAATAACGCGACACATATTCTCATAGAGCAAGGCATTCTATTCCGAATGACATATAACACCAACCCAAAAAGTCCAACCACGGAGCAGCAGCTGTCCGCAAAAATGACCATCCTCCTTCGGACGTCCCAATTTGATGACCGAAAAATCAATAAAGGACAAATGAGTAAAGCACTAACACATATTCTTGTAGTACAGAACATTATCTTCCAAATGCTATAAAAAACTGCGCACAAAATTACAAACCTAAGCAGAGAGAACAAGTGCGCAAATGGCTACTTTTCACTTTTTCACTTTTCACTTCAACGGCCTAAAAATTGACAAAATTCATAATGAAAAAAGAAATGCAATAAACGTTCTGATAGAGCAAATCATTCTCTTTCGAAAGCTATGCAGCGCTATGCAAGAGACCCCCGGCGAAATCTGCAGTGAATCCTTGAAAAAAACGGCGGGGACTTATGGGACAACCTAATAGTATGCGTGGCGCGCACAAAAGGGATTGAGTAACGCCTTCATTTATCCTTTAATTGTTGCTCAACAAATTCGTTCCATTATATTTAGGGAAACATGAAAACTTAAGAAAAACAATTTCAAATCAATCAGATTTGACCGAACACTTCGGGTCTCTACTTCGTCAATCTACTTCGTCAAAAAAACCCCTGCCGCTGTTTAGAGAACAGCGTTGGCTATGCCCTCAAATAGTTCAGAACAATCAGTCCAACCTTACACAGTTGTTCAATGTTCTAACTTAAACGCGTAAATGTACGAGAGACGACTTCAAGTTTTCATTCCTGGTCGGAACCTGGAGAACACTGCAATTGCAAATGATAGGTATGCGGATACGGAACAGTAGTAACCACTCAGTTAGCTAAAAGAGCAGAAGTTCCTCGAAGCCCATATCGAATATATCCACCAGGAATAAGAGGAGTGCTCAGAGACGAGAATTCCAGTATTCTTACATATATGCGATATCTCCAACTAGAAATTCATTAATTCTCCAGATTGAAAGTAGATCAGCTCCTGAGTGCATAACTCGATGATGTCAACGTGTAGACTGTTTCCTAGTGCTCACGGGCGTATTTTTTGTAGGCTGGTGCCAAAAACATGGAGGCGAGCTCTTCGATATTGGTGAAGTACCACTTCTTGCAGTGTTTTCGACTCTGTTTTCAATTTAGAGTTCGCTTGCATTTTTGCATTATATTCCTGCAGAAACAACTGTCAGTCTTCTATATCCTTTCCTGCTGCTCCTATTTGGGAACTCCTATTTGTATAACTTTTTCTTCCGTCTGGAATGTCTAATCAAGAGGTACATGAATGGTTGTAGCGTGGGAGCAGCGCGTTCCCTTGAAACGTTTCTAGCCAAGAACGCAACCTTTAGCCCGAGATTTGCTTAATGGATGAGCAATCTCTCGGTCTACTTTGTTCAAATAGCGCGTGTCATCTGCCATCCCGTTGATCGTTGCCTTCTGCTTCTGCTGTACGTACATATTCCTCTCCTGGGTGGTTGAACTCTTTGAACTCAAGTTAAACGTCGGGAGGACTTAACATGCGAATTTGAAGGTTGGTGTAAACGAATCTGGTTCCTTCAAGGTTAACAGCACTGAGCTTTCACACTTCGGTTTTCAAGTACCTGGGATTAGCAGTAGCGTTTGATGGCGGTCTGATGGTTGAAGTGAACTCACGTGTGAATGCAGTTTGGACCAAGTATCGCTTGCTCGTGACTAGCGTTCTTAATGATCTGAAGATGTAAAAGCCGCTGAAAGCAAAATCTGCAGAGATATCATCCGGCCAGTGTGAATGTAGGACACTGACCATGGGTGTATTTTTTCACAAAGAGGGTAAACCTAGTTGTCTGGTTTGGTAGGACTAATACCTGCTGGTTTTGTAATGCCGCTGTGGTAGTCCACGTCAGCGGAACTCATTATGCGTCAGTGGATTTCTGTTTACGCCAACAATTCAACGGAGCAAGTGGCCGAGTACAACGCGCGCATAATAGCCTATAGCTGGCTCGAGCTCCACACTATGTATCTAAAAGGGAAATGGAAGCTATGACTCAGCTCAGAGTGAGGGGTCACTTTGGGCCACAGAAAGTCATCCTTCAGAAACGTGAAATCGTGGAATCGTAAATCGTCATTTGATACCCCGATAAAATAGTCCTTGCTTTGTCAGCTCGTCTTGGACTTTACGCTTGGGCACTTACCTGAAACCTGAGCATCCTTGTTTTTACTCCTCGACTATTGAATGCGAATACGTTGAATACATAATGCGATGAACATAACGATAATGTGAACACAGCAGGAAACAAATAAACAGCAGCAAGTGAGAAGTAAATCAATCGCTCGGAATTGAGGCTGCGTCGGGGCTTAGGTCGCCCGCGCCTAGGGTCATCGCATAGCAACTCGGGCCTCCCCACATCGTGGAACGGACTCGCTCACTCATAGCGAGTCCCCTTTATGAGCACTCGCAGAAGTTTCCTAGAACGTCTTGTTCTCCGATTCGACGGCTCCGAGGCGTTCAAAATCACATGTATCTATTATAGAAGTTTGAGTTTTTCTGCTCCAGTGCTCTCGCATTTTATCAGAAAAAAAATGCGTATGCCGCGATACAGCTTTCATTCAATAGATGCATAAGGGAGCAGCCGATGGGCATCTCAGAGGTGCGTCGTTGCTGCAAACATCTAGGGCCATTCCAGAGGTGGATGGGAACTGATCCTCGAATCCATTCGAGAGAAGAGAATTCCACTATCACGTGCTATGGCTCCTCATATTCCATTAGCTTTAAGCGCTTCGCTACGTAGATGGTTTTCATGTTGCTGTTCGCCTCATTGTGGAGCTCCAGCTGTGTTGTGCAACTTTCCATGTGTCTTCTCGACCATTCCTATTTTTACCCTTTTATGTAGACGCGGTAGACCTCCTCGCAATCGAAGAAGAATCCTATAATAGGATCCATACGCCATTCGTGTGAAGAAGTGCAGGATTTGAATACAAAGTTATGACTTTCAACTCCGTCGAGCCTGAACAACACCAGAGTGAGATGCCAAAGTCGACGCCAATCAACCGTCATGTTCTTGATCTGCGCGTCCTAGCTTCTGGTCCTAGCTAGAGTCGAGCGCTTGTTTATTTTATTCTCCGCCAAGTTAGAGTTAGATGTGAGCTATGGCTGCAGGACTCCAAAGATGAAGGATTTCTTTCAGGATGCAGATATGTGCCGACGAAGTAGAGAAGGCTCGCAAGAGGTTCGCCGGGAGAATTCATCTAACTCCCATCATCACCTGTGAGAGCATTGACAGTGTTGCTGGTCCGTGGTTTTCTATTTTCCTCTTTTTCAGTACTGTTCTAAAAACAAAGGTGGAAGTTGCAATTTTGGGAAAAAGGAAGCGCTGTGAAAAATAGTTTTTCTAAGCTGAAGTGATCTCAGAAATCAGTTTATATTAACCTCTTGGCATCATGGGATGCATACAACTCGCGTAAAAAGAGTTGTCTATCCTTTTTGAATGTTTATATTTATCTGCCTTTCAACTATTTTATTAGGTTTGGCAACTAAATTCGTGGACTCTCAAGCACTTTCCAGAAAAGTGTTTCTTGAGGAATAACAAATAGCAATTTATAATCAAGATAGGATCCCTTGAAACGAGGGACTGCTTTCCATTTATCAGCTAGTTGGTCCATCCCACAGCCGTAGAATTCTTCTGCTTTTGAGAACAAGAATCCTAGGAGGTGCATTTTGACCGGGTCCACATTAATAAATCGACTTCCAATCAAGAATAGCTGCAGCGAGTGGCAGTCACTCGGCGCACAGCCGGCCTGTAAGGTGAATGAGTTAGACGCTCTCAGCCAAGGTCTTCGGTTTTTGAAGCGTCCGCTTTGCGACGTCTGATCTGGTGTTATCTTGCCGGAAGATAATTCCGCTCCTGAAAACTGTCCGAACCGATTCTGGTGCAGTTCAGCCTGCGCACGGCCATGTTGAGAAGAGTAGATTTCAGCATCAGTGCTGGAACCGCTCTTGATGATCTCCCAGAAATTAACACCTTCTTGACTCCACCAAACGGAGAGCGCTTCGCGAATCGGGCACTTCAAAAAATTGAAGACCTTGGCTGGGAGAGTCTAACTTATCCACCTTACAGCCAAAACTCTGCGCCGAGTGTTTACCATGTTTTTAGTTTGGTGCAGCTCTTCTTGGTTGGAAGACGATTTATTAATATGGACCTTGTCAAAATGTACCTCTATGGATTTTCGCCCTTAAAGCACACGAATTCTACAGCCGTAGAATATACCAGCAACTTGGTAAGCGGGAAGCATATCTACGTATCAAGAGATCTTATTCTGATTAAAGATTGTCATTTGTTATTTGTTAATGAATAGTTTTGTTGAAGATTCTTGAAGGTCTGCGAACTTAGTTACAAACCTAATACTAAAGCAGTTGGGATCTTTCTGGGTTTGTCCAGGCCAGGTCACTTCTAACGGCACAGCCATCCATGGTGACCGTCTACACTTTGAGCCCTGGGGTCGGATTTATCAACGACCTGCATAAATTTAACAGAGAATTCACAGCGGAAAACTCAGATAACGCGGCTTATCGCTCTCGCTTGATAAGCCGCGCTGTCAGGGATTTCGGCTGTAATTTTCTCTGTTAACTTGCTCCATGTCGCTGATGAATCCGCCCCTGGTTGGCTGGCGTGTTCCTGTCCCGTTCCTTTAACGTACTAATATCATATTAATCCTTCCCAGACGCGGGTCAGGTACTAATTCACCAAACCCTATTTAAGGCTTGGTTAGCCTGGGCATGAACTGAAGGAAGACGGTTGATTCGCAGGGTACACGAAGGTTGACATCTCCTTCGATTGTGCTTCCACCACAGGTTTTTACGCTCATATCCTTTACTATGAGGAGAAGGTCTATATGTTCATGTACAAGAGGAAGAACTCTACGTAAATGTTCAAACAGCGAAAACACTGAAAACACTGTTTGTGTCATCCTCTATACAACTAGCAAAAAATTAGAATGAAGTTGGTAACACATGTCCAATTCGATCTTAAAAACGTCCATCGTTTTAAGAAGGCGCTCAGTTTCGCAAAAAAAAGTTATTTTGTATGCAGAAGTATGCCCTGCTGCAGTATAAGGTGATGTAAATGTAGATTTCCGTCTGATGTGTACATAAAATTCTACAAGATTTGAGCAAATCGCATGTGCCATTTTCACGTCATTGACATTTTCACGTCAGGTGAAGTAAAAAATGTCTATGAAATCAAAACAAGTGTCTATGAAATTTTCCTTAAACAAAAATTGTTCTAATCGTCTTGAAAATTTTTTGGCTTAATGTTTTAACATATTCGCTTGAACCTGGTGCGGCTGCTAGAGAGGCTGTATGTTGTTACAGAATGTTTTGTTGCGATCAAAACTCTGGCGCCAGGCGGGATTCGAACCCGCACATTCTGCTTTCCAGGCAGCGATGCTACGCCTTACACCACCGGCGCTGCCCGATATCTCACACGCCACGGGACTTGTTGGGCCGTCGATGGGGCGTTCTTATCTCCGGGACACGGCCCAACAATTGCAAAAGTGGGCGGAACCACCTGCCGAGCTATCAGCACCTTGGTCATCTCGGTCATCCGGTCATCCTCTTTGAGGCAGGACGTAGTCTCGCAGCTCGGCAGGACATTGCGGGAGCTGGGCAGGACATTGCGGGAGCTGGGCAGCACATTGCGGGAGCTGGGCAGGACATTCTGCAGATTTCAGCAGGACATCCTGGCGGAGCTGGGGAGCACATCCTGCTCACTTTGAAGGGATACCCTTCCATGTACCCCGCAGCACGTGCTGCGCAAATACGAGAACCGAACCCGCGCGCACCCTTCAGTACTTGAGCACTACCCTCACTCGTACTAGTACCTCCACCATTGGTAGTACTCCCACTACTACTCGTGCTCCTAACAGTACTCTCAGCGCCAACTCCCAGTACTTCTAGTTTTTCCACTATTTTCTACTACTTTAACATCTGCTCCACCGACCACTTCTCGGACTTAGAACTCGATATAAGTTATAAGTTCGAGAAGTGGTCGGTGGAGCAGAAGTTAAAGTAGTAGAAAACAGTGGAAAAACTAGAAGTAGTGGGAGTTGGTGCTGAGAGTACTGTTAGGAGCACGAGTAGTAGTGGGAGTACTACCAATGGTGGAGGTACTAGTACGAGTGAGGGTAGTGCTCAAGTACTGAAGGGTGCGCGCAGGTTCGGTTTAGCGTTACATTGATGAAAATGCTTCTGTGATAAGAACATGGCGGAGTTATACAAATTTATTTACACCAACTTTACTACATTCGTACAGCAAAGCAAATACTACAACGATTTTAACAAAAATTCAGATCTTCAAAAGTAGAAATATTGCAAAAGTGAGTATCAGGATCTTCTGTTAGTGTTTGTTGCGGTCGTTACTGCAGCATAGGATCGTCTTCGCCATCCGAATTGGTCGCACTTGTGGTAGGGACCTCTATTTCGAAGTTATAGTGTTTCTGTAAGTAAGTTACTTAGGAAAGTCAGTTGCTTAGCAGGCAGTATAAGCGGCAGTAATATTAATTATACTTACAGGGCGTGGTGTTAGAACGCCATGTTTGACGACGTATTGACGTATGTCGGCCCTTAAACATATACTGCTTAAGTTCATTCAACTGTTTGAGCAATCTGATTTCAACTGCCCCAACTTACATGGCCCGCGATAGTGCGGTCCTACAGTAGATCGCCCAGTTTGCACGTTGCTTCTTTCGAATCTCGAAGGCTTTTTTCCTTGATTCATTGTTCTTTCCCAATCCCTTCCAGAAGCTGAATTTATAATAAAAGTTCGTATAACTAGTGAGCAGATTCCCTCCAGCTGATTTTACTAGAAAGACTACCTTGTGGGGGATCGCATAATGTCCTCGACATTCAAATCTAGCTCCGCTCCGAGTCCCATACCATCCAAGCAACAGCCTGACGAAAGATGAAGTCGGGTTTCGGATAAGGGGACTCAGGCTTATAACTCAAAGTGATGTGATGTCAAAAACACACCTATGAGGGGTCCGACCACATTTTGCGGAAGGTTTCTGAGTTCATTACTTCTTCTATAGCGGCCCGTAGTTCTATAAGTGTAGTGTTGGATTACAGACGGTGGTTCGCAAGCCTGAAGATGTTAGGTGGTCACATGTGCATTTATTTTTCATTTTCAGTCATTTTCAAGGTAACCTACTTGGACGAGATACACCCTGAAGAAGTCGGTACACAGAGAGTTGTGGTCGTTTTTGGCGACACTTCTGCCTAGCGGTTTCCATCGCATCAGAAGTTCATTCAAATTTGTCGCATGAAAATAGAAACAGATATGAGCGAGATCAGATTTTTTTCGATCTTTTTTACCTTAAAAGGCGTGCTGCCCTCGATTCTCCACGACTTAGTCAAGTTAGCAGCGTGAAGTCGGAGACAATCAGGAAGGCATGACAAGGTTGCTTTCGTTACATGTCCCTCGCTCCGTAACGTCATCCCACGGTTCTCTCGCGCATACTCAAACACAGAATCCAACTGGAAATAGAAATAGTGTAGCCCTATAGTTTGTCACAATTTGACGAATTTTAGTTTAGAAGAAATGCTGACCGCGGCCGATATTCCGAGTATTGCATTTGCCTGTTGCACTACTATCGCAGTAAGCGAACGGACGATGGGATCCGATGACTCTTGCACATTCCAACACTGGGTTTGAAGCACTTTCGCCTGAGTCAAGTTGATTTTGCATTCCCTCATTCTGCCGGTTATCAAATTCTGAATCGCTGAATCGGGGTCGGATTCGGCGTCATTTTCGAGCAGCATCTCGCGATTCATTACCAGGTCTAAAACTGCATTTCGTAGATGGACTGAATGGATTGTCATGGTTTCCATTTATACTTACGGGTCACATTCCGAAGTGATCGGCGTCTTCTTTGCATCTTCGCAGGTGGCTCAACTGTGGCATTCGTTTGAGGGCGTCGACGAAGTGTTGGACTCATTTTCAGTTTCGCTCCTTATAAAACTCTCCTTATAAAAATTGATTTCACTGTGGTCGAAATCATCGCTCGACGATTTGGAACACAGACCCATACGCTCCCAGCATTGCTTAACCAATCAATTCTTAAAGCAGCAATCCCTAGGGAAAGGGAAAGATCTATCATATTTAGCACTAATAGAGAAGGCCTATGCGTGATGGTAGCTTTGCACCAGACACCGAGCCCTTACTTTCAGTGTTTAACCCCAGAAATTGAGTCCTGGGTAAATTGGTCTTCAGGTATTTCAGGTGTTAGACCGTTAGTTAGACCACGAAAGTCTCAAAGAGGGAGAGAGAGCTTTCGTTCATTCTTAGACAGCTCTGAAGTGTGTTTAGAGAAGTTATCTGCTCGGAGGATATGAGCCGTGATTAGCTCCTTCACTTCTTGAAAGATATTTCCCTCCTATAATTGGTCGCAACGGCTTCAGTGTATCCTCCTAGACGTGTCAGTGCAACCGGCCTTAGCGTGGTGTGGTCGGTCTCAGTCCCTCCAGATTTCGTAGACCGTATCGTGCTTAGATTCGTAAGCTGTTATCGTTCTTGGAGACTCGTTCACCGCGACCATGAGCTCATCATTCACACTTGAACCAAGTATGGAAACATAATTTTTCAAATCTGCCGTGCCGCGCTCGAAACCGCGCACGCAGGGGCCGGCCGGGTTACGGTGTCAAAGTCAGGAGTCGGATTTTTATAATACTGTATACCACAGTGCCCCCTCCCGAGCCGCTAAGCGCAAAAAAATGTATGTACTGCAAATAGAATAGACGTAAGCCCTACATACATTTAAATAAAATACACTTCACATTAATAAAACATTTCATACTAAAACAAAGCATATTCTATTAACTCACCCGAACTCGATGGCTGTCCTCCGATTCCGACGCTCCAAACTTGGACGGCTGCCCTCCGACGCCGATGAACAGCTGGCTCTAGGCTGCAACGACTTGACTCCTTCACCTGAAAAAGACAGGTTAAACGAGATCGAATAACGAAAATCCAAGTCCACTCCTGTGGACAGCTTCCAATTGTGTGCAGTGCAAGACGAACAATACGATTCAAATTCAAACTAAACCCCCCAGCCCCTTCCCCAGCTCCTTAGCGCCCACAAACCCATGCACTGCAAGTAAAAATGTATTTAAGGTTGTGTAAGCAGCTGCTGCTTACACAACTCTAAATACATTTTTAAAACCACATTTCTAATCACTGAGAGAAAATCCACTAGCTCACCTAACTTCGATGCTGTCCTCCGACGCCGATGAGAACGTCGCTCTGGAACGACTCGTTCACCTGAAAAAGAAAGGTTAAACAACTTTGGTTAACAGACGATGAGAGACCGTACGGCACAGTAAAGAACATCGACACAAAACGCGAAGGACGAGAACAGTCGAGAAGCAAAATGAAACCCAAAGGGGATTGCACAATCCCCGCGAAAGTACACTGGATTGCGCAATCCCCCGCGAAAGTGCACTGACTCACCAACTTGGACGGCTGCCCTCCGACCTCCGCTGACCAGCTGGCTGCGGTGACTCGATCACCTGAAAAATAAAGGTTAAACGAGATCGAATAATGAAGCAAACAAAAACCCAAGTCCACTACTGTGGACAACTTTCAATTGTGTGCAGTGCAGAACAGAAAACACGATTCACAAATTCAAACAATCTTCCCCCCCCCAGCCACTTCCCCCAGCCCCTTAGCGCCCATAAGCCCATACACTGCAAGCAAAAATGCATTTAGGGTTGTGTAAGCAGCCCTCTGGCTGCTGCTTACACAACCCTAAATGCATTTGTAAAACCACATTTCAAAACACTACCACTTAATCCACTAACTCACCGCTCTCCGAAAGCTTGCGTCCGACACCGATGACCGCCTCGCTCTGCAACGACTCGTTCACCTGAAAAAAAAGGTTAAACGAGTTAAAGCTTTCGAACAGAAGCGAACAGCAACGCGATCGACGCCAATCATCGAGAGATACCGAAGAAAACCGACGCAAATCATCAACAAACAAAAAGCGAACTCAAACGAAGCGGAGCAACCCCTCGCGCCAGTCGGAACGACCGCTCACACCATCACGAGACCCATTGCGTCACCTCAGGTTACTGTGCTTACACATGAGGACAATCGCGGCGGGACCCATGTGCGCGGCAGTTCTTGGGCCGTACCTGGGGCAGTACTTGGGCAGCTGGTTTCCGAAACCGGCAGTACCTCGGCAGCACCTCTCTGGCAGTTGTTGGGCTGTAGGGCGTGTCCAGCCAATGGCTGGCGCCGACGGGAGGAGCGAGCACTAGTGCAGTACTTGCGCCGTACCTCCGGAGTACCTCGGCTGTACCTGTCGGTTCGGCCAGTCATTTCGCGACAGTGCCGTAACTCGGCAGGACGTCCTGCAATTCCTGCTCCGCCACGCCTCCGCCCCACTGACCAATCGCGATCGAGGGGCGGTCCGGCAGCATATCCTGCCGAGCGACGGCACTTTCGGAAGGGGGCGGAACCTACTGCCCAACAAGTCCCGTGGCGTCAGAGCAGTGACCTTGAGGATATCGCGGATGTTACGTGCAGTTAACAGCGCTGGTTGTGTAAAGCGTAGCATCGCTGCTCGGAAAGCAGAAGGTGCGGGTTCGACCCGCCTGGCGCAAGAGTTTTGATCGTAACAAAACATACAGTAAAAGCACATGACTTAATTTCTAAGGAACTTGATTTGATTTGAAAGACGTTGACTTTGTTTTTCGAAACGTCAAGCTGGTTTAGAAGTGTCCAATCTGACGAAAAAATTGTAAACTAAATGGAAGAAAATCCCAAAAAGCATCGCTTGAGTTGTTGGAAGATACCGCTGCAGCATCTGTGCTAATAAAAGTGTATAAATGAAAAGCCATTTTCGGTCGAATTATTGTTGATTTTTTGAGAAAGTTGTAATTTCAGGCTGCAAAGTATTCATGAAGTGCGAGCATCTACAGAAAACCGGCAGCTTCAAGTCAAGGGGTGCTCTCAACGCTGTTCAGAAGCTGAAGGACGAGGGATTAGCGACTGGTGTGGTTCGTTTCTTCTTACAGCCTGTCAGATTGACGAACATCGGGTCGTCGCATCAGCGGGGGCGCAAGTTGCTCAGCCAAATTCGTGCCCGCAGTGCTCGGACCTGTTGATGGCCCCTGCCCATCTACTTCCCGTAGCAGCTTCAGTGCACTGTCCGCATTTCCGTGCTTCCGTCAGGTCACGCACTCGTCGGGCAACCACGGCCAGGGTCTGGCATGGGCCGCCGCCCAGTCTGGACTGCGCTGCTGTGTGGCCGTGCCACGGAATGCCCCTCCGTCCAAGATGGAGGCTATGAAGGGCTACGGAGCGAAGCTCGAACTCTGCGACGCGACCCATATCAGCAGGTGATCGATGTTACCTCCTCCAGTTCATTGGCTGAACTACGCCGATGTTCGAAGCGCTTCTCATTCGCAATCGGATGCCTGTGGAAATCACTGGTGTTCATTTCAGGGTAGAAACGTGTGCTCGCTTAGCCAATGAACTTGGCTTCCACATTGTCGAGCCGTTTGACGATCCGAACGTGATTTGTGGGCAAGTGAGTAGTTCGCAGCTTGTATTATATTTCAGACTGCATACCTCCTATATTGTGCTCTCGAATTTTTTTTTTGAATATTCGAATCGTTTTGAATGCCCATAAATTTCGAATAATCGAATTGAAATATATCCGAAAAAAGTGGTTTTGTGAATACTCGAATTCGAATGGAAATCATTTGAATGCCTATTCAAGTAGGCAATTCTAGCATAACTATAATACCTGTGTATTGCGCTGGCAAACCAAAGCGTGAATCCCGCATTTCCTCCTCGAGCGCTATTCCACTGCGGCAGGATCCCATATTTACAAGCGTGCTTTTTATAGATTTTGTGATGGTGCCTTTGAAGCATCTGGAATGCTACGAATTCTATTGATTACACCTGCCTTTTGAGCTTATCTTTTTTCATCATTTTCTCGTCAAACAGGGCACTCCATAAATCAAACTGTTCCTTTCGCAAACCAAGTTAGACACCCTTCTGAGTTTAGCCTGACGCTCCTGAAATCAAAACGAACACCTTCCAAATCAAAACGAATATCCTTCTGCTAAAAATGGAGACTCTTCCGGAAGGTTAGAAAAATTTTTCTTCAAGGAAAACATAGCATGACTTTTTTGAATGTTCTTGCTCACATGCCCCATTAAGTGAACACACTTTTCGTTTAAAAAAATAGAAATTCTCCTCTGCTCTTCAAATAGGAGCAGAGGAGGAATGTGCGAAGCTTGTGAAAATTCCACTGATAGCTTCAACTGTGTGAAAATGGTCTGTTTGAAGTCCCTCATTTTATCCCTCATTTCCTTCGCCTCCACCACATTCACCACTAGCATGTCATCGCCTCATTCATGTCACGGTCATGACGTGCTATCCAGAATCGAAGGCTTGTGGGTGCGCGTTGCAACTGATCGATATATCGGGTAAATAGCGAAAGGAAGAAGACCGAAATCAAGATGGCTGGTCGACACCGCAAAATACGATGAGTCACGAACAAACGAACGAAGTCATGAGGAAGTTGATCGCCCTGATTGAGGGAAAGTCCGAAAAAGAACGCTGAATTCTTCAAAAAAGAAGCGCGTAGTTACTCATTTGTGCCGCTGCTATAAAAATCTTGAAATAACGAAATAAATGTCATCGTATGTCTCACTCGCAGACGAAAACTCTTCACCAGTAATTTCAGCCAAAGACAATTCGCTAACGCACTTCTTCCTGAGGAGTACCAGCCCCTACTAATCAGCTTTCGATTGGAAGGAAACGAATTTTCTCCTTGTGGAAGATACCATTGGGTCATGAGACATCACAGTAATGGCATTTCTTCTATCCAGTCCACCCACCTCTTGAATCATCACAGGCCTTCACACATTGATCCATTGATCCATGCACTTCTTCAGGGCACTATAGGCGCTGAAATAGTCGAACAGATACCGGACGCGGACGCCGTTTTCCTAGCAGTCGGTGGCGGAGGAATGGCGAGCGGAGTCACTTCGTACATCACTGAGGTCCGGCCCGACATAAAAGGTTCGCGGAGAAGCTCAAAAGTGATGCATGGCCAGACGAGAGTTTCGCCTTTCAGTGTTTCTCGTCGAACCAGAGGGCAAGGGTCTGGCCGGCTACCTCGCCAGCGGTGTGCTTCCTGTGGAGCACGACGTGGTGGACACAATTGCTGACGGAATTCGGGTGCTGAAAGTGGGAGAGAACTGCTTCCCGATTCTCCAGAAGGCCTGCTCCGATAAGGTTATCACTGTGGTAAGAAAATATTTAGTTTTCTAACAACTTTAGGACGCATAGATATTAAGCAGAGCTTTGTTCACCTAAAAAGGCACAATCATTCAATGCCCTGAGAAGAAATAGTGGCTATACGCCACTTTTGCAAAATATTTCAATAGCTGTCGCAGGCAATAATCTATAATAATGCTCGGGTGTTTTGGTCTGCAGCCATGGCTTCATTAAACAATTAACACTGTTTTTCTGCTGGGATGCGAATATGCTGACTATTCACAACTTTCTCACAAACTGCATATATAAAATATTTTTCAAAAAACACATCTTTTCCATACAGAGTGATGACGAGATTCGGTCCGCTCTCAAGTTGATTTGGACGAGAACAAAGGTATGCTGAAGGCAGCTGATTCCAATATGTCGTTTGCTTTGTGTTGATGTAATTGAATGCGCATTTTTGCAGCAACGAGTGGAGCCGTCCGCTGCCGTTCCCTTGGCTGGACTTCTGAAGGTCTCTCCGTCTAAGCTTGGATTGAATAAGGTGGTGCTGATCCTCTGCGGTGGCAATGTTGATCTGGATTTTATACCATAGCAGCCACCGTTGTATGTGCAAGAGTAAAGATTTCACTTCGAATTCTAGAGCTTCTTCCTTTAACCCAACCATTCCGGAAACAGAATTGGTCTTCCTGGAGGGACGCATCCTGAAAGCCAAAAGAAGAGAGCTCAGTAGCAATCCCTGGTTCATCTGCCCATCTCCGTACTTTCAAAATGAATATCTACGAACATTTCCTAATGTTTCGGTTCTCTCTTTCGCTTTTGTTTTTGATTTTGCCTTTTTCTTGTAGAGTAAGCCCTCTGCTGCATAGTCGAAAACAGTGAAAATGTCCAATGTCATAATTGAAAGAAATGTCAGATGAGAAATCCCATTGGCAACGATGCGCAGTGCAATGCTGTCCACAACCCTTATGAAGGCTGCTGCTAGAGCGGGAACTGTGCATTCGCACTCTCCGGTTGTGTGTTCAAATGAATTACTGACTGGCTTTCCAAGGTGCATATCAATTTCGGCCAATTTTAGCCGGTTTTATCCGAGTACCCCTATGTAGCAAAAGTTAGGAAAAATAGATTATTCCTGCACACCATAACAAGCTTAACATTAACAGAGAGTTGCCCAACATTTTGAAATCGACACAGAATTTCCTGAAGCGGACTATTTCTGCTGTAGCTCAATCAAATTCCGCTGACTTCAGCCAAGGTCGTGCCATGCTGAATGAGCAACTTTCGAAATTCCACGGAGTGCGAACTTTCGAAAATCAGCGGGCGCACTTTCGGAAAGAGCTTGGTACCACCCTCTTCCGCCGCATACTCTCCTGTACCTGCCGTCTCTCGCCTACACCTTTTTGTTTCCCACTCGAGTCGATCGCCTCATCTCAGGCTTATTATATATACCTGCTAGGGCTCCTAGGCGCTTCCTGCTCTATGAAGAAGCGAGGCCACTACATGAGCAGACAAAATTTGAGCCACTACTATTTCTAGGCGTTTCCTTAAACGCGTTTTACAGCATTATTTTATTAGGCTCTCGCAAAATTAATGGCCGAAATGGACTGCTTACTTCAAACTGCTATAACCCAGCTTAAACGCAACTTGGAGGAGCATCCTTATCTACCCAGGCAAATCCCTTCCTACTGTTATCGTAAAGGATCCCTTTTTTCATCTACAGTTATAATGCGGCTTACAAAAGGCTCATTTTTTAAAGAAACTAACAGGCTGGAACATGTGTCGGAACGTGCCAGACGCTGTCGGTCGGTCAGCTCATGAGGCACCCACTTCGACATCTTCTTTACCTTGTCGATTCTCGCCAAATGTCTTGCTACCGTGCTCTGGTTTACGCCAAGGTCTTTTGCTAACGAACTTGTATTCGTCTCCGGAATCGCTTCGACGGCTCCTCTCAAAACTTTATCTCAAAGTCTTTCTTCGAGATAAAAGCGAATTTTTCGAAGCAGAGCCTCATCGTTGACTCGCAAGCGGGGGTGCACACAAAATTCTGGGCGTTAAATTTTTAACGAAATTTTTCACGGAAAATTTTCGTTAAACGCCGATTAAATTTCGTTGAATTTCTTTAAAAATACAATTAGCTGCAAACCATTATTTCATGTGAGAAGATCAAGAAAAACCTTATACGTTTCTACTTTAAGAGGTCTACAGGTAAGGTTCAAGGATTGTAGGATTAAGAGGTCATTGTAAAACAAACAATTCAACATCAACAAACACAGAAAATAAGAAGCCTTTAGCAACAAATTATCTGCAGGGTGTGGAATTAGATCAGGTATGGAATTATCATTCAAGATGATCACCAACAAAGCATCTTAAAATGTGTCACCATGCAGGTACCCGCCCTTCCTACGTAGTTCTTTTGCCTGACTATTCTGCGAGCATATGCAATTTCGATACGGGCACCAGCCCATTATGTAGGGAAGAAGTAAGGAAGAAAATACAGTTAAAAGCCTAAGTCAGTGTAATGTTAACACGACGTCGAACGCACGATTTTCGAGTGCCTGCGACCACCCCATTTTTGGCAACGACATTGTTTCGGGATCGTGACACGACATTGTTTCACATAGTCCCACACCGACGAAAAGGTGTGACACGTCGTCAAGGTGATAACGTTTAGGAAAAGTAGCATTCCTAATTTTTGATATTAGCGTTTTCCCAGAAATTGTATAAAATACGTCCAGCGCCCGAAAACATTCTCTACGCCTCGACTATTCCAGGTGGCGAGCAAATTCATTCAAAAGAGCAAAAGCAAAAGATAAGCAACGCGTGGGGGGATACGAGTATCTTTGAGGATTCGTTGAGGGCTGGGCGAAAAAATTTCTAGCCCCAAAATGCATTAAAGGATTAGGGTAAAGGACGGCTTTACTCAATCACTATCCCCGCCACGCATTCTACTTCTGCTGTATACCGTGAAGATGATTGGAAGGCGTATTTGGCCATACAATGACTTGCAGTGACCAGCCGATGGAGAAGTAAGCTCTCTATCCTTTCCAGACGTGTCTGGTACCAATTCGCCGACCCCACTTGTTTGCCCTGGACGGGAAATCTCGAAAGAACAGACCAGAAACCTGGTATAGGGTGCACGCTACAGCCGGCACCTCATCCGACTGCACAACGCGCGCCCCTAAAATGCATTATCTCCAAAAATTCACAACAAATTCATGAGAATATTAAAATAGTCTAGCTGATCTCAATAGTTTTTCCTAATCGGAAGGATGAGACCTGCAACTTTAGAGAATAATAAGGATAAATGTGATGAACCCACTGAGAAACTAGTCCGTTAAAAATTCCGTTAAAGTTCTAAAAATTCCCGTCAAGTCGTTAAGCCAGATTTTAATGAAAAATGCTGTTAATTCGTTAAATCGTTAACCGTTAAATGTGCAACCCTGCTCGCAAGGACACTCCGTCCCATAAGCGCTGCTCAGGTTACGGGATGCCTTGCCGCAGAATATCCCAGTTTAAATTCGTGAAGCATGATGACTCGCCTCGGTCCGTGATTTTACGGAGCCCTGGAAAGTCGGCTACAAAAATTAGAGCGACATAGATATATGGTTTTTGAAAGAGTAGGAAAAGCCTACTGAATGGTATGTGTGGCTTTCCCTGAGACGGAATGATTTAGGGTAAACCTCATTTATGTATACATATAGTCCCTCTCCTTATAACGCTTCTGAAAGGACCGGAGAAAATCCGCGTCCTATGTAACGGGAGTCGCGTCCTAACCGGAGCTGACCTTTTTTACATTCCTTTACGCACGCGCAGATTTATCTAAAATCTCCTTCATTGACTAACTACGACTATAGCAATAGCATACACGAAAAGGTGTGGAGACATGACAGACATGAAATAACCTTCGATTATTAATGAAACCCTGCCCTCAGAGATACTCTCTGCTATATGCACAAGTATGACAGATATGTGTGAGGAATGACGAGTACCAGACGTAGGTTAGACATGGTCAACAACAAAAATGTGTAAACTCGTGCTGCAAAATCATTTGTTGCGATCAAAACTCTCGCGCAGACGGGATTTGGGTCCGCACTCTCTTCCTTCAAGGCAGGATGTTGGCCCATTACGCTATCAGCGCCGTCAAATCATGTGCAGCATCCACCATATCTTCGTTGCAGCGGCCTCTCAGCACTCTTACACGAAATCGGGATGTTGCGCATGATCAAACAGCGATGTTGCTTTAATACTGCCCGGAAAGCAGAGGGTACAGGAACAAGTCCCGCAGGAACAAGAGTTTCGATCGCAGCAAATCATCCTGCAACAGCATATGGCCTCTGCACCTGCTGCTGTAGACTTAGAACAAATGTGTAGGATAATGTTCTGAACAATCTGAGTTTTAATCGACACCTTCTGTCGTTTCTGATAGAAGAAACCCTCCAGTTTGGGTACAGCCGCTGTTCTGAGGACAGGAAACTTTTGTTTTGCGTGTCAAAGGTTTCGTAAGGCAGCCGTTAGACTCTCGGTGAAGCGTAGGGAGGTGGGGGTGGGTGAGCAAGGGGATGAGAGAAAGATCGCACTCCCCCCAGCAGGGATCGGGCGTACCTCCTGACCGTCTCCCGAGTCATTTGGAAGAGTGCCTCTCAAAACCGCGCTATAACGAGAGTAGCGTTGTATCCGACGCGTCTTAAGCGGAGTGGGTTTGAGTTGGGGTAAAGGTAAGCTGGCCGAGGCTATAGAAAATCTACGTTATATGGAGAGTCGCGTCTTATCCGGAGGCGTTATAGAGAGAGGACTGTACCACGAAACGGAGATTAGTCTTATAAGAGCGCATAGTATGTATAAGGCAAATGTTAGTGGACAAATCCTTTCCTAAAAACTTTTCCGTTTCGAATGTCAGCAAGTGTGTTTTGTCCCTAGATGTATAGCAGAGTTGCTGATGCCAGGAAAGATGCTGCTCGGTGTCATTTCCTCCGTTTCCCCGAGCTCGTTGATGGTGATGATGCGGTGTTTTTATTTGTGGCCCAGCGAAAGCTCCTACAGGTCTATAATCCGTAATCCATGTCCATAATCTCCCCTTCTGAGGCCGGCAAAGGCCTTGTCGCTGTTCATCCAAGGATGAAGGTACGCCTGCTTGCTGCAGGGCCAACAGCAGGCATTTTTGTAGCCTTGCTGTTTGTGATCTTCCAGACTTCAGAGTTCTGACTCCAGTCGTAGAGTTCATTCAGTTTTTAAGGAAGAACGGGCCAAGGGAAGCGTTTTCATATCTATTCATGGCCCGGCTTCAATAGAGAAGGTGTTTACGCGGCCCCCTAGATGACCTCAAACAGCGCATTCGATAAGAGCACCAACTAGCGAGCATCTCGCACCTCCATTTGGCATCTGAGTGAACACTGTCCCGCGCAGACACCACAACAAATTTGTTCCCATCCTCTATTCATTTCAAGCAAGGCAGTGATGTCAGTCACGTTCTTTTCGGCAGACAGCGCATCATAATCCCCACCGCTTTCAGTGTATTTACTCCTGTCATTGCTATCATTACGGTCATCTACTTCCTTCTTGTCTACTTCACAATATTTGCTACTTTAGTACTGCACTTTGGTTGTTTTCAAACAGGACAGAGGCAAAATTATACTCATTGTTCACAAAACCTTGATGGGATCATTCATACGCTATGCATAGTATAAGCCTCCTTCTCCTTATCGTCGTTTAGAATGAATAGGAAGTGCGTTTCAGGGATGTTGAATCCTGTGCCGATATTGTTCCGATGAGGGCTACTTCCTTGCATGGCTGCAAGCAACGATCCCTTTGTCGCCATTTCCGACCAGACTTGCTGCCTATACTACATAATAAGAAAACTACATCGCAGCTTTCAGCCGTCTACCCGGTGTGAATCTGTATTTTGGTTGCGTTACTTAATAGTTCTCTGTATTGTTCCAATTTTACTAGGTCCATGAATGAATCACTTGCAAAATACATAGATCTCGGCGCGTGCTGTCTATACCAGGTTACTGGTTCGGGTTAAACGCCCAGGCCGATCAAGCCTTCCACCCCTTCGGAGTCGGTGAATTGATACCAGACCTGTCTGGAAAAGATAAAGCGCTGACGTGTTCATCGGATGGCCATCGCAAGTCATTGTGTGGCCAAATACGCGTATGGTCGAATATGCGTTTGTATTAGGTCGTGGCGAAGGTTTTCGTCGTTTTCGACCTCTAATTTCAAGCAATCACAATTCCTTCATTATTAACCATTTCAAGTAAGGCAGAAAGTATTCTGCTTAGCACATCTTGCAACGGAACTCATTAGTAACAATTCACTATTTATGAGCAATTGGACAGTTATAGCTTTCCGAAGCTTTTGTGTTTCAAATTCCTACATATGGTTAGATTTCTCTTTTAAAGCTTCTCTAGGAAATACGAGAAAATTATGTCTTGAAAATCATAGAATACTTTGTGACCATAGAATACGCTGAACTGAATCAGCTTTCTGTTCTGCATCCCGTGGACATTGTATGGATACATTTTGCAATGTGTTATTTGGAGCTGCCGCTCGAACTGCAGCTACTTTAACCCTTCTTGGATTCCCTTGCAAACTATGCGAAAAAAGGTAATCAAATACATAAAGAGTAAGAGTGACCCAAGAATGACCTAGAAGCTTTGCGATGGCTCCACGGTGACAGTCTTCCTCAACTTTCCAATCCGTTGTGGGTTAGTGTTAGCAATGATCCGCCCTTTATTATTCGTAGCCACGTTTTTGAAATAAATGACGTCCGTTTATTCCACTGAATGATGAATCGAATAATGCTATTTGCACACGCCATCTGTGGATGCGACACCTCCCTTTTGCAGTGAAAGTGAGCGGTTCTGAGTACGTTTTGAAACCTCAAACCTTGAGCTAAATCATGGCAAAAGCATTAAGTTACCCACTTTACCATTCCTCTGCTCGTTTAAAACTGTGTGCGCTTCTGTACGTAACTCCCTCAAAACCAACTGTCAATAAATTTTCTAAATAAAGGCGGAACACTAAAAAACACTAAAATGTCGAAAAGTTGTAGTCCGACCTAATATGAAGGAGCAATGGACTACGCGCTATCATCGACTGCTTCAGGCAAATCTCAAAATTGTGGTAAGCACTCGATATGCTTCGCCTACAGAGCTAGGGATTAAAGCGGTGTACCCACACCAAATCCGTATGGAAAGTCCCGTAGCGCGTCCTTCGCACGCACTATGCATAGCCGTGATGGAGCACGACGATTCCAATGTGGAAGGCTACTCCGGACTGTAATATTCTCGTCGTTCAGCATCCTCGGTTAGTTATAGTCAAACGGTGGGTAATCGTCCTTCTTGCGGGAGATGCTATGGCTTCACTATCTTCCGGTCGTCAATCTAGTTGATGCCGTTAGAGCGCCGTAACGATGATAAATTGCTTCCTTTCCTCCAAATGAAAAGCCCCTCAGGCATAACTGTACTAGAAACACGTCGGCTCCTCTTTTTGAAGGAAATCTTCCTCGTGGACGATTATGCAGTTAGTTCTAACGATTAGCGTCTACATATGAAATGATCCACCGCTCGCTCATCAGTTTCGAGAGTAGAGAAGAATGGCTCGATTGCCAACCAGATCGGCTCTTATCTTGAAAGGTTTGAGGTATAACTTGATCCTGACTTGCTGAACTTATTACAGTTAAGCAGGAGCTGAGCACAAATACTCGCGAGCTACTGGAACTGGGTTGTTCACATTGCGTGGCCTTCATATCCACCAGCAGCCAGAAGATTTGTATTTTGTTAATTTGGATTTCTCCTATGCCCTCATCGACAACTGGAAGAGAGTTTCTTTGGTCTAACAAGTTGCGCTTTCAGTGAAACAAGTTACTGGTAAGATCACCACCGTAACCAATCGTAAAAGCTGAAAGGCTGGACTCTTTCCGACTCGTCTGGCTTCTACAAGAAACCATGAACCGCCAATGGCTTACGATCATTCGAAGGTTTTGCTTCTTCCATCAGACCATGAGATTGGGGAGGGGGTGTGGATGGATGCTGGATGCTGGCTTGGGCGATGAAACAGTATACTAAAAGTTGCAAGGAGCGAGGAGACGAGTTGAATGAGACTCCGGAACAACACCAAACTCGCAGAAGCTGTTCGCCAGGATAAAGAATGAAGGCGCAAATCAATCCTTTTCGGGATGCGCAATCCATTCTATTTCTGCGAGACGTCGTGGAAGCAACTTGAGTGCATATATGGCAGCCACAATGACTTGCGGGGACTAGCCGATGAACAAGCCAGTGTCTAATCCTTGGTAGGCAACTATGGTATCTGGTACCACTTCGCCGACTTCAGGACATGTAAGGCTTGGTTGACCTGGGCGGGAAATAGGAATGGAATTGGTGCACTCGACAGCAAGCGCCTCCTCCGACTGCGCTACCACGCGACTTGCGCTCTTTTGGATCTCTCCGCAAGAAAAGGTCAGAAAATGTCAGATCTATGTCTTCCATGACGACGCCCATCATCAGTCTAAGCGGGTGAGGTGCAATTTCGAACAGCCCTAATGTTCGTTATATGCAGCGTACCAGCGTCGCTTCATTTGACTATTGTTTTCCATTCACTCGAAATGCTTTTCTTGAGAGTATGTCGTTCCCATATCGTCACGATGTTGTGATTCTATGAGAGCGCATTTTACCTCACAAATTTCTTCTATCGGAAGAGCAGCGATGACCACGAAGCCGTTGACCACGAGACGCTCCGTAATTACTGTCACAGATTTGGCGACCTTGTTGAGGCATTTGTCAATTGTTCTGAACCTTACCTTTCATAATGCTATGCGCTAGCAAAATAATGTGGTTATAACCCCTTTTTCTACCGTACAGTAGCAGGAAAAAGCCGGTCTTTAAATGGCTCCTATTTAAAGACCGGCACTTCCCTGTTTGTTCGCGTTGGAGCAGAAGTCAGAATTGTGACGATTGATCGCTGAACATTCCTTGACGACGGATGACGAATAGGACCCCAACGGTCTCCCAAAGCGAACATCCATTGATTGCAGCTGCACTAAAGCTGATATACGCGGCGCCTTACCGCGGTGCAATGCTGCAGGGAACCGGAAAAAATCGCAACGAAACTGCGGAACTGCGCGAAAAGCTACTATTAGGGGGGGGGGGGCAAAAGTAGTGAGACTCTCCATGCCGTGTCCATATATCTCGTGACTGCAGTCTGGTTTCGTGCTCATCGTATTTGTATGTTTGTATGCTACTTACTGAAGCCCATCTGAGAAGTTACCACTTCCGCCCTCTCCAGAAGCATGCCAAAACCCCAGCCTGTCTCATGCCGAAACCCCAGTCTGACGAGTCGACCTGTGTCGCGCAAATCTCCCCCGATGTTCACGGCGAGAAGCATCTTTGGAGCTTTTGGGTCTGCGCCCAAGGAGCGGTATACTGGAAGCTGCTTACCAGAAGCACGACGATGGACTCCAAGGCCATGGTAAACGAAATAGAAGAGATGGACCTGCGACTCGAACTTATTCAGTCGCAGCGCGTCAAGAAGGTCCTCCTCTTCGACAACGCCACACCCCATCGGGCAGAAGTGACCACGGATAAGCTTGCTCAGCTGGGCTACGTTCACATGTCTCACCCACCATATTCGCCGGACATCTCTCCATGCGAATACCACCACTTCTTGGGCCTACGGGACTTCCTGGTCGGAAGAGACACAAGAACCCAAGCAGTCCTTGGCAACCGTATCGAACAGATAATCAACACCAGGCCCAAGCAGTTCTGGAAGGATGGGAACAGGAAGTTGGCTGAGGGACGGCAGCAAGTCAATGACTGTAATGGCATACACATTCCTCAGCATCGTTGATTTATAATTGAGTTATAAAGAGATAAAGATTTTTTAAAATTTGTCTCACTACTTTTGCCCCTCCCCCCAAAACAAGAAGGAAAGATAAGATGATGGCTCAGCAATCAGCAGAAAGAGTAACAAGCGAAGTGTAGTAGCGCTTCTGGACAGGAACGCTATTTGAGCATCGCTTCTTTGAAGAAGTTTTCTTAGAAGACTAATGGTTCAGGAAAACTAACTGCTGTGTGTGCATTAACCTTCGACAATTTCCTGAAAACGTCTTCCAATCCGCCCTACATTTTCTTAGAAAATGAGTGAAACAAAGAAAGGAGTTATCTGAAAGGCATAATGATAAAACTTCTTCTTCCCAAAGCAAAGTGTTTGCATTTCGACGCATACATATTTTGCAGCAACAACAAAGAGTAAAAATGTGAGAAGCAGTCCCTGGATATCTGCCCAACTTCGCATCCTCAAAGATGGCAGGGAGATGCCTAATTTTAATTTTCTTGTCCTGTTTATGACCGAGATTAGAGAGTAAGACTTATGCTGCACAGCATAGAAAAGCGCAAGGTCTGAAATCGCTTCTGAAAATATTTATCTATTTTATTTAATTATTTATTTATTACACGATTACATTCGTGTGGTATAATATGAAGAAAAAACAGCAAAAGAACACAGTCAAATAATTACAAACCGCAGAATATGCTACTAACTACTGAATAGATAGAAACTAGCAACTAACTTCGGGTAACGTCTATGGCAACTATTTATTATGGACTCATATGGACATACAGGAATTTTTTGAAAGCGCTGTAGCTTGACGGAACGGTGTGCCTTTTGCGAATCTTCTCAAATGACAAAAGCGCCCTATTGACAAAGAAGAAACGTCTACAGTTGCGTTTAACCCTACCAACGTCATACTTCGTGGCACCTCCTCTAGCTTAACGACACCATATCTGAGATTTTAACACTACACTCATGATTTACGATTCTGTGGAAGAATAACAGATCATTTCGCTTCCTTCCAAAGGCGAGAGTTGTTAATCCAAAGTTGTGATTTCTATCCTTACTTGAGGGGATTTGATCATAATGAAAGCCCAGTGTGCGTATCATTAGCTTCCTCGTGAAACAATTTTGGACCCTTTCTAAGACTTGTACAGTTTTCTTCGTGTGTGGATTGAAGACAGGAGTACCATATTCTGAAATAGGTTATACAAAAACCTTATATGCTTGAAGGAGCAGTCCACAATCCTTAGAGGATAGCGCTCTTAACAGGTTGAACATTGCCCTCGTGGCTTTATTGGCGATCATCACACGTTGTTTGTCAAAATTTAAATTACTATTGACTAGAAATCCTAGGTCTTTTACCTCATCGGTACTAAATAGAGGAATATTACCAATGGTGTACTGATGCCGGCAACGACCTTTGGTACCGATGTGAAGCACTCTGGACTTCTCTTCAGAGAGCGGCAAGTCCCATATCGAGGACCATTCCTGAACCCTATCGATAGCCTCCTGTAGTTGTATTGCATCCACATCATTCGTACTGGCCGATAAATCTTAACATCATCTGCAAATGCACAAAATTCCATCCCGCCCGCTTCCAAGAGTTTTAGCAAATCGTACATGTAAATGTTGAACAGTACAAGAGACAGAACTCCTCCCTGGGGAACACCACTGCTCACAGGTCTAGGTTGAGAAAACGAGAAGTTCACACGAACGATGAAATTCCTATCAGCCAAAAACGTCTTTATCCATAAAATAATGCGAGGATGTACACCAACTGCCTTCATCATTGAAAATATTGAAAAATGAAGCTCGGGAAGAAAAGCTGCAACGCTGCCCGCAAAGCTGCTCATATAGTCTGAAGGCTCTCGTTCAGCCTGAAGCGGATCTTCGTTAACAGCACTGCACTGTCGTGCTCCGAGTAAATTGACCTTTCGTTGCATCTGCTCAGTTTAATTTTATAGCGCTACCTACAAGCTTGGTAGTAAGTATTAGGTTAGCAACTAAATTCATGGATTCTCAAGCATCTTCAACAAGCGTGTTTATTAACCAACAACAATCTTCAAAAGTACAGATCCATTGGAACGCAGAACTGCTTGCTGCCTATCAGGTGCTGGTCTATCCCACGGCTGTAGAATTCTTCTTGTGCTTTCAAGGCCAAAATCCCATGAAGGTGCATTCTGACCTGGTTCATATTGGTAACTCGTCTCCCAGCCAAGGAGTGCTGTAGCGATATTTGTGGGCGGCAAGTTTTTGTACGCAATCCGAGGAATCGTCGAGTGTCGAGTGCGCCCGGATCGAGGTTCTTGGTTCCTCAGACTCACCAAGCGTTTCTTCCCTCCAATATCAGGGAATTGGTATCAGGACTTGCATGGAAGGCTAAATCTGTGATTTGTCCATAATTTGGCCATCGCAGTCCATTGTACACGCCAAATACGCATCCAAATCGCCTCCACGATATCCCCTAGAAGAATAGCAGATGGCTGGTCTCAAACATGAACACGAAAATTAACGCCGCCATTCACCCTTTATTCTAACCACGGTACACCCTGCAGACCCATTGGTGTTCGTTAATGCTGGAACTGTGTGAATTTGATATTGCTCCTCGGTTTGCGAAACGAAAGTCAAAAGAATATCCAAAAGACGGCCAGATATGTCCTGTCATCGAGATGGGATGCAAAAAAAGGAAGATTTATTTATTTATTTATTTATTTATTTATTTATTTATTTATTTATTTATCCCTGCGGGAAATTCACGCGAAACATGATCAATTCAATTCATAATCAATTCATTAGGATACTAAAAGACATTTCAAAAGGATACGTGACGAACAAGAAGTGTGATTGAAAGATTTCTACACTTATAGAAAGGTGAAAGTTTCTTGAATTTACTTAGGGAGTCAGGAATTGGAGATGTTTTCGATAATTTGACGAATTCGGAGCCAGCCCTTTGTGTATAGAATGTGGCACGCAGGGAACTTTGCCGACAAGATCCATAAGAGGAAGGCTCAAACTCAGGCTCTCGGATGCCACATCGTGGACAAGGTTGACTTCCTAGCCTACAGGTTTCTGAAGGAGTTCAACTTGCTGCTTGCGAAGCACGACGATCTGGCGAGGTTCTCTGCGCAGGCTTGTAGATCGTTTGTAGCGAGTTAAATCTTTAATCTTTGATCTTGTCTTGTTTAATCTTTGATTGTTAAGTTTTATAACGAGGTTTTTTAATACTGTTGATGTCTCGTCCATGATTCAGCGTTATATCGCATTGTGTTGTAACGATGCTAGACTCTTGTCTACGCCTTAAATAAATAATTAAATAAATAAATAAAACTCGTCGATCTTGGAAACTGAAGCCTGTGCACCTTTAATGGTGGAAGGCAAAATCGTCTAAAACTGTTCCACAGGTAGACCCGTCATTGAGTTCAGGATTTTGTAGATCATGATGAGGTCGTGCCTTTTTTTCTTTTTCTTTAGATGGTTAATTGGTAGTAGGAGTGGCCGATGACGATGATTTACCAGCGACGACTCTCTCAGCTCCGTAATTGCGCTTCGCCCTAGGTGAGCTAGCGGAGCAGATCCCTCACCTAAGTCTGCCATTAGCGATTGTAGCGGAGGAATACGACCACCGCACACTGCATGCCACTGCTGCCGGTGCTCTGCTGTGTCAAGTGCCTCTTCAGCTGCTTAACGGCCCTTTTATCCCCTCAATAGTGTCATGCAAAATAGGAGGTTCTGTGTACTTTCTGTGGTAAATCGAAATATTTGCCACTGAAAAGTAATTATTCCAAAATAAGGTTGTTAATACCACATTCAAAACTATAGCGAAGACATATAATATGAATCTGGGAACCCGATCATCGTTTATATTTGACCGTTGTGAGTTTCTCGTTTTTTGTAGTTATCGTGGCTATCCAATGAAAAATTGCTGTTTGGGAAATGAAAAGCCTTTTTCTAAGCTCTTGAAAACGAGGCGAGATGCTAGTACAGTGACAAGATCGCTTCAGTTATGAGAGCGATTTCAGCAGGCGCTGCTTACACTCTCCTGGCAGTCACCGTTCGAATGTGTACTGACCATGAGACCGGAATCAACTTCGGACACAAGCTAAGGTAGAATCGTTGAATTTATTCAACTGTTACATACCCGGTTGCTGTTGAACAGACTCGGAAGCTAGATGAATTTGTACTCTCGTCTCCATCTTCCTTTATTATATCGTTTTTAAGAAAGAAAAGTGGATCTCTCAGCCCCTCAATATCATGTCTGAAACGCGTCTCTATAACTGTTTCAATGATTATTCCTGCAAACACGACATATCTCCGCGATTAATTCATTCACTTACTAACCACACGCCTGATCGGTTGGGTCAGTTCAGTTCCAACTCACAATTCAGCGTAAGTTCGATGACTCGACGAAGCCCTGTCCCATCCTTGATTCCTATTCCATCATGACTCTGAAGATAAAGCTAAAGGGCTGGTGCATTCCTACATAGCAGGGGTGCGTAATTACGATCTACGAAATCTTGGGTTGCAAATCGTGAATTTTTGTAAATCTAATCTTTGATCCATAGATAAGGGGTGTCCAAAAGGCATGATACAGCCCGGGTTATAAAGATGTACCCGGTTCTGGAGTCTGCTCTCATAAGGCATTGCGAGCGCTTCCTACTTTGTTCAATTTCTTTTGTTGTGGCACCATGGTAGAAGACACCTTCCACCTGCTGATGCTTTTGGAGTTCGATATATCTCTTCGCTTATCTAAATTTTCCATTTCTCTACAATATATAAATGTTGGCTAGCACTGGAAAAAACTCTAAAAATTTATTTTACTACATTAAACGTCAGCTTACTCTTATGATTTACAATGTGCTATGGTTTTTTTGTAATTACAATGTAGGATTTAGGAAATTTTGGGTCTCATTTATAAACACCCCTGATTCCTAGGGACCACGTAATTCAACGCGGGCTAGGAATTGAACTGTTTTATCCTACTGAAGGATGTATATCAAAAATATGCAAGCCTACGAGAAACTAGCGGCTTCCCTTAACTCAAATTCCGCTCAGCTTCCTAACTCAGAAGCTCCTACACAGCTGAGTCGTTTTAGGTACTCTCTGGACAAGCTCACAGCGCCACCGGAGGACCACGCAGATCTGACCCGTCGAAAAGGGCATACGGATTTTTTCTTCTCCGCCCTCTACATACCTTTAAGTTGTTCCAGAGGTCCAGCTACTGCTAAGTGACACTGGCACTCGCAAGAACTCAGAGAAGTCGTGTCGTTGGTTCTGGACGTGCCTTTTCGACTATTGTAGATCCAATCACGCTTCTTGACTAGTCACAGAATGGTGACTCTGTGCCCCCCCCCCCCTAGAAGTGAAGGAGATCACCTAGAAGGATAAGGGAATGGCTCTGTGGTTGGTCGCCGCCCAGGCGGTGTCTGATCTCCTTCTCCCAGCGGCGCAGTGAGTCCTACCCGTATAGTTCTGGTTTTTACTCATTTTCCCGATTGGTCTTCACTATTGGCTGTGTTCTTCTTCATTGCATTCGTGGTTCGCCTTTTGCTTTATGACTATGTTTGGCACGTCCTTGGCGGCGTAAATAAATAAATAAATAAATAAATAGCATCTGCCGTCCACTGAAAGGTGCTCTTTTGGATGGCTCGTTGAAAAGTTCAAAATCTATGCAAGAATTTGAATACTTCGAAAAGCATTGTTGTAGCCTAGCAGCCAGAAGTAGTAGTTGTAAATTTCAGGATGAATTCTGCAGTGAACAAATAAATAAATTTTCAAAAATTTCCAAAACCTTTAGTAGCTGAACAGCGTGGTTTAGTTGTGTTCATGTCCATCCATCTTCTAAAGTACTCGCGCGATCCCTACATGTCTTACTCCTACCGTATTTCAATTGACCAACCCTATGCCAAAGTCGAGAAGATCGATCTGTGATGGCTGCGCAATAATTATTGTTTGTGATTGGATCCTGTGCGTGGTATCCTCATATTTAATTCTCCTTCAAGACTGGTAACTCCCTAAAATGATCAATAAAATCGATGGATGATGGCCGCCCGTTCGATAACTTTTACTTGTCATGGAGTCTTCGCACTGGCCATCATAATCGAGCGGAACCTAACTCAAACGGTCAGCCCTGAACAGGATGGCGATGATAAGATGTGAAGTTCCTGAAATCGACGCGCAGACGTACGGATCGACAGATGGAAGCATAGACGGATCGACTAGCCCCTCTTGTACCCCATTTTCATGTCAAGTTCAACACTCTTCGGAGCTAGCTTAAGATTTTTGAAATCAAAGCGAACATCTTCGAAATCGAGACGAGCCTCTAACAGGTAAAACTCCAGGCCCTCCAAGATGGTTAATATAATTTATTGCTACGGGAAAATTTGGTATAACTTTTTTCAAATTTTTTGGCTTGCCCCAATAAGTACCACAATTTTATAAAATTTTTGTTTTTTTTAGAAAAATTAATCAGTTAAATTTTGTTTTAAAGCGTAATAAGGTAGGAATCATTTGGTGCATTAAAAACCAGATTGCGCCATGCACTCGAAAGGCAGGACTTCTCTGAGTTCTTGCGAGTGCCAGTGTCACTTAGCAGTAGCTGGACCTCTGGAACAACTTAAAGGTTTCTGTTTTTTGCACAATAAAATAGAGACTTTCTAAGAAACTTTAAATATTGTGTTTGCCGAAAATTTAGTATAACATTCATGAAATTTTTACTATTACCCTGCGGATGATATGCGAGGGAAGTCCAAACTACAGCTAGAACTCGAAGCTCTCGTTGTGTGCCGCACGAGAAATGGCTGACCTCCCGTCCGTCAGAGGCTTACTGTTTGCCGAACCTCCGCGACGCAGCAGATAGGTCCCTACAGTTGCGTAGGGCACTGGACAGGTGTGCGGGCTAAGCGACTCACTTATCCCTTCACAGTCTTCCCGCGCAGCCGCTTCCGAAGCGACTAGGCTCTGGCTGTATACAGTTGGTGCTTCCGTTGGGTCACAGCACCAGATCCAGCTGTAGTGGTGCTCAGTTCGACGGCGCATCTACTTCTAATTACTCCTGCAAGCATCTTAACACCTTCTTCACTTTCTTGCTCACATTGTTCGTTTCTCAGCACATCATTTACTCTGAGGAAAAAAAGAAATGGAAATTCTTTTCTCATGTATTATTTTCTTTATTTTAATGCATTTATACACATGTAGTATGTCATTTTCACGACCAATTGGACACTCCTCTAGGCAAGCTTGACTCTTTTAAATCAAACTAAACGTCTTCCAAATCGAAACATGGTTTTTACATAGTAAAATAGGAACTCTCTGAGCCAGTTTAAATAATGTTTTGTTTGCGGAAAATTTAGTATAATATTCTTGAAATTTTTACTCACCTACCCTAAAAAGTGAAAACAATTTGAGATTTTATAAAAATTTTATTTTTCAAGAAAAATACTGTTAAAAACGCAGACAGCAGCAATCATAAAATTATTTTTCAAAATAGATTGCGCCATGCACTCCACTAGCTCGTCGCCATTTCTGTTTTATTGGCAGTGTGAATGCTGCTTACTTGAAACAGTGATGTGAGGATATGTGCTTGTATAACTGCCCTTGTTGCACTGTTTGCAACGGTGTTACTCCGTGCAAACGAAATTTTTGTCAACCAGTAAAATTAAAATCGCGACGAACCAGTTGAGTGCCTGATGCGATCTCTCAATAACAAGCTAAATATTTGCCGCTTTTTCGCGATTTTGTACGAACTTTGCTTTACTATTTTTCTCTAAAAAGTAAAATTTAAATTTTTTATAAATTTTCAATCAGTAGTGAGTCCTCTAATTGGTGCAGCTGAATTAAACATGTTCAATGAAGATCATACAAAATTTTCCTTAAAGAAAAATTCCTCTAACCTTTTCGGGAATCTCTATTTTAACGTAGAAGGAGCTTGTTTTGATTTGGAAAATGTTCAGTTTGATTTCAAAAGTGTCATTCTTGCCTAGGTAAGCGCTAAATTTGGTTTTCAAGATGTCCTCTTTGATTTGAAAAGTCTCAAATCTGATTTGAAAAGTGCCCATTTTGACGTGAGAATGGTATCGAACAAAGAACATTATTCAACAAATTTTCGAAGTTCCAGGCTTCTAGCCCACCTAATGAGCGCAGTTCACATTTTACTTCCCATAATTTTCCAAAGCATTGCTGTAGGATATCTGCTGCTGTACACATTAGATGTGCTGATATTAGAAAGTTCATTCCGGGTTCCCATCCATTGCGCTCGCCTCATTTTCACATCCCTTCTCATCATTTGAGCATTATGTGCACTACTATACAGAACTCCGCTTAAAAGGCCTTGCTCCGGTCCTTCTAAATTCACTCGAAAACTGGATGCTAATGTTTTCGAGTTATGCTGAAAATTTTCAGATGCAGGGCGCCCATCTGTTCGACTTGCCGCCGGAGCTGATCGTTAGAATTTTGAAAGAGGTGAGTTCATCCGACTCTGCTTCACTGTGTAGGACTAAAAGTTTGTGCCTGCATCAGCAACCCCATATGGAGAGTGTGGCTGGAACGGGTCGCTCGTCTCTGGATTCCAAAACTCTTACAATCCAGAGAAGCTCTCCATTTCTTCAAAATAGCTGGACTGAAACCAGGTCTCTCCATAGGCTGTCTCTCCTACTGAAGACCACTGTACACCTATCAAATAGAGAACTACGGATTCAAAAATCTTAGCTAATGCGGAGTGGAAGTGGGAAGCGCAACACAATCTAAGCGGATCGTTGTCGACATTTTGCTTTCACCTCATTAGCGGTGCAGGCGACAGGGGTGCTCATTATTCCAGTGAGCACCCTAACTGATAAGTTGTAAGCTATCAAATGGCCATTTTGTTGGGAATAAACTACTGCCTGCGCACCTCGTGACCCAATCCCTGCACCCTGTGCTTTACAGGCAGGGCGCTACGTCTTGCACCACCATCGCTATTACATTGCCCGTAATACTTCGCGGTCTATCAGCACTGATCCCTGATATCGGAACGATCCTGTCCGCTTCATTCCTACGCCCCTCCCATCCCCCTTTCGGGATCGGCGGATTGGTTTCAGGTTTGTCTACAAAGGTTTAAACAGCCGCCCTGTTGTGTTCCACGCGAATGTCTTGAGTAGCATTTCTTTTTAAAAAACATGCCAGTGTCACGCTTTGAGACATAACACATTTACTATTAATAAAAAAGGATAAAGGATGGCGTTTCCCAATTCCTTTTGGGATGCGCCACGCATTCTAGATCTACGGGATGTCGTGAAAGCGACTTGAATGCGTGTTTGGCCATACAATAACCTGGCCAGGCGATGAATATTTCAGTGCCTTATCATTTTCCGACATCTCTGGTACCGATTCACTGACTCCAGAGGGATGGAAGGCTTTGTTGACTTGGGCGGGAACTCCGAACCAAGAAACAGAAATCGGGGCGACAAGAAGGCTTTCCAACAGTGTATACCTTGGGAGAAAGTCTTCGTTTATTAAAAAAGTGTTGAACCATTGGAACGAAAAACCTGCATTTCTTTCGCACCAACCTAACATTTATTACGCAATCAGAAATGATGGGCCATTTGAATTCTAATAGCGGCTGAACTGAAATTCGCCCACGTGTAGGGGAACAATGAAATTTGGGTACAGAAAAATCCAACCTCGACTTTAAGTGACAAATTATAGGACCACGTCCACTTACCCAGACAACTAAAGCTAGATCGTTCGGATCAGGGGTGTGCGTTTAACGATTAACGATTTACCGATTTACCGGATTTACCGGCATTTTTCGTTAAAACTTTTTAACGAAATTTAACGACGAAAAAATCCGTTAAATTACATTAACGACTTTTTGTGAACATTTTTAAAATTTTGCTTCCTCTCCATGTAAATCCATTTTGACCGATTTTTTTTGAATGAGCTTTCGCAGTATACCAAGGAAACCTTCTACTTACTTGAATCAGGGTAGGTAATCAATATTGTTCTCAAGTTTCGATGCATTTTCCTTTTGTTGGCATTTTCCTTGCTCCTTAACCAATTTATTTGCATGCGACCCCACTTTTCTCCGCCGCAGTCTTTCCGTGCTTTCCGACTTCCTGGTCCGTTTCTTGCGTTTGATTGCTACATATTAGTTGCTCATAATTACCAACCATTCAGTTTTTTCACAGTTTTTGTGATATTTGCTTCGTAAGTGGGGTTGAAAAGCATAAAGAACACAATGAAAACGCTACGAAACACAAGCTATGCGAGTAGGGCTAGGTATTTCTGATAAAACTCTACAAACACTCATCTATAAATTGTCCCCCCCCCTCTCGATTGAAAGGTACGATTCTATATGCATTGTTCACGGCGCACTCCAAAGGCAAGCTGGACAGTCTTAGAACAATTCCTGAGCAGGACGGCTAAGAATTTCCGTTAAAACTCCCCAAACGCTCACTCTCTACAAGCTGTCGCTCGCTGTACAGATTGTCGCGCCCGCTCAAAAGCGTTCTTTTCGGCAATTGACCAAAACCTATCCGCGGTACTGTATATGTAGGTTAGTATAAAAACTGGTACTTTACAAGCTGTCTATCGCATAAAGAGTTTTCAAAGGTTTACGAAAGAGGCATATCTTTAAAGGTGCAGATCCGGCTCTAGCAAGAATTTCCTTCATGTGTGTGGATTTTTTCCCCTAATATGCGAATTTATGCGAATATGCTGATAGGGCGCGTGTAGCGCAGTCGGAGGAGGCGCGACTGTCGCGTGCACCCGATACCAGGTTCCTGGTTCGGATTTCCCGCCCAGGCCAACCAAGCCTTCCATCCCTCCGGGGTCGGTGAATTGGTACCAGACATACGTGTCTGGGAAGGATAAAGCGTTGACTTGTTCATCGGCTGGCCACCGCAAGTCATTGTATGGCCAAATACGCATTCATTTCGCCTTCCACGACATCCCGTAGAAGTAGAATGCGCTGGCGCATCCCAGAGGGGATTGAGTGACGCCGTCCTTTATCCTTATCCTTATCCTAATATGCGAATTTACTTTAATAGCGTTCATCAGTTGGGCCACAAAAGTTTGCTTAGTGGGCCCAGGTTTTGTAAAAAAAAATTCGTCAAGAAGAAAAGAAAGGCTCAAAAACGTTGACCCGCGATACGATGCACCTTGGATCTTCCCAGAGGCTGGACGACTTTCTACCAGCTAAAGGAAGTAGGCATAGTAAGAAATTTCCTATTTTAGAAGTCTTGTTACTGTTTGGTTTCAAAGTTTTCATGATTTCTCTATCTTAGCAATTTTGTTTATGATAGATGGACTTTTGTTATTTGCTGCGAAGATGAAGGCATAGTTATATAATTACCATGCAGATGAAGTCGGAAAAAATTCAATAAGGAAAAAAGGTCTGGCATTTTACATGCTAAAATGCAGCCAAACCGAATGCAGCTAAGAGACATTTTATTTAACGAATTTACCGAATTTACCGTTTTTAACGCAAAAAATTTTCGTTAAAAAGCGGTCGTTAAAAATTTACCGAAAAAAATTTAACGCACACCCCTGGTTCGGATTATCTCTCGTTCGAGCCACATTTATATTCGTTCCGTTGCCTCCCAGCGTTATATAGGATATTTACTATATATAATAGAATGTGATTACGTTTACAGCAGATTCACCCGAATTCAACCAATATACCAGTTGTTGACGCAACGAGCGAGAAGCCCATCCTGTCGAAAGTCTCCCTTGATGGGGCTCGGCGTCGCTCTTCTCTTCTGTCTATCGGTCGTCTTGTCCTTTGTCTTAACGATGCAACGATGCCATCAGCAATAGCCTTCCATATGGCTGGAGAAGAATGCTTTCTGTTGAACATGAAGGATTAGTGTTAGAATCACCATCTGTACTTCGAAAGGTTATGCTCTAGCTCTGTGCTTGGCCGGCAACGTCTTCAGTGTTGGCAGACTTGAGTCGATTTGGTCAGATGTGTACTTACATACAAGATACGTCGTCTGATGACAGACTGCATAGCCTTCCTTCGAACTGAAGCATTCCATAAAATATTTTTTTCGGAATTGTACTCATGAATGATCGCGCTAAGGTGGAATAAGAACTAGCCATTATTTTACAAACAGTGACAAAAACTACGCTGAAAGAAGGGTTGGAAAAAATATTAGGTTTGAAAAAAGTCTCTTCACATTCCGAAAAAAGTTTTACCGTTCTCCATGTAAACGCACTAGCCAATATTGATTGCTGGTTTCGTAACAATGCCAGATCTACACGGCATTCTTCATGAATTCATTAAAGGATCTCCAGGTAGCCGACCAAATTAGCCATATATTTATATGGCTTGGAATCTACTACTCATCGCGCCTGTTATGAGTGGTTCGGAAAGTTTTTAAAGGGAGAGTATTCCCTCGAGGACAAAGCAAGGTCAGGAGGGCCAACTGAATTTGACGCCACTGAACTGCTCCATCTTCTTCGTACCGATAGTAGGTAGACGACACATCAACTGGCAGAGAAGCTCGAAGTGTCTCATAGGATAGCGGGATTCCACATGAAGGGTCTTGGGGTTGCATGGAAATTTGGAGCTTGGATTCCATATGCCCTGTCAGACACTCAGTGCAAAACCACATGTTGAAGTAAATAAATAAATAAATGTTGCAACACTCACAGGAGAAACAATAAAGAAGCTGGGCTGGGAGGTAATGCCACATCTACCGTATAGCCCTGACCTCGCCCCTACCGACTATCATCTCTTCCGTGCTCCCAAGCAAGAAATTGGAGAGAAATATTTTGAAACGGATGAAGACTCAAAAATTGGATTCAGCAATGGTACGACTCCAGAACTGCAGTTCTTTAAGCGAGAGGAATTAGAAAAGAGCCCAGCCTTTGGAGAAGTGTAGTGGAACAAAAGGAGTTTATCTCAATTGATTCGACATTGTAGTTGTGAACTAATAAATCTTTGAAGAAAAAATGAAAAGACTTTTTTCCAACCTAATAGTTCAAAGTATCTGAAGCAAACTATTGCCATAAAAAATGTGGATTTTCAGTTTGATGAACAGTCACTTGGACGCTTGAAGACCGTCTCTCGGTACTTGAATGCGCTTATTGAGAAGCATCGAGGTGCACTAGCGAAGCAGTCCATCTACATGGCCATTTTCAAGCAGGTAAATCCAGCGTTATTGACTATTCTCTTCCTTTTTGTTGCCAATGCTCACTTCGATCAATTACGTACGAAACTTATGCGTCTTCTAGGGACTGTACTCATTTTCCATAAATCTTTAGGACGAACTTATTGTTGAACGATTTCTCAGCAGATGCCGCTGGGAAGACTACAAATATGCGATTTCGGGGCCACACATCGATCCTTCCATCCTACGACAGCTGGATTGTGCCCTCATTGACACGATGAGTTTTCAGGCAAGTACCGTGAAAAAGCACTTCTGAGTGTACTTTCGATTCTCTCATTTTTAGAGACCATTTGTCTGCTTGAATAGAGCTCCGAATTCTCGCCGCTCAACTTATTTAAGGACAGCGCCTTTAAGGACCACTTTTCAGATGAGGATTTCGGACGAGTTGGCGGAGGAATTGGCGAGGAGGCTCTCGGCGCTGAAATCGTCGGTGTTTCGGTTGAGCTTCGTCCGATGCCACTTGAGTGCGAAAGCCTTCATTGCTCTTATCTCGGCACTGAAACCGCAGCAACTCACCATCGAGTTCGACTTGGCCTTCGACGGTATCTCCAGCCGAGTGCTCTGCGATCACGTCAGCTTCCGAGAGGTTCGTGCAAAGCATACTCGGTTTTTATTCTCTAACAGGGTCTCACCCAGTTTGGAGAATACATTGACACTTAATAGGGCATCCTAACACGGGCAAAGCATCAAATGCCAAACTAAGCGAGGCAAGCGAACTAGACGAGTCCAAGACTACAAGTTGGTAGCAATGCGACTGCTGACAAAGTGAAGTGATGAACGTGTAGTAGAGTTCGTACCTTTATGATACCAGCGTTTTTGCCATGAAGAAAAAAGATTACGCGGCTTTCGGCCACGGGATAGCGCAGTTGCTAGGTGCTCTCCCATCCAAGGTTCCTGGTTCGGATTTTTCTCCAGCCAACTAAGCCTTTGGTCTCTCCAGGATCGGTGAAATGCCACCAAAGTTGTTTGGGAACTTTAGAACTCTCACCAGTCCATAAATCGTTGCCTTTTATCTGTTATCCTCTGTGATATGTACAATCTTCACGTTAAACCGGACTCTTTTCAAATCAAATTGCATTTCCAACTTTCCATGTAAAGTTGGATTCTTCCAATCGAGCTTCACGCTCCTGAAATCGAACTGAACATCTTCCAAACTAGTTTCTTCCAACTTCCCCTAGAGACTCTCCAAAAAACGGTAGAATGATTTTACACGTAGCATGACATTCTTTGAAATGTTTTAACTGACCTGCCCCAATAAGTGAAGAAACTGTTTGAAATTTTATAAAATTTTTATTTTTTAAGGAAGCATTATAATTTAAAGCTTATTCTGGGGTGCAGAGTCAGCAATTTTGTAGAATGTTAAAGTAAAAGACCGCGCCATGCACTGTTCTGCCTCGTTACCATTGTTAGTTCATGGATAGTTTGTGTCGGTTTACTTAGAACAGAATGTGTGGATGTATGTGTTTTTAACTGTTTTTGTCGTAACATTTATATTTGTTTTCCTCCACGCAAACTGAGCTTTTGTTACCAATCAAAAAATCGCGACGGTCCGGTCGAGAGCATGGCGCGACCTCTTCTTTTCAAACGCTAGGTGATTGCTGCCTTCCCCTGCGCATTGTAACAAAATTTGGTTCATTTTCTTTTTTATTTCAATGCATCACGCTTGCCTAGAAGGGTGTCCAATTGGATATGGAAATGGTACATACATATGTCTCACCATAAACCTGACCGAAGCGGATCAAATTTGGATAAATTATACTAAAATTGCTGTAAAAAGAGAATTTTTGAAAAAGAAAAGTCAATGTAGTTTTTGCAAGTAGGAAGGTGAAATGTGAAAGTTTTTTAAAATTTCGCTGTTCAATCTAGGAAAACAACATTCGAACTTATAAGAACGGACATATATTTACTGTCACTCACCAAGAGTGTTACAGCTAATGAGAAACAAAACGACAGCCTTTCTCTTGACCGAAAGACATCATCCGTTCGCGTATTGTTCCATTTCATTATTTTGTTCCACTGAAGGTGTTATTATGTGTTTAGAAGGCCTCGGCAAACCTTTCACAACAGCGCCATTTTACAGGCGCTTTTTGAGGTCGATGTTCAAACCAATCCGCTACATTTTCTCATCTTTACATCTGTGAAAGCGTTTGTGATGCTCTCACAAGTTCCTTCACTCACTTTCAAAACTCACCGATGGCGATCCACTCTGAGAGTCGGTACTTTTCACGCAATATTCAGGCCATATTTTTCAGATGGAACATTTGAACTTGGTTAATTCCCGATTGACTGACTGCGACCTCCGAAGAATCAGCGCAGAACATTTGACAGTCTACGAAAAGTCGGAACTTACGCTCGAAGGACTGCGCCAGCTGCTTCTGGTAGGCGGATTTTTACAAGAAAATGACCAGAGTGCTCCGTAACTGACCAAACCCTGACTAGCGATGCTCCTAGCAGTCCAAATTGCAGTTGCCTACCACTATGGTGGAAAAAATCAGGGTGAAAATTTTTTGCGGAAATCTCGCGGGCAGAATAAGCCATCGAGGGCTAGCTAGCGGTTCACGACATGGTGGGTAGGTCAAGTTCTGCAAAAAAAGGATGAGGGTTCAGGTCTCTATTACAGCGGTTTTTGTGATATTGCCATCTTTCGCTTCTTCTTGTGCTACAGTTCTAACCCATATTTTTGCAAGATGTGAATGAAAGGAACGGCATTTTCTAGATGTTTCGTATGATACGCTATGCGTTATATGTAGTTCTACGCGATGCTTGCTTTATTACTTACCCTTGAACGTTTCTTCCACATCTAGGCAGGGTCCGCTTGCCTGGAATGTGCCATTTATTTCTGTCAGCAGCTTGATCGGAGTGGAGGCCGACAGCCTTCAAGTCCTTATCATACATTCATCCATCAGGGACCGAATTCATCAACGACTTACAGGAATTTAACAGAGAAAATACTGACGAAATCCCTGATAACGCGGCTTATCAAGCGATATGGTGAAGCATTTCGCCGCGCTATCAGAGATTTCGTCTGTATTTTCTCTGCTAAATTGCTGTAAGTAGTTGATGAATCCGGCCCTAGGATGGTGGGCTGCGGCTGCTTTGGATTTCTATAATTCCACGGTAAGGAGGCGGTAGTGTTTGCTTGGATCCCAAAGTTATCATGATTTCCCTGAGGAGATTGTGCTGTACTTGAGACTTGGTTCCTCGTTACGTTCGACGTGCCGCCTCTTTTCAGCAAAAATAAAGGCGCATGGTTCACGTTGTAAAGAGACATTTTTACAGCTTTCCTGCCTCGGAATGATATAAAAGAGGATGTAATTTTAGGACTGGTACAATGGAAAACGGAGCATACAGGACTACCACCTCTCAATATCGGAACGGATCGTTCCCGAGCGGCTCTTCCATGGCCTCACAACTCGAAGGCGCTCCATAATAGCATGGGAACTGAGGAACTTTAACAGCGTCCTGCATGTCAGCATAATCGGCCCAGGCGTCAGCATTGCAAAGGTCTTTAACCTACTCGAATGCAGCTGACACCCATCCGCAGGTACCTGATCAGTGGTCAGATCGCAGAGCTTCCCATTCCATTCGCTCACATTATGAACAGAACGCTTAGACTCCACTAGATTACCTAAGGCCCAGGTGTAAGCCTAACATTACTGGTCGCAGATGGTGCAACATACTTCTTCCAAATGTATAACCTTTCGCAGTTCTGGTGCTTGCAATCTTTTCACTCGTGCTTGATTATCCTTCAAAGCCTTCCACACTACGGGTATCGCTCTCATATAGGCTTTGTTGCTCTAACTGCTTGTTGCTCATATTCTAATATGAAGGCCTGAATATTTAGCATGTTATAAAACCTCTCGACACGAGCATTAATTTAAATGTCTGACTCATTATAGGTATTGAATTCTCAACGGCATGTATGTAGATAACGACGGGCCACTTTGAGTACTCCTGCGGAAAAAATAAATCCTCAACATCAAGTGTACATTCACAGCCAACAAATAGCTCTGATTCCAAAGACATGGAAAACACTGGTGCAGAATCAAATCGAAATTTGGAGCTCTGATGGGATGAAATTGTCTGAAAAATCAGTAGTGCTGCATATCTCGACTCGCTTCAAAATAGAGATAGAGAACCTTAGTAACGGAAAGCCTTCAGAATAGATATTCGCCCATAAAATTAAGAAAAAGTAATTCGTCCGTAATTTAGCACAAGGTTTGAGGTATCAAAAAATATCCTGAAGAGCGGCTCCTGGCACAAGAAAAAGGGAATCGCTTAAGTCTGCTCTCTACGATTTGGGGTCTCAGAAATGGGATGCCAACGAAAAGCTATGGCTTTCTTCTTCAGTGGAAAAAGAGCATGTTTCCGTAGCAGTAGTTACATACTAAAGAGTGGAACACGTTCAATAGCATAGAACGATTTGACGAGCATCTGGAGAGGAAATAGTCTTCTAGATCCACTGCGAAACTTATAAGTCACTCCCAAAGTATCGTTGATTTTTGACGCTGAACGTTTTGTGAACTACACCTCATACAATTCAAGATGGAATTCAGTAAATCATCACAGCAAAATATTCTGATCAAAATCGATACACAGTGTTAAAATGTGCTGAAATTTTATCCTGCCCGGTATACAAAGCATTCCTGCCCATCCGAGAGGCAACTCCAAATAATAGGAGTAAATATTTTTGTGAACAAAAAATCCGAATTTGAAAATTATATTTTACTTCGATTAATTCTGATTAATCTACAGTGACGCCTATCCATAGCGCTGCTAACCAGTGCTCTAACTAATCGTTCACAACTATGTAGAAAGTTCTTGCCAGTGGATTACATTGCCAGAGATATGCGAAGTGCATTAATTTTTCTTCTCAATCAAAACGATTATTTCTGAAAGAAAATATGATCATTTGAAATAAAAAATCGAAAACGGAAACTCGCCCCGACCTAATAGAATACCAAAAGTGCATTTTTAGGTTAGAAATATTTCTAAGGACCATACAAATTGGCTGGAAAGTTTCCATCAGTTTTGTGCCAGAATTTGTCAAAAGATGAATATCATATTGCCTATTTTTAGGCTGTTTGAATGCACCCAAAATCATTGCCCCTTCAGATGTAATATTATTCTGCAGCTTGATTGATAGCCCATGTTACTAAGGAAGTTCTTAATGTTTGCTAGGCATTGAAATCGCGCCGGGTCCACTTACTCGATTTTTCCTGCGCTAACGCACGCCTCAGAAAAATGGACCACGAAACCAGGATGAACACGCGACCAGCATTGCGCAGTATGGAATGCTCATGGGCCAAGTGGTCGAAAATCAGGTGGGCCGACCACGTAGTGCGTTTCGCCTCGCCGGCAGCGGCCACCGGACGGATTCCGTGGGATGTCAATAAAAACCACCAAAAAGCCCACCACGCACCCCAACACTTCGTGAAAACCCCTTGGCCTAAAAGTATGGCGCTCTTCGTGATCACCGAGATAGATAGATAGATAGATAGATAGATAGATAGATAGAAAGAGAGAGAGAGAGAGAGAGAGAGAGAGAGAGAGAGAGAGAGAGAGAGAGAGAGACTTATTCTGACACGCGAAAGGAACGAGTGGAGTTTCAGGTGCTCCATCGAGCTATTCGCCGTTTAGTGGATTTCAAAAAAAAAAAAAAAAACTACAGCAGACTCTCGGGCAAGCCAAGGTGACGGGGTGTGAGCGTGCAACAAGACGAGAGGAGGTACGCATGCTCACAACAACATAGGGCACGCGTACGCGGAACGTGGTGGAAGAACAATCCACTCGAGTGTGAACATTCGATGCACAGTTTACTCCTTATGGTTATAGTGGCCACGGAAGGGATTCGTTCTCTCAGAAGTGGAGCGAAATGCAATAGCTTTCATTCCACTGAAGTACAGAAAACTGAAAACGTGAGCTACCAAACAAAGATCGCTATGGGAAAAGCAGCAAACGTCAAGAGAAAAAAATTATTTCAAAAAAATTTTCCTGGGAGATGCAGAGAGAATCATCAGTATCAGTACATCGGTGAAATATTCAAAACTCTTGCTCAAAATCTCTTAAGACAATATCTATAAATTATAATAGAAATGCAACACAACATGATAAAAATTGGAAGAGACGCAACAATACAACGTACACAACATCAAGCAAGTGGCCTCACAAGAGATTCGCGTTACCCTAAGCCTATTGCCTAGAAAACAGCTTTAAAGTATTTAACAACAATAAACCTTAACAATAGCTCTAGAGCTCCTTTTTCGACGACTTCCTTCGCGTTGACAGCACTTTGTCAACAATATAGATCGGCAGCGTCACAAGAACAAGCCAGTAGTACAAGGAGCTCCAGAACCTGAGATTAACGCTATCAAATGGCACACAACACGCTTAAGATGGTCTGTTTTCGCGCTGAAGCTTTTCATCCCTATCTTTTTTGTTCTTCCCTCAAACACTATTGAACGGGAACCGTGACTTCTTTAACCGCAGGAACGTCAACTTCCAAAGGTAATACCTGTGAGTGTCGCTGAAATTCTTCAGAAGAAATCCGGTAGCCAGCATATCGAACCCGCGAAAACGCAATGTGTGAAGATACCTTAAAGTAAAGCAAGGTATAAGAAACTGATGACAAAAGAAGTGCCGAGAAGAATTGGAAACCTACAGGTATCTGAACCACGCTGGCCGTTGTTTCGTTATTGGATCAGTTGGGATATATTTGAATATTATATCTTCTACACTTGCGCACATCGGCACTATCAGGAACGACCTAAATAATGGGAGTGAGTCTAGAAACAGGTAGAAGAAACGGTCTAAGTAACCAAGTGTCCCTTAGCAACTTTTTCTAGAGAATATTTTCAACGAACAACCAGGTGGAAACTCACATGAAGTATCCAGCATAGGTGCCATGCCATAGTGCTGACACGAACATAGTTAGTTCAACTCTAAAGTAGACCAGCATTGAATGCACTGAGAAATTCTATCGTTGAAGGACACTGAAGTGCTAGAAACGGTACGCACCTGTACAGACGATTGACCCTTGAGTAGACGTAAAGAGCCAGCCAGCTCTGCACTGATTTATTCCACGAGCGAATGCCGCCCCTGAAGCCCTCGCCCATCTCAATCTGAAAATATGCTGCTCAACAGGTTGTTGCAGACCTCCGTCAGCCGAAACTAACCGTTGTTCACTCGGATTTAAAACGATTGTTTAACTTCCACGATCTAGCCAAGACCAACAAAGAAAGTGCTGACCTCCTATGCGTGCTCAGTTTCAAGGAGGCCGGCCGCTAGCCTTGTACAACATTTCTGTTTGAACGACCTATTCGAATAGGAAACATTTGAATTTTTGAAAAAATATTTTCTTCTTATTCTTATTTTTCTTTTTCCTTTCTTTTTTCTTTTTTTTATATTTTGAATATTTTCATTCGAATTTTAATAATCCAATTCGAATATTCAAAAATCGCATTTTTCGAATGTACTCGAATTTGAGTATTCTAATTTTATGAGCATTCGAAACCATTTAAATATTCGAAATTTCGAGAGCACAATTATACCTTGCACTATGACCGAGACCTACGTAAACACCAAATAAAGTCCCAATTTCTAATGAGTATGATGTTCTCTAAATTGCATTTTTCACCACAAGGATATCCAACCACATCAAAAACAGAAATTGTTGACGACAACTTAATGACGTTCCGAACTTAATAACAGAGACAGAGGAAACGGATCATGTATCGTTCAGAATTTTTTTTTGCAGCACTTCAGACACCAAACACACGTGTCCATATACCACAGAAAACGGGATCAGTATCAAAAAAGTCGAAGTCCGTAAAGTACCTCAGGAATATCCAGATTTACTATCGCTTCCGAATTATATGCAGTGGTTGAGCTTCCTTTCAGCTCCCTGAATAAACGGCAATTCTCTCACGTTATGTTTGCAACTTGCTTGTTATACTTACCTGAACTTTTCCAAATCTGTTGGGCCCACCACAGTGCGTGGTTTCGAATCCGCAGGGTAAATTCCGATACCCAAGGTGACACACATGCTCTCGGAAACCGCCCATGCACTGAAACGGCTCCACAACTTGTGTCACGACTATGCAAAAACTGGTAACTGCTTTACCATACCTATAAACTCTCATTCGAAAAACTACGAAAACGGCTGCCGCATAGATCAAGCGCTGCACGAAACTCATCGTCCAGACGTCGTCTGTGCGGAGGCCCTGAAGAAAAAAGAATAACGACAAGACTGCGATCAGACTTCGTGAAAAACCTGCCTTAACAAAACGAGAAACTTATCTCGACTAGAAGAGCGTTGCGGTTCAAACTGAATTAAATAGAACTAAGCAAATTGGAAAGTATGAGGCAGTACTTACATCGAGAGGGTATAACTTGTTGAAGAGTATGAAAAGCGGTACACTCCAGCACAGACGCAGTGCTCGCTCTCGAATCTCAGGAACTGGTGACCATTTTGTCAGCAAAACCTCATCTTGTGAATCTAGCAGCATCTGGTATGTGTAGTACGGACCTTGAACAAAGTGTCGATGATCGCCATGTATAACGTGGGCACATTTTGACAAGAGGTTATGGGAGCCGTTCAAAAGTAAACAGAAATATGAAGCATAGTAGGTATTCAAAGAGGCTCAGGTTTCTACGAAACTACAAAGCTACTAGTACAGAAACGGAACATTGAAAACGCTAAACTATAAAAAAAAACTTTCAAGGCAATTATTCCAGAAACGATGGAACGACTACATATACTTGGTATCCGGCGACATCGAAGTGGAAAAATCACTACCGTTTACATCAAGCGTCATCCGATTTTCTCTTGAAAAGTATTTCACCTACCAGTGAAAAGTCCTGCGAAATGATAGAAGTAGTTGAATATCTCGAGCAAGCTAGGCTCCTTCTCAAGAAAGCGTTTCGGTTTGGTCACCGTTTCAGGCTTCGTTTGGGCATAGTAGTGGTCTGACACTTCAAATGAAAGCCCAATCACCTATAAAGCAATATATCTGATGGAAATCAGAGAAGAAACCAGATTGTTCTCATTTTAAAACTTCCTGTGATACAACAGCAACAGTCATTGGAGCGTAACATATGGTGTGCTATCAGGTTTGGGCAAATTGCTAGCTTCCGCACGTTCAGTACTGAGGCGAAAATATAGATGTGCTCAAATGACCTATTCGGATAGGCATTCGAATGATTTTCATTCGAATTTGAATATTCCAATTCCAATATTCAAAAAATCGCGTTTTTCGAATGTATTCGAATTGGAATATTTAGGAAGACCAGTTTTTCGAATACATTCGAATTCGAAATTTTTGGTATTTGAAATCATTCGAATAATCGGAAAAATTCGACAGCACAATTATAACAGAGAAGCAATCGCAATAAGTGAGGGTCGCCAATAAAATACAAGGTGAACACAGTTCCGACTCCACTAGAAGATGCGGCTACCCTTCAATAAGAAAGGCTATCTCACCAACAAGATGTCGACACTCCCAGAGGAGGTTGTTGGGGGATAGCGCTAGTCCCACAGGTATAAGATATGTACCTGGTTCAAAGCAAAGGGCAAGGAATACGTACTAGCGCTATATTATAGGATGCGTGATAAAGAGACCGATGCCGAAGATTCAACAGCGACTTACTCGAAGTGTCATTATAAGCTGCACGACGTTAGCTTGAGAGGCGAGTTCTTCGACATCTATCAAAGAGTGCAGATATCGTATTACCATTAAATATGAGAAGGAGCTGATGAAAACCACTGTTGTTAATGACCTAAACAAGAGTGATAGGGACACAGACACAATTTCCTTCACACTGCCTATTATGAACACACTTCTCTCTAGTGATGCTAGAAGTATTTTAGGAGCGTCGCTTCGCTTTACCATTACATACTACTGCGATAATTGACGGACGGGACATGAACCTAGACTTTTACGAGCACAACAACAGGACCAATAAAAACTTCGAGGAACAGAAGCAAACCTTTCCTGGGCGATCAGAAAATTTAATACAACCTATCTACGTTCTTCACGCAGTGTGGTCCGAAGAAGAGCGAACAATAGTGCCTTCAAGAAAATAAAGGCACTTCATAAAAGCCGAACGCCCGTTTTTGGCAATGGCGCCTGCCGCGCACAGTCGAAAAGGGAGGCGACCCTTCCAACTGATAGTTAATTTCGTTCTGCTATTTTGTTGTACGCACAAAGCTTTTACCTAGAATTATTATTTGGAACCAGTCGTTCAGCGGCCTAGCGGCCGCCTCCATACCTCAAAAACAAACTTCAGATTCGTGTTCAGCGACCTCGATTACCCCCAGGGCCAAAGTTTCGCGCGACTCGAGCGCCATCCTCAAAAAATCGATAATATCGATCGATATCGATTGGTCGACTTCAGATTTGTGTTCAGCGACCTCGATTACCCCCAGGGCTGAAGTTTCGTGCCGCCTGAACAAAATCCTCAAAAAATCGATAATATCGATCGATATCGAATGGTCGACTTCAAATTCGAGTTCAGCGATCTCGATTACCCCCAGGGCCAAAGTTTCGCGCCACTTGAGCGCCATCCTCAAAAAATCGATAATATCGATCGATATCGATTGGTCGACTTCAGATTCGTGTTCAGCGACCTCGATTACCCACAGGGCTGAAGTTTCGTGCCTCCGACGTGTTCGGCACGGCTGCGGCTTGCCATGCACGGTTGTCGACGTGTTCGGCACGTCTACGGCATCGCCAGGCCCGGTTGCCGACGTGTTTGGCACGTCTCCGGCTCGCCATGCACGGTTGCTGACGTGCTCGGCACGTCTACGGCTCGCTATGCAGGGTTGCCGACGTGTTTGGCACGTCTACGGCTCGCCATGCACGGTTTCCGACGTGTTTGGCACGTCTACGGCTCGCCATGCATGGTTGCCGACGTGTTTCGCACGTCTCCGGCTCGCCATGCACGGTTGCCGACGTGTTTGGCACGTCTCCGGCTCGCCATGCACGGTTGCCGACGTGTTCGGCACGTCTACGGCTCGCCATGCATGGTTGCCGACGTGTTTGGCACGTTTACGGCTCGCCATGCAGGGTTGCCGACGTGTTCGGCACGTCTCCGGCTCGCCATGCACGGTTGCCGACGTGCTCGGCACGTCTACGGCTCGCCATGCAGGGTTGCCGACGTGTTTGGCACGTCTACGGCTCGCCATGCACGGTTGCCGACGTGTTCGGCACGTCTACGGCTCGCCATGCAGGGTTGCCGACGTGTTTGGCACGTCTACGGCTCGCCATGCACGGTTGCCGACGTGTTCGGCACGTCTACGGCTCGCCATGCATGGTTGCCGACGTGTTTGGCACGTCTACGGCTCGCCATGCACGGTTGCCGACGTGCTCGGCACGTCTACGGCTCGCCATGCAGGGATGCCGACGTGTTTGGCACGCCTGCGGCTCGCCATGCACGGTTGCCGACGTGTACGGCACTTCTGTGGCATCGCCAGGCACGGTTGCCGACGCGTTCGGCACGTCTACGGCTCGTCATGCATGGTTGCCGACGTGTTTGGCACGTCTACGGCTCGCCATGCATGGTTGCCGACGTGTTTGGCACGTCTACGGCTCGCCATGCACGGTTGCCGACGTGCTCGGCACGTCTACGGCTCACCATGCAGGGATGCCGACGTGTTTGGCACGCCTACGGCTCGCCATGCACGGTTGCCGACGTGTTCGGAACTTCTGTGGCATCGCCAGACACGGTTGTCGACATGTTCGGCTGCCGCGCCCCAACTCAAAGTGGGACGGACGGACAGTGTGACACACACACACAGTGACACACACACACACGCTTGCTCCTTTATATATAGTAGGATAAAGACAAACACTTAAAAAACGGCACGCCCACATACTAAAAACCGATTTACCAACTTCCTCGGAACATATTTTATGCAGAGAGCGACGAAGACGGCCATAGGAATCGAGTAGAAAATCTTATTTCCTAAAGCAAGTCCAAGAAAATACATAAATACTAGGAACCGTAGGTGTCAGAAAAATCTTCAGCCCACCTAGTACAATGAGTGCCATCAGAAATCCTATAGGACCTCCAGCATAACGGAGTAAGAGCATATTCTGCTGCAGGCGTAAAATCCACGATATCGCAAAGGAGCTCACCAAAATACCTGCACAAGATGGAAATTCTGTTAAGCTACAGGTTTTCTTCTAAACCTACTTACCTGTGTAAATCCAGTCATCGTGAGACAACAATCCTAGCAAAGACGAAGACATCGAGATCAGAAAAGAGAGTGGCGGCTTGGCTTCCCAGCGCAACGACCTGGGTTATCTAATCATACTCCGTTCACGATTGTGAGAACTACGCTAGAGCACTACAGCTAGAAGCAAGCGGAGGCCGAAATAGAAGTTCTGTTCATTGCACAACAAAGTCAAAGCCAAGGGGTTTTATTTGGAATAAACACAATATTGACATTAAAGTGACACCTACCACGCTAAAATGGATCTAAATCGAGTCGAAAGCGACACGTTTTGGCGAAGTCAAAATAATGTTCTAAGGAAATTTATATTAAAAGTCGACCCACACAGCGTTACTGAAGCAAAATGATTTGAGTGGGTGTAGAATTCTTATTCTTCGGTTGGAACGTTATTTTTGGCATTATTCTAAAGTAGTGGAAACCGATGAGTTGTCTAATGTATCGAGCAGATATTTTAATACTCCGTATAAAGTACTTGTACGAAAGGAATGTTCGCTGCGCCATGTAGAAAGAATGCGCCCTGTACTCAACCAGCACATCGCATTTTCTTACATGATAGTCTGAATGCAGTTTGGTACTACTCGGCCTGGTGCCCGCATCGCACCGGGAAGGTATCTTAAAACGGGTAAGTTAGATCAGCCAGAGGCCGGACTCATCAGCGATTAACCCGCGGGTATAGGCGGTAGAGATACCCACGATGAAGCCTGCGTCTATGACTCTTACCTTACCTCTACCCATTAACCCCGCACACCCACGGATTTAATTGTTGATGAATCCGGCCCCATATCCCCAAGTTCCTTTCCTTGCCTGGTTCTGTGCTCTCCTTCCCTGACGTGAACAGAAATTGTGTTTATGTGAGTGTTCAACGAGCATGTTCAAGCCCGATGCGGACACCAGCTCAGCCTATGTATCGCATTCACACCACGAATCAGACAGATATCACAATGTGCTGGACGAATGCACGGCGCAACCTCTGCATGACACCACACACCTCTCTGAGTCCCTGTATCTTAAAAGACATCTAGACACAAGGGCATCACGTTTTGGCGGCGTGCAACGTTTCACTACTAAGGTCGCCTTTTGGTGTGTTGAAGTGATACAGATTTGCCGTTGTCAACTACAATTGTCGCTGTTATCTGCGATCAGCTCTCGCTACACACAGCAGCTGACCTGACCACGTTTTCAACGATGCGGCGCTTTACAGAAATTGGATGAGCGAACGAGGTATGAACTAGGAGAAAATAATGTTCTGTCCGAACCAAAAGAGTCACTAAGTAGGATTTCCGACTTTTCGAAACGTGCCCATCTTAACTTAAAGTCCGTCCAACTTGATTTGGAAGGTCTTCGGTTTAGAAATAAAAGTGTATTGTTCAAAACTAGGTGTTCAGTTTAAAGTGGAAATGGCAGATATAAAACTCATAAACACGAAGTTCTTCTACATATAGAATTAGGCGTGTCGACGCCTGCAAGGGCTTCAACATTGTTCTTTGCAGGAACAATTTTAATGCCAAACTTGTGTAATTTACAACGTTCGAGAAGAGGTAACCTTTAGTGAACAGATATACAAAGCTAACAATCGAATCGGAACAGTGAGTCACGAAGGATTTACAAGGTCGCAGACATTGCAGGACAGCCGGCAAGATGGAAAGTTTCGGTAAAGGTAGCGACTACGATTTTAGTCGCACGAAAGCAACATCTCTAAATCGAGCACCTAGCAAACACCGATGGAATGAGGACACTTAGTGTTCCAGATATTATACTTAATAATATGACATATGACCATCATATGGTCGACTACTAAGTAAGCATGATGCCGCTCTCAAAAAGAAAGTCTGAGTAAGTACAACTGGATATGAGAAGGCCACTAAAAAGCACATGTCATGGTCCGCTACTCGGACAGAAAAGTTCACTCGCATCAACAAGGCAAAGAATAACTACATAAGTAACAGTCGTGGATACAAAAGTACAGGCTATGAGAGGCTTCAGAGTAGAAGTGGAGACGCTAAGACAGAGTGGTTTGTCGTCGCAAGACGAGTCCTAGCTCTACCACCTCGGCTGATACTTTTCCAGTGTAGAATTTGGCATGAAACGGCACCAGCTCAAATCCATTTCATTCATTGCATAGCTCATCGGAATTATCATTACCACCATTGCGATCTGAAGAAGTTGCAGTTGGCAGATGTTCCTGGGATAAACTCCGGCATTCTTGTAAAAGAAGGAAAGAACAGTGAAGAACAGGTCGGCAAAAAAGGCATAAATGAAGAATTAAACGCTCACTTACCGCTGACAGGATAGCGAGCCAAATCCAGAACCTCATAAAACCAAGGCGGCAACACAAGTGCCACTGGAGGCAGTAGACCCACATTATGTTCGTCCAGAACATACTGACATCAAGGAACGTCGTCACTCTGGAAACGTAATAGGGAAGATGAAAAGAGCTTACCGACAAATAATAATAAGACTATATAACAGCTAAGGAGTACATTAAGAAGTGTAACAAACAGATATAGTACTTAACATGTGAAAGAAAAGAATTAGCAGTAAACTTGACAAATGAAAGATAGAAACGATCCTTTCAGGCCTGTCCGTTCTCTTCTGCTTTGGGTACCTGGGTGCTGGGGCCACTATTCCTGATCGAATGCCTGATCGGGGTGTCTCCCAGTTAGCTTCAAGTCCAGATCCAGCTCAGCAGACCTATGCTGCTTTGGTATCTCTCCGAGCCGTTCTCAGGACATGTAGAGTTACGGTCAGTCCTTCGAATCGGCACCGCCTTTGGTGAGAAGGACGTGGCTGTGGTAGCGCAGACGACTCCGCGTAACTTTTCAACTATTGGGATGACCCCGACCCCTTGCCGTATGAAGTCGTTGTCTATCATCAGTAGCATGCCAAGATGCTCTGCGCCATACAAAAAGGAAGGCATTAAAAAACAAAGGACAGAAAGTACGTGATTTTGAGCTAGTTTAAAGCCACTATGACTTTCACACAAGCAAAACTGCACGATGTGGTATGGCACACCCGTGGAATGTAGCGAGTGAATTATAAGCAAACTGTGGTACGAACTCACCTAAAAAGCAAGAGAAGCTCGTAGTTGTCGTAGGCGTGCTGCCCTGGCCTCAGATATTTGAACTGAGCAGGGATAAACGTCTTCCGGATATTCCCAACCAGCACAGCAAACGAGGTCATCATTCTCAAAAGTTGCAGCAACAGCTCTATAGCATCTGCCATTCGCTTACGCCTGAAAGGCAATTAAGAAATTACAAGAGCAAAGATCACCGAATTGTCACGGTCATGCTCACCTCCTTTCCAGACGAGCCGCCTCTCTCAACTCTTCCCTTATACGCCGCCGAACTCGCTGAGTCAGCATTTTCTTATCTCTCCTCGCTCGCTTCTCCAGCAGTTTTTCATCGAGGACGTCGTGAGTGTTGGTAAAATTTGGAGCCAGTACATCCAGTACTAAAGACAGAGTGGAATACAAGAGCATAGCTGAAGGGAGCAAAACCACAAACAGTAGAAGCACCATACCGGCTGTGTTGGCAACTTCCTTTTTTGCATTGTTCCTGGACTTTAGTGGTATAGGAATCTTGTCAATGATTCGACTCCATCCGCTCCTCTGCAAATTCAATATGGTGATGATGATAAGAGCGGAAGTTAAAACGGAAAACGGCACCTTTGATTCCTCACTCTCGCTGCGGCGAATCGGTGGACGCTCCGGGACTGTGTCTTTGAAAGCCAGTCTAAAAAGGAGCTTCACAACTTAAAAACCTGAATGCTATACAGCAAACGAAAGGTAAAGAATCATACAAAAGAATGCAACACTTCCCGATGAACTTTAATTACTAAATATGACTAGCTGCACCTGTTTTGGGCTGGCGAACCATTGCTGGTTGAATTGTCCAGTCTTGGATATCCAACACCATTCGCAGCTGGAATCAGAGCACAAAGTTTTCTACATGGAACTATAGCAGGTGTTAGAGTATCAATTGAAAGAGGGAACTCATAAAAGAGACTGAGATGACGAACTGACAAGGAGAAAACATACCACTGGTACCTGCGGACGAGTCCTTCAGTGGCCGAGATGGTCGCGTGGGTGATGGGACACTAGCCTCCTGGTCCTCAGCCTGACGCCTGGCCGCTCGCACTGAAAAGAATACTTTGTCGGATCAACGGCAGAGAGGGAAGACTCTTTCCTAGGCTTGAAAAAACTCGCATGGTAATTCCCATTTTCAGCCAGCCACTGTCCTCTTAACTAAGCTTCACCTTTTCTATGAATACCAAATCATATTATCACGTTCAAAACTGAAACTTTGCTTACTTTCTACGCCACAGAATTCAGCACCCTACGCCGCAATAGATTAGTACACGATCAAGGAGGTAAACCAGGTGGGTTTCAAGAGTAGCTAAAGGAAAAGGCACATGAAATGAAATCGTTTTGTTGCCAAGAGAGGGCCGAGCATAAATACTACCAGACGATATTTTCACTTCATAAATAGCGAAACTCTCCCACAAAAATTGCAGAATCTTCACAATGCCAATAATAGTGGTCAAGCGAACAAAACTTCAAACCAACTTGACTGTAGATCAGCCTGAGAATCCACAGCCTGTCCAATGTAGACATATTTTCGACACTCCGCTTCCTCCTCAGAGATCACATCAGGAACAGTGACGCGCGGTCCACTGAAAGCAGGCTAAAATAAGCGAACGTCTCAAATAGCCTAACGAGGAAAGTGTCACCATCTGGTGGGCCTGCCGTCGCGTCTGTCTGTTTCGTCAACATCATTCTCACCATCTTCAGATGACGACGACTCCACATCTGCAACGGAACTCTGTTAATAGGGAACATTGCAACGAAATAATTGATCACCTGGTCTCAAGTGTCTTTGCTCCCTTTCTTTCACTTCCATTGTATCCAAGCGTTGCAGAGCGCGTTCAGCTTTTGTCCCTTTGCCTCCATACAGAGCGAAATACAGCTGCTGAACAAGAAACGATAGGGGTAATCACTTGCAACTACTAAACTAACACAGACCATTACGAAATTCTCTTCCATTTCTCATTCCAAATTCGAACACGCCCATTAATGGGAATGCCCAACAATACCCAAGGATCCGGTTAATTTCCAGGATTTCCTTTTCGTTAAAAATAGAGCGTTAGAAAGGACTGAGGCTCTATTATTCATTATTTTCATTATATATTATATATAGGAAAATATTAGACGAAAGCCCCTACACTCTCAATTTAAGGTCAAATACGAATAAGTCCCGAGTAGGGGCAAAGGACATCGAGCGCGCCCTTGCAAGAGGCGTCGGTTCACGCGTGCACTACGAATCGAATATAGGATCGGTCCGAGTGCAAACTGAACAGCCCTTTCCTCTTTCAGGGTTCGGAGAATTGCTTCCAGGTTTGTATTGGAAGAGTCAAACATTTGATGTGGCTGCCAGGGGTTGGTTTGGAGTTCAGTGGAAGATCAAAAACGGATTCATGCAAACCTATATAATACCTCCTAGGAAAAGCATGGCCTGCGGTGATTCACTAATACTAATCACTACCCTTTTACCCTACAGCAACTCAATGTGTATGCAATGGTACGCGGTGACAAACAGATGGAAAAATCAGTGTTTTATCCCAGAGAAGTTTGGTGCCAACTCATCTACCCCATAGGGATGGAAGGCTTCGTTCGCCGGTGGAAACCCCTTTGACAAGACGATCTTAATAAGGATGTTGGGGGATGTACTTAACAGTTGTTGCTTCCTCCGATTGTACATCATGGGCCCTTGGTCAACGGCACATAATATACATATGATTACTGCGGTCCTGTAGTTGCTTGCGTGCAGCCATACAGCTGTGCGGCCCAAAACCTCACAGTTCAAATTGCGTCAGAGGCGCTGCTGTTTGGGGCTCGATCGATCTCGTCGATGTCACTCATCCAACAAAAAAAAAATCCGCGCTCGGTGAGGCAGCACCACAATCGCGCAAAATGACTGCCAGTGAAATTAACACCCGAACTAACCGAGGCACTAGCCTATGCCGTTGTGATGGCTTTCTTTACGAGTAGACAAGGAATGGTGTTTAAATACTCATATAGTAAAGCCATTGCCAACCTTATAAGAGAGATCCGGGTACTTGGTGCAGCGCTTAAAGATCAAGTTACTCCAGACCACCATGTAGTTCTCGCGACGCAAAGACTGGAAGCAGCTGCACAGGGTGAGATGCATCCAGAACCACAGCAGATCATAACTTTTCCATAGGGAGAAGTAGATACAGTTTGTGTACACGGCGAGAAACCTGAACTAGGTTCTTCTGTTCACTAAGAGATGCATGCCTCTAAAGAAGAAACTTACCAGTTGAAATGAGCCAGGCAGGCTAAAATAAGCCTGTAGACAAACCAGAACAGGAAGCAGCACCACTTCATCTTCGAGGCGCGATTCAATCCATTTCAGCAGAGAGCATTTGGGGGAGACGCTACAACACTTAGACTAACACTTCGGAAATCGCCTCTCAATCTACACAACACTGAAAATGAAAGCCCAGTGATGGACTCATATAAAACAGTGTTTGATAAACTTACAACCGGAAAAAAACCCGTCTGAGTTATTCACCGTAGTTTTGGAGTGAAATTCCGGGAAATCGTTATGGGACCGAGTTGCCCACCCCTCTGCTAATCAGTCGCTGCAGCAGGGATATTTGCTTGCATGCTTCTCCGGCGCAAATAGGGTCGCGCGGGGGGGGGGGCTTCTGATGAGCAGAAAATCCCATAGAGCGTCGTAGCGTCGTTAATGTCTTTCATCCCTGGCTCCAACGTATAAAGCCTGTAGTAAGGGTGTTCCATGGTTAATAAACACCATGTTTGAATCGCGCGGCTATGGACGTTGCACCCCGGACAACTCGGACGGGTTTTTTTCCGGTTGTAAGTGTATCGGCGAGTATATAAAACCGCATAAACAGAGAAAAGCTGAACAGAAAATGCCCTTCCAACTGCCCAACTTGCTCAGGAGATAGCAGAGCACTACGTATCTTCGAACCATTGTAAAAAGACGACACCAATAAAAGAACCGTTAAAAACCAGGAGCACACGAGAACATTGAGAGACAGACAGTCAACACAAAATGCAGCGGAGCATTACGCGCTCCAGCAGTACTTTCACGCGCCACGGCCAATTTCATTGCGAGTTCCCATTGGTTCCATTGGTTTCCCATTGTTGGAAGGTTTTGTTAAAATTTCAGTTGTTTCCTCGTAATACTGATATTCTCTGGGGTTCATATGGTGTAGGTGAATATTGGTCGCATAAGGAAAGAAAGTAGAGGGCATCTTCGCTGGTTTGTCATTGCATTCAGGAACAAATCGTGAAGAACGCGTCCTAAATTTGCAGCACTCTCATTGGAGAAAATTCAAGCGCTCGACATCATTTTTCGCTTAGTTCTGATAACCTCGTTTTACAAGATAACTTTGGACAAAGTCTCTTTATAGGTGTCCTGTGGTACTCTTGAAGGAACCCGAGCAGTCATGGTAAGTTAATTTTCATCTGTCCACTACGAAGAAGAACGGTGCAGTCCTGGTCGAAAGTGGGCGAATTCGGTTATAAAACGCTATTCCTTCTGCGAGTCGTGGGTCCTCAGAAGTCGCCACAGAGAGCTGTAATGAAGGGAAAACTTTATGCCCCATCCCTACCAGATTACGCGTGAAGACCGGCTACTTTCCTAGATTTCTGTGGCTTCCACACATCCGTAGATTGCCTACGCCCTAGTGCCTGCATTTTATCGGCAAGGCATCTTAAAACGCGTAGGTTGAAAGCCAGACCCCGTAGTTCTTCCTCTTGGCCAGTTCAGAAACTCTGTTGAGTGAATGTTCTACGAGCATGTGCAATCTCAATACGGAAATCAGCACGCTAAGTATCACTCGTAGTTCAAAGGTGGAATGCTATCGGCGCTATACTACTTGGAGGAGATGAGGAGAGCACAGAATTGAGTAAAGTGGAACGCATGGCTCAACTGAGGTGCCTATATTGAGACCGACCACTCCCACTCCCTGAACGTCTTTCGCTTGTCCCATATAGAGCCAAAACGGAAGTAGATGTGTAGACGAACTGAGGAGATAACAGTGCATTGACACCTTGACGGCAATGTGAGTCACCGGTAGCTCATAGGTGTCTGTCCGCGGGGACAATGTGGCCGTTGAGTCACATGTAGCTATGTACCTCACGTGCGCATCACGGTATGCAAGAGTGACCGACCCCAAGTGCCATAGTGCCGCCCTTTCTCTTCTTCCTGTTAATGCCAATGAGAGTAATGTTCTAATGGTAAGTAAAGTGCTACAGAAGAAAGTTTTCCGATCAAACGCATTGGATTCAATAAATAATGTTATTCATCAAGCTCCAGATGCTGTGCAACCTAGGGCACTTCTATGTGCGATACGATTCATCAAAGGCCTATGCCAAGCGTCTAAATAGCTTATCTATTAACGGACTTTCTGTTCGGAAAATTACTCAGACGTTCGAGTGCTGCCCGGCCGCTGATTCATTTATGAAATGTACGGATGATGTTTCAGGTGAAATGTATTTAGGACTGGCGTTTCGATCCTTCCATCGTTTCTGAGGCACACGGTTCCACCGATGTTGTACAGCAATTCGTTACCATCCAGAGTCAGACGTTAGCTAGTGGATATGACTCGGAGGTAGAGCAATCGCTGAACGCCTGCGCATCTGAACCTTGTGCATCTGAAGATGATGATAGAGTCGAAATGTCAGACTTATAATAAACGATCCACTTGAAAACCTCATTAACAGAAGGCGACAGCGTTCTTACAAGAATGCTGGAGTTTCAGAGCGAAGGAACTCTAAGGATCCTGGTTATATCCTGGATCAGTTATGTCTCAAACCGGTACCCGGAAGGATAGAGTCGATGAGAAATTTAGCCGGGGAGATAGTAAGACCTAAATCCTTAAGTCACTCCTAGGTCTTTGAAGACGAAGAAATTGTGGAAATATTTGACGACTGGACCAGTGTAGCGCAGTCGGAGGTGCCGGCTGTCGCATGCACCAAGTTCTTGGTTCGGATTTCCCGCGTATTTCAATCAAGCATTCCATCTCTCCGGGGTCGGTGAATTGGCACCAGACTTGTCTGGCAGGAATAAAGCGTTGACTTGTATATCGGCTGTTCTCCGCAAGTTATTGGTTGGCCAAATACGCATTCAAATCGCCTCCACCTCATTCCTTAGAAGTAGAATGCGTGGCGCATCTCAAATGGGATTGAGTAACGCCGCTCTTTATCCTTGTCCTCTATTTCGCGGCTGGGCAAACCATCTAGCGTCCTCGTTCGCCACAGTGGAAGTTTTGTTGCATAAGGTACTGCAAAACATTTGAAAAACAGCTTTCTCGTGTACATGTTGCTTTTCCCTTCGAGATAATGGAGACCAATAGACTGCTCTTAGTACGTTCGAAAAGGTTGCTCTTATCGTGCCTGTTTCAGGGAAAAAAGAAGGCATTTCTGGACAAAAAGAACGCCACATACTATCGGCTTGTCCCGAAAACCGCTGTACAGCTAGGAACAGAAGAGAACAAGAAGTTTGAATTGTTGTTCACTTAAGACGTTTGGTCCGCCATTCCCTTTACTAATGATTGCCAGATTCACTCCTACTGAAGAGGACTTGGAAGAGCGGCACAAATATGGAATCTACTTCGACGACGACTACGACTACATGCAGCATCTACGGGACGTGAGAGAAGTAAGCTACTCCATTGTTGCCGGCAGTGCTATTGCATACGCACATCTCATTTAGACGGGAACGCTGCAAACGTTGGAGGAAGCTGCAGAATTAGAGGAGCGGTACATCTTACGGGCACCAAAATTGCCGCCTCCAATGCCGTCCGCGCTTTTTGGCGAGACAGCGACCGCATCACTGGTCAAGGAGGATGAAGTATTCGATGAGGAGCTGGAGAAAGTGCTCGAGGTACTTGCTTTCTTCCGAGCCACTGCCTTTTTGCCGTTTTTCCTCAGCATTCTGTTGTTAGGTGACTTTGGATTTTAAGACCACCCCTCCAGGCTGTACTCATTTCCCCATTTTCATCCCAAGGCAGTTCTACCTCTGGTCACTTGCAAAAGGACGGATAGACTTCGTTCCTTGTGTTGGAGGTTGTACCTATAACAGTCAACAGAGAATGGGTCAGTTGAGTGTGGAGGCCAGAGTAGACAGCATTATCGCCTCACGATGAGTCCCCTCGCGTAGAACACGAAATCTTCACTTGCTTCTGTTTAAGATAACTAATGTCAACTAGTTTGCATTGTTGATTGTTCCTTGTTGCTTAAAAACTAAGCGTCATTCATCCTTTCTTAGCTCCTTGAGAAACTGTTATAGACGGTTTATTAGTCTTCCTTCACTTTGCTATTTAACCTACTTCTAGTTGTTTGTTTTACTTGTTGCTAGAACCCAGTGCTCATGAAGTTACACACATAGTTATGAGCACCGGGCAGGGCGAGGAGCTAGGGCAATCCTTCCACCCTGGAGCTTGTTTTTTCCAACTGGTATTTGCCAAATCTTCTCTTTCCCTCTTAATACGTCTCCTATTCCTTTTATTGCTTCAGGGTGACTTCGAAGGTGAGATAGGAGGAGGCCTTGAGGACGACTTCGTCGCTCTTGCCGGAGGTGTAGCTGAGCCTGCACATAGGTCTCTCACCCGACCAAGACAGCCGGCTGTTCATTTCGATAGTGACGAGGGGGTAGGTGTTAGTTTCGTATCCGTTACAAGTAACGTTTCAGTTGGAGCTTGCCAGATTTGTGGGCATATAGCAAGATGTTCTTTTTTCGTGCTTAGGATGACGAAGAGTCTGACTTTGATGAGTACGACAACGATGACGAGGACGAGGATGCCCATGAAGGGAAGGCCAAATATGAGGTGGAGTTGTGTGCAAACTTTGTTCTTTTGTTTAGTTTTGAATGTTGCACAACTATTTTGTGTGCTGTTGGAGTTAGGTGATTTGCAAAAGGCTGAGAAGAATTAAGTTTGGAGCTCTACCATTTATCATTCGTCTTCAGCAGCATCGTCGTTTCACAGTTTGTCGCGATTTAGCACAATTCTTCGAACTCAAAATAGAGTTCAGAAAAATAGAGCTCCTACTGTACATTCGGGGATTTTCTAGCTTTTTTTGTTTCTTGAGAACTATTAAGCGCGCAGTGAAAACTATTACACAATTGAGTCATGTCTAACCATCTATCGCACCTCTATCAAAACCGGCCGGTCGTTACACACTCAGACCAGTGAATGATTCCTTTCTTGTATAGGTTCATCGCGATGGGCCACGACGAGAAATCGATGATCGATTCGATCAGTTGCTCGAAGCTGACTATCACGACGACCAAGTGGGCGAACTAGATGGCGATGACTTCATGATGGGTGGGACACTTGAGCCAGATGATGAGCGAGTGAAACGCATGATCAAGGAGAGCAACAGCGGACCCGTAGACGACGAAGAGGTTTCTTTCAGCCTTCAATGCGACAACAATTTCCCTAAAATTTCTGATTCAGGCTTCAAAGGAGTGGACTAGACAGCGACTGCGGCTCATTGAAGCCAACGTAGTCAAAGACGAGGAAATTATGGAAACCGTAGAGGTGCCGTTTACCGTTTCTTTTTTTTATTTTGTTTTTAGATGCTGACTTTGCCATGTTTAGCGATAAAAGAGCCTGCTGTCAAAATTTGGTTACGTATGCTCCTATACTTATTTTGGCGCAAATAAGGTTGGGGAGGTGACCCCCTTCTCAGTGGTTGTCCTTGGTAAGAAGGCATGTGTATATGTCCAGTTACACCAGAAATGACTTAACTGAATTCATCGTAGAGGTAGAACACAGCAGTGCTACAAAAAAAAATCCGGCTTCGTGCAGCACGAACCATAGTGCAGGGCTATCCTAGATGCTGATCCCCGCCCAGACCTTATTTGCGCCTTTTTTGTTTAATTATATTTTTGGCTGGTAGTTACTCACGTGTGAGTCGAAGAATAGTTTGTTCGCGCTCGGTTAAAATTTTCGTTGTGGGGCATTCGCAATTTTCTTCCGTTTGTTGATAATGAGTAGAAAGAACGTTCATAGCTTGTCTGGCTTTGTTATTCTATTTTCCAGATTGAGGAGTCGTCTTCTAAACGGTTGAAGTGGGACTGCGAGTCATACGCGACCCAATATTCGAACATATACAATCGCCCCACACTAATTCAAAGTGAGTAGTGATTCAGTGTATTGTTTTCGCTAGATTCTGACGCTGCAATCAACGTTGGAAAGCTCATCGAGTAATTGTTCCGTTGAATAAGCGCGTGCTGTCTAGTCTCATTTTCACATTAGACACTGAGTTACTTCTTGCCTTGACTATAAGCACTATTGTAGATCCGAAAGATGGCAAGCTTTCACGTCGTGCTCTGAAAAAATTGGATCAGGAAGCGAAAAAAGTCGACTGCATGGAGGTTGAAGACGAAGAGATGCAGAGTAATGATGGCGAGACGATGAGTCAATGTACGGAAGTGTCTACTTATAGGTTAGCTGTCTGAACAATTATAAAAAGTGTTTCGCTGTTCCTCTATAGGAGTTTCTCATGCGATCCTCTACTAATTATTTACAAATGCTTCAGAGCTCTATTTTATTAGGAGTAATTGCAGGAAACTCAACATTTGCTAAGGAGTCTGCCTGCGAGACATGCGAACATCGCATATGCCCTTGACAGATTTAGCAGATGAGTTAGGTTCTTGGAAAGGGTTTTAGGTTCCGGTTGTATTTCAGTCAGAAAGTTGGAACTATTTTTGCATGACGAAAGTGGAACACTGACCTGGACATAGGCTGGCAGCCGCAACTCATTGTTCTGGTCAAATCTACATGAAAGGGACCTTCTAGTGGGCTTACATACAAAGAGGACTGTGAGCTGTGGACGTCGGCTTTCCTCGTTCCTACCATTCCTGGCCAGCTCACGTTCATTTCGATAAGAATTTGTCAAAATTGTTTACCGTAAAGACCATATGGTTTAGTTTAACTTTGGCAACTTCATTTATGTGCGGAATGTGGAAGAACTGAGGACTAGTTGTCGCGGTTGAAGATTTGTGATTAGCACTAGGTGCCGTTTTGAGCGGATTTTTGGAGGCAAACGATTCGCGGTCATGTTCCCAAAAAGTTGGTTTGCCGCTGCTGTTTCAAGGGGCAGAGAAGCAATGCAATTGTTTGAAATCCTTGTTCAAATGATAGATGACTTCTATATGGTATGCTGAATTGCAAAGGCATGAGGGACACGAATTGAACCACCGACGATTCAGACAAAAACTCAGTAATATAGCTGATCTAGGCGACACGTTGCTGTTTTGTTTGAGTCCTATGTTTTTACTCCTTTAGGAGTGTTCCGCTTGTACTTGTCACAGTTCCATTGGATTGATGGTGGTCTATAGCAATACGATGAATCGATGAGAGCCTTGCTAAGATGTTTCGACTAAACCAACCGACGTGTCACTGTTTTCGTGGTTCCTTTTCTCCGCAATCACCGTTTGGATATTTTAGACCGAAGGGCGAGACTCCTGAGCAGCGCAGACTTCGAAAGCAAGCAATCAAAGAAGCTCGTCGGTTCCGAAGACAAGAGAAAAAAGGAAATAAGGTGGCATTTGCCGAAGAACAAAGAAAGGTACTCGAATTTCCTCTCTATCGTTCAGTATAAGCTCACATGAAGTTATTCTTCCTGATTCAGGTAGCAAAGCAGCGAGCTGGGCAAGTCAAGATTGTTCCCATCGTTTAGCAACAGAATCGTCCACCCGTGGTACTTCACCTGGGTCGCAGTTGTTGATAACCGGAGTTGTTTAAATTTTATTGTTGAGATTTTGTTATTCTCTCAGAGGTGTTTATAGATGGATTTGTTGTGGCGGATCAGTTTTCTCCCCCTTGACATTACCCGCGGGCCGTTAGCTGTTGGTATGCCACTGTAGAGAGAACTTGTTGTCAGTGCTTGTTTTGTTACTGTTCAGATGAGTTTATGATGTGGCTTCGTTATGTTTGCGGATGTCTGAAAAATTAATTTTGCAAATAAAGGTATTTAGTATGTGATGTACTATGTCTGTATGAGTAAAGCGCACATTACGCGCTCGCCTGGGCGATATTTTTACACGCGACGGTGATTCGTATTTCGCCGACGAATCGGTGCGATCCTGCGCCCTTTATTATTGTGCTTTATCTGGTGGACTATCCCATCTGTCCTTGAATGTTTTTGATTTGAAGCTTCGCTAAGGTTGCGCTCGCGATGGCTTTTCTTATCACTTCGCACAGCATTGCTAAGCATTGAAAGCGCTGCTTTAATTCATCTCCATCCTGGTGAATAGCATATCTCTACTGTGCTGTGTTGAAATGACTTTGCAAGGAACTCGCTCCCATAGAGTTCTCCAAAAGCACTTACTTCTTTTTTGCGAGTGGACCCCCGTGGCTGCGCGGCCATTAGTGGCTCTATCGGCATGTGCATGTTTTGACCACCTTTGTTGTGTTCGGGTTTTGCTTTTGAAGCAACTGTTATTCGTTCCGTGAAAAGCTGCAGGCAATACAGCCCTATGCAATCCACGAAGCCGAAGTCGTCATGTATATCGATACGCAGAACTCCATCTTTTTTGTTGATTCAGTTAGCTGTGTAGATTCGCCCACACACACACTGGACAGTGAAGTGCTTCGAGATCTCTTTCTCTATTTGTAATTTGGTGAATCTATTCATTGCCCGTTTCCCACCGTTCTATTCTTCATTTTATCATGCCCAACATATATTTTCCTCCTTTCGTTGTAGGAGTTCCATTTGCCTCAAGGGCATGCTAAGAGTTCGTAGGAGTTAGTGTTATCCTCGTTCTTTATTCTTTAGCATACATATTGTATACATAGTCAAAATCATCTGCAGAATTGATAATTCATTTCACACTCAAAACCGTTTTATTTTACTATAATTTGGCTGAGTTCAAACGCATTGCTGGAAGGGCAAATGAGAGCAATTCATTAAAAGGTTGCATAGATAGCTGATTGATGTGGTCTGTGAAAGCAAACCTTATAGTAGTTATAGTGTGGTCTATAAGGAATTTACTGATCCACCTTATAACTGTAGAACACACCTTGTTTCCTTGTCACGGCAAGCCACGTTCTTCTCTCCTTTCAAAAAGGAGAGGTGTTTCCGAGGAACATTTCAGAGATGGTTAGGCGTAACTCAGTTTTCGCTCGTCTGTTTGTTAGCGTTAGGGTTGTTCGTCCAAGTGGCTCAGAGTACACATTATTCGTTGTGGCTGCTATTTAGTTGTACAATTATTCCGCTATGATGATTCCTCGAATGTCCTTGCACATGCGGAATTCTGATTGAGCTAATAGAGCTTGAGAGCTTAGCATATTGTTGCAGCAGCTTATACGGTATTCCATGCTAAGTGGTCCTATCGTTTTTGATCTACTGGGCTTGAAAAGTTCTAGCTGATAAGTGTCTGTGGTGCATTTTACGCGGAACTGTATGCACCATATGAGCATCTGTGCTTCTCGTCTATTTCTGATTCTTTTCTGTGAAGGCAGTAGCTTTCAAGCGCTCATATTAGGATCATCGTGGATAACTGCGCTTTTTGGTGGCGTTGGTCGTTTAAGGCTCAGCAACAAGGGAAAAGCACTGCCGTTTGATCCTTTCGGGCTCCTTTAGTCAGCAAAGAAATTGTCTAGTGTAGCTGCTTCGACGTTAGAAACAAATCAGGCACGCATTTTTAAAATCTTCATTTTCTTATGCGTTGTTTCTAAACTTGAAATGATAACGATGCTGCTGACACAGAGTTTCTTTCCAGTACTCCTGAAGGTGTCAGAAAGTTCACTTTTCAAGCGTTTTAGCGGAGAGTCTAAAGCACACTCTATTCGATCTTTCGGATGAAAGAAAAATAATGGTAGGTCAGACGGCGCTATGCTCGTAGAAGCTGAGTGTGGTTTCCTTCACCTCCAGTGTATTCGCTTAATTACTCCATGTTCACGCTTATATTAGTAAAAGAGTGGCAATTAGCAGTGTTACAAGTACCCCCCTACCCCTGTGATGAAAGTTAGTCGAATAATTTTTGATCGTTGAGGTCCGAAAAATGGAGTAGTGGCGCCCTTTGCTGCTTATTTTTTTTCCTATGTGTTTATCGTATGCTCGAATGTGTAGGCACGTGCAGCGCAGTCGGGGGAGGTTCCGGTTGTCGCGTGCACCCGATACCAGGTTCCTGGTTCGGATTTCCCGCCCCTGCCAGCCAAGCCTTCCATCCCTCTATGGTGGTGAATTGCTACCAGTTTTGTCTGGGAAGGGCAAAGCGCTGACTTATTCATCGCTGACCACCGCAAGTCATTGTATGGCCAAGTACGCATTCAAATCGCCTCCATGACATCCCGGAGAAGTAGAATGCGTGGCTCATCCTAAAAGGGGTTGAGTAACGCCGTGCTTTACCCTTTACCCTTATCTCATGAGCGTGTATTACTATATGTTACCAATGCGCGTCTAACCAAGCCATTCTAGTCTCATGTGTCGACTATTGGGAGCCCAACTTGGCCGCTGGAATTAGACAGTCACTTATCTATCGACTGACGCACAAGTGTGTAAACCAAGTTCTCATTTAGATTGCCCCTGTCCTGTCTCTGTCTCCCGTTATCTCTTTTAAGAAGGAACAGTGGCGCATCCTAGGGATGTGAACTTCATCTCCTTTTTGTAGCACCGCTGTGTTATGAGTTGCGCTTTCGGAGTGTCCCGTATCCGTTTCCGGGGCACAAATGTTTGCCTTTCCACCGCCCCAAACAGATCGATGAATGTCGTTGTTGGAAAACTGGATTTGTTGTGACGACCCCTTTCAAGCACCTAGAATTCAAGAAAAAACCAAAAGCAAACCAAAAATTGAGAAGTGTTCCGCCGGCAGTTTTTGCTTGTGACATAGAATTTTAACTATAAATTTGGAGCTTTTGATGAATGGCTTCAAGCAGCTATGATCTAATCTGGCCGCGCAGGCTTTTCACTTGCATTTTGTTTGGTTTTTAATTTTAATTGGTTACGTTACTCCGGCTACCCAAGCTTTCACTACATCCAACAATGATTGCATCCATCAGATTACTACATGATGATTACTGCATAGAGTCATCCTACATCCAGCGTCTATGAACCGTAAACATCTGATTTGTGAGAAGTATAAAACGCTGGTGCGTCTGCCTGAGATGCGCTGCTCATTATATAGGATTTCGAGCTCAAATTGCCTCCAAGATATTATTTATTTATTTATTTATTCGTTGAAATCTAAAGTAGATAAAGTGAAAAGTTAGAAGCAGAATGCGTAGCGCATTCCAGGAAGTTATTAATTCCCTCTTTCCTCAGAGTACGTCTTCGACTTTGCCCTGTGACAAGATGCTCATTTTTGCGCTTAAGTGTTCATTTTGCTACACTTTAAGATCAGTCTCAAATATCACTGCACCAAAAAGAGAACAATTTCATTAACATTCTAACATTTCATTCAATTTTTGGGATTTTTGGGTAGGCGGCTAAAGGAAATTGAAACTGTTAAATTCCCTAGTGCATAGAAATGTGTCCGGTTTAATTCTAAAGGCATACGCGTTGATTTGGAGGTTGTTCAGTCTCCTTTGAAGTGTCCAGATTGACGTGAATATGGCACATATATTAGGTCGTTGCATATGAAATGGCCGATCTTGAGTGAAAACTTTGACAGATCATGACTTTGGTTGGAAGTAATTTTATTAATCGAAATAAGCATCATGACAATCAATACATTTCCTAACGCGATAATAGCTTAGGCATCCCATCTGTGTAAAAACCAGATCTACCATAATTAATAGAGCATAAGAAGTCATTTTCGACATCATTCATTTATTTTATTTCACGTCGTCTTGGTTGCTGAATTTTTTGTCCCTCACATGACGATCTAAATGTTTGAAAATGGTAGTCGGAAGGAGACAGATCTGGCGAATATGCTGGATGTGGCGGAATTTCGTATCCCAATTCATCCATGTTCTGGACAACAATTTTTGAAATGTGCGTTGTCATGTAGTAGGGCTGGGCCTCTTCGACTGACCAAAGACGGCTGTTTTTCAATCAACTTCTGGTGCATCACTTCAACTTCGGCACAGTACCTCTCCTTTGTGATAGTCTCTCTACTCTTCAAGATCTTGTAATGGACTATACCACCCATTGACCACCATACGTTCACCATGGTCTTCCTTGTATGGAGACTTAGCTTCGGCATCTCCTTGGGACTCTCATTCTCGTCCAGCCATTGTGCAGAGCGACGAGCTTGTAACGATCCTGTCGAAAAAAGGCTCACTTGGATTGCGCAGCCTTATCGAAACACAAGTGTCGTGGCGCTGCAGCATCTACCCGGTACTTTTCCGATCGCATTTCACTGGCGGCTGATAGTGCTACCGTCAGCGCCGAAATGCTGAGCTGGCCCTCTCAGAGTTTGACGCGGATCCGCCTCCACCATGGCTTTCAGTTGGTCGTCGGTAAGATGTGATGGCGGTGTACCTCAGTCTTCATCTTCAAGACTTTCATCTCCGTATCGAAACCTTTCGAACCAGTGGCGTTCGTTAGCGAAGTCCTCCCCAAATGCGGCGTTGATGTGTCGAGGTCGAGCGTTGTGTCCACTTCTTCATTCGTATAAATAGAGCACCCGAATATCACGTTGATTCCTACTACAAGGACGACATCAAAAACTCGGCAAGAGGCGATTATGTCACAAAAGCTATAAATGGTAAGATACCGGGGATTGTGCGCTTTCAGAAACCATATGCAATGCCTGAAACAGTAGCCGCGAAAAATCGATCAAAAATTGAGGTAGCAAAATCGACCATTTCATATGTAACGACCTAATAGTTGGAATACTTTTCGTTGCTAGGATTATCTAGGGCATTGTATGCCTTAACACGATGTTGTTAGTTTTTTGAATTCCCTCGCGGCTGCTATTTACACTCTTTGTTTCTCCTCTGGCTTTGGAATACATTGGGAGAGTGGCCTAAGTTGTGCTAGTTCAAGGTCCTGCATAGGGCAGGGGTGTGGTGATTTAGTGTTGAGACTGGCTCGAGCGGGACAGTCTCCAACAGGAAACACCGCGGGAGCTTTGAAGGCCGTCGCGGGGAGAAAGTCCTTAGTCAAATAGCGATGGCTTGATTGACAGCGGGTAGGTCCGATTAATGCCGCCGAGCCAAGCTCCCCAGTTCTTGCCTCTCTCGAAGGATTTCTCAATCCTATCTCCCTTTCACGGCGTTTAAATCGAACCAAATCTCGCTTTCGTCTCTCGGCTCACCGTAGTCGTTCAGCACGGAAGCTTCTGATTTTTTCTCTTCGTCTTATTTCGTCTTTTCATCGACAGAAATTTACTCCTTATTTTGCTGCTTTGAAAATGAAAGATTATTATGTGGAGAGCCCTAATAATCGAAGTTGACTGGTCAATGACTTGCGATGGCCAATTTATGAAAAGGGTAGTGTTTTCTGCTTTCCATGCAGGGTTTCATACGAATTTACCGACCCATTTGGGTTAGAAGACATGCCAGGCCTGGACACGAATCCAGTTTAATATCAGTTCGCTGGTATCGACGGAGAATCGATTCCTTCTGATAACTGTGCTATATGAGTAGGGTAAAGGTATTTTTGATTCAACTGTTTTAGACGCTTCCTTTGCATTAAACCAGTGTATATGTTAGGTTATTCCGAGTTTGTAGGGCGCGTATAGCGCAGTTGGAGGAGGTGCCGTCTGTCACCTGCACCCGATACAACGCTCCTGGCTCGGATTTCTCGCTTAGGCAAACCAAGCCTCCATCCCTCCGGGGTGGGTGGTTTGGTGCCAGACATGTCTGGGAAAGATAAAGCGCTGACTTGTTCATCGGGGTAGACACCGGAATTTATTGTATGGCCAAATACGCACTGAAATCACCTCCACGACATTCCGTAGAAGCAGAATGGGAGGCGCATTCCAAAAAGGATTGAGTAGCGCCGTTCTTTATCCTTTATATATGGTAGGATGTCTGGTGGATTGATTAAAGGATAAAGCATGGCTTTACTCAATCCCTTTTGTACACGTATCCAAAATGCCGCTAGTAGACCTTCTTAACGCATTGCGGTTTTTACCCATAAATCGGTAGAAGGGTGTGACATGGCTTATCTGTGCCAATGCCCTTTTTCTCCTACTGTTGTGCTGTTACTCAGGTGCAGAAATGAGCTGGTTTTAATGCAGAAACTATATAGATTGTTGACTTGCCCTGCAAAGCTAAGCAAAGATTCAAAGTACGACCACCTACTTGTGAGGTTGAGAACGCGTTCTGCTTTCTAACGAGAATGAACCAACTCAGGCCGTTACGGCGTGAACTTTTCCCCTCACTGAATTGTTTAGCGTAGTCTGCTTTAAACATCAGCTTCTCTATGTCCTTATTGTTGAGACGTTTACTCCAAGAATGCTGTGCTTAAACTAATTCCTATAATTTATGTGGTGCGATCTACGGGGCGTCGTAGCGCAGTCGGATGTGGAGCGCACTCCTCTTTCTTGGTTCCGGTTCCATGCATGCGAACCGTGCCTTCCATCGCTCCGCGGTCGGAGAAGTGGTCCCAAGCGTCTGTGATACCGCTAGTAATTGTAATGCGAAATCACATTGTAGTTGAATCCATGATGTCTTCTAGAAGCCGAATGCATAGCGCATCCCGCAAAGGGAGTTATTAACTAACACCAATCTTTGCCCATTTATCCCCAATAAGTGTCACATGGTGTTCAATTATTCGAAGTTTAGGTTACCTAGTCGTGAGATATGCAGCGTGTTGAACTTATGGCGTAAAGGTAGACTGTTTTATAGGATGCGCCTAGCATTCTACTGCTAATAGGATCGAGGAGGGCAGTTGAGCGTTTTTTGGTGTGAGAACGCACGATGCAATCTTAACATTTAACATACTGGGGCCGGATTCATCAACGACTTACGTAACTTTAACGGAGAATTGTAAAAGCTCAGATAATGCGGCTTATCGCTCACCATATCCTTGATAAGCTTACAATTCTCTGTTAAAGTTACGTAAGTCGTTGATGAATCTGGCCCCTGGAAGGGTTTCACTCTTTTGTTCTTTAAAACGAGCTGTAAAACTTTGCTATGGTTAAAGTGGATAAGGGTTATACGACTATTCTGTGAGTATATCCATTGTTAAGACACCCTGTATATATCCAGCTTCTCTCCATAAAATTTCATTTAAATTGCCCATTATAGTAGGAGCGTGTCAAGCTTTTATTATAGGATTATATAGATAGATGTTATTCCGACTGGCTCTTGTGCCCGGTTAGAGACATATGGTACGATTTGTTCGCCATCACTGAATGACGGTATAAAGTTGTAGTCTACGATTCCAATGTGTCGTGAACGGTTCCAGTTTCCTTGCAGTGATAACAGTGCTGAGAAAAGTAATGTAGTTTTTTTTTATTATAAGAATTTCTCTGCAGTCGTTAGACGCGGAAGGCGACTTCACTGCTAGTTATGCATTTGCTAATCCACTCAGCTGCAGTGGAAATCTGGGATCGCGGTCTCATTTCATGGGTGGACTAAATCTTTTGGAAGCGGCAATTTCGATCAAACCCGTAATAGCTGTTGAAATATATTCGGAATTTTTCGCTTTGATGTAGTGAGAGCTGCCTTAGTAGAATTTGCTATTTTGCTCAGAGAATTCTACTGTCATGTTTTTGTCTAGCCTTAGGTGTACAGTTTTTACACAATTCAGTCCGGCTCAATTTCACACAGTTTGCTTTCAGATTGTTTCATTCATTTATTAATGCTACGACTTGTCGAAAAATATAATCAGTTCAAACGACAGGAAAGAAATACTTCAACCGATAGCAATAGAATATGGCAACAGGACACAAAATTGCCAGCAGGAAACACCCTGACCATACAGTAGCGTTCCAATTGAAGTGTATTGAACGAAGAGTTAAACAGACACAAAAGGAAGCTGTCGAATTTAGCTTCCCGTAATGGCTATCTCCTCAACTCTCGTTAACAGTAGCAGCGGGCTGTATACAGACGTAATCCGAGCGCTGTGTAATCGCCGCCATTGATCGAGCAAGCTCGATCGTTCTCTTTCGTTAATCTACATTAGCTCTGCATGTGATATTCGTACCTACCTATCAAGTAGATGTATCTGTACCATCGATCAGTCCTGGCTTTCGAATGAAGGGCAGTTTCTTGTTGGTGTTCTTTACATTTCTGAAGTAATTTATAACAGTCTTCTTTTTTCCTTCAAAACAGCATTGCTGTCATGAATTTTATATCACACACTCTAGTGAAGCGGGCTAAATTTCGTACTCCCTACACCTCTGTTGAATCATTTTTGGATAATGAGAGTCGAACTCATAAACACGAAGTGAAGAACTGAAGTTGAGCAGGCCACGGGATATGTCTACCGCCCACTCCTAGGCAGCACTTTTAGACGTTTATTCGTATTGCAAGTGACTTACTGAAAAATTCTGTTTCTTTCTCGTTTCATGAGCTTGTAGAAGAGTGCCTCCCATGCGAAGTATACTCGCTTCATTTGTCGAAGGGTGGCGGTGGGAGAATGCCTCAATACAACCCCTTGCTCGAAAAATCGCTGTATTCTTCTTTTTGTTCAAAATTTTAAAGTTCTTTTAGGTTATTTTTGTATCACTTAATATGCTATTTGACACTATGTAGATTCACGCGCAGATTTGCTCCCCTATGAAGATGTGTTATAAAGATCAAGTGAAATACTTTGATGTTTCGAATGCTAATTATTCTACGGGTTAAAAAATAATAATTTTCCTCGAGAAAGCATTCAAATCAATGAGTGTAAATTAAATTTTTCCCGCTTTTACCAGAAATTCAGAATGTCATGACAGGACACATTTTTCTACATGAACGAGCGACATATTGATCTCAAACTGTTCTTTTTAAATTATCGATACTAGTTGCTAGTGGTAAATTAAATGGTTTTTCACGATTTACAAGGTTTTTTCAGATTACGAAGATTTTTGAGGTTCTCCTCGAATCGATCACTGATTCGTTACCAGAGGCTCGATTTGTCGCGAAAGTGAATTTTTTGCATTTGTAGGAAACAACGTTAGGAGTTGAAATTGCATATTATAAATTTCTGACCGCTGTTTACTGTTCACTAAAAATTTCACTTTTCTGCTGCGATTTTCGTTACTAGGAAGGGTCGTACGGAAAATCATAGTTTTCAAATTATAGTTAATGTAAAAATTTCTTCTTCCTGAAGGAAACGACTTGCAGAGTATACATTGGATCCGAATGAATCATTTTCGGATACCCGATTCGGATAACCCGATCCGAATCATCCAAAAATCCGGTGTTCCTGAAGTCGTCGTTATCCGAATCATCCAAAAATCCGGGGTCCGCAAAATCGCCGTTATCCGAATCATCCAATTATCCGAAGATTTTCAATCGGATCCAATGTATACTGCAGAGGTGAAGTTTTACCACATATAATTTCAGCTCCTAATTAATAGACAGATGAAATTTATTTTTCCGAATCAATCTTATATAATATATCATTTATTTCTGTTTTTCTGTTTTTTTAAACAAATTTTATTAAAACGTTAATAGGATTCAGCTCCATATTTCATATTACGTAGTTCCACAATCTCCTCCACCGATTAAAGCTGCGCAACAATCTCCACAGCATCGAATTACACCTGTTAAGACATACAGAAAGCACTTAAAAAGCTGAAAAATTCGAGGCAGTCCTCTTCCAAAATCAATACGCAATACAAATTCCCTTCCCTCAGAATTGTGTCTCGGACGTCCTGTATAATTTGACTATATAGCTCTAGAAATTTCGCTATGAAACAATGATTTTAACGTCTTGCTTATTCCATGTACTCTAAAAATACATGTTTTGCGTCTGAACGCCTGCACACAGCATCCTCAGCAGATTGTCGAATTTGGTCGATGAATTTCCACCATATCCTGTGCTTCCCCCGTTTCCCGTTTACCATCAAACCACCGTTACTTTTTCGGCTTTTTGAGAAAGCTTCTATGGAAGAAATCCTTCTGCGAAGAGAACAATGTTCGAAATGTTGCAGTGTGTGAAATGGTCAGATGTGTATTCAACAGCCAACAACATATAGTAGGACGGTCGACCACTGCTAGAAGGAAACTGAACTGAGCAAGATAGTGGTTTTTCGTTGTGTTCGGGGCTCGAGAATCAAGACTACTTGTCACGCCACAGTTCAATGTGTGCGCTAGAGAAGGAAAAACAGACCATGTCAGAGACAAATTAGAACTGCTTCCCCAACTCGAAAATATTCTTCGGCTTATGAAGCTAACAGTCAAATTCGTAAGAAAGGAATAATTCTTTGAAAGCTCAATGTTTGCGCAAGTGTACTGAGCTCTTCTTCCTCAGCGAAACGCTTAAGTGTGAATTGCTTCAAAATCGACTTCAAAGGCGGATGGGACTTGAGCGGTATTATACGTAGTAGATAAGTTCATTATTTAAACATTTTCCAACTTTTCTATGTGGACTTTTATATGTTTTTTGTGTTTTCTTAATCCACAGTTTTTTTTTGTTTGTTGTCTATGATTGATTACATGACCGCATTTTCTGCATTTTTAATACTTTCAAAGCGTTTGTTCTGTTCTGTAAACACTCGATAGCAATTCATTTATGTCGTTTGATCCTGTTTCAGTTTAAAGGTTAAGATCTGACATCATCCATTCATGAAATGGATAACCTGCAGCTCTTCTCTTTTTTAATTACTGGAAAAAGCGATGTTGTTAGGAGGAACAGCACGAGAGTAAGGATAATGCAATATCAGCCAGTGTGTATGCTCCCCTCCCGCTACTCTGTGCGTCTGTCGATAGCTTTTCCTCATTTTACTGCTCATTTCTTTGAAGTTTACATAGGCCAAGAGACAGAATATTGAGCGGCGCTTTGTTATCGAATGCTTCTTTGCTCGTAGAATCTTTGGCTGGAGAATGATTGGTATGGAAGAAATGTTGGGCTGCTTTGGAATTCAGCGAGAAACGTCTCATTCCATGCGCTCAAGCTGCCTTTGACTACGTTTGTTGTGTGTTGTTTTGATGCTGTCAGGGACATTTCAGAATTCATGGATAAGCGACAAGATTTTTTCCATCTGGTTCTCTTGGCAAACAGCGTAGTTTAATTGGCTCTTTGGGACTATTTTACAAATATCTTGTTCTTTTACAGCTTCTTTCTCACAGTGCTTTTGACGCTTCTATCTAACATGGTGGGATTAGAAGAAAGAGTTGGAAGTATTGTTTTTTATATACTTGGCATTCGATTCGCAGCTTTTATTGAGGCGTGGATAAGGCATGAGCAAGCCGTGGAGAAAAGGTTAAGTGATTACACTTTGTAAGTTACGCATCCTGCTTCTCTCAAAAAAAAAAGCAAAAATAGAGGCCATCTAAAGAAGTGGTGAAAAGTTGTTGCAATGTGCTTTGTATTGCAACTCAATGCAGAGTAGTTGCGCGTCTGTCGATGACTTTTTGGGTGGTTGTTCACGCGTTCGTGACTTAGCGGTGTTCCGGCGTTTCAAGCGACCTAAACCAACACGAGGCGTTGACGGCCGTCGTCTCGATAAGAAGATCAGCCGCGTATGCTGGACCCCTCCGGCATGCGTCGCCTCCCCCCATTCGTGGTCGCTCTGGCAGCACGAGATGCTCTATCGTTCAGTCCTGCGTGTTCTGTTCCGTAACTATTCGCTGGTCTGTCGTGGAGGTCGCTAACTGCGGGTCTTGCCTCTCGGCCTACTGAGGCTCCCAACGCTGATTTTTTCAATGACGTGGAATAATACCAGACTCAATTTCAGCGCACCAGATTATTGGGATTGATTAGAGGGAATGTTTGTTTTTTCGCAGGTGTCTTCCTGTCTCATTCAATTCATTTCGCGCTTGTACTGTGCGTTTTTATTATCGCAGTTACTCTTCCATCTTTATTTATTCAGTTTTTGTGGTTTCTTAGTTCGCATTGCTTCACCATATCGCTACGACCGGGTTTTCTCAGAGAGTAAGCACGCACACATTCTATTTCTCCCCGGCAACTGTCAGTTGGGGTTTGGTGCTGACCGACCTTTTTAATCATTGATGGGAGGTTGATTCCCGGAGCTGATCTCACTCCTTTCAGTGCAGGCTTTTCAAGTCAAATTGGACGCTCTTATAAACAGTGTTGAAATAAAACTGAAAATCTTCCAAATCAAAGCGAGCGTCAATCAGATTAGGCTAGTGGCTCACCAACACGATTGGAATACATTTTTTAGGAAAATGTAGTATAACTTTCCTTGAAACTTTTTGATTCGCCTGCTTCAAGTGAACATATGGTCTGCAATTTAAAAAATAATGATAGGTTATGAGCTAACCTTTATTTTGAAGAGCAGGAGGGCAGCAATCATATAGAGTATCAAGGCAAAACAGTGCGCCAAGCCCTCGACTGGGTTTTCGCGAAGTTTATTTAATTGATAGCATTTTTTTTGCGTGAAGTAGCACAGGTAGAAACTACAATAAGAACAGCTGGAAAAGCATATACAGGGTGCGTAAAAAGTATTGACGCACCTACATTTTGTTTCAGCTCCAGATTTCTCTTTCTACCTCTCTAGGTTTTTGTGTGTTCTTTTTGTTTCCTGTATTGTGCTCAAAAAACATGAAAAAAACTGATGAAACATGACCATCGTCACTACGGTGGCCCTTTTTTGTCTGTTACCCAAAGAGCTGAATATTTCCTTAACAAGAGAATTTGGCGCTGTTCGAAACGGTTGGTGAGGAAAGAGGGCAGCAACCTAAACGTCAGCCACGGCTCTGTCATAACAGATGATGATTACAAGATTTCCAAGCACGATAACGTTCGAATCCAAAATTATCAATCTCCGTCCGATAACGGCAAACAGCTAACGCGCGCAGGTGTGGACAGCTTCTCAGACGAGCACAGCTTAAACATGAATCCGCTGGATTACTCTTTTTAGGCGATTTTGGAGAATGAGGTCTGGGCTACTTTCAACAGAGTTGACCAGTCGCAGAAGGCTACCCTGTTCAAAACACGGGACGAAATCCAAGCGAGTACTTGGGGCGCGTGCTCATGAATTTCTCCGTCGTTTTCGCTCCTGTATTCACAGTAAAGGAGCCAATGTCAATTACGAGTTACTCTATCGTGTTCGCAAGATCATTTTCCATATCTCTCAAGTGAACATTTTAAAACTTACTGCGCAATACTATTTCCACAGCCGTCATTTACTGCGTCAATACTTTTTACGCACCCTGTATTATCATATCGTTGCATTTCGACGTACTCGTCGAGCACATGGCTCGATCTTTGCCTTTATTGTTCCCAAAATTGTCATTGCCGCTTTCCTGCACTCTAAATCAAATCTTATTTTTCCCTAATGAATGGAAGCTTTATAAAATTACAAACAGTGTGCTCACCTATTGGGGCAAGTGGATTAAAAAATTGCAAAGAATTTCGTCATAAATTCTCCTTCAACAAAAAATTATTGGAGCCATACCATATTGAGGGTTTCTCTTCTAATGTAAAGGAGTTCGCTTTAATTTGAAAGATGTTCAGCTTGTTCTCAAAAGCATCAAGCTTGTTAGGAAGAGTGTCTGATTTGAGCTGGAAATAGTACATATGTATCCGTACCTGAGGTTTTCATTTTGAAAGATTTTGAACACATTGCCTGAATTTCATGAAGGAAAATTAGGGTGAACCCCCTTGCTGGACTTGAATTTCTTCTACAGAAGTGGTTGGAAATTCAGTCTCTTTCTTGATTTTCTGCCCTTCTGTGATGGGTAAAAGCGCGTCTATTTCAATTTGATGGTCCATTGTATTTCGCTTCGAATCGTGTGTGTTCTTCCGTCTATGTTTCGAGGCATGTGTCTATCTATTTTTGTCAGTATGGCACAAGTAAATAAAGTGTTCGCTGCTTCAGGATGCCGCCCGGAATGCGGTGGGCCGGGCTCATGTTGGGAGTCGTCCTGGTGTCCCTGCGGTTGGCGAGGTGTCAGGCGATCAACTGGGACAGCGACATCGTCGCCAACCAGCAGGAGTCGGAGTACGCTGAGGTCTGTTCCTCTGCACGACTGCTGCTCATAAGTTCTGCCATTAGGGATTTTCAGAGGGACGCTCTCACCATGCACTTCGGGGCGAGCAAACGGGACCTAACGATTTTCCCTTCCTACGAAGAAATGAGCAAGAAGTGAGATTTTGAACAGCTTTAGGTTTTCTAGTCTCCGTTGCTCAGTGAACTGCTTATCCTTTTATTGGTGTCTGTTTTCGTTTTTATCTCTCTGGACCCATGCTAATATGTAGTAGGTCCATCTGTCTATTGGTTCCAGAGTTGGGTCGTTTGCGGATGTTGAGAAATCAAAATTAGTCAACCATAACTATGCCGCAATGACAGCTTGGCTGAAGGTGGGTTTCAAAGCAGTTCAAGCTTTTATTTACGTTCAACAGCGGGGTTTTGAAACGCTGCCTACATTGGATTCGACGCCGATTCAGACAATTCGGATTTGTCAGTCTTTTCTTTAAACCACGGATAGGTGGATCATGCGGAGAGTAGCATTTTTGGAAAGCACAAATCTCAGGATGCTTCAGATGGGAGTGATTTTCATTAATAAGGATTCTCAGATGAGTCAGATAAATGGTTTTTAATTCGACAGGGATAGGAGGGATAGGGTGCCTGTACAGATAGGACATCGGATTTGTCATCAAATTTAGTTATCTGAATCATCCAAAGATCCAGCCTGGTGAAAGCTACCCTTATTTTCGTTCTGAAATCCGACTTTTACTTTTGACTTTTCAAAAATATTATTATTTGATTATCAGTTTTCCATGAAGAAAAAGACAGATTTGAATTATCCAAATCGGCTTCGGATCTAATGTGTACTTCCCATATTGCCCATCACTGGAATCGGTGACTTTTAGGCGGCGGAGCTCAATTATCCAAATATAACCTACCTCTATTCGGCTGGGAAAAGTGTGCAAGGTCGTGAGCTGTGGGTGCTAGTCATCTCGGACAACCCGCGGGAGCACGAACTGCTCGAGCCCGAAGTGAAGTTCGTCGGGAATATGCACGGCAATGAGGTAGATCATGGGCTTCCCACACTGGCTGGATTTATTCAGAGCATATTTTTCAAGGTTGTCGGACGCGAGGCCTTGCTCTATCTCATCGAGATCCTCTGTCTCAACTATGGAAAGAACGACTACTTGACGAATTTGGTGAATAGCCAGCGGATTCATATCATGCCGTCTATGAATCCCGATGGCTACGAGCATGGGCAAGTTGGAGATCGTGTGGGATACTCCGTGAGTTGACTCATTAATAGCTGTATTAGCTTGACACATAAGTGGTCGGAGTTTTCAGGCAGAAAAAATGTTTTATCTGTTAACGTTTAAGCAAAAATAGTGTCATTTAAAATGCAAAAAAGCCCGAAATTGCCAACTTGTTGGTTGGTCGATGTAAATGCAGTTGCTGTATGCATTTGCTTCGAAGCGTAGAAGGCTACGATTCGAAGAACTCACTTGAGTTTTCGAAATCATAGGCTTCTACGCCCTGAAGCGTCCGCGATGTCGTCGCCGATTGTGAAGTGAAGGGCATCGGAATGTCGTCGAACATTAGAGCTATGATGGTGACCGGAAAGCGCGAAGTTTGACGAGCCTGTTGGATGGTGACGAATTGTGTGGTCTTTTGTCCACGTCTTCTGTTTGCAATATGGGCGTTCAGGATCTGCAGTAGTGTGGACGTCAGCGGTCGTTGCTGTACGCTCTCCTCGTAGTTCTGAATAAATTACGCCATGATGCGTGGCATCCTTTTTCTTAGCCTTCATGTCGGGTTTCAGGACATCTACTGCGCTTGTTTGACCTATCCTCTGGTCCTAATGGTAGATAGTAGAACGGAGATATTCCCTTTTCGTCCGTTGTTGTTAAACTACAATACAGTACCAACTGCGTTCAAGTGAATGCGGGAAACAACGAAGAGGAAAAAAATCGTTTCTGAAGCCAAACAGTTGTAGAACTTCTGTATTAACCTAACGAAAAAGATGCTGTTGTGATAGCTCGCAAGGTGGAAACCATTGCCTTCGGAAGTCTGAGAAGGCAAATGTTTGTGAGGATTATGCACAGAAGTCTCCTGGGTTGTTCTCAAGCTCCCGCCTTCCTTAGCACGACGTGGAGATTGTGCGGAGAATAGTCGTCGATAATCTCCATGGCGGTTTCTTCCCAAAGCCCAGCAAGAGAAAGAAAGGCAGAGGTCCCAGTTGATGTGCGTTCAGGAACTGTCCAGAGAGAGCCTCAGTGAATCTTTTCATGATCCTCATGGAAATGAATGACGGTATTTGCTAAGGCCAAGTTTGTTAAATATCGTTATTTCCGGCCCACGTTTTGGCGTTGTGACTTTCCTCAGAGCTCGAAGAAATCCGTTCTAGGACTCCTATTCCTGAATTTTGCGGCCTTCTCTCCTTGACGCGAAAAGCGGTACCTCGCTCGAAAGTGGCAGTGGTCCTATCCCATGTAGAACTTGGGGGCAACAGAGATGTCGGTCAGATAATACTTGCGGTTGAAGATGATGTGGTCGACCTCATTGTGGAACTGGCCACCGGGGAATTCCTAGGTGCATCGTAGGGCGGGATGCTTCTGGAACTGTGAGTTTCCATGGATGGTCTTGGTCGACATGATAAACTCAGACGTCTTTCGCCTTGCTCGTTCCACTTCAAACCGTGGGTTCTGATGTGAAGTTCTTCCGCGGCTTTCGTGGCCCGATCCTGGTTTTGAAGTGGGCGACGATCACCTTGTAGAAGGTGTGATTTTCCTCATAGAACTTCTTCAGCTCCACGTAGAAGGCTTCGACCTCTTCGTCGTCGTAGTCGGATGTTAGGGCATACGCGACGAACACAGTCAAAGCTGGCACGGAGCCACATCGGTTCAGTCGCAGACTGTCTGATTCGGATTATCATTATTTCGGGTGGTCCGAAGACTGCTTAACAGGGAGATCCGAGGTTTGAACTTGACGAGCAGCTCTCAGGAAAGAAAACTGAGGAAGAGATCTTAATACTATCTTAATAGAAGGGCAGCTCCAAAATCCTCATGATGAAGGGTTTACAATCAAATGAAAGGAAGTTCTTGTCATGACTTTGTCGTGTAATTTGCTATCGCAGTGATTTCGCACGACTTCGGCTTCAAATCGTCAAGTCGCTCCCTTCGCCATGTTTCAGTAAACAAACCTGGGTTGCAGAAAATCGGAGAGATGTTTCACTGACCTACTGCAGGTCATGATAGGTTGTTTTTCATTAATCTGTCAACTTTTCAAGGGTCGAGCCAACGAGCACAACGTCGACTTGAACCGCAATTTCCCTGCCATGTATCCGGCCCATCGGGAATCGAGTGGAGGGACAGATCCTGAGCCTGAGACAGTGGCTGTGATGAAGTGGCTCAAGCAGTACCCGTTCGTCGTCAGTGCTAACTTGCATGGGGGTGAGCAATTTTCGGATTTAGCTCTTTCATAAGATGAAGCCTTTCCCGTAACAGCAGTCCCCTTCAGGTTCCTTGGTGTCAAATTACCCATACGATGACTCTGTGACAGGTCAGGACCATATTTACTCGCCCGTAAGTCTTCATTTGTTGATAAGATTCTACGGCGGTATAACGAATCGCAAATTTCTGTTTTCACAGAGTCCAGACGACAAGTTGTTCGTCGAACTGGCGTATCGATACGCTCGAGCGCATCCTCGAATGTGGAAGACAGGGCGGCGGTGTGGCTTGTCGGTTGACGGAGATGTGTTCTTGAACGGCATAACGAATGGAGCCGACTGGTAGGTCTCCGTGGCGTTTCCGACTCGCAATTTCCCGAAAGACGCACCGTTTATTAGGTACCATTTGGCTGGCGGTATGCAAGACTGGCAGTACCTGCATACGAATTCGTTCGAGATCACAATCGAGATGGGCTGCTTCAAGTTTCCCTCGAACGACATGATGCCAAAGTTGGTTATTTTTCCTCGCGTTAGTCTGGATTTTTCACGTTGTCGATATCATGGGTGGCTCTTTAGGTTTCGCATTATTAATGGTTATTTGCTCGCTTACGATTGTCGATTTTCAATTCGATTCGGTTACCAGACGTCCGTTTCTTGTGTTATTTGCGCTGTTGGTCATGACGACGTGGTGTTGTAGTTGGAGGAGGCGCTGTCTGTCGCGTACACCGCGAATCAAAGATTCGGGTTTAGGTTCCGCTTTGGGGTAACCAAGCCTTCCATCCTTACGATTAGGAGAGTTTGTACCGGACTTCTCTGAGAAAGGCCAAACCCTGACTTGTCCATCGATTGGCCAGCGCAAGGCATTGTGCCGGCTAAATACACGTTCAAATTTTATCCCCGATGTTCCGTAGTAACGCAGTGAGTGGTTTAGGTGCGATCAGCAACGGAATTAACTCCTTTATTTTTACAAGTGCTCCGACGCGCCTAACGGCGTGTCTCGCACTTGCGCGCTTCGCGCCACTTTGCAACATCACTGACCCACGGAAAGTAGTGTTTGTAAACTTAAAATTCGCTGGCAACTAGGACGTGTTGCGTACTTTATTGGCATCAAGCCGTTCACCACTTCAGTACGTTCATCCTAGAAATTCTCTCCAGACCGTCCAGTAAGGCCATTGGTTTGTACAGCGCAGTACTTCTGTCCTCAAGTTGCTCCTCCGCAACCGTTCTCATGCCCAACTGCTTATGTTTCCGAATAGCGTTGACACGCCTTCCGAATCCAGACGCCAGGTTCCCCTCACTCGTTTCTTCTTACTGGATCTAATTGCTGGTCCGCCTTTACTGGTCTTCCCCCTCCCCCTTCCCTCCCCCACCTTCCTGGTCCCAACTTCTGGCCCACTTCTTTGTTCCCACTATTGACCTTCTTAGTGGTCTCTTGTTGCTGGTTTCCTCGTTTTAGTCCCTCCTCCAGGTTGTTCCTTTACTCCCTGGTAGCTCTCCTGGTCCACCTTAAAGGTCCCCTACTTCCCTTCTCCACCACCCCCTTAGTGGTCCTCCCATGCTCACTGCGAACGTCGGCGATGCGTATTCGGAATCAGGACGCTCAGAAACGCGCGCAATTGCCGCTGTGTCAAGCAGGAGGAGGCTGCGTTTCCGGGGCTGCAGCAGCATCCCATGTTGCATTCTGAATGCGGCCGCTTACCGTACGACGACGGTGTCACCTGTTCTGACTCCAGACGCCTGTTGCGCGACGTAGAAGACCCTCTTCTGGATCAAGACGCTCAGAAACGCGCACAGATGCGGCTATGTCAAGCAGGAGGAAGCTGCGCTTCCCGTGCTGCAGCAGCATTCCATGTTAAAAGGCATATTTTGTCCGAGAGGCGTTTGATGAGGCGTATCTCACGCAGATTTCTAACCTACGTGAGATACGCCTCATTATCTACAGCGCGGGCAAAACTACGCGCGAGGTTCGATGAGGCGTATCTCACGTAGGATTGATCATTCAAACGTCATCGAATGCTAACTCAATTATATATTGGTAGATTCTTGTCTCCCCAGGAAAGGGTTTCGACCTCCCTGGGAATTCGATTAGAGGCGTGGGTAGGTTGATGATGTCTGGAGTGTTGATTACAAAAATGTATGTGAAAGTTGCAAAATAGTATAGTCCCTCTTTCTGGTGTAGACTGTCGGTTGACCCTGATTTCTAAAAAAGTTGCATCCCAACAAGAGTTAAGTCAAAAATGAATGACAAATTAAGGATCACTACCTAAAACAACACCATTCACAAATTTTGGCCGAAACCAGTGGATTGCTGTCATCACCTTCGCTGATCGATGTTTACCGTAACCTTCCGCAATCGACCAAACATTAGAAAATGAACGCCAGATTAGTGATGAGCACCCCTAATAATTTCTACGCACAAAATGTGGGTGAGATTGCTGGTCATGACGTCACAATCTTCATCTTCGCTTGCTAAGACCTACATGCGACGTGCCGATAACGCCTTTCTAGATCTCAGCAGTAATGGAGAACAGCAACGGCATCGAGTGTTTCGTGGCTGTAAGTAAACAAACTTCTTGACATATCAGAGATACACGGCAAACTGTTTTGATACTCATCAAGGCAGGTTTCTTCACCTCTCTCAAACGTTTCTTTGATTTTATTAGGCTGCACTGCTTTGTCGCTGCTGCAATGAGGAAACTCAGTACGAGCAGTGACATATAGGACAACGCTCTTGCTTCGCTCATTTTTCATCGGCAGTTATTTTGGGTATCGAAGGATCGGAAAAGTATAGGCTGCCGCTGTGTCTTGAGTCCATGGACGTGAAGAAGGCATTCGACTCTGTCGAAACTGAAGCGGTCATCGAAGACGTGCGCACTCAGGGCCTTCCTACTCGGTACATCAGAGTCCTTCGAGAGCTGTACAGTGGATTCACGACCAAGACCTCGCCATTCTGCAACAACGTCGTCATCGATGCGAAGAAAGATGTTGGCAAGGGAAAACCGTACACGATCGAAGCTCTTCAGCGCCACCCTCGAAAACGTCATGCGCGAACTAGAATGAGAAGACGTGGGAGTGAAGACCGACGGCTAGCAGCTGCACCATCTTCGCTTCGCCGACGACATCGTGCTCTGAGTACTAGCCAGGCGGAGCGAATGCTGGCCGGCTTCGATCGTGTACATGGGAACGTTGGACTGCACCTGAATCTGTCAAAGACGATGTTCATGAGCAACGAACGAGTTTCTGATGCCCATTTTCGCTCAACGGAACGAACATCTCCGAATGCTCCGGCTACGTGTACCGGGTCGCGAAGTCAAAGTGGCCAACAACCAAGCGCCATAGCTGAGCAGAAGGAAACGAGCGGCTTGGGAAGCTTTCAAGAGCGTCGAAGAAGTCGTGAGGAAGACGAAGAAGTCCTACTCCGTGCCCACTTAATCGACTCTACTGTTCTTCCTGCCCTAACATGCGCCTCAGAGACCTGGGCTATACGAAAGCAGGATGAGCACGCGGTCAGCGTCGCGCAGAGTGGAATCGTGAGGACGATGCTCGGAGTGACACGACTCACGCAAGTGAGAGAAGACCCACGGAGTTCCGAGCTTCCTAGATGTTTGAATATCAGAGACGCAGTCGCATGGACCAAGTCGTCGAAAATTAGGTGGTCCGGCTACGTAATGTGGTTCCTAGACACCCGCTGGACGAGAACCATCATCGACTGGATTCCGCGGGATGTCAGGAGAACACCAGGACGCCCACCAACGTGTTGGTCGGAATTCTTCGTGAAGGCCATGCACGAGCGATATGAAGCTCTTCGTATCCCTCGAGCGAAGAGGATCCATTGGAGCTCTCTGGCACACGACAGGGACGAATGGAGACGCTGCTGGCGCCCGCTCGAGGAGTTCGATGATCAACAGGACAACGGTGATATAGTTCTTTTGCGTGCCTTTTTGACTGCCTTTACGTTGAGAATCAGATCTGTTGCCTGCAGCACCTTTCCATATCTTGAAAGCGCACATGAACTTCCCTACTTTCATAACCGCCGGTGTTTAGGAAGCTGCTAACGGTAGGTTACGTGTAGGTATGAGTGAGGGAGGGTGAGGATGGTATTTCTGGTGCTAGTCACATCCGTGATTTTCTTAGTGTTGGAAGAATTTTCATCACCTGCAACAGTCAACAGCGAACCCGTAAGCAGTACATGACGAAATGATAGTTGTTACTATGTGTTTCCTGAAATATGCGTCGTAAATGGGTGCAGGAGGTATTATTGAGGATATGCAGATGCAAAGAAGACACACCGATGGGAATCGCACCCACGACCGGTTCCTTATGAAGCAGGAATTCAACCACTACACCACTCTGACCATCGGCTCCGCAATGGTAAACTGCGCAGCTTCGCACGCGTTCATGTAGCCAGTTGACAGCACTAATAGGTTAGGACTCATCAGGAGATCCATTTTACAATTTTCACCTGCAATCACGTCATCGACATTCCGGGCTCCATCCTGCTTCCTAGTCTCAATTCAAAGTTCTATGGGATGATGAAACCCTTCCGTCAGGGATTATGATGGTGTGCGCTGTTCTATTGTTACGCTCTTAGATGTTTTGGCCCTGAAGAAAACTTTTAATGAACATGCGTTCGCTTGAGTAATCTCGACTCCCGTTCACGATTTGTTCAGAAATCTACGGGAGGAAATTTCTGATCCGCATTCAGGTTCTGGGAGGAGAACAAGTTCTCCTTGCTCTCTTTTTTGGAGATGGCACAGAAAGGAGTCTACGGCTTGGTGACCGACCAGCACAACAACGCCGTCTCCAACGCAACGATCTCCGTCGAGCAAGGTTAGTGAGCTGATCAGATCAGAGGCTTCCTCTGCCCTTCACGAGACTGTCGTTTTATCTTGGGTATGACCCGTTCCTACCACATAAACTACGCAAGGCCGTTACTTGGCACCTAATACGCAGAAGAAATCAGACGGGTACTTGGAAACATTCCTGCCATGGACATTTCTCCTTCGAAAGCAGGCACGTAGTCTTATGAAGCCTATATGTTAAGGGAAACCCATACAGGCAACAAGCGCAGGAGAGTACTGGAGAATGCTGCCGCCTGGAAAACATGCGGTAGGTTTCTTTCTCAGAGTTTCTCTTCTGTTCTTCTTCTTCAATCCCTTCCATCCGTTGATCGTCCAATGGAAGTGTACCCTTGTAAGATTTTCAGCTGACAGTGGAAGCGCCGGGACTGGAGTCGGAGGTATTTGTGGTGACAGTAGGCCACGAGGCGATCCGCCACGATTTCAAGCTGACGACGTGCCGCGCCGAGGACAGCACCCGGGAGGTGATCATGCGCGGGAGCGGAGGCTTCCGAGTTGCTGTTGTGGGCATCTCCACGAGGTCAGTCAGACACAGCATGAATCCGTGCAATTGAGAAGAACAGACTAGCGGTAGGAGACGAGGAGGATCGTCTTTGAACTTTTCCATTCATGAGAAAACTCCTATTTGAACGAAGGCAAGCTTACTGGCGAAACTAAGAACTGGTCAACAATGAGCTGCTTCCATCTTCGGAGTATGCACCTCACATTGTTAGAATTTCGACACTGGCATTATTTATTTGTGCGGAAACCTGCTTTGCTGTTGCGGTAGCTGGAAGCCAAAGTTATTTAGTTTCCTATTTGATACATTCAGGAATACGTAGGCTGGCACAATTAACGCTTCGCAGAAATCGCAGAAAAACGAACGCAAAAGGTGCCGGAAAACGGCCATTTGAAAAGAAGTCTGATAGTGGTAATTTTCCCGCCATAGCATCAATGATCTCGACGGTCGTATGAAGCATGTTAGAGGTCCTGGAGAGGTAGATTTAGCGTTGCCTTTCCTTTTGGTGGCGGTCTTGCTATCATTCAGCGTTTGTCTTCTCTTCCCGGCTTAGGCATTTTATTTGTCTTCTTCTCCAAGATTCAACTCTTCATTTCCATCCAGTGTTGATCGTATCTCGAGCAATTCTCTTTCAGCGCTGACCAGGTGGTCCGGAAACTGGCTCATCAGCTGTGTTCGGTCGAATTTGAGTTGGATGCTGACATCCGTGTGCTAATGGTACCGCTTCTCAAAGCCGGCGATGTGATGGAGGTGGGTGAGAGTTAACGGCTTTTAGGTGAGCAGCCGACTCAAAGTTTAATTGATGGTGAGAAGAGGCGCAACCAAACATCCCATTTATCCAAAATATCAATGCAATTGTATGTAGAGAGAACAAGGCTGCCACATACCTAACGGTCTGTCTTGCACTCTTCACTTCGTGGAGTATCGTGCTGTACAGATAGGTCTTTCCGGTGTGGTAAGCGTAGCCCTCAAAACACTTTTTTGTGAGACAATAAAAAAGGTTACGTTTAGCGGAAGACCTTGGTGGGTCCTGTGCTTGGTGTCGTCTCCAGTCTTAATATAGGCTTAATAGGTGCAATAAGGATGTTTAGTTGCGGTCGAAACTATCGCGCCAGGCGGGACTCAAACCCACAGCTTCTACTTTCCGGGCAGCGATGCTACGCCTCTCAAAGCTTAAAAACTTAATGATGAAACTAACTTGCGGCCGAGCTGGGTGGGGGGGGGGAAGGCTATGTTTAGTCGCACTGGAAAATATTAGGTCCATTCGCAGCTTCCTTACTTTTGCCGAAGTGTCGGTCTATACAGAGTGAATTGTCTGCCGATTTTCCACGTTCTTCAGCGCTTCCATGGTCATTCATGGTGTGTTCGACACGACCTATTCCTTCAAAATGTTTTGCACCAACCAATTCCAGTATTCTGTTCGTGGTTGGTACTTGAGAAGTCGATGCATCTCCATAAGTTGCGATCTGGTCCCTCAGAACTTCTCTCGCAGCACTCGCTAGTACTTGTTGGTCTTATCGTATTCTGAAATACGACTTCAGCAGCGTTCACGTGAATGTGGGCCTGTAGGCGTGTCTCCCACCTAGGTGAAGCATCAACTAAGTGAATGCTGCCTTTGGCGAACCTCGAGGGAACAACCGGCTAGCATGAGCGTGAGCTCCTGTTTAAGTGCTATCGTTAGTTACTGATAAACTCAATTATATAGTGGTAGAAGTAGATAGATAGTATAGTTGTGCTCCAGCGAACACATACCATTTTCACTTTGAATTGGACCCTTTTCAACTCAAATTGAACACTCTTCTAAGCCAGCTTTGACTTTTTAAATCAAAACGAACCTTTCTAAAACGAAACACAGACAGATGAAACACAGATTCAATAAGATGGTTAGAATAATTTTGGGTTCAAGGAAAATTTGGTGTAACTTTTTAAAGAATTTTTTAAAGGTAAGCTGCCTGCGTGCCTGTAAGAATTTGACAAAATTTTAGATTTTAAAGAAAACTCAGTAAATTTTGTTTTAAAGGGCAACAAAATAGAAATCATTTAATGCGTTAAAATACTAGCTCGCTCCATGCACTCAAAGAGTTCGCTGAAACTTTTATTTGATTGATAGTGTAAATGCCACTTGAGCCATAAAAGTGAAGATATGTCGGTTCTTTGCAGCTGTCTTTGTTCTACCGTTAACAGGTGGCAAACTCCATGCAAACAAATATTCTGCTATCTGTCGAAAAAAATATTGCGACGCCTTTGACGAGTGCATGTCGCGATCCCTTTTGACAGTAGAAAATGGCCGCCCTGCTGCTCTTTAAAACAAGCTTCAAACCATTGCTTTTCCTAAAAAAAGTTTTTATAAAATTTTAAACAATGTGTTCACTTATTGGGTAGACGAATTAAAACTTTGAAAGAGTTTTACTATAGTTTTCCATGAACAAAAATTATTCCAACTTTTTTGGAGAGTCTCCAGTTCAGTGCAGAGGAAGCTCATTTCAGTTTGGAAGAGGGCGCTTTGATTTCAAAACTCTTAGGCCTAGGCTTAGAAGGATGTCCAGTCTGATTTGAAAAGAGTTTAGCTCGGCTTGAAAATGGTATATATTCGCTGACTTTTTTGTTGATTAGTCTAAGACAGATTGTGCATGAGCTAATTACAGTCTTGCTACTACTTGGCCTGATCACACTATATCCGAAAAATGGGTAGCATGAAGAAAACTAAAGTTGTATGGTAGAATTCAGCCCTCAAACAATTTCGAAGTGTCGCTTTGGTTTCCGAATAGTCATAACGAGGGCTCTAAATAACATCACTTTAATATAATACCATCCGGGTTGTGTGATGATAAGTCTTCTGGTGAACAAGAGATTCTATTCGCAACGGGGGCGTGGTATATAATAGAAAGATAATGAATTTGAATTAATAAAAATTTCATGGACAAATACAGTTGTATCCTCTTCACCTAAGAAAAGGCAGGTCTTTTTGACAGATTATCAATATAGAGTTCGGCAATCAGCGAACGAGATTTTGTTTTCAGACGATCCACAAATTCAACCCGTCGGTGGTGCTGGCGATCTCTGAGGGACTCGTTGAGACGATCACGTTCAGTCCCCTTCGGAATCAGCCGCATCGCTTCAACAAAACCGCTGTTGATGAAAGCCTTACGAACGCGCTTGGGTTTGGGAGCGACTGTGAAAAGTTGGTGCATCTTTATTGTAGAATCTGAGAGTGTATGTATGCCCCTCCATTTGGAGAGGGTGCTGCTATTCCGGATTCTCGATCTTTCGCTAAAATCGATTTTCAGACCCCTTCGAGATTCGAAGGTGGCTTTGGCGATGGACGACTTGAAGCTGTACACAGCTTTTGAGCTGGGAATCGCACTCAGCTGCGGAAACTCAACGGATTTAGCCAAGCAAGCCGCTACTGTAGGAACAGTCATTGATGTGAGGATTATTAGAATATTTGATCGGTACCTCTGAACGGATCCTCAATGAAATGCTCTGATCATGATTCAAAGGAGAGCTCCGTTGGACATCAGTTCCATAGGTCATTTTAATAGAGACAAATATTTAGTAGAGGTCGACAATAGCATGATTCTTCCTGAGAAGTCGGGGAGGTGGGTAGCGGAAACCTATGAACGTGAAGAATTCACTTCATCGAAACGTGCAAGTTATCGTGTGTCTGTGATGTGAGACTTTTTGGAGTAGCTTCTGCGACTTCTTCCTCGACTTAGGCACGAGGTTGACGTTTTACTGGCTCGCATTTCAGTCTTCTTCAAAGCTTGAGACGAGGGGATCAAATCACAGCCACTCGAAACCAGACATCACCCTAATCATGTTACAAAACGTTTTCCATATGCTAAACCGAAAAAGGCCAACAATTATGGTCACCGTAAGATCCGAACTGACTAGACGAAATGGACTAGAATATTATGGTCATATGTGGGGTGCTAGATTTGCGTTCCCGCGTTCGGTTCACTTGGGATCCTTATTTTGGAGGTAAAATGCCGAATCTAATAAATCTGCTAGCTAGTAATGTGCTGGTAGCATGTCGTCGATTGGTACGGGTTCTAGCTCAACCAAGGGGGACGCGAAAGAAGGCGTGAGAGCCAATGTTAACCAGTCCTTAGTTAAGAACCACCTCTTCGAGCGTTATTTGCTAGTGAGGAGGCTCCGTGAATTCTTGTTTACCATTTGCGGGAGATCTCTTTCGGACTGCATATTCAACAGAATTTCAGTAGAGCAGAATTAGATGGTTATAAATTCATATTTTCGACCTCCTTTCCTGCATTAGGTGATCCCTCCCGCTAGTGGTTTTCGTGAAAATATCATTTTTCTGCTCTACTGATAAGTTGCTGTTTCCGTTGTAGATGCTAAAGAAGACCGTGACTATGGACAGCGTCGAGGAGTACTCCGTGGTTCCTTCAGTCAATCCGGCCGATCATTTCACACCCGATCAGTCAGTAATGGTGACCAGGTGAGACCTCAAGCAGAGTGCTTCTGAAGCGGCTCAGCAAAAGTGTTGCCGTTTTTGTGGGATTGTCTCCCAACATTTTGTTTGCTTAAGCGCCTCGATACCAGTCATGGAGGAGAAGAAGTGCTTAACTGCCGTGCCGTCCAAGAACCCTCTTCTGAAGATGTATCGGATGGGCAGCGGAGATCCGCCGTACACGCTAGTGGTGGCTGTGGAAAAGGTGAGGTCACCTCTATGTTCGTGCAGTTGCTCTTTTCTTGATAAAATACAGGAGCCGATGGACGGACTTCGCCGACGAACTCAAGAGCTCCGTGCTCATCGATCAGTATTGATTGCTGGAGTAATTTCGTCTGCGTCGGGTACATCTGTCGCTGTCATATTCGTCTTTTATCTGAAACGGGTTTATCGCTTTCATATCGAAGACACGGAGGAGGGGAGAAGCAAATCTGAATAAATAAGGCACTGTAGCGTAGCGAGAGGCTCAGCCGAAGGTTCTATACTTCGCCCATTGTATTTTCTTCTGCCAGAAGTGTCCTACTTCGAATGGTTATGGGTTGGTCTTTCCCATCTGCATTCACGTCGATCGATTGTTGCAAAATCCATCCGGCGGTCATTATTTTTGCACTCACGGCGGACTTACACACGGACTAACTGACCTGTTTCGGAAATGCTCATGCGAGCAGGAAAATTGCAGCGTTTGCGGAGCCAATTCTGGTTTTATGAGATCTTTACGGAGGATTTTGGTTCGATAAATGGAGCTGTATGGTTTCAGAGAGCCGCAATCCTATGATCGGTAGTTAAACAGCTAATTTCGCTGTCTTCAATGGCTGTTTGAAGGCTCAGCCTGATATGAGCCATCTTGGTTTACCATTGACGCTACTTTGATTAGAAGATTTAACGAATGATAAGAGGCGGCGTTAATAAAATCAATTCGAATGCGCCACGCGTTCTGCTTCTACGGGAAATCCTGAAGGTAATTTGAATGCGCGTTCGGTCTATACAATGACTTACGGCGACCAGCCGATGAGCTAGTCAGCGCTTTATCTTCCTAGACCCAATTCACCTACCTCGGAGTTATTGAAGCCTTGGTTGGCCTAGGCGGGAAATCCGATCCAAGATCCTGGAATCGGGTACACGCAACAGTTGGCACCTCGCCTAGCTGCGCTATCGCTCGCCCGTTGGAAACACTGCCGTTAATAAATAAATTTAATGGAACAGCAGCAAAAAGAGACCTTTAAATTGAGATTTGTGATTGCATTTAAAGAAGGTGCTTGAAAAGGGAAGTGTTTAAGCTGTACCAAACCGGCTAGGTGGATCGCGCAGTCGGACGATGCTGAGAGTCTTGCGTGCACTCCACTCCAACAAAAGTTTTGGCTCGGGTTCCGCCCGCGAACCAAGCCTTCGATTAAGAGTCGGCGAATTGGTACTAAGTTTGTCTGTGAATAGTAAATCATAAACATCGGCTGGTCACTGCAAATCAGAGTAAAGTCCAAGCACTCGTTCACCGTGCCTCCACGATATCCCTAGGAGTAGCATGCTTGGTGTATTCTACTGTGAAGGGATTGAGTAGCACCGTTATGTATTCTGTAGTACCCCTGATCGCTCATTTGCATCGGCTTCCCTGGATCACACCGTCGTTTCAGCGAACGGAGACCCTTGTGTTCGAGATGATGTCAAGATGGTGTGGCTCGCCTGGCGTTGAAGGTGTTGAAGACATTCTTCGCGATTCAACCCTCATCTTCATGCCAGAAATACCGTTCACGCAGGTGCGTTTTGTTGGCGGAACTCTTTCTAGCGACCGTGTTCCGGCCAACAGAATGTTCTCTCTCTGGGTTTTGGACGAGTCGGTTATTTCCAGCTGAACTGCCACGACTATGACACCATCGTGCCGTTCCAATCTCTGCTCGCCAACGCACTCAGCGCAGTTCCTCAGATCGACTATGCCGTTCTCTTCGGAAGCGGTGGAATGAAAGTGTGTCTCCAGCCTTTTATTTCAATTTAGTACAATGCACCCGATGAGTAAGCTGATTTCTGGTTTATAGTGAGGGATGAGGGATTGTCGCGGAATAGATTAGTAGGTCAGCTATGTGGTTTCGCTAGTGTCATGAGAAACTGGGCTGACTTGTGGGTAGGAGTCTTTCTAAGGTCTAAGATTGCTGAGGGCCATGCAGGTTTGGACTCCTCGAGCGGATCGCTTCGAAGATGCTGTATAGGGCTGTATCGTCTGTAACTAGGATACATTGCGCATCTTGGCGAACTCGTCAATAGTGTGTCCATTCTATCCTTGGTAGGCCCCTATCTGTCCCTTCAGTAGCGTTATTTTGCTCACAGACAGCCTTGTACACTATCTTCACGTCAAACTGGACACTCTACAAGCAAAATTAGCTTATAGGGTACTTGAAATAGGTCTATACCTGTAAGTCCATTCAATATTGAACCCTGCATGGTTCAGGTGCGTTACGTAAACGGCAGGGCCGCTCTTGGAGATCGTCTGGCGCAGAAATACAAGTCACTGCATGCCCAAATGGTCGGGAATTCTGAGGATATCTGTCCAAGAGGTATCGTACTCTTAACTGAAGTTTACTCTGCCCAGTTTCCAACCGCTGCATTGGCAGGCATACCGGGTCAAAACCAGGTGTTGGGCGAGTTCCAGTGGAACAAGACGTTCCCGTGGCCGACAGCGCCCGACGCGCTGCTTGTGCAGACCGGCTGCTGCTACGAGGAGCGAGGGTCCGGCCACTTGTACGCGGAGAATCGTGACAGTGTCGTGGCAGCGATGAAGGAGAGGTGAGCCCTGAACATGCCCAGGCTTCTCCGGAAATAACTGGCATTGCGTGGTGATTCAGACTGAAAGGCGTGCGGCTGGTGGGTGACGACCCGTCACTCGCCGTGCGAACTTCTGACGGCTTCACCCATCCGCTCCAGATGACAACGGTGAACTACGGAGCGACGTTTGTCGGACTCGCCGTCGGATCGCACCATCTCCAAGTGCTGAAGGACGGCAAGTTCTACGCGGAACTCGACGTCGAGGTTTGTATTTGCGTTCTGGTTAAGCGCGTTACCATGACGAGAAGCATCCATTTCTCTTCTCGATGCGTCAAGTGTGTACTTGGACCTACCGTTAGCTCCTTAATCTTCTATTCTCTACATATTCGCTTTCATGCTGGAATGTGGCTCCACTGCTGAGAGGCATTTCCCTGGTAATTCTTGTCACTTCGCGTCACTGCTTGCAGATAACGAATTCGTCTCCGCTGGTGGAGAAGTGGATAGAGCTGCACCGATCGTTCTGGCGCAATAATGTCCTCATTGTCGCCTCCGTGGTATTGCTGATGATGGTCGCTTGTGTAAGTGGTCGACCTTCAGACTATCCTTCCACTCATTTTTTTTATTTTCACCTTTCGACATGTATCGAAGGTGTTCGTGTAACACGGTTCAAGTTAAACAACGTCTCGACTTACGGTAATATGGATCAAAGGATGATGGAGGCATTAATCAATCTCTTTGTGGAGTGCGCCATGCATTGCACGTCTAACTAAGAGGGATGTCATGGATTCAAACGCTGGGTAGTGTTATTGGTGTAGTCTTCGCAGACAAGTCTGGTGCCAATTGGCCGACCTCGGAGGGAGGAAGGAGGTAGCTGGACTGGGCGGGACTCGAACCAAAAACTTCGATTTGAGGTGGACGTGGTAGCTGATATCTATCTTGCTGTCATTTCTGTTGTGTCAACTAATGGCAACAGACTTTATCTATAATATTACACTGTGGAAGATACGTTCATTGAGTGGTCGCGAGACAGAGTTAGATGGCCATGTTTAGATTAAAGCAAAAACCAATACGATGTGTTGATTTGCCTAAAAGTATATACCTTCTAAGTCCCAGGAGCGATCTCTGAGATTTCCTTTGCCATCCCTTTTTGCTATCATTCTCTTCCGCTTTGAGACGGCGACGGTTGCCTGGGTTTCATCCTTTCTACCGTCAATAACTGCTAGTGGCCGATTGGCCATCCACCGAAATAGTGAATCAGTCCATCCCTCTTTCATGATGCTCCTTGAGTACTAATATCGAGGGCATCGTCAAGGCTGTGTAAATCGTTCAGAGTTTTGCTGTTAGCAACAATTGAAGCGCTGAGAGAAAACGCCGAAAAACTCAGCAGTTGCGACGCAGCGTGCACCTAAGTGGTTCTTTATAAGCTTCATTACTGAAGTACTCGGCTAAACATGAACTCTTCTCGTCGCTAAGTCTGAGGAAACGGGCAGGAAGTTGCTTCTGATTCTAATAAAGGAGTTACTGTTGAGTGCCGTGGAAAATGGTCGCGTTTTCAAACGAACTGTACCTCACTGAGAGAGGGAGCAGAACCAAAGAGTCAACCCATATGATCTGTGAGCCATTATTCAAGCCGTGGAGACCGGTGCCTCTGATGTCCTGAAAATATCGTTGGAGCGTGGCGCCCACAGGGGAAATTGCAAGTGGTTGCTGTAGGGTTTTTGGCAAGTTCAGCCTAAAATCGGCACCAGTCGTACATCTCATTCTTAATGTATGTTCTGTATCTCTGTTAAAACTGTTCTCTCAAGTTAAGCTACACCTCCTCCAGCGAGACAGAGCTCCCGCCTACCAGGATAGCTTAGGTGTTGACCAGCCAAGAATGTTGCTCGAGGATGGTTTGAACCAAAGAACCGCACTAGAGCTGGGCTGGCTACTAGAGCTACACCGTCTCTTTCTGTCTTCTACGTACTACTGTAGTGCTATACTCCAACCTCTCTTCCTGTGTCTGCGCAGCAAGTCATGTGGCACTGCTTCTGTATTTATAAGGGGAATCATGGGCGGCTTAGCATGCTTAGGCACCAGCAGCCCTATCTATGCGGAGGCTTATGGATTTTACGTCTTACTCGTCTCATGACCACGTTCTTTGTGGAGCAAAACACAGCCGGTTCTCTCCACACTGCTTCCTGCGCTTCTTATCTAGAGCCCTCTTCGCTTGAAATGTTGTGTTTTTGATCCAGAAACGGAGGAAGCGGACGACTTTACCACAGGTTCTTGCTTCATAGTGTACGCTTGCTTTTCTGTTCTTAATGTCTCCTCTGTCCATCGTCCTTCTTGTTCAGTTTTGTACTGTTTCTTTTTCAGGTGAGGGATGAGGGAGGGAAGGGAGCTCCTACCGGTCCAGTATTTTGTTTTCCCAGTCCAATATTACTTCCCATTCCCCATTAATTGTTCACGAATTTTCTTGGTATGTACGATTTTTGAATGCTTTTAGCATGCCTTAGCGCATACAGTAAATAAATAAAATACATACATAGATCTGTCCAGAAGTAGCACAATGTGTAAGAACAAAAATACTACCCGTAATGGAAATCCAACCTATGCTCTTGGAACATATCGCGTTTAGTTCGTAAAGGAAAAGCCCGGTCTACGTCCCATAGAGAATGAGTTCTTTAGTAAATGCATTTTCAGCAGAAAGTTCAATGTATGTACATGGGTGTACCATGCCGCTCAAGAGGTCCAGTCATAGATCTCCATAACATACTTTGTGATATTCGGCCTATCTATCCCCTATCTATGATTTGGTTGAGGATTTGAAGCTAGTTAGAGCGGGCAACATTTTTTCTCCTCTGTGAATTATTTATTTATTTATTTATTTACAAGTGCTCCGACACGCCTAACGGCGTGTCTCGCAATTGCGCGCTTCGCGCGACTTTGTAGCATCACTGACGTATGGAAAGTAGTTATTGTAAAACATAAAATTCGCTAGCATCTAGGACTTGGTGCGTGCTTTATTGGCTCAAGCCCTTCACCACTTCGGTACCTTCATCATAGACGGTCTTTCCTGACCGGCCAGTAATGTCATTGGTTTGTGCTGCGCAGTACTACTGTCCCTCAGGTTGTTCCTCCGCAATCGTTCTCATGCTCAACAGCAAGCGTTTCAAGCTGTCGTTGACATGCCTTCCGAAGCCAGGTTCCCCTTTACTCGTTTCTTCTTACTGGGTCTAATTGCTGGTTCGCCTTTACAGGTCTTCCCTCCCCTCTTTAGTTCCCCACCTTCCTGATTCCAACTATTGACCCACTTCTTTGTTTCCACTACTGACGCCTACTGGTCTCTTCTTGCTGGTTTCTCCGTCCTGGCCTCTCCTCCAGGTTCTTCCTTTCCTTCCTGGTCGCTCTCCTGGTCCACCGTAGAGGTCCCCCATACCGCCCTTCTCCACTGTCCCCTTAGTGGTCTTCGCTCATGACACGGTCGGTGACACGTATTCAGAATCAGGTTGAATGCTGCGCGAAGTAGGGGGCCTGTTTTCTGGATCAAGAAGCTCAGAAGCGCGCGCAGTCGCCGCTGTGTCGAGCATGACGAAGCTATGCATATGGCAGATTCCTTCTTCTCCGTATGAATTCCCTTACGGCTCCCTTCTTGTTGGCTCCCCGTCCTGGTCCCGCCTCCAGGTCCCTTCTTCAAGGTATGTTCCTACTCACCCCCTCGGGGTCCTCCCTACTACTCTACCCCTATTAAGTAGGCCTCCCAAGCTCACGACACGACGACGGCGAGCGAACGCCCATTGCGTGGCATCGGTGTCACATCCTCTAAATCCGGTCTCTCTTAATGGTAATGGATCCCTTTGCTGATCCTCCTTACTGTCCCCCTCCCCTGATTGGTAACTCCCTAATAATCCCTACGTATTGCCCAGACTCTTCTTGGTACCACCTCCTGGCCTGCTTCATTGCTCTCCCCATCGACCATCACGATGTTCCTCCTGGTCGTTGCCTTCTTATCGCCGTCGATTCTCCACCCTCAAAGTCCCTTCTACCCTTACCCCTTTAGTAGTCCTCTCATGCTAATGGCATGAAGTCGGCTTCTGAATCTGGACGCTCAACAACGCGCATAGGTGCTGTTGTGTTAAGCAGTAAAGGGGAAAACGTTTTTCCTGCTGCAGCAACATCCCACGTTCAACAGCAAAATTTGCCCCCGCTGTAGATGATGAGGCGTACCTCATTCAGGTTAGATCATCAACCGCCCTCGCAGTGGATAATGCGGCGTATCTCACTTCGGTTAGATCACTCGACCGCTCTCGCTGTGGGTGACGCGGCGTACCTCTCTTAGGCTAGATCACTCCACGGACAAACTCTTTTATATATAGGTGGTGATTTATTGTGGACTCCTATCGAGGACTGTTCTAAGCCTTGATAACACGCAGTTCTAACTCACTGCTTTCCTAGAATACTCAAACCGTTCTACGCATTATATTCCTTGCAGGATGCAGAGGGTGCGAGTTCGAGTCCCGCCTGCCGCCAGTTTTTTTTTGTAGCTAAACGTCCGTCTAGCAGCTTATTACCTCCAAAAGACAAAACGTGGGAGACATTTTATTCACTCTGGCGATCATTCTTGTTTTTAGCTCTTCGCCTGCCGGCAACGGGTCACATCAGTCCTGAACCGACGCGGCTTCTTCACGGGAAGCCACGAGGGGTTTGAGCGAATCCCGCTCTATAAGAGCGACGAAGAGGACGAGGAGGACCTCTTCGATCTACAAAAGCTGTAACTCCACCGAGATATAGCGTAGCGTCTCTTATTTAGTTCCCTTTAGATTTCTTCTATTGGCTAGCCGCAGTGAGCTAACTAACCTCCATATTATTATTCTTCCCGTGCTACCACTAATTGCCTACCTTCTAAAGCGCCTGTAAATTTTGCCTTCATGTTGATATAGTCTTTGTAACTATTTTTTATGCTGACCTAATCACATGCCTTTCTACGTTCCTCTTACCATTAGGGCTATTCACTAACCTTCTCATGGCTTGATTGACCGTAACCATTGTAATCACTATCGAGTGCCAGTGTGATTCTGCTTCTAAGCATAATTTGTTCGCTAATAAGGTATTTACAAATGCGTGTAACAACTAGGTTAGTGCCTTCCTCTGAGCGCAATATTGTGATGTTTTTCTAGGCTTCACTTACGTGTCAGGAGTGCGTGATATGTGCTTGGTAGATAGGGCAACAGATAGACATTGATTGTTGATTGTCTGATCGATTCGATCAATAGATATCCTTGGGCTGCCATGCACTCTGTGAACTATGCTTGATTTTGCGTGCTACGTACTTCACTTTGGATGTTTTACTTTGTCACGTCTTACGGAAAAGCTGTATAGTAAACTGAATTTGTTTTTCTGGTCTTCTCTTCGCAGTCAGCATTCGACGGACGGTATGATCTGGTGACAGATTTGAAGGAGGTCGGTATTGATGAATTTTGTGGGGTGCACCACGCGCTCTTCTTCTGCGGGATATTGTGGAGACGACCCGAATGGTATTTCGCAGGTGCGACGTGTGTTGGTGGCTGCCGGATGGATGAGGAAAGTTATCCTTTTCGTTGATGCGTATGCTGCCAATTTATCCACCCCGTCCGAGTCAGTGTTCTCGTCTATTCGGAGTCTCCCCCGATTGGGATTGGGGCTGGTAAGATATGGTAAGATATGTTGATTGATTGGATTTTGCCCCAACGGGGGAACAAGGCCATGCTGACCCAGGAGTGGAAGGCATCATCGGTCTGACGGAAGTGCTGGCCATTGCATGGACGTCAGCATAGTCTCGTGTATTCTGCCATCTCGCAGACTTCCCCGTTATTCTTTACAAATTTGCTCTTTCAACATACCCTTCTTTTTCTCTTTCTGCTCTTTCACTTGAATTTGTAGACAACCATGGGAGAAACGACTTAGAGACGTGGCCAGGATGTTACATTGTTCGATCGGAAGGGTTGTACTCATCGGTTTTCAGCAGCATCATTACTATCCTATTTATAACTCGAGAACTGCTTCTCTATACAATTTAGGAAACTGCAGATATAGTTGACAATCTATCCGATGTTATGCATCCAGCATTGCTAGCGCTTTCTTTACCAACCAAGTCCCTTTGTACGCCCTTTCGTGAATTCGTATTGAGTAACGGTCTTCGCAGAACGAGGAAGAGATGTTGCAACTGTCACAACGATGTTTTGTTGCGATCAAAACTTCTAGCGCCAAGCGGGACTCGAACCCGCACCTCCCTCTGACCGGGCGGGAATGCTCTACGCCTTTACACAACAGATGTTGCAACTGTTGCGGGGGGGGGGGGGGGGGGGGGAGGGTGAGTGGCTTCGTCCCCAAACCGTGGAGACGCATGTTTTGAACCTGGACGCTTGTGGCACGACGTCTGCGACATGTCTTCTGAACCCGGTCCGTAGGCCTGGTCCCCCTTACTGGCCCCTTCTAACTGGTTTCTCTTGCTGGAATCCTCCTTTGTTCCCCTATTGACACCCCCTTTCTGCATCTCTACTGGTTTCCCCATCCTGAACCCCTCGACGTCCTCCTTACAGCACCCTCTCTACAGGTCCTCCTCATTGCTCGGCATCGGCGAAACGTCTTCCGAAACTGATCCGGAGGTCTCCCCGCCGCCCCCCCCCCCTCCTTATTGGTCCATTCATTCTGGTTCCACTTGCAGGTCCCCATTTCGTGGTCACACTCCTGGTCTCCTTTCTTGTTCCTCCTGGACACTTCAGAATATGTAACACGACTCGGTGATATGTCTTCTGAATCAGGACGTTCTTTGCGTGACATCGCTCACATGCTTTTGAAGCCACATGTCAGTTGCACGACGGCGGTAAGACGTCTTCTGAATCTCATTCGAACGTCTGGTCCCTCTTTGCTGCTCTCCTCTTACTGGTTCCCCCTGCTGGTCCCGCCTGATTGGTCCCCTTATCGGTAACCCCTCCTCCCCCCTTATTGGTTGGTTCATCTTTCCTGGTACCACTTGGCCACTTCCTTGCTCCGCCTATTGACCCGCCTTACTGTTCCTCGCGGTCCTCCTACGCTCACGGCGGTCGCGACACGACGTGGGTGACACGTCTTCTGAAGCCGGACGCCTGTTGCTCAACATTTATGCAGGGCCAGACGACGGACAGCCGCCAACTCCTTTGTATTCAGTAGGATGTGCAGCGAAACATCGTTATCAGAGCTTGCACCCTCCTTATCAGCCACCCGAGGGCTAAAGCAAATGAATTGAGAAAATGAATTAACCTGACACCAAAAGAATCCATTATATCGGGAAGCATGACTACCTTAAATAATATTGCTGTTCAGCGTGATTGATGTTCTACAAATGATTGTGCGGCGCCCTCTATTTCTGGCATGCAACCAAAAAGAAAACAAATAATTTATCTCGATAGATACATTCATCCAAACACATCTCACTCGATATACCGTGAGGAAGTCAACTCCGTGGAAATCAACAGGACAGAGTTGAGAATCAGTTAGTTATCGCACAGCTACTGTTGCAGTGTTCTGCGCATTCATGTACAATTCGGAATGGCACCGGGATCGGTAGCACAGGATTTGGTTGTTCAGAATTAGGTCAACAAGCAAAACACATGAAAACGAAATCAAATAAGGAGATCATGGAGAGGGATAAGATAACGAGACTGCGGGGCGAGATCAGATTAAAGCGTGTTCTGCTTCTGGTCAGGACGACGACTGTGTACATCAGATGGTTACTGGGGTGTGGTAGACAAGATCGGCTCTAGCGGAATTAAATGGCAAGAACTGGAAGAAGGGGACGTCACCTAAGCTCGACAATGTGAGATCTGATCATGAGGAAAAAGATGCACCAAAGCTTTACAGACAAATATTAATAGGATATCAATAAATAAAACGAGACAGAGAGAGAGAGCAAGGAATACAACACCTCTCGTAAAACCGATTTTATTTTATTTTTGGGAGTGTCTTTCGTCAACAACGGAGAGAAACTGATAAGAGAAGACGACGCCTTCCGGAGAGGACGAAGCTCGACTACGTGCGCCTGAGCTGAGGTGGCCGAGCGCAGACGGGTACAAAAGGGAAGCAGGTGGCGAGCAGTCCGGTGGAGGGAGCCAACGGCTCGTCGCTGCCGGAGCGGCTGGCCTGGCCGCTACTGTTTGTTGAATCCGAGATCGGGGGCGCCGGCTGCGCTGCGAAAACTGCAGATGACGGCGCGCGAGTTCGGCGACTGAGGCGCGCGGATCGGCTCCATCGGCGTCTCGCGCTCCTCGTCGTAGCCGCCCGAACGCACCTCTCGCAGTCGGTCCAGCTGAAAGAAGAGAAATGTTCGGATGAGCCAGAAGCAGTTCAGTCGAAGTGGGGAAGAGGAACGGAAACGCTTACGGTACCAGCTCAGCAGAAGAAACACCTCTCAATGCTCCGGCTAGGCGTAGCGAAGTAGCGAAGTCAGGTACTTGTGAAGCAAAGGGCCCGTGGTGCCGTGGGGTTGCCGGTAAACATGTTAACGCGGCAAGCCCACGGCACCATGGGACCGGTACTTATGAAGCACCCTTCCTTGAGTACCGTGGGTTGCCGCGTTGCCGTTGCAGTTGCCGCGTTAACATGTTTCCCGGCAGCCCCACGGCACCACGGGCCCTTTGCTTCATAAGTACCCGAAGTCAATACGTAAATAAACTGATGCTGGAATTAGGCAGAAGGAAGTGGGTCGGGGATCCTTCAAGGGCGCTGAAGAAACTGCAAAGGCATTGAACAACTTCCAGCTCAGTGGTCACCTACTCCACCCACAGTTGCATCCTTTGAGGATAGTAAGGCTGAGATTAGCGTCACACAACGAGGTATCAAGGGGTTCACCTAGTCGAGCGAGAGGATCTAGTGACATAGTCTGTCATATGACAAGAAGTAAGCTCTCAGAAAATCTTAGGATATTCGATTGAATCCGAATAGCGGAAACTTTCGACCATTCGAATTTTAGCATATTAGCTAAACGCGATTTTTCTGAATATTCGAGCTCGAGTACATTCGAAAATCCTATCAGTTGAAGATGCGGATTTGAGTACATTCAGAGGAGGTTATTTCTTGATTATTCGAATTCCAGTCCATTCGAAAAATTCGAGGCTTGGGATATTCAAATTTGAGAGTATGAATTCAAATGGGAAGCACTTGAATACCTATTCGAATAGCTTATTTAGGCATATCGGCTAATCCCGTTGCTATACAAATTTCAGTTGAGCATTCGAATGGCATGTTTCCAATACTTGAATAATTGTGGCTCCCTGAAAAGTTTCGAGTATTCAAATTATTTCGAATATCGGTAGATTTTGAGCGTTCGAGTTCAGCTGCACTCGAAAAACGTGATTTTTTGAATATTTGAATTCAAATTCGAAAAACGTCGTTTATTGATTATTCGGATTTGAATACATCCAAAAAACGCTGTTGATAATTCGAATAATTAATTCGAACTGGGATGGAAACTGTTGGAATACTTATTCGAATAGTTAAATCGGTCATAACAATAACAGCTACTGATATGCTCGAATTCACGACAAGAGTGTCGCGTGGCGAATACGGGAACAAGATCGGCCTAATCGATGTATATTCCTTTGGAACTTCTTTGCGACATTTACAACTATGTGATTCAGATTTCTCAAAGCGACTCACTTCTGATGGGAGAGTAGTACTTCTATATCAGTAGGTACACTACAACTCAAAGGAGTAACAAGGAGTGGACCTAGTAGATTAGAGACTAACCGTAAGACAGTTTATGTTCGCAAAAGAAAAAAGTTACATTCAGAACAGTGGTGGTGAACCCTCGAATTTGAATTCACAGGATGATTGTTTTCTTGCAGTCTTTGCTTAAAAGGGCTAAATTTCCTCTCAAGGAGTCCTTGCCTTGATCCACTTCTGTACGCGATTTACTTTACTTCACAATCAGTGATGGTCGGAGCAACATTCGCTGACGAGTGGTAGAATTTTAATAGGTCCCCCGCGAACATACGCTTTTTTCGGGGGGGGGGGGTGGCGTTATCTATGCAACATGTGCTGCAGTAAAATGAACATTCTCGTCTCCAACATTCTGGTTGCCGCGTTGTGTTTCTGGCATTAGGTCAGAAATGCTGGTGGGGTGAGGCGCTTGATCGGGTAAGTTGGAAGATAACACCTGGAACCGTTTTTAAGCATCTGAAGAGGACGAGACAGTCGAAACGTAAGGTGAACGAATAATATAGTTCCACCTGGGAACCTCGTGGCACAGAGGTATTATAAACACAATTCCGAGCTTCCTAGACGAGAGGACACGATAGTGAGAGGAAATCCGCCTTCAAATCAAGAACTGTGCCCACTTCTCAATAAAGTTGCGTGAGCGGGTAGGTGAATTTCCTCTGAAAATGCTACAGATTTCGTCGGAGGTCTTTTAAAAACAGGAGTCTCTAGAGTAAACATTTGGTTTCTGAATTTCTGAAAAACTAGGATATTAGAACTAACACGGCAATGAGTGAGTCAACGTAGCATACCAGAGAAGCGATAGAAGGACTACGGAAGGAATAAAATCCTGCTCACCTGGAGCGAACTGATCGGCAACGCTGACCGGAAAACGATCCATTGAACGGTCTCACGGAATGGCTCCACGGTCTCCGATCCCTCATACATCCAGAACTCCTTGGTCTTCTCTAAACGTGACATGGATCTCTTTGATATTAAACGATTCCGTAGCTTGTAGAATAAGGCGGCGAAACGATTTCAATCCAAAACAATCCATTTCTGCATGGCATAACAATCATTAATGTTGTAAGGATGCAAGTACGTGTAGAAGTGTTCCGCCCGCTCAGCATCTCAAAATTTGCTTTTTAAAGGTTATGTCAAGGTTTTAAGGACGAGGGCTGCCTTGAGGTTTATCCTAAGGAATGCATAACTCTGAAGCGTGTGATGGTGTCGGCAAAGGCGCCAGCTGAACCCATCGATAATTCAAGGTTAGGCCCATTCATGCCAACTCAGCCTTCTTCTGGGGTCCTTGAATTGACCCTGAGGAGTCAATCACTGCCTGGAGAGAACCAGACAGTGATTTATTCATCGGCTGGCAATCCTAAGATCATCTCATCACCATGGATCCCGATAGGGGGAAGATCATCTTGTGTAGCTGAAGTGTAGACCAAATACTCATTCAAATAGCTTGCAAGAGACCGCGTAGATGTATAACGAATAGGTGGCGCCGCCCTTACGTCCCACGAGAACTGCTTAACGATAGGCTTTCAAGTCTCTTTTTTGAGCGCCGAGTGACCGTCACTGAGTTTATAAGCTGTTGTAATGATGTTTTGTTGTGATTATGAGGTTCGGGTTCTAGCCCTTTCTGGCGCTGAGGTTTTTGCATACTGTAAGGTCAACTTGAATGCATGTCGACATGTATAGCTTACGGGAAAAAGGCGATGGACAGTCCTGTGTTCCATCCCTAGCGCATAATTCTATTGCAAATTAGCCGACCCCGGGAGTAGGAGAGTTGGTTCCCTCCTGTCAATCGCGTCACCCGCGGTGGTGCGACCAAACCGGAAGCTAGATCTGTTTTCTAAAGGCTTCAAGAATTGAAAATCTTCATGCGTGTCTTGAACTGTCATTCTTCACGCGCTTCCAGCTCTCACTGTCCAGCAGGGCTATGCTGGGTGGAGGACGGTCTGTTCTACAATTGACGACTATAAGTTGGGGCCGCTCAAAAGCAAAATGTTTGTCAGTGTTCAGGTGCATTATGTTTCAATATAGCAAATGTAAAAGTAGAGGAAAAGCAGACCTGGAGGCGGGAAGAGCGCGCCGAAGTTGAACTGCCCGATGCGGACTTCGTTGCCCTTGTAGATGATGCTCGGCAGCAACTCGATGAACGGAGTGATAGCCGGGTTCTCGTCGTGTGATTCCTGCAAAGCCGTACTCTGCCATCTGCTCATTCTATGGCTCATTCTGCTCCGATAACTGTGTTCTGTAGCCGATCCCGTTTCACAAGGCCTTTCTCATATGTCCCCTTTCCGTGCTCGATCACTAATGAAATGCTAACAAACAGAATCTGCGATTCAAACGTCGTCGACGGCTAGGAGGGGAAACCGGCAACTCGATGCGGCGCCATTGATGACGTCGCTCGAATTTGAAGCACCCCTTCAAGTTTGGTCGCCGCTGCCCACTCGATCGCTGAAGTAAGCCTGGATGAAATCATCACTCGTTTGTGAGCAAAGAGTGCCAACTCCTCCCGAAGGAGTGCCACAGGAATTCACAAGTCCTTTTTGATAATTAACGCACGGAAACATATACATCCTATTTCCCGAGGAAGCGCTTTCTAAGGAGAACAATTCTGAGCCTGCGTCACCTAAAATTGTTTGAGATTTGCGGAATCCCGCTCTGCCATATCCACGGAATATTGGTTTCTACATCCCCTTACTTTTTGATCCGCTCACTCAAAGCCCCTGGTACCAACTGAGTAATACGGAAGCTCGGAAATGACTGACGTTGAGGAAGATCGCGATGGCGAGTACTCCATTAGGCTGCTTCAGCGCCAGCTCCATGGTGGGGAAGCGAGTGTTGCGGTGGATTAGATGCAGCTCACCGGCGTAGCCAACACCTAGACAAGACATCTACCATCACGTCTTTCTCATACTGACGCTGAACGCAGTATGTAATAGCCGACCTCCGATAGTGTGCTCGGAGCCGTTCATCGGCTCCGTTCCCCAGTGCCAGGTGATCGCGTCCAGATGGAACTGCTCCTCCGGCAGAAACGACATCGCCAGCTCGGAGTCGTTACCGTCTCGCAGCAGCCACACCGCACTGCCCGAATTCGTCGCTCGGAAGTCACCGGTGTTGTGATACTCCACTCTGAAAGTAGCAGATTCCTTCAACATCTTCAGTGCCGCACGAACATTCGAGTATCCGTGGGGAACAATGCTGCAGAATCACTCGTGGCAAGTATATGTGAGCCCAATATTTTCGAGCTGCTAAAATTGATTCAACATCACCTATATCACTGAAAGTACTGGAGCTCCAATTCATTTTATTCAAACACCAGTTGGCAGATGTAGTGGTAAGCCGCTGCATCTCGGTTTTATCAAGCTGCATCGGCGCAGCATCCTGGTCGTATAACAGGAGTATGGGTTCGAGTCTTGCACACGCTAGAGCTTCTGTCTCACACATCCATGTTAAAGGCTTACTATTTATTTGCTTATATATTTTATTTAATTATTTATTTATTCGCACGATAATGTAGTCTGCACACGAAAACAAACCCATAAAGTCATGCACATACTAGTTCATTGCGAAGGCGTTATCAGCTGCTTTGTTTTCCTCATTAACGATAAAGCGGGCCTGTTATGGTCTTTTATTTTTAGACGATTGCATAATTAGCCGCTAAGCTTTTCGGAGATTTCGTCACGATGGCGTTCGAGACAAACATTTTTGCAAGAATTCAGCTCTTTGCATGATGGTGAAAATTCAACATGACATAATGTTGACAAGTGGTCAGCCTGCATTGTTTCAAAGAGTGCCCTTTGCACCCACCAACTTGTTGCGTGATATTTTGGGCTCAACTTGTCGACATTGCTTTTCTTTATACAACGCCCGTGTTCGATCCAAAGATTTTGGGAATTTCTAACAATATTTTAACATCCATACCGGACGGATCAAATTCAAATTTGTGCATTGCGCCACTGTACATGTGCCACAGATACGAAAGGCAAAGGATGTCTTTACCCATTTCTGTTTTTTAATGTTTTTATTGGTTTTTATTGCGGGTGTCAACTTTATTTCTCTTGTAGTTCTTTGACATATGCATATGTAGCCGTTTTTATTTGTTTTCAGATTCAACATAGTGGGCTTAGTAACTCTAAAAATAAAGGGTAGTGAGACAGTAATTCTAACAAGGATAGACTCCAAACTTGTGGTGAGCTTTTGCGACGGAATCTTTAAAGGATGCAGGGTCCCGTGTGAGGAGTCCAAAACCATGGTTAGTTTTTTTCGGAATGCTCTTCTGTGGTCGAAAAAAGACGTGCGAAAACGTGGGCACGGAGTTCATCACATCCTGCTGCCACCCAACGAATGTGGTCGATCGGCGCAGTGGGTAGCGATATCACCTCCCGGTCGGTTGGGTTTTATGGTTCGGACCCCGATTATGCCTTCAACGAAGAGTGGTGAGGTCTTGTCAGGGAGAGGAAGGCTGTTCGTCCCTGGCGTTTGTAGGATGCTGTTGGTGTGACAGGCGCTTATGTTTTGAATGTTTCGTAGTTGTTGAATTGTTGAACGTTGTCATCATAATTGTTGAATTCCATTGTCAGCAATAAACATAGTTACGTCATGTTAGGCAGAAAATATTTATATTAGCGATCCAATGGAATGATACAGTGTCAATACGATATGAGAGGTAACTTAAACGAAAACAGAAAAGGACTATATTTACTCGCTAAAAGCATTAATCTTGTACAAATCGACTCTTGTGATCACGCTACCACACACTAATAAAGACGCAACGTGTGGAAAAACTTGGGCGACACCTGGAACCGAACCATAAAACCCATTCGACCGAGAGGCGATATATGCACTGCGTCAACCGAGACCACATTCGGTGGGTGGCAACAGGGCGTGATGAACTTCGCGCTCATGTTTTCACACGCTTTTTTCGACCACAAAAGAGCTTTCCGAAAAAAGTAACTATGGTTTTAGACTTCCCACAGTGAACCCGGCATCCTGCAAAAATTGTATCACAAAAGACCACCTCAGGTTTGGAAGCTCTCCTTGTAAGTTATATTGCGCACATCCACATCCACACCCATCTATAGAGAAATCCTTTCAAGCCCTGCTGTTAGCTCCTGCTGGCCTCCTTGACAGTACATAAAACCAAGATTCTTGCACTCGGAGGGCATGTAATACGAAACTTTCCATTTCAGTGGGAAGAAACAGCTTCAGATTAGCTGGAGCCGATAGCCGTTTGGATCGCTCGTTGTTACAGGAGAGTGCTAATGAAAATGTTCTTGAAGAAAGGATAAGTAAAGATGTCCTAGCCATGTAACTAAAAGGATACCATCACGGAGTGTGAGGACGCGGTTTCGATTCTGGCAACTGGTAAGAACTGCTATGTATAAAGGAACTCTTTTCTAACATCACTGGGATATACGCCTTTGAGGAAATGAATGCTTTCTATTATACTGTATGTGCTCAAACTGCATTATTTTTCCTTTTTCTGTTCGAGATACATGACAATAATATGTATACGATTTACTTTAATCTGAGGTAAAAACACCGCTATAGTTCGCAGAGATTTCCAACCTGAATTCGGCGTTCTGCAGATGTTCTCCAAATGTAGTGATAATCGGCACAATGTCGATGGGTGAGGGGTAGCGACCGAGTGACGAGACATGCAGCACCTTGCCCAGACTGTCCAGCTTGACCTGGAAAGGAGATGTGGAATCCCACACGCAGTGCCAGGAGGCGCCTGTGCTCGAACGAACCCTGTTCAGCAATCCGTTCTTGGCATTCAGCGCGCTCTCAATCAGCTTCGGGGCGCCGTCCTGAAAGCAGGCATTTCATTTGACTGATGGAGCTCTGGACCCGGGCATGTCTTACTTTAAGTGACTGCAGATGAGCACCGATGGCTGGCGCACCCTCGGCCATCGTGACCGTCTTATCCTTCAACGTTTGGAGATGACCCGAGAGCTGACTTAGAAACGCCATCTGCAGGGATGTTGATTGATCGAACAGTTCGTAGGAGAATTGTCACGAGAGGAATGAGAGGAACGCAGCGTAGAATTGCGAAGTAACGAAGGTTGATAGGAGCGCATTGTAACAGAAGGGAATAATTATGTAGACCGTGAAGGACTAGAGGAAGAATCTGTCTTCATGGGAATTTCGTCGCTACGACGCTTTTGTATCACGATTCTCAAAGAATGTACCTACGTAAGGGTTTTCCCACAATCAGATGTAAAGATTTCTGTCACGTTTTCGCTCAACATATATGGCATAACTACGTGAAACAAGAGAACTACAAAGTACGACTGGAAAATAAAATGACAGTGATTATTATTAGATTTAAAAATTAGATCTGCAACCAACGCTTTGAAAAATAATAACCTGGAAATGGAATTTAAAGTAGCAAAAAAGTACGACTGTCTTTCGCACTTGAGCAAAGTTCGCAACGTTTTCCGCAGTACCGTTCAAGGCGTAAAGTGCAGCATAGAGACCGAAATGGCGTATTCTGCCATCAGTGTCATTTCAGTTTAGCCGCTGCTCTTTAGTGCCATCTCACTCATGGGGCGTGCCTGCTGCCAAGTGTTTTCTCAGCACTTCTAATCTAGAATAGTCCAATTCATCACATCATCTTAGTTTTCGAGGCGGAATTGGGCAAAATTCATGCGGGACCGCAGTACTGACCAAATGAGTTCCCTAATGGTAGGTACAGTTTCACATTCTGCCAACGTATTCCGAAGGGACCGGCAATGAATTCGAAGCGACGACTGCGAGTCAACATACAGACTTCTGCTGCTGGATGGAACTTGGCTTCGAAAACATAAAAACAGCCACTCAAAGAGTAGCATTGGCGACAGGAGACCGAGACAAACGGTGAACGAAAGCACTCACGACCAATTCACCAACATAATCACGGGTTCGATAACGTCAAGGTGACAAAATTTTCGAAAATAAGAAAACGGAAAATTGATGCGTAGAGCAGAAAACTGAATCAACACAAAAACAAAAATTTTAGGGAGAAGGAATATAATTTGTAAAACACTGCAATATAAGAAAAGTAAGAAACGTTTGTTTCGCCGTCGTCGTATGCCACAGAGAGCGGGAAATTTCTGTAACACAGACACAAAAATGTCCTGCGCTCTGCACATTATGGTTTATTTTAAAAATGGTTTGCTTTGGAAATTTTTTAATCTCAGCCGTGTGTTCGTTAATGACAGAAAAAAGTTACGATGGAATGATTAAATCAATAAAACAGCAGCTCGAACTGAATGTCTGACAGAGAAAAATCGTATAAGTCAATGATGACCTTTATTGAAAAAAATCGGAGTAACTTGTATTTGTAGTGCCTTTCAGGTAAGCAGCGAGAAGCGATGCACGAGAGCATTACAAAATTCAGCCAACTAACACACTAATCGATTTCCGCTTTTTTGTTCTGTAAAACAAAGTGTGCAGAGAAAGAGTAAAGCCTTACTGTACATAGCTTGAGTTTGTGACCAAGCAGTCTACCCATTTTTGGAAATTTCGCCGTAACAAAGGCAGGCCACGGATCTCCCTCGATAGAGAGCCTTCGGGCTCTCTTGTTAAGAGGGATCTCGGGCCGCTTGTCGCAGGGCCACGTGGCGCGTCCCCGGGTGGTGGATAGGGGAATTAAACGCGAACCAAATGCGACCGTGTACTGCCCAGAGACGCAGGTGGGATGCGGGGGATGGACTCCTTGCTCCTGCTGTGTCGGGTCGATGCGTTCCTTGTGCGTGGGAGCGGCATGTTCGTGCACAGTGTGCGTGGATGTGTCCGTGACTGTGCGGATTGTAACTGTGTCGGCTCGGCCAAAAGCTTGCACTCGGTAGACTGGGAGTACATGTAAGGCGATTCGAGGCCGCCTTAAGTCTCGCCCCGTCCCTTCGGGCAGTCTGGCTGGCTGCCCGGAGTACCCCGCCCGCACGACAGAGCCTGACTAGCTACCCGTGTTGTATTCCAGTCAAACACAGCAGCACTAAAGGGCCTCATTCCCCTGACCTCGAAAGAGCCCCCATTTCTGCAGCGATGGGAAGGACGAGTACGGAGAGGCTGCTAAAATCTCAGGGCCTAACCAGGCTGCGCAAACTGAGAAGGACTAGGATGACGATCTGTACTTACAACGCCCGCACGCTTGCGTCGGAAGCATCCGTCGAGGACCTGATGATGCAAGCCAGGAAGATCAAGTACGACGTCATCGGACTGACCGAGACGAGAAGACACCACCCCCTACACGCCGCCTACGACTCCGGAGAAGAACTGTTCCTCGGAACATGCGACAGCAGGGGAGTAGGCGGCGTTGGTGTCCTCGTCAACACGCACTTGGCCATGAACATCGATTCGTACGAGTCTCTGACAAGCCGAATCGGACGTCTGCGACTGAGGCGATGTGGCTCCGTGCCAGCCTTGACTGTGTTCGTCGCGTATGCCCCAACATCCGACTACGACGACGAAGACGTCGAGGCCTTCTACGTGGAGCTGGAGAAGTTCTATAAGGAAGATCACACCTTCTACAAGGTGATCGTCGGCGACTTCAACGCCAAGATCGGGCCACGAAGGTCGCCGGAAGAACTTCACATCGGAACCCACGGTTTGGAGTGGAACGAGCAAGGTGAAAGGCTGTCTGAGTTTATCATGTCGACCAAGACCATCCATGGAAACTCGCAGTTCCAGAAGCCTCCCTCCCTACGATGGACCTGGGAATCCCCCGGTGGCCAGTTCCACAACGAGATCGACCACATCATCTTCAATCGCAAGTATTGCCTGACCGATGTCTCCGTTGTCCCCAAGTTCTACACGGGATCGGACCACCGCCTCCTTCGCGCGAGGTTCCGCTTTTCGCGTCAAGGAGAGAAGGCCGCGAAGTTCAAGAAGAGGAGTCCCAGAACGACCATCAACTGGGATCTCTACACCTCTCTTGTCCTTTGGGAAGATGCCGTCATGGACAACGTCGACGAGGAATACGATCGCTTCGTGCACCATCTCCACGATAGTGCTAAGGGAGCCGAGAGCTTGAAGACCACCAAGAGACGCCTGTCTCCGGAAACTCTCGAGCTGATACGCCAGCGTGGAGCAGCACGAGCGTCAGGCAACTACCAACTGACGTCCGAGCTTGCAAAGCTATGCAGAGCGGCGATCAAGGAAGATCTGAAGGAGAGAAGGGCGGAAGTGTTGGCTGAAGCAGCAGAGGCAGGGCTGAGCATCCGCAATGCCCGCCGGAACTTCGCCAACTTCAAGACCAAGATGACCGCTCTCCGACGTCCTGACGGAACCGTCACCTCTTCCAGAAGGACCATGGAGAAAGTCATCCACGACTTCTACTCCGATCTCTTCGATAGCCACGTCCACCTGCCCCTACGCCATCTTCCGCAGGATGGATACGTCGTTCCCTCTGTTCTCCCTTCCGAGATCCGACACGCCATCTCGGCGGTGAAGAAACGTACAGCACCCGGTCCTGACAGGATTAGAGCTGAACACCTGAAGAACCTCCCGCCAGCGCTCATCAACACCTTGGCGCGGCTCTTCACACGCTACCTGTCCGAATGCAAGGTTCCATCTGAGTGGAAGACCAGCAAGACCGTCTTGCTGTACAAGAAGGGAGACGTGCACGACATTGGCAACTATCGCCCGATCTGCCTGTTGTCCGTAGTCTACAAGCTGTTCACTCGAGTCATCCTGAATAGGATTAGTAGAACGCTGGACGAAGGACAGCCATGCGAACAAGCAGGATTTCGGAGAGGATTCAGCACGATCGACCACATACACACCATTACGAAGCTCATCGAAGTGTCGCGAGAGTACAAGCTGCCGCTGTGCCTTACGTTCATTGACCTGAAGAAGGCATTCGACTCCGTCGAGACTGAAGCGGTCATGGAAGCCCTGCTCACCCAGGGCGTTCCTACTCAGTACATCAAAGTCCTTCGAGAGCTGTACAGTGGATTCACGACCAAGATCTCACCATTCTACAACGACGTCGTCATTGACGTGAAGAGAGGGGTTCGACAAGGGGATACCATATCCCCGAAGCTCTTCAGCGCCACCCTCGAAAACGTCATGCGCGAACTAGAATGGGATGACATGGGAGTGAAGGTCGACGGCCGGCAAATGCACCATCTTCGCTTCGCTGACGACATCGTGCTCATAACACCGAGCATCAGTCAGGCGGAGCGAATGCTGGCCGACGTATGTGGAAGCGTTGGACTGCAGCTGAATCTTACGAAGACGATGTTCATGAAGAACGGATGGGTTTCTGATGCCCCATTCTCGCTCAACGGAACGAACATCTCCGAATGCTCCAGCTATGTGTATCTGGGTCGCGAAGTCAACATGGCCAACGACCTAGCACCAGAGCTGAGCAGGAGGAAACGAGCGGCTTGGGGAGCTTTCAAGAGCGTCGAAGAAGTCGTGAAGAAAACGAAGAACGTCCGACTCCGTGCCCACCTATTCGACTCCACTGTTCTCCCTGCCCTAACATACGCCTCGGAGACCTGGGCTATACGAAAGCAGGATGAACACGCGATCAGCGTCGCGCAGCGTGGAATCGAGAGGACGATGCTCGGAGTGACACGACTCACGCAAGTGAGAGAAGGCCTCCGGAGTTCCGAGCTTTGCCGACGTTCGAAGATCAGAGACGCTGTCACATGGGCCAAGTCGTCGAAAATTAGGTGGGCCGGCCACGTAATGCGATTCGCAGACACCCACTGGACGAGAGCCGTCACAGACTGGATTCCGCGGGATGTCAAAAGAACACCAGGACGCCCACCAACGCGTTGGTCGGGCTTCTTCGTGAAAGCCCTGAACGACCGATATGACGCTCTTCGTGTCCCTCGAGCGAGGAGGATCCATTGGACCACTCTGGCACGCGACAGGGACGAATGGAGACGCTGCTGGCGCCCGCTCGAGCAAGTCGATGATCAACGGGACGACAGGTGATACAGGTGAACAAAGGCAGGAGAAAAGAGAAGATCAAAAGAAAGGAGGAAAGAAAAAGAAAGAAAGCCTGGCATCGGCAATGAATAATGGAAGAACGCGGTAAAGCTTACGATCAGCTTAATGCAAAAGCTATGCTATGAAGGATTAGAGCGAAAATAATGCCCTCGTTTTGCGTTCCAGTTTCGTTTCAACTTTATCCTCAATTGTCTCCACGTTCTCAAGCTCTGTTGTGAGCAGGATTTACTTTCTAATAAAAGCCGCCTTCGAGGAAAAGAAAATGTTTCTAATTGCCGGCATTTTAAGGGAAGGTAATATAAAAGTGGATTGGTATGCTAGTGGTAATGTGTTGGACCAGCTGATTTCGTACCTCACCCCACCCCCAGGGCCAAGATTAACTTTCTGCGTTTGAAGTGGTTGTGCCGATTGCATGAGCGCACGAGTGTAGTGCAAACGCGAGAAGTCCAAGTCGGACTCAATTTGATGGACAACGCACGGGCGGAATGCGTCTTGAGATGTCAAAGCGCCGACGGCCTGCATTCACGCGACGGCCGGAGGACTTGGATTCAATTTCCACCGCTTGCGCTGGTGACGACATCGCCTTCGGAAACTCCGAAATAGCTATGGAAAATTAGCTGCGGACTTCAACGAGGACAGGAACAGCTGAGCACTGAGAATTTCGTTCGCAAACGTCCCGTGTTGTCAGCAATGTTAGCTAGGAAGAACTCCCGAATCGTCGAATAGCTAATGGCCGCTCATCATTGATTTCCGTCAAAAGGACGGGTGAAATTTCAGCAAATATTTAACGAGGTGGTGTCGTTTTCTACGCGCCGTGAAGCCCTGAGGATTCTGCAGTATACGGTCGTTGTGCTGCCTAATGCCAAAGCAGGGAAGTTAAGATTACGAGCATCCTGGGGATTCTTAAGATGCTCGGGGGAGGGGGGGGGGAGGCTGCATCTAGAATGTGAGCACCAACCTGAAAGTTGAAAGAAATCCATGAATAGGAGACAGTTGACTCCACATTCCTAAAATGCTCTTTTACGGAGATTTATTGGTGATAAAGCAATTCCGCTTTGTGATACGAGGATCGCAGTCAGATGACGTCTCGACCAACAAGCTCTTCTTCAGGTCCACAGTGAGATTATTACACTTATTAAGCAACCCAACAACGAAAACACTAAGTGGTCAGCAGGAGCATCGACTGAGAGTCAAAGTCTCGTTACTGCACTGCGCGGAGTGTCAGCCAACTTTGAGCAGAGCTGTGTACGAGAACAATGGAATTGCAAGTTCCCTGATAGGAACGGTCATCCCTGGGATGCATATCTGGTTGGCTAAACGCGGGACAGCACCAGCTCGCCTCTTAATGAACTTTTCTTGAGGTGTGTAGAAGCTTAAGGTATGTAGTAGCCCAAATTGTTATCAACTTCATTTTGCATCTTCTACGTTATGGCGCCTTCACTGGAACCTTAAAAAGCGGAGCAACATTCATGAAGCTGTCTTAGCAACAACCTTTCATTCTAAGGAATTCCATTCCTAAGGAGGGATAGAGACTAGATCCGACGGAATAGTTACGAAGAAACCATTGACCAGAGGAGAGGATGCCGGGAAAGACCACCAATCATCCAAAGTTGGACTTGAATGCGCGTGAAAGAGTCTAACTAGCGAGCTAGCTCGACTCAAGCATCAAGAGGGTCAGCCAACCTTATCCGAGCCCGCACAGGTCGACGAAGCGTGCCAACTCTTGGGTTAACGCTAGACACTCCTTGATCGGGTTCTTTTGGGGATTTCTATCCGGCCTGCGTCTCCTCCTACATACTTCGCAGGTGCATTAGGATACTGCAGTTCGGAAAGGGAATGCCGATAAGGACATAACGGTACACGTGCTGTTTTTGAATTTCAAATTTCCTGAGCGATGTACATACCTGCAATCTACAAAATGTCCAACAATGGGCTGAAGATTTGGGAAGGCACCAATCTTTATCACATCAACCCAATATTCCTCAAATGTCGTCAAAGACTCCAGAAAAATGTCATATCAGGTCTTCGGTTGCTGAAGCATAGAAGGAAAGGAAAGATCGTGAAATGATGTACAAGATCATGAGCAGCATGTCACCATCAACTCAACCAATTTCTTTGATTGCACACTGACGAGATCTGTAGAAGAAGCTCAAGCTCTGAGTTGCAGTGGCTAAAACGCTGGTCAGATCTGACTTTCTAACGAACTCAGCACTTGGTTTAACCTGTCACTGATTCCCATGTGCGTGTGACGTGTCCTTCTGGTGTAGTGTGTCTTCATGTATTTTCTCTTGTTTCTGCACTTTCTTAAAGAAAGGCTATTGTTTCTTCTAATAAATAAGTAAACAAAATGCGAGATTGTCGGCAGCACCAGTTAATATTACAAATGTCCGTACCAGCCGTTTGCGGAGCAGAGAAACCTAAAGAGCTGGTAAATCTTAACGAACGAGGCCGTTCTTCCATTACGTTTCCCATCCTAAAAAGCGACGAGACGCCCAGGTTTAAACTGTAAAAATCTGTTTTCTGACATTCGAGATCAACGTTCGCTGAGTGTAGCATTTCTTTCACAGCTTTTAGGGAGCACATGAGCTAGAGCACGTTACCTTCAGTTATAAGCACGCACAATGACTTCAAAAATCGAAGAATAACAGATAACGGACGATGTCAATCAATTCCTGTGATTAAAGCCATTGGGAATTGATTAAAGCCATCCTTCATGCCACGCAATCTATTAGGTTGATGCATGTGTTCTCGGACATTTACGAGCGCCTTCATTTTCAAAAAGGATTTTCCTGTCACTGTGAGCAATAGCCTGAGCGCGGAAGAAGCCTTTCGATAGCTAAAGAAAAGCCCTGCAATCTCTGACATTCACTTCAATCTATTTAGCTCCTAGCTACATCATTTACTATTCATTTATTTATTATTTTTATTTTATTTGTAATTCACACCTGGACGTGTGGCGGCACAGTCAGAGGAGGCGCCGGTGCCCCACCCCCATTCGAGGTTCTTGGTTCTGGACTCCTGGCCAGGAAGATAAGCGTTCCAACCCTCCGGCATTGGCAAATTGATGTCAGACTTGACTGGGAATTACAAAACACTGAGTTGTCCAACGACTGTCATCGCAAATCAGCGTATAGGCCAAACACAGATTCAGATTCGATTCAGATGCAGTTTTAGATCTCAGATCGAACACAAATTCAAATTTTACAGATTCGGGTGCACAACATCCCGTACAAGTAGAATGCGCGGCGCATTCTAATGGTGATTGACAATCAACGCCGTCCTTTATCGTTTATCATTAATTCACACCTTCTGAGTTCCATATCCGACGTTATGCCTTTCCTAATCTGCATGTTATGCACGACGTCATGCTCTCCTAGTCAGATAATTCCTCAAGCTTGGTCAGTCGTATCTAAAATTCAAGTGAGTGTACCTAGTTAAACGGTCTACGTTTTGTGCCAGAGGTGAATGGATTTCCCATTTCTGGGCACACGAAGGAGTTGGATTTGAACACGCCGCAGAACAGGTGGAGAAGAGGATCGTCACCAGCTTAGTCTCAAACTGTGCGTTACCGTTGGCTTTACCCAATCAACTAGAGTTCGAAGACTGAGGTATGCTGGCAAGGCAGAAAAACTCATCCCATTGGCATCCTAGGTGACTTAGCGGGGCATGGCTAGCTAAGCTGACATAGCTCTTTCCTTCATCATAGTTGAACGTACACAGAACTTACATGACGACCTTATCAAGGGTGTTAGGGATGGGCCACTCGACTCTAATACCAACTGTTGTACCTAGTAAATTCACCAGATTTTCGAAGCTGAAGATGTTCCGAAGCCCATGGTGCTCATGAAAAAAGGTGATTTTGCTCCCTCGACGGAGCACTGCGCGTTTACCAGATGAAGATGAGGCGACAACTTCGTCTAGCTCAATAGAACACAAAATTTGAAGGCCCACCATGAAAATTTAGGAGGACAGCACTCAAATGTCTACTTCCAGAAAGAAAGCAATGGACCACACATTACAAGGCGGATGAAGGCTGAGCTAAGGAAATATGGCTGAGCTATCATTCCCCATTCGCTACTTTCTTGCTCTGTGCGCTTATCACTTGCTCTCTAGCACTCAACGCCATCTGGAGGCATATAAATCAGAATCCGCAGCAAAATTGGGTAAGCAAGTAATGTGTTCTTCAGTGCAGAGCCTTTTTATATGTTCTGGAGCAAGGGAATCCAAAGGTGAGTTGGCAAACATTGGTCGATGTTCGGGTAACCTATATCGAATGACTCTCTACTGTTCTTTAAATATAGTGAACTGAGACGTTTTATGCTCTAGATGTCCAATAAGTTATGAATCATCCAAATACGTACTTCAACGGGTTATCGTGGAGACAACCTGAGTGCGTTTGTGGTGTATACAGTGACCTGAGATGGCTAACCGATTGATAAGACAGAGTATTCCCAGATAACTTTGGTGGAAATTATTCATACCTCAGGGCATTTGGATTATGGTTAGGACTCGACCCAAGAACCATGGTCTAATGACAGTCGGCGCCCCCTACGATTTCACTGTCCGCCTCAAAAATATAATTCAATAAATTAGAAAGGTGGAAAATAATACTCAGTATTATAGAATATCCCGCAAAACTACAAAATTAAAAAAAAAACTTAAAACGTGCTACAACGGTCGATTGTTCTGAAATGAGCCAAATGTGATAAGAGGCGTGGAAAGAAGAGCGGACAAATGCTTCAAGTAATAGCAGTTTTCTCCTCTCTTTTCAAATAAGGTTAGAGTTGCAAGCAATTCATCCAAGAAACATAGAGTGATGTGCTTCAACTTCGTCTAGGCAAATGATGAACAAATCGACTTCAGATCGGATGAAAGGTAAAGGTTGCAAGGAGGGAGGATGTGGGATTTTGTCAAAGCAGGATCACTATGCAAAAGAAAATGCACAGACTCAAAGTTCGATACTCCAGCGTGTGACAAACCACAGTTTCAGGAATCCCTCCTTTTCACCGAGAATGTTAGGACCACACAGCCTTTGACACTCTTCCTCCTACCACAGTCAACAAGAGCGAACAGAACCTGCAACGAATTCAAAAGGCCTCCGTATGCGTTTACAAAATCGATTTCGGCGACGTTTTTCAGACAGCTACGCCTTAATACCCACACGACGCATGCTATATTTTCCCGTCTAATCCTTACGCTCTAGCAAAAAGTCAATGGCTAGAAAAGGAGAACGACGACCCGAGAAGATCGACCTTGACGTTCCGCAAAGCTAAAGCGATGAGTGAAACTCCTTAATTGAGTTACTATGGAAACGTCTTCAATGCAACCGGCGATGAAAGAATAATAAGTGGGCTTGATTAGACGGTAACCAAGAGTCTCCTGATTGCCGCCATTATCCCCTTCATGGACACGACTCTGCCCAACAACAGCGACTCGATGTTAGAAGTATCAACTCTATGACGCTGCGCTTCACGACTCCGGAAATAGCACTGCTGTCGGACACAAGCCAGAATCGTTCAGAATGCGAAAACGTTGAGACGAATTCTCAAGCAATAGACACCGTGTGACTTCGTCTTTCTTTCCAGACCATGAAGAAACCAACGGCAACGGCCAATACCAATACCTATCAGTCATATATAATTCGCGTGCAACTCTAGTTGTGTGATAAAGGATAGAAAAGACAAACAACGTCGTTAATCACGCCCCATTGTTGGGATGCGCAACGCATTCAGCTTCTAAGGGATAACGTAAGGGCAGCGTTCTGAACTCGCGTTTTCCCTCTGCAGTGACTTGCGTTAGCCAGCCGATGGACAAGCCATTGCTTTTCCTTACCGGACAAATCTGGTGGCAACCGAACGGAAGGGATAGGGAGCATGATTGGGTTGAGCGGGGACCAAACCAAGAACGTCGACTCGTCGTCCGCGCAGCAGTTTGCGTCTCCTCTGGCTGCGTTCCTCTGTGGTATACGTGTGAATATCCAAGTCCATGCACACGCAGCTACAAAATGCGCATCTGTCCTAGTGGGGAGGTCAGTTTCTATTGGTTTTACAACGGCAGCAAAATTGGAAGTCAACTCTTTTACAGAGGCCACACACAGAAATGGTCTACATACTATGTAGTGAGCCTTTCCTTGCAACTTCTTAGACAGGACAGTTCCCATAGTACCCGTTGCTCCACTTTTCTACCGGTGCCTTCCTTCGACTGAGATAGATCCCAAAATCCCTGTTATTTCGAAAGACACTTGAAAGAGCTGCATTTTTAGATGCACGCACGATTCAATAACTATTCAGGCTCTTTATTTGCTTCCTTAATGTAAACCAAATCTTTTTAAGTCAAGGATAAAGAATATGAGTCGTATCACAGAAATACTGCAGGTCAAGGATAAGGAATACTTATTTTTTGTGAATCCCCTTTTGGAATGCACCACGCATTCTTCTTCGGCGGGATGTTGTGGAGGTGAATTGAATGCGTAATTGGCCAGACAACGACCTGGGGTGGCCAGCCGATGAACAATCCAGCGCTTTATCCTTCCCAGAAGAGTCCGGTATCAATTCAGCGACCCGGAGGGATCGAGGGCTTCGTTGGCCCGGGCGGAGAGCACGAACGTGGTATCGGGTGCACGCGCGACGGTCCGCATCATCTCCTACTGCGCCACGCGCCCGCAGGTGATATTATGCAGAACAATGACGTGTTGAAGAAATATGAACAATCTCACGCAACGCAGGCAATTTATAGACAGCATTCAAGGTTATGCACGATGGAAAGCTTTAAGAACGGCCAACGGCACAGGTATGTACGTAGGAAACGAATCGAAGTTGTGTTTCATGGATTTCCAATTTATAAGATGCAACTGTTGCCGAGAAGCAGTTGGACTTTGGACGGAGAAGCATTGTGCGCATAAGCGGCCTTCCAGCCGGCGTGCGCCATTTGCGTGAAATATAGCATAAGGTCGCTGACATTAGGCTGAATACCTCCCCTATTGGCCTGTTTATGGCTGTGAGCATAATGTCACGGTGAAGTGGCATTGCCCTACCTTGGTCCAATGTTTTGAAGGGCTTGAAAACTCGCAACTTCTCGAGGGAAAAGTGAAAAACTGGAAGAAGTACGAGCTATCGTCTCGGCGCGCCTTTGAGAGTGACCGAATAACACGTTGTTAAAAAAATTCGAAGTAAAACTTATTGATGCACAACCGTGGCTTGTTCATGGAAGCAAAGTGTGTAATAGTCCACAAAATAACTAGAACTTCGAATCCGTGTATAATATATACAACAGCAAAACAAGATTTGTCAAAATAAGCAAAAGAGAACTCCCTTCGCATCGTGAATGTTGGCTCCAACCTCTACCAAATGGAGATAAAATTAGAGGATAAGAAATGCAGAGCAGCGCCTTCCTGTGCTGAGAGGAGCAAAACACAACTGAATCTACTGAACAACAAAGCGAACAGGTGTGAGCCCTCAGAGCTCTAGGCAGGCTCACAGAAATGAGCCTCGACTTATTGTTAGCAATCTTTTCTTCACAGCATTGCGTGCTAGAAATCGTTGCCATCACTACATCCGAATGATGAGCGAAAACGATCCTGTGCTGCTAAGACAAACATTGGCTTTATTTTGAAGACTAGACAGCGGGACCATCGCTGAACGACAGGGAAAGGACAGCGCCATCAGCCAAGTGGGCGATGTTTGAATTCTTAGAACGCGAAACCGGGGGAGTGTCACCAGAGGACTTTCCGACGGACATCTTCGAATATGCCTTATTCATTTCAACTTCTGCGTAGTAACGGGATGCGCGAAAGGAAAAAAGGGTAGAGGTAACTGGCAACGTATTCTTCTTGAGATAAACCAGGCTACACACATCTGTACATCTATGAGATCTCGCGGAGGCAGCACTGCGCATTTAGGTGTCCAACGAATTAGGCCGTAAAGTTGACAGAAGTGTCCATTACTACTTCCTGGTAATTAGGTCTTAAACGAACTCAGAAGAGCCAACAATTTTGTCGATTTGGCCGCTAACCCAAGCAAGACCCAGTTCGTGACGACACTGTGGTCCTGTCGTCTTCTGCCAACAGCACTGTGTGTGTGGTCCGGACCGCTTAGTTACCATGCAACTCAACATAACAAGCTCGCTTGCAATCCATTGAAACTGGTCGGCCCGTCGCAAACTCAGTGGCAGTCAGGTTATGCTGGAAAGGTTGAAGAAATTGACCAAGCAGACAGACTTGCAGATTTTCTCTGTCTTTTTCACAGAATGCCGTTCCTCGTGTACAGGGAAAGCCCTAATAATAAGACGTTTAAATAAATCTGGTACTTGATAGAATGACAAATGGATAAACAACCTCCGAATAACGACGGTATTCAAATTTATTTTGGGTGCGCCATGCATTCCACTTCTACGGGGATGGAATGCGTATTTGCCCCATACAATTGCTTGCAGTGGCCAGTTAATGAATGGATCGTTTAGTGTTTTATCCTTCCCAGAAAAGTTTGATGTCAACTCACCAACCCCGGAGGGATGGAAGACTTGGTTGGCCCGGGCGGAAAATCCGGACCAAGAACCTGGTATCATATGCACGCTACAACCGGCAGCTCCCCCCTACTGTGCTCCATGCACACCCCTAGCACGTAAGAAACTAAAGATGTCACCGACGTTAGCTCCAATGGATCTGTAACCGAGGAAGCGAGAAAGTTAGAATAAAACGAAATGCGTCGTAGGAGAGGTTTTATCTGCAGGCATTCATAGAAAGCCAGGAATAGTAGATGGCAATGCATAGTGCTGGTTTCCACTTAAGGATAGAATCGGAGATTACTTCACAATAAAGATTCACATGGTCCTTCAAATGAGTGTGTGAACGAGACAGCAACCCTTGCTGAATTCTTCCATGAGGATTCCTATGTTCTTATGCACATATGTAAGGTTCCGCCATGCAAACAACTACACATGCACACTACACACTGGAGCAAAACATGTGGCATGCCAGCGATCCCATGACATGAGTGGCTTCGCCCTCAAAGTAGCTAACTATCGACCTCAAAACACGCTTGATCACAGACCTGGAAGTAGATTTCACAGAAGCAAAATGGATTAACCCAAAGTGTAGACTTCAGCGCTTCTCCAGAATTGTCCTGTAGAACGAAGACTTATTTGCTTGCTTTGCAGAATCACAAAAGGGTGGTCGTTTGCAAAGGAATGGAGCCAGAGTAACAGAGCAATCGGAGCATATTTAATGAACAGGGTGCGTGCAGGAGTGCGAATTGTAGGAGTAGCCAATTGTATGCCTTTCTCACTGGAGAGCCACTCGTGGAAAACTACGCTGAGCGAATGAGCAGTTCTTCGAGCAACATCGACATTGCTGAATCCATCCTCTCGTTCGCTGTTCTCGCTCGATTGGTCGGCAGATGTCTGAACGGCAGTTTTTGGATTGGAGTAGGGGCTTAAGAGGAGCTGAGGAGGCGCCAAGATCCTCCGACCGGCCTCCCTCCGTTGCCCAGTCGAAAGCCCCGAAGAACTCCCCACTAGAGCGATTAGTGTGAATGCGCTCCGCGAGCATTAGCTGCGCAGTGGCAGTGAAGAGTTACGGGCGGTAAGACGCTCAGATCTGTCGAGACGTCGGAACTTCGCTTATCGGATGGCAGTGATCTATTTTAGTTGTTGATTTCTTTTCTGGGAACAACAGCACTTCGCCAGTATGAACCTGGTTACCGCGAATCTCAACGGTTGCAGCTCTTTGGATCGCCGAGGCTTTCGAATTCGAATTCAGCTCATAGAGTGAGCTAAAAAAGAGCCCACAATGTGTCCACTCATAGAACGATGGTAGTGCGCATGAGGGAGATGAGAAATTTTTCATCTGTAAGGTTTATTCCACTTTCTGGGAAGGCGGTCTCAAACAGGAAGTAAATTCGAAGATCAGAAGTTCCTATTATTTTCTTTTTGCTTCAGAAATTCTTTTTCATGAGAAGAAACGCCTTTGGGTTCTCTCCACAGTTGTTCTAGGGCTCAGATGTTATGCTCATCAAGAAATGTAGGTGGCTTCAACAGTGGCTACATTCAAACTAAAATACCTCAGCTGGACGTGCGCATCATCAACATCAGAGCTTAATCATACATGGCACACTTCTGCCCATAAGGCTCAAAAATTCCGAGTTGAAACTTACGGTGAAGTCGTTGTTGCTTCCTGGAAGGCGCATATTCATAATTCATTCCGCATTTAATTTCTTTTTTATATTTCAACGTAATCGGAAGAACTCAGTGCCTACATTTAGTTTAAGGAAAGTCCAGAAAGATTTACAAGTATGTAAAGACGTACAAGCTTGTCAATTTCAAATGAATGAATAACACAGGGAATTATAACCATGGAAGACGTTCGCTTTGCCACGATGAGCTTTTTAAGAGCCCAAACTTCTTCCAGGGCACCTTCTGCTTTCGCTGGATGAATGCGTTAAGCCGTCAATGCTCTGGTTTCTCTGTACGCTTAAGCGCAGCGGCGGCGAAGTGTCTCGGGGACAGAGAATGGCATGGCAGCACCACTTCCGCAGCCCAGCCGCAGACGTCTCTCCCAGCGGATCCCGCTTGTTGTCAGCATAGCAGCAGCCGACTCGTCAGTCACCAACAACTTGAAGCGACACGCAGAAACCCCGGCGCTCGAATCCACCTCTTCTGACAAGGGAGAGGGCTCAAGCGCTGAATTCGAGAGTTATCGAATCGCCGGTGGACACCCCGTGGTCGGAATGCGTGAGAGATGAGTGCCAAAGTTAGCGGTGTATCAGCTCCTCTAGTGTCTGCCCAAGGTTCCTTCCTCAGATTCCTTTGAAGCGGACGTGCCGCTGGCTACTCTCCGACGTGCTTCAGCTAATGTGATGAGATATTCCTTCTGATGAATTCAACGGTTAAAGATGCTGACTGTGGCGAGTATCTATAGAGGAGCAGGTGAAACCCCATGCCGTCAGAAAAACGTCCCGAAAGACAACTTTGATATAAACGTGGACGATAATCGTTCTGTTTGTGAAATACGCCAGGCAGTCCCTCAGAAAAAGGACGGAATTCTGCATGTTGAGAGTCTGCCTCATACAAAGACTACGGTTAACAGTCTTGTGAAGAAGTTAGAAGTATATCACTTCTAGGGAAGTCGAAACCTATCCTACTGCCTTTTGAAGCCAACCTAAAATGCTGGTGGGAATGCGGGCGAGAACCAGTAAATTCCGCCAAGTGACCATATCACCTTCCCCTTGGTTGAACAAAGTGTCTCCATATTTTTTCGTATTTCGATGGCCTATGTTAAATGTGGTCGAAATCGAAAAAATAATTGCAATAGGAAAAACAGGGGACACTAGGATTCCTGATCCGAAGGTGAGCTATCAAAACAAGCAACTGAGAATGCCTGTAATAGCATGACTGAGAAGGCTTGAATAAACATGCCTCTTTACAACGGCACTCTTTGCGAAAACAATGGGTACCATTCAGATTCTCGCCTCCTGCAAGCTCGGTGTGATTAGTCCTTGTCCTTGTCAAAAACCTGTCCAGAGAAGGCCCTTAGGTAGTAGTTTATTTATGACCTTACTCTTCGACTTAACAGTTGCCTTCAGACGACTGAATGTGGTGGAAGGTTTCTGATAGTACAAACCACCAAGCTCATTATACGCTCTAGCGACTTTATAGCCTACGACTAATCGGAAAGAGTTGGAAGAAATGTACATTGAGTTACCTGTCGAATTGGATGACCTGTTCGAAGGTTCGCAGTGTGGAAGGACGAGATTTAGTATATGATGGATATGCAGCGGCTTTCTGTTGCTCATTGCTTGTTTGCTATTTCTTTCGTTTTTTCAAGAAAAAATTCTTCCTTCGCAAAGACTCTTCTTTTTAAACATTTCTAATGCTTTGTTCACAGTGCGGGCTACTTCCCTACTGAAGGAATATTACAGGGTGCGTAAAAAGTATTGACGCACCTACTTTTTGTTTCGGCTCCAACATTCGCCTTGTACTTTTCAAAGTTTTTGTGCGCTATTTTTATTGTCTTTATTGCGTTCAAAAAATATTCTTGTAAAAACTGAAGAAACATGATACCGTCGTAGTTACGGTGATGCTTTCCTGACTGTTAACTAAGGAAATCAATACTTCATTAACAGGAGAATTAGGCGGCGTTCGAAACGGTCGGTGAGGAAAGAGGTGAACAACCTAAACGTCAGCCACGGCTCTGTCATAACCGATGATGATTACAAGATGTTCAAGCACGATAACGTTCAAATCCAAAATTATCACTCTCTGTCCGATAACGGCAAACAGATAACGCGCGCAGCTGTGAACAGCTTCTTATACGAGCGCAGCCTAAACATGAATCCGCTGGATTACTCTTTTTAGGCGATTTTGGAGAATGGGGGTAACAGAAGTGACCAGTCGCAGAAGGCTACCCTTTTTAAAAGCACGGGGCGAAATCCAACCAGAGTACTTGAGGCGCGTGCTCATGAGTTTTCTAACAGATAACGGTAAGGCAGTAAGGCAGCCAATGTCGATTACGAGTTACTCTATCGTGTTTGTAAGATCATTTTCCATATTTCTCAAATGAATAGTTTGAAACTTGCTGCGTATTACTATTTCCACAACCGCCATTTACTGCGTCAATACTTTTTACGCACCCTGTACAGTTTAGATGCATGTCAAAAAAGTAACCAAAGTAAAGTAATGTATGTCCATCACAATTCAATTACTTCCTAAAGTTCAGCGAGAAATAATCGCGATCAATCTAGACTGGAAAGCAAGCGCCGCCATTTATAATTCAATTTTCGCAGGTTACTAGTGTTTTGCTAGGCTCTGGCGTCCGAGCAGCCGCGAAGAGGACCACGGCAGGAGCTGCATTGTCTAAAGTCCAGCGAAAAATGAACGCGATCAGTCTGTACAATTATTTCCCTTTATTTCTCGTTTCAAAAGCCGGCTACTCCACGTCTAACCTAAGAAATTGTAGTTATGCGAGACCGTACAGTGAGCTTCGATCGCTTTTACTGGTCTGCTGACGCAGGGCGCTCGCTCCTTAATAGTGGTGTGTCTGCACGTGAGTTTATCTCTCGGCTTTTCACATTCGGACGTGGGCTAATTTCAAAGCCACTAGAACACTTAAGGTGAATGCTGGCATATCAGAAACCTTGCACAGTATTCAAGCCTTTAGCCGCGGCGTAGCGCCACAAATGGAAATCCGCCTAAAACCTCTCTATGGCACACTACACACAATGGACTGACAATAACAATAACAGTGGTGGCGCCCTTTCAGTTCCGTTTCTGAGCACTGTTCATTCCATTCCCTATTCTGAGGCTTCAAATTATAACTCTCTTCAAAGCGTGCAAATTACCACACAGATATTACATCTAAAAGATTTAAGCAGTTCGTTTCCTTACCTCCCTCAAGATAAAAATGTTTGGATGCTCTCCTAGTTTGAGGACAAAAGGTGCATTATGGAAGCAAAGCAATTGTCACAGTTGGGTAATGTTCCTTAAGGTAAGCTTATACCCATTTATTGGGCAACTTCTCTCAGTAAATTATCTGTTGCTGAATATCATAATTAGGATTATTTATTAGAAAATAAATTTTCCCAACCTTCTCTTTCATCAGCATATAGATATCGACTCCTCTACTGTTCTGAATAATAATTCCCGGGTGGAAAGTTCGGTTTGGTTCTATAAGGAGGAAATTTATAATAAACTTTGTAAGTTACCACCTAGTTATGCTGCTACTCCGGACGAAGAACCGTCCTATCTTATCAGGAAATTGCCATCGCAATCGCTTACCCTCTTGAGCACATTTCTAATGCCAGTTGTATGACTGGTGAAGTACCATCTTGTTTGAAACATACGTTTGTTACACCTATTCCAAAAAACCTCCTCACCATCTTGTATCAAACTTTCGTCCAATTTGCACCACATCAGCCTTTGCTAGGGTCTTCGAGAGAAAACTCAAGGCAGCCCTTGTATTTTATCTCGAGTGTAATAACCTTATTCCTAATGATCAACATGAACTTTGATCAGGAAAATCTACTGAAAACGCTGATGTTATCTACGAATAATGATTGGACAAAAGCTCTTGAAGAAACATTGATGTGGATGTAATTTATTTTGATTTTATGAAGGCTTTCGACAAGGTCCCTTTGGATAAACTAATTGTCAAGCTCACGGATATAGGTGTCCATCATAGAATTACTCTATGGATAAAAACTTTATATCTGGAAATCTTTCTAAGTTAAGATAAATGAGGCGTTTTTTGAATGCCACCCTATTACAAGCGGTGTTCCTCAGGGTGGTGTTTTGTCCCCAATCCTCTTTTCCATATATACCTCTGAAATTCCATCCTTGGTTAATCAGCTTGGTGTTTCCTGCAAAATGTTCGCTGACGATATAAAAAGTTATAAGAACATTGCTGTTCGAAAAGACCATATCTCTCCTCAATCAGCAGTAAACGTAATTGCGAATTGGCCATCAAATTGGGAACTTCCACTATCTCCGCAAAAATCACAAGTACTTCATCTAGAACAGCAGGTATGTAAGTAGATATTCTTACTACCTTGACGAGATGCAACTTAGCAGTACAGCTTCCCTGCGTGATTTGGGCTTTATGTTAGACGCTCAACTTTCGTTCAAGGAGCATATTGAGATAATATCGAAAAAAGCTGAACGAATTGTGCACAGCTTCTTCAAATGTTTGCGAACAAATTCAATACAACACCTATTAACTGCATATAAGTCATATGTTAGATCTATTCTAGAATATGGCACTATAATTTTCAGTCCAAAATATAAGCGAGAAATTGCCAGGCTGGAATCTGGGCAAAACAGCTTAACAGAAAAGCTCTAGCTACGAGTACAAGGGTATGATTACAACACCATCCCTCCACCGGCTTCACGAAACAGATTCTTCAATGTACATTCCCTTGAACGTCGGGAGAAGATATGATTTAATTACAATGCATAAGGGGATAAACTGTCTTACTCGTATACCCCTACAGAAGTTCCATACCTATTCTTCATCGAAGACAAGGGGTGGCCAGTGGAAGATCCAGTTTCCCAGAGGAAAAAGCAGTATACGGTCTCAATTTTTCACTCGCCGTGCTGGCTCTGAATTTTTGAAGTTATCTAGAAAACACACCATACCCAATTCCTTAAGGCAATATAAAAAACTTCTTGACCGATATTTTCAGGATGCAGTTTGTAGTTTTCATATTTACTAGCTCGATTCTTGTTGCTTGTTTTTTCTTCTGTTTGCAATGACATTACCTTGTGCTTATGGTAACATTTGTTCTGTTTTTCTTGTGCATGGTTATCCATGTAGTGATAAAAAATAAACAAAATATAAGAAATCAACAAACTGGAATGACATATTGAGTTTTCAATTCATTGTGCTCATAGTATAGTTGGCGAAGTACATGTGTTATCAATGTGAACATTTTCGGAAGGATCTGCGTCGTTACGACATTTATTCTACGGCATGGATATTAAACTTGTGCTTTTTTAAAAATTTTCGAATGAACGAATAATCGAATAACCCCATTTTTCGAAAATTCGAATGAGCGAATAATCGAATAACACTATTTTTTTAGTTATTCGAATTTCCGAATAATCGAATAACCCCATTTTTCGTTTATTCGAATTTCCGAATAATCGAATAACCCCATTTTTCGGTTATTCGAATTTCCGAATAATCGAATATTCGAAAAAATCGAATAATCGAATAAACTTTATTATAACTGAATACACCCGATGCAAAATAGGTTCACCCCTGGTTTGTCCATTGGTACCCGAAGAACCCGCTGCCGAGGTCCAGTGATGTTACCATCGTATTCCTCACTATGGAAAACTTCTATAGGAGAATTCTAAGCAGTTTATCTTATCAGTGCAGGGTACCACGAACTTTTATTGAAAATTTAACGAATGGAGACCGGTGCAAAATATAAGTTCGCTTCATAGAAAATCTGATTAATCACAAAAGTACCTACAAACAAGGTAAGATTAGTACTTCGTCACATCACCTTTGTTGCAGCCATATCGAAAATTCTATTTTGCATGCTACTGATTAGGTTATCAATAACAGTTCGCTCAAAATTGGCCCATGCATGAAGTATGGCGTTCTTCAGATCAGAAACCGATGTCGCAGCGGTTCCATTTTTGTACACTGTCGCGAATGCGATGGTTCGCTCCCTTATATTCAAACTCCCGCGGGCTGCCGTATCCGCTCGGGACCCCCGATGAGGCGCTCCCGAGGCTCGGCCTGCCCGCGCACGCTATTCGTCGGCGGGGACCGCGGTGCGCCGCCCCCCGCTCGGCTCATTCTATACTTCCGTCGACACGTCGAGCGGCTGCGCGGGCGCGGCTCTGGGGCGCCGCCATTGTGAGCCCGCTTCTGTCATCATCCCGGGGATCTCCTGAGCGGAGCCTTGCCGCTCCTCACGATGCAATACAGCCGGCCGCACTACAGGGAGGACGGCGAGCCTGGATGGGGCTCGCCTAGCCTCGGATAGCCACTACAGTCTTCCAGCCGGAGCGGTCTCATCTACCCTGTATTCCATATTATCTGGCATCCGACTCCTATACTATTCTGATGTGGTATTCTGATGCTGATGTATGGAATAAACCGTGGATATATCTATTGTGCTTCGTGTGACGAGGAAGGTGGTGAGTCTCCTAACGGTGTCTTATCGGTATTGGTATTGTTATGTATATTTGCTGTTGGGGTATTGTGTAGTTGTTGGGTTGTATCTGGGGGTTGTGTGTGCTCACTACAGTTGGGGTGCACTACAGCACGCCCGTAGGCACCCATGGCTGGGGTGTGGTGCGGGCGTGCGTCAATCCAGGCGCTGTCCAGCGCGATGGGAGAGAAGTCACCACGCGGGGCCCCCGTCGGCCAGGGTAGGGGGCGTGGCCTATTCACACCATGGGGTCCCCCTAGTATCCCCCCTGGGTCTTGGGTTCCTGGTTACCTCGTAGCACCACGGGGTGAATGGGGGACTCCGCTCAACAGGGACATGCTCCCTCGCGAGTGGGGCCACCGATTCGCAACATGGTGCATCGGACGTTGGTAAGCGGACCCGTTTGCCGGCTGGCCATTAAGTCAGCTGGCTGTAAAATCTGGCCCTACCACGCCCTGATGCGAGGGAGCCATGCCTTCCCGTGGGCGGCTGTAGTTTCCCTGGGGTCTTTTGAAGGGGTTGGGGCAAAACAAGCAGTACAGCTCCCATCCACTGCCAGGGCAGCGCGCAGAAACTCCAGGCTGGGTGGCAGACAGCCATACGGCTGGGTGGCAGACGGCCGTATAAAGCGCTGCTGGGCACTGGATGGGTAGCGCTTGGGCCGGCGCACGACAGTGGAGCAGCGGTGTGGGGACGGGACGACGCGCGGGGCGTCGGCGGCAGGTGTGCTCGAGCCCGAGCTTGTTAGTACCAGGCGGGGTAAGTCCTGGTCGCACCTAGGGGAGACGCGTCTCATTGATCCTCTGCCATACGGGCTGGCCACCCGGTTCAGGCAGTAGGTGTTGGTGTTTGGTTGGATCGCTGCCGCAGCACCAGAGTCCCCCCGTTAGCACCCTGGGTAGTGCGCTAGCTATGTTCCCCCTATACTACCCCCCCCCTCTTTTCTCATGGGTTGGTTAGTAATTACCTCCCCCCTATACTACAGCCTTTCCCCTTCCCTTCTTGTGTTTTTGGTTGGCTAATAACCCCCCCCCGTGGCAGATGGGGATACTGCGGAACCTCGCAAGCAATGGCAACGCTCGTATGGGGTCGGCGCACCGCGCACCTTCAGCACACACACCCTCCCTTTTTCCTTTTAGTCGTAGTTGGGGTTAGGTAAAACGCGGAGTCACCAGTTTCCTCGTCAACAATACAGGTTTATTCCGTATATCAGCATTACAGTCCTTTTAATTTGCTTTCCATTTATTCCTCATATATCTTCTCATTATAGTCTGTCCCCTCTAGATATCTCTTTTACCTTTCTAGTACTTTATCCTTCCTAGTAGTTGTTAGTCCATTCTTCAGTAGTACTTTAGTAGTTTCTCTTTTCCTACCCGCTCCAGTTGTCTTTTCCATCGGCTATCCTGCTTATCTTCCCACCATGTCCTCCTTGAACCTCACGCGTCGCGAAGGGTGCCCCTGCAAGGGGCCCCTTAAGTCGTTAGTACGTGTTTCAGGTAAACCCGCAGTTGAGCTGTTCACTATGCCAGCCATTGGAGCGACCAAGGCTCAAATCACCAAGACCGACCGTTAACACGCTGAAGAAGGCCCCGGAGGAAGCGGAGCGACAGACGGCAACTGCCCCGGACAGAAACCGAGCCAGCCCGGACGAGTCGACAGGAAACGAGCGTGGATTGAACATCGGCGAAAAAGCTCGTTCATCCTATTTTCAGGCAATACAGTGTCAGGCGCGCATGTCCTGCGGCCCTATCGATTTAGCTAGTTTTCAGTTCAGTTTAGGCTACTTGAGTAGAGGCGAATAATCAACTTATCAGATGAGTTTATTCCATTCTACTCCATTCTTCATAATTTGTTCTCTCTACCCGTCCAGTCAGTTAAGTTCCGTCCAAAATTCTTCTATTTCCCTCAGGAGTACTTCTATTTCTCTCAGTAGATTTTAGTAGTTTCTTGTTTTAGCTCTCCTTTCTATTGTCTAGGTTAGCTTAAATTTCTTCTATTTCCTGTAGTAGCTTCTAGTAGATTTCCTAGCCATAGTCTTTTTCTTATCGCTTAAGTTAGCTTGGCCTTGTTCTTGGGCATTTTAGTGCTGCTTCCAGTATCCTTATGTTGTTAGGCGCGCGCAGTACAGGGTCACCTCGGTGACGCATCCCTGTACCCCATTGGCAATCCATTAGCGCGCCCAGCGGCAGCTACTCAACAGCCCGCGCTTTCTCTCTATATAAGTAGCGCGTTCTTTGTACATTCTCTATTGGCTGGTCTATCCTCTTCTCTATTAGCTAGTTTATCCTTTTCTCTATAGTGCCGCTTTTCTATTGTAGTGCACGTAGATTTCATAATATAACTAATCTTTTCTTTCGCAAGTTCTTCAATTTAGTATTTCCTCTTTTTTAACTTTTTCTTCTTCGTAGCCGTCTTTTTTGTCTTCCTTTTGTAGCATAGTCTTTAGTAGTTTAGTATATTTAGTTTAGGTAGTTCTCTTTATTAGCGTAGTCTTTTTTAGCGTATTTGCAGCGTAGTCTTTAGTAGTGTAGTATATTTAGTTTAGTTCTCTTTATCCAAATTTTCGTCTTATCCTTCTCACTCCAGTGTTTCTCCTCGATTCTGTCACTTCAGTCATCTAAAAACTCTTTATTCGCGCCAGAGCACGGTAGCCATATATAGTGGGTCCTGAGAAGAAAACCCACCGAGCACGCGAGTCCCTCAGTGGCGCTGATTAGTCATCATCAGCGGCCAGCCGCGCACTTATCTTGGTGGGAGACGGCATTTCTAATCTCCTTCTTTGACTTTATCGTGTTTGCCGTTTTCTATCGCCTACTCAATACAGTTATCTCATGTAGAGGGCTCTTTAAACCTATAGTGCACTCATTACAATCCAGGACAATCCAGGATATTCCTGTAAACCTTTTGTTTCAGAATCGTGCTCTTACTTTAGTCGCATTATAAGCGAACGCTACCACCAACCATCCTAACGTGCTCGCAACCAGCGCGACAACGAACGAGGACGTCGAGCGACACCGAGAACGGGCCGTGGAGGACGATGTGGATGGAAAAGACCAGTATGGAGAACAAGCCCGGACCGTGAGTTCCATTTGTCGCATGCCACTACAGCTTCAGTTCGAGATTGTTTCCTCGCCCGTCAATACAGAGCCATCTCCGGCCCATGCAGGTAGCTCCAACGCCACCACAACCTCTTGGGTCTTTGGCCGAATAGATTGAAGGGCAATACAGTATTGTCACGGCGAAAACGCCTCGTAAGGTTGGCCCCGTTAAGTCAGCCGACTCCTCCTACGTCATCTTCTTCGACGCGGCGGGAGGCCTCTTCCAGAGGAAAGCAGCAAGCGAGGCCGCAATCAGGAGGAGCCGGATCAAGACAGCGACAAATTGTGGTAAGTCATTACAGCGGGGATACAACCCCAAGAAATACGACAATTGCTCATTGCAGGTAGTACCGAGTCAGTCCAGTCATTTTGTCATTATTTATGATCTTCTAGTCATTGCAGATAGGAAATGGGCTAGGCACCTCGCAGACGCGTTCGAAGGTTGCGGGATCTGGAAGGAAGTCCGTGGGATCGACGAGGCTGCCATTAACCCCCCACTGAGTTCCTCCCTCGTGTAATAATTTAATTGTTTATGCAATCCAGTCACTTGAGGTTCCGTGGGGTCAAGCAGCGAGGTCGACGAGCTACGACGACGTGGAGCAGCGGGAGGAAGACCAATCCGACGGGTCGACATCGACATCGAATTCGCGACGACGACGCGCTCCATGGCGACAAAAGACGATCAGCTCTACGGACACCAAAGCCTAAGCCACTCTTTAGATTCTTTGTTTACTCATTACAGTCTTCTCGTAACCTATAATATTTATTAAGCTAATCTTCCAGTTAGGCATTACAGAACGTTTTTTGCGTGTCTCACATTATTGTTTCAGTCGCAGGCGCCAGTCCACGCAATTGACAAGCAGCCTCCTATTCGGCCCATGGATGGGTTTCGAGCACGGCCAGGCTCAGATGGACTGAGCGAGCAGCGGAAGTATGCCCTCGGGGCGGAACACGCCTTACCTGCTGCGTTGTGAGTCTGTATTGTATTGTATTGTACTGTATTGTAGTCAGTACAGTGTTGTCTAATGTAATTCATTGTGTTTAACATGTACTCAGTTCAGGTCAGTTGTTACAATCTCATTCTTAGTTATTCCTAGTAGCTCTGTTGTTAGTTGTTTACTTAGTATTCGTAGTTGTAGCGCTTAGTGTAGTTTACCTATATAAGAATAGTTGCCTGGATCGTATTGGTAGTTCAATATGGCCCTGTAGATCCTTTCGTAGTTCTGGAGCCTCTTAGATGTGTAATAGTTGATCCATGAGGCATTACAGGTAGCAACTGACAAATTTGATGTTTGTTTGTATAGTTGTGACCCACGGTATTGTTAGTCAGTACAGGATGAGACTGCTCCAGCGCCCAGCGCTTTTTCTTCCTGGGCGTTCGGGTCTGGGTCGTAAGCTCCCGGATGGGTTAGCTCGTTCCTCCTGTGCTGTAGCCGGCTCCCACTCATTCCAAAAGGGCCTTAAGCCCCATGCGGCAAGACAGGATTCGGTAGAAGCCCCCGCGGGAGACCATTCTCTTTTTGTTGGTGGGAGTGTCGCGAATGCGATGGTTCGCTCCCTTATATTCAAACTCCCGCGGGCTGCCGTATCCGCTCGGGACCCCCGATGAGGCGCTCCCGAGGCTCGGCCTGCCCGCGCACGCTATTCGTCGGCGGGGACCGCGGTGCGCCGCCCCCCGCTCGGCTCATTCTATACTTCCGTCGACACGTCGAGCGGCTGCGCGGGCGCCGCTCTGGGGCGCCGCCATTGTGAGCCCGCTTCTGTCATCATCCCGGGGATCTCCTGAGCGGAGCCTTGCCGCTCCTCACGATGCAATACAGCCGGCCGCACTACAGGGAGGACGGCGAGCCTGGATGGGGCTCGCCTAGCCTCGGATAGCCACTACAGTCTTCCAGCCGGAGCGGTCTCATCTACCCTGTATTCCATATTATCTGGCATCCGACTCCTATACTATTCTGATGTGGTATTCTGATGCTGATGTATGGAATAAACCGTGGATATATCTATTGTGCTTCGTGTGACGAGGAAGGTGGTGAGTCTCCTAACGGTGTCTTATCGGTATTGGTATTGTTATGTATATTTGCTGTTGGGGTATTGTGTAGTTGTTGGGTTGTATCTGGGGGTTGTGTGTGCTCACTACAGTTGGGGTGCACTACAGCACGCCCGTAGGCACCCATGGCTGGGGTGTGGTGCGGGCGTGCGTCAATCCAGGCGCTGTCCAGCGCGATGGGAGAGAAGTCACCACGCGGGGCCCCCGTCGGCCAGGGTAGGGGGCGTGGCCTATTCACACCATGGGGTCCCCCTAGTATCCCCCCTGGGTCTTGGGTTCCTGGTTACCTCGTAGCACCACGGGGTGAATGGGGGACTCCGCTCAACAGGGACATGCTCCCTCGCGAGTGGGGCCACCGATTCGCAACATACACTCTGTACAAGAATGCCCCACTAACTTTCTAGTTTTCGGGTTGAGATCTGAAAAACGGCTAGGCCACTTCAAATGTTGAGTTCTGTTGGAGTTGAGCCAACCTGTAGTTGACTGCGATACGTGTGTGGATGCATTATCTTGTTGGAAAATAAGGTTGTGCCTACGAAATCTTCTGAAATATGGCAGAAGGTAATCTCCGAGCAATTTCTGGTAGTCTTCACTAGTCATCCTACACGAGACGAACTCCAAGGCAACAAGTTCGTATCCAGAAAACGCAGCCGAAACCATGAGACTTCCACCGACAAAGTAGCACCTGTAGAATATTCGCTTCTCTCTCTCCTCAAATCTCTCGAATAGTGTCTACACCCGTCGGGCCCATCAAGATTCCACTTCTTTTACACTACTGGAGAGATCTGAGAAAAGAGGTCGAGTATCCTCTAGGCGCAACTTTGACGGTGAAAGTCTCATGGTTGGGCTGCGTTTTCTGGATGCGGACTTGTCTCGTTCGTTTCGGAAGTTCGTCCCGTGTAGGATGAACAGTGAAGACTACCAGAAATTGCTCCGAGATCACCTTTTGCCATATTTAAGGAGACTTCGTAGGCACAATCTCATTTTCCAACAAGATAATGCATCAACACGTATCGCAGTCAAGGTTTATTTTATTTTATTTATTTATTTATTCAATACGTTCGCGATAAGCGCAAGTGGCAGAAAAAGGTATTACAACAACACAACAACATGAAGACACACCTAGAGCGAGTCAGACCAATGTCCTATGAGAAGAAAGAGCCACCTTCAGCTTACTCCTAGGTCGACTGATAGGAAGCTTCTCAGGCTCCCCTTTTGTTTGAGACGCACGCAGATTAAAGAATTTGGAGCCTACAAAGCGCGAAAAGTGGATTAACTTATAAACCCGACAAATATCAAAGAATTTCCTGCGAGAAGCCAATGTGTGAAGACCCAGGGATTTAGTTCCTTATCGATGCTTTAGGTACCATAGAGTAAAGGAACCCGCCAATGCGAATAAGAACCTTGTAGTTAGTTATTCTGTACCTTTTCCACAAGGTTTATAAGAGGTTGGCTCAACTCCAATACAATTCAACTTTTGCAGTGGTCTAGTTTTCCTCCAGATCTCACCGCTGATAGAGAACTTGTGGGGCATTCTTATACACAAAATGTGCAAAAATGGAACCACTTACACTTAGGTTTCTGATCTGAAGAACGCCATACTTCATGCATGAGCCAATGTTGAGCGAACTGTTATTGATAACCTAACCAGTAGTGTGCAAAACAGAATTTTCTATATGGTTGCAACAAAGGTGATGTGACGAAGTACTAATCTTACTTTGTCTGTAGGGACTTTTGTGATTAATCAGGTTTTTTACGAAGGGAACTTTTACTTTGCACCGGTCTCCATTCGTTAAATTTTCAATAATAGTTCGTGGTATCCTGCACTGATGAGATAACCTGCTTAAAATTCTTCTATAGAAGCTTTCGATAGTGAGAAATACAACGGTAACCGCTGAGCATAGGCAGCGGATCCTTCGGGTACTAACGGACAAATCGGGGGTATTTATAATTTTGCACCGGGGTGCATTAATAAGGAAGATGCGATTTTTGTGTCAGCCAATTTCGTTTGATACCGTTTACTCACTCCAAAAGCGCATTGTGTAGGCTCAAGTAAATGTAGTAAAGTAAGTTGTACGACAACATTCGCCAGAGACAAAATAAAAGATTTGAATTCTTTAAAAAAAGCAAATAATGAAGATATTCAATATCTTCTCAGAACCGTTGACAATACTCGTTAAATGGCAAGACATGAGAACTTTTTTCCTGCAAACAAAATCCTACAAAAAGAATTCCTACAGAAATACGTGTGCAAAACATCTACGCACAAGTGCAAACCTTTGCGAAAAAAAAACCGTTCACTCCATTTGTTCATTTCATTATCTCACAGGAATCGTCAGCCAATCAAATTGTAGAGTTATACGGCATTTTCAGTCGAAATTCAACGTTTTTGAAATAAATTTCAACGTTCTTCTGGAATCTTCCCCGTGTAACAACGTTGAATTTGATTTGAAAAACTTTGAATTTCAACTGAAAATGGCATATAATCGTGTCACATATGCAAACTGTGAGCTTCAGTCCCAAAGTAATCGAGGTCGCTGAACACGAATCTTAAGTTAGTTTTTGCGTAACGGTTGCCGTCAAGAGATATTAATCAGATTATTGATTTTTCGTAAATATCACTCAACAAGATCGAAACTTCAGGTCTGAGGTAATCGAGGTCACTGAACACGAATCTGAATTCATTTTAATTTTCCGTCGAAATTTGTGTTTATTGTGCAAATTCCGTAGAGTATTCAAGTGTATGACATCGATGACAGTCGTGGTCGCAGAGAACGCAAATGTGAAGTTAGATTTTGAAAATATCGACGAAGACCGGTCATACAATTGATTCGCTTCAACGAATTCCCCATAGAAAATCAATAGCTCGATCAACTTCAACCGATAATTTCAAAAACGAACTTCAAATTTGTGTTCAGCGAGATCGATGAGACCCCAACGGCTGAAGCTTCGGACCGCAGTCGATCGCCATCAACTGCGGCCAGTATGGCCAATATGCCATGCCGCCACGCCAGTTGTGATGGACTGATGGAGACACGCACGCGCACGCGCACACTACCTTTCTATATATACTAGGATATTGAATGCGTTTTCGTTACGGTGAGCTCCTCGACAGTGTGCTATTCGAAAACAATCGTCACCGAAATGAACGCCGCTCACAAAAATCATCATTATGCCACATTCGAAACAACCACGTATTCGAAACTCGAATATTATTCGAATTTTCGCACCTCGAATAATCGAATTCGAATATTTATTCGAATGGGCAAACCTCGAATAATCGAATTCGAATAATTATTCGAATTTACGGAACTCGAATAATCAAATAATCGAAAATCGAATTCGAATAAATTATTCGAATAATTATTCGAATTCGATTATTCGAACACAAGTATAATGGATATCGCAGATTTCCTGGCCATCTCAGTCCATCCCACGAGGTATAGCTGTCTAACGGCAGCAGAAGTCAAAAACAAATAAAAGAAGAAAACTTTGAAACAATAAATCTGATAGAGCGTTCCCTGTCGAATGTTTAGGGATGGCTAACACAAGCGCTGGAAGACAAAAGAAACGGGGCGGCCTGTCGCGATCGGTGAATTCTGTTTGAAGTGAGAACAGCACTTGCGAACAGTGGAAAAATACGGCTATGTGGATGTAGTGGACAAGCCGTCGCTGGCCGCATTTCATGCGAGGGAACAGGCAGTGCCCTTGTCGTTACCGGGTGATTCCTAGTCAAACTGATCATTATTTCATTCCTAGATCCATTCACAACACTCCCAGCCACCCTCCCCCTCAGACAGTCCTTTTGAAACAACAGAAATACAAAAAATCGGACCTAAATTCACGCAAAACTGAAACGAATGAGGAAGGAGCATGTGATTCGCTGGGATGCAATCCTGTCGAAAAGAAATAAAACGTATCTCTGTGCTAGTCGAGGGAAGTCATGCACCAAATGGAAAAACTGCAGACTGGAGGCTACTGTTAAGCTGTACACTTACCAAACCCAGTTTCATTTGTCTTTTTTTCTTGAAAAAAATTGGGTAACTTTAAAGAAATTTCTTTAGGATCCAACAGCCATGGGAGTTCATGTAATCGATCACGACTTTAAGAAAATGGTATTCTAATGGTAAGAAACCCGCTTATGTCTAATATTTCACCTTTGGAGTAAAATGGTAGTTGTCGAGTTGTGAGTTTACTTTGGTACAGGCTACCACAACTTGATAACCTATCCTATGACGTAGGACATTTTTTTGGCGATAAGAGGAAGGAAATTCAAAGCAATAAAAAAAATCCAAAAATAGTTTAAACGATACAGCGCTAATTCTTAGTCCAGCAGGACATGAAAGTAAAATTAGACGAGAATACAGCTTCATTTTATTGAGTTTAAAAAAATGGTTCACTCCTGAACTGGGCAACATGTGTAAGGGATAACAGCATGGAGGTCGGCGTTGGTCAATTCCTTATTGGAATTCGCTTAGCGTTCTCTTACGATGTCCGGAAATTAGCGCAGTTTTTGTTATACTCAAAGTGGTATATCCCAGATTATAATAACCGTACACAGAAATTGAAAAAAAGGCGAGCTCTGGAAATCATCTGCAACAATCAGCAGTCTTCACTAATTCTCTAGTCTATTATCCTCGGCTTCAAGCAGATGACATTGAGCAATTCGTTTTCCATCCAGCTTGGCAGTTCTCAAGCAGGATCCAGAAGGGAGAGCTAGGGCAGCGCTGTTGAGTGGGGAAAGATCCAGCGAACTCCATGGGTGAGGTGCACTCTTATACACTGATTGGCTCAAATCTTCGGGCGTCGGTGGGGGCGCCTGATGACGTGAGCATGTGCAGCGCGTGCTCTGTCGTTCTCTGTTGCCAGCTCTGTGGCATCGGATGTGTAGTCTACGCTGATTCGTTCAAGGCAGTGCCCTGTACGGGGTTGCTGCTCCTAATCATCTAAGGCATTATGATGCAGCGACGAAAGGCTGACCTTGTATCATCAGTGATATCCGCTCCTAGTGCACAGCGTTGACTTCCGATGGTCGAAACTTCATTGCCATCCAAGCACCACAGCACACAGTTTCCCGATGCTGTACAGCGTCCATATCAAATTGTACGCTGCGAAACACTTCATAGCAGTTTCACTCTTCTGGACAGAAGGGCGCAACCATGACGAAGACCTTTTCGAGCCTCGCTCGAGCCGTACGCGTCAGTTTCGCCAGCTCCTCCGGTTTCGCAACGGTTTTTTGAATACCATGTGCAACTGAGAGTTCTGATGCCTACCCTTCAGTACAAAGGATAAAGAAAAGAGGAAGGCGATAAAGGATCAGCCCGTTTTGGGATGCGCCACACATTCTGCTTCTTCGGGATGTCCTTGAAGCGATTTAAATGCGTATTTGGCCATACAATGACTTGCGGTGGCCAGCCGATGAACAAGTCAGCGCTTTGTTCTTCCCAGACAAGTCTGGTGCCAATTCAGCGTCTCCGGAAGAATGAGAGACTTGGTTGGCCTTGGCGGGAAATCCAAACCAGTAAGCTGGTGCCGGGTGTGCGCGACACCCGGCAGCTCATCCTACTGCGCTCCCGCACCCCTCTCTTTCAGTAATAGGTAGAACTGCCTCTACTATAAAGAGTTTTTGTTCCTTAAAACGAACACGGTAACACATTTTCTTCAACACAAGCCAATCTCTAAGCTGAAGGTGAACAGAGTTTGGCCACACAAGTCGAATCTTGAGACTCACATCGCTAAACTGTTTCTCCCTCTGATAACAGAAAAATTGTCAGAACTATCGTCTTCGCCGTCCTCCTCCTTCTGTACTCCAAAATTTTCAAGCGTTCAAAACTACTAACACACCAATGTTGTTTAGGAAACAATGTGCTTTGCAGCTCTGTCAGCACTCCATCGTGCCTACGGATTCTTTGTGAGACGTTGTCCTTCTGAGGACAGCCTTCGCAGAGTCTTAGAAGTCTTTCCCAGACTTCCGCGGATCACAACTGCACTGTTCTAGTTCCTAAAATGAAGGATTTCCGTTCCCAAACTGTAAGTACCGACCCCCCTGCATACCGCGATACGATCCTAGCTGGAGGGGGCCGCATCGCAACAATGTCATCACGAAAAGAAACACAGTAAGTAAGCAAAAATACAGCAAAATAAGCAAACTTCGCATAGCTGCCTAGGTGTTAGCAGTTTCCGAATTCCTAGTTTAGGGTTTCACCTCAAACATCATTCTCTATCCAAGCAAACATGCTAATCAACCACATTGTGTACTGGCTGATGTGCAAGCAGCATATGAAAAAGAAAGACAATTGGTTCTTTAGCAGATAAACAAGCGAAGATCAATCAAACACAAGTGAAGCACGGACCGAAAGGCCTGAAATCAGTCAGCTTTTTGAATGCGATGAGAAAGTCGCAATACGGGAAGGCATTACGTATGCTTGCTGTCTTGACCATTTGCAAAAGTTTGGATTTAAGCCTCTTCACTCCACTTTATATTCAACCATTTCTTCATACTCTAATGCATTGTTTTCTATGGAATGAGTGGGTTCCAAAACCAATCACAAGTGAAGTGATCCATCCTGGGTATATGGCAGTGATCTCAGATGGCTTCTGAATACAACCACCTACGATGACATCCTTAAGAGGAATGCATCCATAAGGCCACGTACTAGAAACATATTGGATGAGCTAAAATCTTCTAGAAAGGCGGATCGAAGAAGTGGTGTAAGATCCACTCAAGGCATGGCTGTATCGCTTCACTATTCAAGCGCATTCTGACAACAACTCATGCGGTTGCGCGATTGAGCATTATACGCGTGAGAACCACGTGCGGCAGTGCGGAGCTCTATCGCGTTGGAAATCGCTGCAAAATACTCGCTTCATTTCACGTAGGAGGCAAAAACTGAACGAGATTGTCCAACGCTGTGAGATGATCGCTCATCTCTTTGACAGGTGACGACAACCCCCGCAGAAGCTGAACAGTGACATCAGATGGCTTGGAGATTTGGGCGAAATGCAGCCGAAGGACAGCTGGATGCCATGTCACGCAATCTGAGTGAGAGCTGCGCCGTCTTCGATGGCCCGAGGGGCGCGGCCAGAACAGAATTCTGCCCCAGCGAGAGAGGCTGCTCGGCGGCAAACAACGCAATTTGCGGCCATAAATTGCCATGAGAAATTCGTCGGCTCGACAATGAGATTGCGGCTCCTTTGGAGCAGAGATTTCCAGCTGTCCTGCAGGTGGACTCGGTCTTCGAGTTGGCCCGGGCACACCGGCGGATGTGGTGGACGCTGCGACCCCGCGACATTAGGTGTCAGAAGCCGCTGAGGCGGAAAGCTCCATCGCTGAAAACAATGGCGGTGGCGCTTCCGCCGACGAACGCACACCTTGTCAACAAATCGACGACGAGATTAGCGTGCTATCACGAGGGTACGACCTGCAGGCGTGGAGGAAGAGGTGGCTACGCCGGTGTTTCTAGGGAATAGTCTCTTCAATGGCTTTGAAGAAGGTGTGATAAGGAAGCGGTATTGGTCGCCACCGACATTCTCTGGACAGCTCAGGTCGTGCATCATCATGACACAAGGCACTGGGACAAGTCGTTGACAGCAGAAGGGCACAATAGTTGCACATGGTTCTTAAGATAAGAATTGAAAACGAATTATGACAATGAATTTCCACGTGATTCGCTACGAAGGGAATTTTAAGCCGGTTTCTTGTGTAAGAAGCTGGAGGATGGTGAGCCGCTCATTCACCCGTAGACTACTAGAGGCCAGATTCATCAAGGCTTACCGGTAACGGTATATCGGTTATCGTATCTGTATCTCTGTTTCCCTGTATCTCTCTCTGTATCACTTACTACGTAGGCCGATATGGTGAATGCGCCGTGAGACGATACCGGCGGTACCGTTGATGAATCTGGCCCACGAGGGGAGCTCGGCAGCAGATCTTGGTGTTCATTCCGCACCCTAACCAGATCTAGCTTCCGCAGTGTAATGTTTTTCCAGCGCCGCGAACAGCACCGAGTTCATACACGTGCATTCGAGCAGGCGCAGCGCTTCTATGAAAAAGAGGTTCGTTAGTGACTCGCTCATTCTGGGACGACACGTACCGTATTCGTGAGCTGACAGCACCCTCTGATCACTGATCGCTTAACAAAAGAATCTCACACTCCCCTACTCAAAGACTGACGCATTCCTTCACACCCGAATCATAGCGCTTCAGCATCGCCGAGGGACCGCATGAGTGATTGACTCTGTGTGTTCTTCTGCATTGGCTGCTTTTTATCCGCATTTCATCGATCATTTTGACTAATTTACTTTGACACTTTGCTTGTGTATCACAGCTATCACCTCCACAACCGGGGTCAAATGGTCGTAACTTCGTTCAAAGCTGTTCACTCTGGTTTCGGCGAGACCATTACACTCAGCCTATAGCTTGGTCCAAGTGGCGCTCGTTGACTGGCGTGCTCTGCGACAAGAAGATACCAGAGCGCTTTAAGTCGAAGATCTACAGAGCAGTCGTCCGGCCGGTAGCAATGTACGGCGCTGAGTGTTGGCCAGCGACCAAGGAAGTTGAAACGCGCCTCAGCGTCATGGAGACGAAGATGCTGCACTGGACGGCAGGAGTCACGCGCATGGACCGCATCCGAAACGATGCTATTCGGCAGAAGTTCGGTGTCGCGCCGATAACTGACAAGATGCGCGAAGCTCGCTTACGATGGTACGGCCACGTTCTGCGTGGAGAAGAAGACAGCGTCCGCAAGATAGGCCTTAACTTCGAGGTAACAGGAAAGCGGCCTAGAGGGCGCCCGAAGCAGCGCTGGGCTGATACGTTACATACGGACTTGAAAGTAGCTGGTGTCCACCCCGATCTAGCGCTGGATCGGGAAAGGTGGCGTCATGACACCAAAATAACGGACCCCGCCACGAAGCGGGACAAACGCTGAAGAAGAAGAAGAAGATTACACTCAGCCTATCTTTGCCAAAAAAGACAGCTAATAATCATTTTCTAGTTTGAGCAATTGGGCTGTTGGGGCTCATAAAGTGTCGGAATCATTTTTGACATCCTATTGGATTCGATGAATTGTTGCTCCAAAATTTTCTTGAAAATCCGAAGAAAAAATAACTCTGTGAAAGTTTGTTGATTAAGTAGATTCAAATACCCCCTCCAACAACATTTCTTACTAGTTTTGCACGGATGAAGTTAACGATATGTTACTCAGTTTCCGCTCGGATGAGTAAGGTCGTCTCTATTTACAAGAGCAGGGCACATTTTTCACAGGTTTTGAAGCGTTGTTCTGAAGCATTGCTCTGTTATTGTAACCTACTGGTTTGCTTACTAAATTTCATTATGCACCTACATACCATATCGACGGTATATCACCAACCATCAAAAATTGCTCTTTCGAGAGCAATCTACATGATTCGCGAGTTAATTAAAGGAAATAGATCTTTCTAAACATTTTTGCAAAACACTCTTGTTGTTTTGCGAAGATACAACCGCTTTTAATCTCAAACTTCTCTCTTTTTGAAACCTCGGCAGTGTTGTAAAATGTCAGTTAGTGTGTTCTGCGCCACACGAGCTTCTTTCGGTGAACCTTTATTTCGCAGGGCCTGATGCGTTTCGACTTCACGTCGTCTTCAGAGGCCTGAACGTGGTGCATAAGTGAGAATTGCACTCCACCCCATTTGGACTCTCGTTGACGTCGTAGGTGCAGGTCGAAAATGCTAGGGCAGTTAAGGCGCTTCGTGGGGGAGAGTGCAATTCTAACATAAGCACCACGTCCAGGCCTCCGAAGGTGACGTGAAGTCGAAACGCGGCAGGTCTTGCGAAATGAACATCCACCTAAAAAACCTCGTGTGGCATAGTACACACTAACTGACAACAACCGCTATTAATATATTAGGATATAACTACTTTTCCGAAAAATATTCGTCCTCTTTCCAGTAATGAAAGAAACCAGAAGCTTCCGTTGGTAACCCATGTGCCAAATCGTAGAGCACAGGTCGAGTGAACTTCTTTTTAATGTAAAAGAACAGCACAGCAGGATGTGATATTTTTTGATGCATCAATCCGTGTGCTAAACTACGCGTACATCACTTGCACTTTGCTTTCACCTGCTCCTGTATTCTGAGGTCTTCTTCATCATTTTAAGAATTTGTATCTCTCGCTCAGAGTTTAGTGTCAGAAATTCACTGCTGAGCTTTTGAAATATCCCTTCCCAACGTAGTTTTTATACTGCGATTTAATTCTGACGAACTGCTTCCGAGAATTAAGCTGTAAAGCTGCGGTGTTTGCTCTCAGGCTGAGGTGTCACAAAAACTAGGCTAAACACTTTGATTTTTCAAAGGCGGCTTATAAGTTTAATACGCATTTAGAACCGTATGTTTTCCTTTATTTAAATACTCTAAAACCTCACGTAAAATTGTCAAACTGATGACCTGAAGTAAGGCAGACATACAAAACACTAAACGGTGGAAACTCTACCCAATAGTAATAACACAAGTAATAGAGTAGTTGTCTAATATGAGTCCTCTCCTACGTATGCGCCAGAAGCGCCAAAGGCTCCCTGTTACTGAAGCCATGCCAACGTAAGTTATCGTCTGCGGCACTGAGATAAGCTGAGACTTCCAGATCTGCTTTGATGGTCAGGAAGAGGAAGACCACGAAATTGAAGCACAATTTAGGCTCATCTCTACCAAACGAACTGTACGTAACTTGCGTTAGTAATGGTAGGCCAAAAGTCGTAGTCCGAAGCTCGGTGCTCGAGTTCTCAGATGCGTAGTACTGCCTTCAATGCGAGACCTTTGAAGTAATACATTGGAAGGTGACCTTTAGCTAGTAGGAACCGCCTTTTTTCAACTCTACATGTCATGCATTCACATTACGTACAGGACGGTCCGAGCCGATCATGCTATCAACCTGTGATTTGGTAGCAGATCTTCCCGGAATAAGCGCCTGACTTCGGCTACGCACGACATATATGCCAATCTAGGATTCAAAGACTCTACGATAAGTTGTATAACAGAAAGTGAGCGGCTTCGCAAAAAGAGTTCCTTGAAGACTACACCCCCCCCCCCCTTCATAATTAACTGATTCCCAGAAGAACAATGGTTGCAACCCATCACTGAAGGCTTCCAGCCCGAGAATTCGATGAAACTCACGACGATTCAGTGGGGGACATGATGAATTACGCCGTTCGTGCGAGCTCATTTATCTTTACATTCTGACCTCTGAGGAGAATGAGAACCATCCTCCCTCTCGGATGATAATAGTGTGGCGCGGCGCACGCGTCGCTGAAAGCGTGCCACCCATGGACAGCAAAAGGCCAAGCTGTGGTTTAAGACGACGTTTGCACGATGGTAACCAACACTTTCTGCAGTACTATCTACCTCCGGCCTGCAGTTCACATAGTTCTCATTCATCACAAAAATAGGATAAGAGAAAGGACAAGTTAGCTTCCTGATTCGCTTCTATGCTTTATGACAAAAGCATAATATTTATGAAATGAGAGGGAATATGGAAATAGTCTAATAACGTCAAAGTCGTTATCAAGGATGGGTGGGACTTGTTAGATAAAAAAGTAAAAACAAATTCCAAAATGAGGAAAACCCGGAAAACCTCATTTATAATTGCTTATAACGTGATCTGTCAGAAAGGAATTGTCGAATTACAAGAAGGGTTTGCGTCAGCGTCAACGTTGTGGTTATTGAATGGTCGATTTAAAGGAAACCAACTGAGTTTGTCTTCGCTTTTTGTGTGTATGAGGAAGGGGGGGGGGAGGGTGCCTCCTTTTGCGTGCACCATTGAGATTAGGTTCTTTGTTCGGATTTCTACCCAGACACACCAACCCTTTTATCCATCCCTCCGGGGTCGCTGAATTGGCCACAGACTTGTCTGGGAAGAACAAAGCACTGAATTGTTCATTGGCTGGGCGGGCACCGCAGTTCATTGTATATTCCAAAAAAGCATTCAAACTGCCTCCGCGACATCTCGCAGAAGTAGCGCTGATTGCTCAACTGGTGAAAAATAAAGATTTTCTGGAAGCATCTTCCAATCAATCAGGACGGTTAAATGTTTGGCGTCTTTCGCGGAATATCACGACACGACTTATTCCCTTTACATGAAGGAGACGAAATCCGGAGCTGAGACTAACTGTACTCTGCAAAATTCCGAGTGCCGGTTGCTAATTGTGACTCAATTGCTTGTCCTTCAAAAAGTTTTGAAGCGCTCTTGGAATGATCACGAATCGTAACCGAAGGCTTCATTTTTCACAGAAATGGATGTTTTTCTACCTGAATGAGACGATTTTAGAGGTGAAGTTATGCCCGTTTGCATAAGTAGCAGGCCTATTTGTTCACTTGACCGATTTGCTTCGGTTCCTTCTGAAAAAGTTGAATCCCTGACCATGAAAATATAAGCAGCTTTTGAAGCAGAAGAATCCTCTTTTTTCTCCATTTCTGTGCGCTATTTCTTTGTTCTCTGACGTCAGTGAAGACTATGTTGTCACGAAATGATTTTTTCAATCCGAAGAAGTGCCATTAAATTATGAAGCTTACGTAGTCAAATCTCGACCATTAACAGATCATTTTCAGATGCAACTGATGCTCCTCTAGACTGAAGAAAAGTGCTGTGCCGTGGCATTCATTTTGTTTAATCGAAGAAATGTTGAAACTGCCCTGAATAATTCAAAAGACTACTTTCCATTTTTCCTCTTTCTTTTCAACTTTTCTTTCTTCTTTTTTATTTTAACATTTTATTTCTTCGTTTTCTCTTTTTTGATAGCGGAATAATAGGCATCCAAAATTTTATGAGATTCAATTCCAAATCCGTGTTTCCTTCAGCAAACTATGTATTCTGAGCACGAGTCTCCACATTGTCTGAAGAAAATTGAATTGAACTTGGGAGCAAAATTTTTAGAATTGACTTGGTAAAATGAGACAATTTTTTCCATCTGTTCATCGCTGAATCAGTATGCTGCTCCTATAAATCTTCACAACAAGTTCGTTATCAATCCATCAGCTCCTACAAGCTGTTGCTGGCTCAACTATGTCGAGGTGCTCTACCTTGGGTTAGACTTGTGGAAATGAGCGACAAAAAGTGGTCTGTTCATGTTTCCTTCAAACCTCTAAACTACCTCTACCGTCTTTAGCATTTGCACTCACTTTGTAGGCATATGTTGCGGAGATGAAGGCTTCAATCAAAAAGCGAGTTCAATGAAACCTGCTGTGGGGATTCAACAGGAAATACCTCTAGAACTGGAAAGCGACGAGCAAGCTGTTCTATTCATTAGAGGCGTTTGGTCTCTTCGGAGCAAAAAGGACTGTGATACCCTCCCTTACATGCTAAGAACACTGTCAACATGAAGAATGCAAATTGCAGCACGTCAACGCGCAACGATACTTTATAGACACGTAGCGGTGAGTCAAATTGTCACGGAAGGCGAATAAGAGGGAATGCGGCGGAGGGGACATTAGAACATCACGCGATCCCGCGTATCATACAGTGCGTTTCAAAAGTATGTGTCCACCTCATAATTTGCCCATATTTCGTTTCGTGTTTATTTCTGCAGGCGCGCACTAGCTCCACTATATTCCCCGCAGTCGAAAATAGGTAGGCACTCACTTTCAGAAAAATTGTTCGTCTCACACGAGACTCAGACTTTCTTGAAAAAATTGGGTGTTTCGGTCTCTCAAAAGTATGTATCTTGCTAGTATGCATCCTACCCTGTGACCTGCTGCAGAGCAGGTGTAAGGCATGAAAGCATGAAAGCTCTCATGAAAAGCAGAAAGCTAGACTCCAGTACACCTCAACACTCCAGACTGTCCATGCGACACGACGGAAGACTAAGCTTCAGGTTTCCCTACTGCAGGAGCCAGCCCATTTCCTTTATGATTCGCCTCCGAAGTGGCGACCACGGGGGCTTCTCGCAGGTCTCTTCAGAAATGTCGGTATCCATCAGAACTATTCATATTAAATTTTTTCATCTTTACCAACAGGAGAAATTCAGCCTGAATGTTCCGATCAGGGACGAGGAAGGAATCAGGAAATAGTGATACATATTTTGAAAACCAGACAGGGATAACGAATAATTTTGTCTGAAAATGACCGGAAAAAGGAAAAACGGATAAGGAACAAACAACAACAAATGAAACTCGGTTTAGACTCTTTGCAGATAAACCTCTCATTCGTTACTTAGTATGACATGGTCTTGAGGTGCATCTTTCGACATTACTGCCCAACTAACACACCGGGAAGAGAACACCCCACCTCGCTGGGATCCAACTGGCTTCTGAAGATGAAGTCTAAGCGTGAGGTCAAGCTAAATAAAGATCCACCTCAAAACTTCATGCGCCACAACATATGCTAATTCATAGCGTAAAAGCCGATGTTTCAAGATGAGAGAAACTGGTGGCTCCTTTCATTATTGAAGTAAAACTTCAAGATTATGAAAACTTTATCGAATTCTCAAGGAATATAGATGCAGTCAGTAGAAAGGCCTTTTGTGCGTTCTCAGGACCAATTTCAAGAAGAAAGAAAAGTGGCAAGCAAGATCCTCTAGTTGTTAAAACAAGGCTATTAATTAAGTTATTTATTTATTTAATTATGAGGACGCTTCTCAGCTGACATTTCAGCATTACTGCCTTTTTCAGTCTTGGAAAGACTAGGTAACCTTCAAAGATCACTCGTCCAACAATAGTTTCCACTACAGCAGTGTTAAACGATTGTGGCAAAATGAGAAGAAGAGTGCGGATACAAAACAATTGACAGCGAAAGCATTCGAAAAAACGATAAGTCAGTCTCAAATGAAGACAGATGTCAGATTCATTCTCCTCCTGCTTATTCACATTTCTCTTCCTCAGGGAGTGAGTGAGTACCCGGCTGTTTTCATACCGTCAGTTAAGTTGTTATTATTGTAAAGGTGTTTGACTAGGAGATGTACAGGGACTCTAAGAGGAGCTTAGTCACACCGATGAGTCATTCTTCCCGCAGCTTGATTCCCCTCTTACAGGGCGTGGCCGACTGTCGGAGAGATGCCTGCGAGCCGCCGTCGGGATCGGCTGTCTCGAGCTGAGCTGGCAGCACCGTCACCCGTCATCTCCAGAACCTACCGCGATCCATCGACGTGCCGATCTCAATTCCATCCCGTCGTCCGTTTACAGTCGTCACACTACCTGTGATCTGCCCATCGTCCGTCTATTAAAGAAAAATCTCTATAGTATTCTGTTCGTGTTCTGAGGCAGTGAAGCACCTTCCACTGCGCGACGTTTACTTTATGACCATTTGGTGTTTCCGTCCTTCGCCTTGTTTCCTACAATCTTCCGCATCTGTTGTAAAATGAAGTCGACTAAAAACCCCTCCGGCTTCATTGTTTGTTTTCATGCTGGTAGAAGACGGTTGCGGTGAACACTCAGCCGAGTAAGATAGTTAGACTTGAATTTGCAAGCTTGACTCCGCCTTGACGAGAAGTGAGTGCTATTACTGCTCAGCTGCATCTCAAGGTGCAACGGCAGCCAAACTTAGAATTATTTGGGAAGAATAAAACATATGCTTTCAGTCGACTACCTAATGCAAACTATTGCGTACGCCTACACGTTCAAGAAGTTGTAACCCATCATAGAAGTTGAACACCTGACGCGTCACTAAAAAGGAATTATTCGCACCGATCTTCATCGCTGTATCCTCCCGTCGAATAATTTGTCAGTTCGCGCTATATGATAGAGAAATCTCAGGAGAGTTCGTTTTTGAAAAGCGACAGGTCGAAACGGGCATACATGCGCTTTGTGTTTCATGGAAAGTTAGTTACGAGCGCCGGTTTCGCCCTTTATTCGTCTTTTTGATTGAGTTTACAGCTAAGCACAAGTTGCGGTATTTACTGAGTGTTTTGCTAGAACCTTTGACTAAGGTATGATACCTAGAGTAATGTCTCCTTGAGATCCACCCGAAGTGGTAAGCGAAATGTAATCCATCTACCGACTTCGTGACGTGTTCCCAAGTGAGGAAATAGTTCATGTGAACTTACTGGTATGGTTTTAGAGAGTTTTCTATCCAATCCTTTTGTCACTATGTCGAAATCTTGAGAATTCGTTAATTGTTGTTCGTTATCCGGCCTGAATTCACCGGATAGCGAACAACAAAACGGATAGGCTACAGCCCCGGAAACCGGATGACGGATGACGGCTAATATGCTTATCCCAAGTCCCGGTGGATACCGACACTGCCGGCGAGACCTTCTAGAACCCCAATGATCGCCACTTCGGAGGCGGGTCATCAGGGACATGGGCCGGCTTCTGCATCAGCGAAAACCTGAAGCTTTCAATTAGTCTTCCGTCGTGTCGCATGGACACTCTGGAGTGTTGAGGTGTACTGGAGTCTAGCCTTCTGCTTTTCATGAGAGGCAGAAGGTGCCAGACACATGTTCTGCAACAGGACAGAGAGTACTACCAAGATACATACTTTTGAGAGACCGAAACACCCAATTTTTTCAAGAAAGTCTGAGTCTCGTGTGAGAAGAACGATTTTTCCGAAAGTAAGTGCCTACCTATTTTCGACTGCGAGGAATATAGTAGAGCTAACGCGGATCTGCAGAAATGAACACGAAGCGAGATATGAGCAAATTTTGAAGTGGGCACATACTTTTGAAACGCACTCTGTAAGTCCCACTAAAATTTAGCATTCCTTTATTCGTATAGGACGTAAATCGCTGTTGAAGGTGCTATTAAAGGCGTACCAAAAATCTCAAATCTTACTAATAACAAGAGACAACAACGCCTTCTTATCATTAGAGCAACAAGGTCAACTAATTCCGACATAAAATCAACAAAAAGGGGTAGAAGAATGTGACATGAGCTACGAAAAGATGGCATGAAAAGGAAAACACGTGCTCCTAAGACGCTTAACTCCTGGTTACAACAGCATAACGATCATTTGTGAGATCGCAAATTAAATTCAGCTTTGTAAAAAGATTCATACAAAAGCATACAATATTCAGAGGTTCCTCATAACAGATGGTAAAATAATTAATTTCACGCAGCACGTATCACCACTGTGCCAGCATGGCGACCAGGGATGGGCGGAAATTTCTAACGTTTTTCCCAGAAAACAGAAAACGGAAAATCGCTTTCGTCAGAAAGCAGAAATCAGAAAATAGAAAAGCCAAAAACACCAGAAAACATAGGATCTGAGCCATACGAAAGCAGGATCAGCGTCGCAGAGCGGGGAACCGAGATGATGATGCTCGGAGTGCCGCGACTCACGCAAGTGCGAGAAGGCCTCCGGAGTTCCAAGCTTCGCCGACGTTCGAAGATCAGAGACGCTGTCGCGTGAGCCAAGTTGTCGAAAATTAGGTGGGCCGGCCACGTAATGCGCTTCGCAGACACCCGCTGGACGAGAGCCGTCACAGATTGGATTCCGCGGGATGTCAAAAGAACACCAGGACGCCCACCAACGCGTTGGTCGGACTTCTTTGTAAAAGCCCTGAACGGACGGTATGACGCTCTTAGTATCTTTCGAGCGAGGAGGATCCATTGGGACACTCTGGCACACGACAGGGACGAATGGAGACGCTGCTGGCGCCCGCTCGAGGAGTTCGATGATCAACGAGACGACGGTGATGCTGGTGATACAAAAGAAATTGTGCATCACTGCTGTGCATCAGCGGAATTAAAGGTAACCACAACTTTTCCGTCTCTTACTATTTTTTGTAACCAAGAGCCAAGCAGAGTTAGAAAAGAAAACGCCGTTTTCAATTTAAACCAGAGGTGCAGAGCAATCCTACCCACAGTTGCTATAGGACAAGCGGTTAGTTAATGGGTAACTAACTGCCTCTCAGAATACTAGTTTTGTAGCCTCAATATAAAGTTGCAAGTAATCGTAGATGGTGCAAACTACTGTTGAAATTCAAAAGAATACGATCAAATTATGAAGGACGAGAAATGTACTATTTTTATTTATTTATTTATAACTGCACCTTAAGTGCGCTCAAACTAGGAGATAACGAACAAGTAATCTTTTACAACTGCAACAATCTAACGCGGAACAACAATGAGAAAACGTAGTATCACTATGCGCTGCATTCTGTAATTTTTCAGTGTTGTCCGGCCATTCAAAAGCTATGAAGGGATTACATGCCAGCTGCACTTATACAGCCAATCAAAGAAACAAAGTGGAGTGGTCTGTGAGTGTATGGCGCAATTCCTACACGAGTAAATCCAAAAACGACACATGCTTGCAATTTAAAATTTTCTAGAAACATATTTTAGAACGAATCTCATAATTCTACGATACTTTTTGGATGCTTTTTGTTGGATGTAATTTTGTTCACAGCTTTATTTTCTGTTTTCTGGCCAATTTTTGGCCATTTTCCCAGAAATCAGAAAACAAAAAATTTGCCCAAAATGGCCAGAAAATCAGAAAACAGAAAACAGAAATTCCGCCCATCCCTGATGGCGACAGATGTTCGAGCTCCTGGCTATGCGGAATTTCTTTTTTTTTTGAGAGAAAATGCATTGAGTTGGAGGAGGCGAATGAATCTGGCAATTTGATGGTGCATTCAGCTTCAGCAGTGCGATAAATTTCAGTGCAAGATCGACTATTTAGGGGAAAGCATTGCGAAACACGATGATGGAGAGCTGCTTGTCATTAGGAATGTATCGCAGAGAAGCTGCACTTCTAAGGACACCTCCCTTATTTCCAAATCGAAAGCGGAGGATAGTGCTAAAGGCACGTGGAAGCTGCGGAGTGAATTTGTGAATGAATCCTTCCCATTCAATACAAGACGGAATTGTGATGCAGATGGAGATCTATCTGGCCACAACTTCCTCCTGCTCGTATCAGGGGGAAATCTAATTGAATTGCTTCGAACGGAATGGCCGACACTAATCCACTGACTGGAAAAACAGCGAGCGTCTGAGAAGCAAAGAGCAACCGAGCATGGCTCCCGTCGTGGTCGAACCAAACCTGCATATACCCATTCCTGGAATGAAATTTACAACGAAATATCCATATACATTCATATACATTATATCAGCATGAAGTCTTTTATGTCTGACTTTAAAATTTCCTAATTAGGACTCATGTCCAAATGACTGAATGACATGAAGCATGGAGCAGGAACTCGTGGGGTACTCAAATAACCTGTCTTCGGAAATCGGAAAGGCAGATCACACCCACGCTATTCACTCTCACAATCAGAACTCCAAACAACTTCAGCACAGATGGTAGGGATCGTTGAGAAGAAATAGAGAATGAATAAGAATAGAACGTACTCCTTGAGGAGGGGACTCTTGAAGGAGCATACGGAGGAACTACATCAGGAGGTGAAAAGTGGCAAAAGTACACTCAGTAGGAGTAACTTTTAAAACAGAAAACACCAGAAGGAAATGACAGGAGAACCGGTAGGAAATGAAAAAGCATTCTATGACGAGCTCATGAGTTAGCAGCTGATGGTCTTATGATTAGATAAATTCTTGCTAGCACAGTTCAGCAGGCGCTTCAGTCCTCCTAAGTCGCTAACCATAAAAGAGACGTTTCTAGCCGGTAAACAGCAGCCGGGTGCGTTGGTAGTGCACTCGAAAGATGCGTGGGCTGTCGTATGCAGCCCTGTCATGAGTTCTTGGCTCGTGTCTCAGCAAGTCGCACTAAACTTTCAGCTTCAGACAATTGCTAACAAACTTGCCTACGAAAGACAAACACTCAATGCATAGGTCTATCCGCGTTTCATTGCCTCCACGTCACCCCTTAGAAAGTAGAACGCGGGGCGCACCCTGCTAAGAGGCTTTTTATTGTGGAGACAATTTCGACGAGTGCTTGCACGTAGTAGAACGTGAGATGGCAAGCCGACGAACAACTAAATGTCCTCTACTTACAAGAGAAGTCTGGCTCCGATTCAGCAGCTACGAAAGGATTCAAGGATTTGTCAACTTGGGCAAGTCCCGAAGCTCCGCACAATCCGAGCGTAGCCGCATGAGACGACGCCTGCTTCGGCTACGCTTCATGCGAAGAGGAAACCGAATAATCGTCCCTTGAATATTCTTGTGTCAACCCTCGAACTGGACAATTTTCACGTCAAATTGGACACTCTTCTAAACAAACTTGATGCTTCTGAAATCAAAGTGAGCTCCTCTTCCAAACCAAAACAACCTTCTTACAGGTTAAACTATGAACTTACCGAGGCGGTCCGCGCAATTTTTTGTCCAAGAACAATTTGGTATCACTTTTTTAAAAATTGTTTTGTTCTGATGACCGAAATGAGCGTAATAATTTTGTAACATTTTATGTTTTGTGCAGGACAACTACGATTAATATTAATTAAATTAACTTGAATTATGAATCTCAAATTTGATTTAAAGCGCAACAAGGTGGCAATAAATTAGTGCATCAAAAGAAGAGATCGTGCAATGCACTTGGTTACCTCGTTGCGACTCCCACTCGATTGATATTGTTTAAGCTGCTTACGTGGAGCAGCAAAGTGAGGATATGTGTCTTCTATAGATTAAATCCGATGGAAATTCTTCAGATAGCTGTATGATTCGGATAAGGTCTGTTTTAAGGGCCTCGGATTTTTGGACGATTCGGATCCGAAAATCCGAGTAGGATATCTGAAAATGATTCATTCGATGCACTAGGCCGACTAAGAATCTTCGGATAATTGGATCAGTCGGATAACGTTGAGTTCAAGATATCGAACTTTTGCATGATTCGGAAACGGGCAATTTCACTTGCCTCCGATTTTCGAATGATTCCGGAACCGAATCCGAATCGGATATGAGATATCCGGAAATGATTCATTTGGATCCAGTGTACAGTGTATTCTTTACAATTGTTTTGCTAGATCGTTTACAGTTGCGAAACTCCATGTAAAAAGAAATTTTGCAGTCAATCCAAAAAATGTGACGTTTTGACGAGAACATTGCGCAATCTCTTATTTTTGCAATGAAAAACGGCCGCCTTCCTGCTTCTTAGAGCTAGCTTTAAACCAGTATTTTTACACAAAAAATGAGAATTTTTAAAATTTAAACCTATGTGTTCATTTATTGGGCAGGTGAATCAAAGCTTCGAAAAAAGTTATGTTAAACAAACAAAAACTTTTTTCCTAAACAAAATTTAACCTTTCTGGAGAGTTTCTATGCAGTTTCATTTGGATGGATCTCGTTTTGATTTGGAAGACGTTCAGTTGATTTCAAAAGCGTTAAGGTTGTTACGTCAAGTGTCCAATTTGACGTAAAAATTGTGTATACACCTTCTTTGGGCTAAGCGCAGGCGTATCCTTACTAGCTTGTGCTGATTGCCTCTCTAGTGGGCGATTATGCACTTCCACACGCGATGCTATATGCATGAGCACGCAAAGAAGCGAGGAGGTTGGGAGTGGGGGAGCTGGAGGTGGGCAACTAAATCGTTGCCGGAAGAGCAATTATGTGCGCGTGTGACAATGGCTCATAGCTCCCTCCGCGGATCTCATATGGCATTTCAGCGGAATCTCTCACGAAAGCCTGCTCAGGTCGCTGCACACTACAGAGCTTCTTAAGAAGGCGAAGAAAAGCGGCGGACAAAACAAGACCACGCAATCTCGTTCGGGGCGGGCCTGGTGTTGCTCAGAAGAGCTTCTATTCTCATGAAGCAGAACGTTCGTCCGAGCGGAGCGGGCTCCGGTGAGAGGGAAAGTGAGCGTCCGGGTGTGTCTCGGCGCTCAGGCGATGATTTCCTCGTTCTTCGCGCAGTGGCTCGCCGCCTCCTCGAGCGTTTTCACATGCGCGGCCGCCGGCCATTAGACCCCACGCTTCTAGCTCCTAGCAGTAGCCGCTCAGCACCGGCAGCAGCAGCAGCGTACATTGATTTTCGACGTCGCTCCGGGAAGGCGAGCGATGGGTAGGATTACTCACTCGGCGTAGAAAGGCGCGTCGGGTCGAGGCGTCAACATGTGCGCCTTCTCTGGCGAGAAGCTTCTACAGCCAGCCCAGCTCAGACTACAAGCGGGAACGCAGCGGACCTCGCCGAAGGTGCCTTCCCGCTAAGCAGTGCATGGTGTGGAGCGGAGCAGATTGACTGGAGCGAATGACTATTCGGGTGCGGTTCAAGTCCTCCATTACGGTCTCCGTTATACAGAAAATAGGGCGATTGTGGTCGACATGAATGAGAGAGTAATGTCGATGTGATGAGTCAGACAGTGGTCTACGGTAGGCAGGATTGCGGGCGCCATTACCATTGAAAGTAATAGGATATCAACACTCTTCAAAGCACTGTATTTTTTTTTCTATTCGGTACTCCTTGCTTAAGATACGCTGTTAGTTGTTCGGTTCTAGTTGCGTTTCCTTCTTGCGTCTGTCTTATACGACGTAATAAATATCATATCATATCAAGTTCCCCGCTCCGAGTGCTCCTAAGACGCTCGGAGCGGGGAGCTTCATCGAATGCATTGAGGGCAAGCCCTTTTCTTCAAATGAAGAAAAGTGGCACTGCAGGCGCTTTTGATCCAGATTCTGAAAACGTGTCTCAGATGTCGCTCAGCAGGCGTCGGGATTCAGAAGACGTCCGCAGGCGTCGTACAGGGTGCATCAGGATTCTGAGGACGTGGTGCAGTGTCGTGCAGCATGCATCATGATTCAGACGTGCCGCAGACGTCAATCAAAAAACGTGTCACAGATCGATATTATATTACCTATCTTTGGGATCACACCAGCTGATGTGTTTCGATCCGAAGACCAGTACCGGTCGATAGAGTATCGGTTTCCTTAGCGGTGTTGTCCGATGTTCGATGATTGGGAGCTTGGTTATGATGAACGACGGAAGGGATTCAAAGCAGTGGCAAAGTTCCGATCAAGCAATCTACATCTGTCGATATTATCGATTTCTATGCAGTGACGTCGATTTTCTTCAAGATTTAACTGATCTGAGTGGAAGCAACGTTAGTATGATGGAAGACGGATAGCCTTCACAGCAGAGAAAAGTTTTCGTCAAGCGATTAATATCAGATGGCATTGCATGGTTTCGATCAGGGGTGTACGTTTAACGATTATCCATTTACCGATTTACTGGATATACCAACATTTTTTGTCAAAAAATTTTTAACAAAGTTTAAGGACGAAAATTTCCGTTCAAAGGTACGTATCAACGACATTTTACGCAAAATTTTTTAAATTTTACTGCTTCTTCATGTAAATGCGTTTTGGACGAATTTTTTGATGAGCTTTTGCAGCGTGATACCGAGGAAACCCTCTACTACGCAGACGTCCTGAATTTTTTGGCTTCTTAGGCTGTTTCTCGTGCTTGGTTGTTGCACATTAATTTTTTATATTTCCTAGCTACTCAGTTTTTCCACATTTTTTGTGGTATTTCTTTTATATGTGGGGTTGAAGCAATTACAAGAAACCTAATAAGAGGAAGGAAAAGGCTATTTCTCTCTTCCCCGTTGGTTCTCCGGAATATTGGACCGTTTCTTTGTGCAGCATCAGACGATGATTGTAGTACTGGCTGATGGTACTATCATTGTTTCATTGAGTTTTGAGCAATTCATGTCAACCATCCTTCTTAGTTTTGTTGTTATGCTTTGCGGCTCTCTTGTCGATTTTCTTTGGCAGGAGCACAGTCAGTCTACACGCGAAACAGTGAACATATTTACCCGAAAACACTTAAACTTAAGTAAGAAAAGAATTACTACTCTTCATCAGTTATATGAGGTTAGTTCAAAAACTGGTACTTTAAATGCCGTCGATTGCAGAAATATTTTTAAAAATATGAGATTTTTTACGAAAAATATTTCTCTGATGGCGTAGGTCTGCCTCTAGCAAGAAATTCCCTTTAGGTCAATGGACTTTTTCGTCTAATTTGCGAATTTATTATGATATCGTCCATAAATCCAAATGTGCTCTAAAGAAATGGGAAGAAATTGAGAAGCCCAAAACACATTCGAACCACATGCAAATGTGTTGTACAGTCGGTAAGCATCCGCCAAAACGCGGCCGGCGGCGAAATAATCCGCAGTTTCCGCCGCTTTGCCATAACTTCCTTCAATGTCGATTATATCGAATGAAATGCACATTGTTGGAATCAGAACGACAGATCTACCCAATATGGTAAAGCAAGATTTTAGATTTTCTGAGTTTCAGATGACCTAGATTAGTCGAGCCCATAATTGTCTTGACCTGCACCTCATTCGCACACTTGGAGTGATTTTCCTGGAATTTTTCTTGAAATTTTTCAAAAGCAAAATGATTCTTGAACAAGACTACCACTGGAGCTGGAAATAGAGTTATAACAGCAGAGATTTTATTTAGCGATTGTTCAAAAAATCAAGTCTTGCCTAGGTGGTCTTCCTTGCGATCATGTGAAGTCATGCTCAATTTTTTTCAGAAATAAAGATTTTTCTACCTGAACGGAACGATTTATAGAGCTGACATGTAACTTAAGAAAACGGTAATTTTTATTTCATATATATTCTGGAATTGACCCTTTCCTAAGCGATTTTCCTTGCGATCATGTGAGGTCATGCTCAATTTTTTTCAGAAATAAAGATTTTTCTATCTGAACGGAATGATCTATAGAGCTGACATGTAACTTAAGAAAAGATAATTTTTATTTTGTATATACTCTAGAATCGACCCTTTCCTAAGCGATTTTCCTTGCAATCAGGTGAGGTCATGCTCAATTTTTTTCAAAAACAAAGATTCTTTTTTTGTCTGGAAGGTGTTATACATGTACTTTGTTCAACCGAGCGTAACTCGCTCAATTTTGAGAGATGTGCAAATGCTGGCAGAACTCGGAAAACTAGAAGAAATTCTCTTTCCGACGATTACAAAAGCGCCTTTCAAAAAAGGCATCTTCATGCGCGGCGGAGGATGCAATTTTTGCTCGAAAAAATTGGACCATCTTTTGAAGGCAAAACCAAATTTTGAAAAAATGATCTTCATGCGCGGCCGAGGGGTGCAATTTCTCTGCGATTTCTGCGGAAATATCTGCCGAAAATCTGCCGCGCATGAAGATGCCGTTTTTGATAAACGTTTTTTTTTTCATTAAAACGAGCATTTCTTTTAATTTTCGAGCGCCGCCCGCATTTGCGCATTTCTCAAAGATAAGATAGTTATGATCGTTTAAGTGCCGGCTACTTCGTAAGACCTCTTCTTCCTGCGAGGCCGCAGATTGCGGACACTTGCACTTAAACGATCATAACTCGCTAATCTTTGAGAGCTGTGCAAATGCGGATGGCATTCAGAAAACTAGAAGAAATGCTCTATCTTACGGATGCAAAACCAAATTTTCTAAAAGGGATCTTCGCGAAATAATATATGTGCTGTTGTGAACTCAATTTCCAGCTCCAGTGGTAACCTTGTTCAGGAAACATTTTGTTTTTGAAAATTTTTAAGAAAAATTCCAGGAAAATCGCTCCACCTAATCGGATCAAAGGTTGCTTGAGAGAGGCCTGATTTTTTCCTGCTACAAATTGAAGCTTAACTTTTGGTGAGATCCATATAAAGGATAAAGGGTAAAGGACGGCGTAACTCAATTCCTTCTGGGATGCGCCGGCGCATTCTACTTCTCGGGATGTCGTGGAGGCGATTTGAATGCATATTTAGCCATACAATGACTTGCGGTGGCCAGCCGATGAACAAGTCAGCGCTTTGTCCTTCCCAAACAAGTCCGATACCAATTCAACGACCTCGGAGGGATGGAAGTCTTGGTTGGCCTGGGCGGGAAATCCGAACCAGGAACCTGGTATCGGGTGCATGCGACAGTCGCGCCTCCTCCGACTGCGCTACACGAGCCCAAGATCCATAAACTCCAGTTAATACAACAACTATTTAAATTTTATTAGATAAATTCAAATAGAAACGACGTCTTCTTTCCGTAGAAAATTCGGTGCTCAGAGTGTTCCCATGTCGTTCCATGCCTAAAAAATCTGCATTTAATCGATTTAGTTGCTTTAAAACATTATTAATTGAATGTTAAAAATTATTATTTTTATTTGCAGACCTCTACTTACAATACTTGCCAATGAGACATCCCTCCGAGAAATTTTTCCCTTCGGAACCATGTCGTAGTACGACCTCCTCCCCATCTTGAGCCAAAGATCGACCTTTTGCGATTCTCGCACCTCAAGCTTGAGCCTGGTCAGGCCTGAGGTTCGAGATTCAAAGATGTCGTATTGTGCCGTTGTTTTTTGGGTAGGGGGAGCGTCGCACTCCCTTCGGCGGAGTTTATTGTATTTTTCATAGTTTCTCCTATACTTTCCTATACTTCAAAGAATTCAATTTTTTTAAATTTCGGCAGTTTTGAAATCAGCTTGGTCCGCTTCAATTTCCGCAAATTTTATCAGGAGGGCACGACCCACGTTTCTACCTGAGGGACCGACATCTGCGTCCGAAATTGTACTCTGTAAAATGTCAAGAGTTAATTGCTAGTGATGACTGAAGTGCTCTCCTTATAATGTTTTTTGAACTGCTCTTAACACAGTAAAAAGAAACAAGGTTCTCCGCCGCAAGCTCCGATATGGCTTGGGGGCTCGTCTACAAAATTCTCGTTGTTTATGAAAACAAAATTATTTTCTACCTAAAGCCGACAACATATATAGCTGAAATTTTACTTCAAATAACTCAAGTTTTGCTTGATAAGCACTGAAAAAATAGAGGATTTTTGAAGCGATCTTCAATATGATCTGGGGTCTCGATTTTTCCCTGTTTTCAAAAAAGTTCCCCAAAAATCGAACCCCACTGATTGCATGGAAGGTCGGTGCATAACACCTTGATTTTTAATGCTCAAAGCTTTGAAGTTTTTCCTTTCAGAAAACTATTTCCGTGACAAGTTAATCACTCGAAAAGAGCCATCGAAGTCAGAGATCGCGATTGTCTGCACTTAAGCTGTTATAAGTCGGATAGCTTTTGGAAAGTCTGAAAAAATCAATAGCGTATTGAAAACTATTGCTTAAAAAATGGATAGAAAGTGGACTCTACAACCTGAAAAAGCTTCTTAAAGTGGAATCTTCGATATGATTAGACTTTAGATTTGTGGGCGAAAATCGACCTAAAGTCGAACTCCCTAATCAAATCAAAGTTCGTATCGGAGAAGCTTGTTTTTTATTGTATGATATTTGGGGCTTGAATTTCTGTGGGGTGCAATTTCGTTACTACAGATGGAAGAAGATTATTTCCTTTACAAGCCAATCCTTCGGTTTCGACTCTGTTAAAAAATCGCGGATCAAAAAAATTTTGCAAGGAAAACACTCAAGTCATCAATATTAATTAACACTCGATATCTTTACTATATATAATCGGGAGAGGCATGAGTCATGTCTGAAGCTTCGTCGCGCTGTCCGAGGCCCGCGGCGACAGCGGGTATGCCCTGCTGACGAGACATTAGCTGTTGACGGAAGATGTTGATCGGTTCACCGCATGTAAGGTGTCTACGGAGTCATCATTATCATCTTTATCATTATCACTGCCATCATTACGAAGCCCACCGCGCTGTCCAAAGCCCGCCGAGCTATCCGAAGCCCCCGTGACAGCGTGTGTTTACTGCCGACGACACATGAACTGCAGACGGCGCATGTTGACCACATCTGCTGTATTTATCGACCAACTACCAGAGGGATGGAACTCAAAGAACAATCCATGAGGTTTTGAAAGACGTATGTGTTGGGTGTACAGTACCGGACATGCTGCTGCGTCCAACAAGCACAAGCGGCGCAAAAGGGCGCCGGAGAGCGCCGTTTTCCGCTCGCCACGCGCTGCGTCTGAGGCAAGTCGCGTTAGTGCGCGGCACCCTCAACTTCTGGACGTTAGACTGAAAGAAGGAGCTTATCCATGCGTTCGGACGAGCATGTCCTACTGTTTGGAACTAACTTCCGGCATGCGCGCGCTCTGAACAATGCATATAGACCCGGCAGAATCAATCGCGTGGGGTGACAACTTGTAGAGCGAGCGACAGCTTGAACAGTGAGCGCATGGGAAGTTTTAACGGAAATTCTTAACCTGCCTACTCAGGAATTGCTCTTAGACTGTCCAGCGTGCCTTTGGAGTGCGCCGTGAACAATGCATATACGATCGAACCTATCAATCGAGTGGGCGCGACCGCTCGCAAATTGCACGCGCGGGCGTGTTTGGGGCGCGATAACTCTGCCAAGTGTGAACCCTTCCGGCTGCAGCTCGTGGATTTCGTAGTCAGTAAGAATCTCTAGCAGCTCGCCGAAGCGCAGCGATGTAGCCTAAGAACGGACAAAGTTACGGTGGTGCAAAAATGCAGGTCAGGCTTGTACAACTATTTTTTTCGCATTCAGTCGATCACTGCATTCAGTCGGGAGCTTATGGTAATCCTAAGGGGAGCCATTCCCAGGCCGCGGACCAGGCCTACTGTCTCGCGCCCATCATTCACACCCCAGAATACTGCCTGCGGCCCCGTGTAGCTTCGCCCATTCCTCTATATAAGGACCCTCCCCAAGCTAGCAACATAGTCGATCTTCTCGTCGGCTGTGGACCAGTTGTCCACAAACCCCATCACCCTCGACTTCTCAACTCGTCTCTCAGCCTTACCACAGCGCCCCTCATCCATCTCCAGCAACGCGCATACTGCCGTTGCCCTCCCTCAAATTCCTTCCACTTTTTTATAACTTCCTTTTGTGACCTTGTCAATTTTGACAAAGTCACTTTTTCTTTAAAAACACCTTTCTCCATCGTCGGCCGGTAGCCCACAAGAGGGTGAACGATAGGAGAGGACATACTATATTCGCATCAACTGTATATTCCGCCACGGTCAGATCCTCATCTTCTTATTCTTCCTTGCTTGCGAATTCTAATATTCGTCAGAATAAGTCATTAAATTAAGCATAGACTTAAACTCTAGTAATAGCATAACCAAGCTTCCAAGCTGCCTAGGCAGACCCATAGAACACCCAAAACGTCTAACACCTCCCAGCGAGGACACCGATATAACTTACGAAGTAATTCAAAGCAAATGTCTAGTGAAAGTGACGACGATCAGGGCTTTACAGCACAGGAGTCTCCGTTACACTCTCAACTAAATGGAGAGGATCGACTCAACCCGTTTGAGTTTGAGACTCCCTCCAATGAGGACCTAGTGCTAGATAAACTAGCAGACGGCCTTGAAAAGAGTCAATTGACGGCTGTCTGTCATTCGACCCCAAAAATGGAAACTAAGCCTCCTGTCGCCGCTGATCCAGCGTTATACACCTCGTGTAAGCTCCTAAATAGCCGCGTAGGAAAATTTTCCGGCGACGATGATATCACATTCGAGGAATTTCTCGATGACTATACCGAGCTAATAGACCGGTTGCGCATCTTTGAAGCCCGTATTCCTAACCGGTGGAGCCAAACTGAAGTACTGCACTCTAAACGCCGACGACAAAGTCGACTGGAAGTCAATGACTATGGCTCTCGCGAAAAAATTCAAGACTCAGGCGCTCCTCAGTAACATTAGAGACGAGCTCCATAACCCAAAACAAGGCAAACAAAGTATATGACAGTTCGCGAGAAAAATCCTCGCCAAAACTAAAGTAGCTTTCCAGGGAGAAGACAAAAACTTCCCTAGGAAGCTAGCTATCGACTTCTTCATAAAAGGATTGAGACCGGAAATTCGTAGAGCAATCCGCCGTCTTCCGGATACAGACGACTTTGAGTCCGTAGTGGCTAATGCAGAAAAAGAGTCCCGTATTTTGGAACAAGAACGTAGGGAGCATTACAAGATCGCCGATAGCCTTAACTCCCTCGTCATTAGCGACAAAGTGGAGACACTCCAAAGGCAAGTCAATAGCCTAAGGACACCACCCGCTAGACAACAGTTAAATCCTTTTCGCGGCCAGTTCCGCAATACTAGACCTCCTAACCAGCCTCGAAGGCAGAGTAACCCAAACACTTTTCGCAATAATCGTCAATGGAATTTTCGTCCCAGAGGCTCACTACAAAATCGATTCCCGAACAACTGGAATCCAAATCGGTATTTTACGCCAGCTTTTCGACCAAATTATGCTGCGTATAGTCAACCGGTTGCATCTTACCATCCGCAGCCGTCTCAGCTGGCAAACCAGCCGTATCAGCACCCTGGCTACCAGCCAGATTCCCGGCTGTCATGCCGAACCCAGCGTTCTTTTGTATCTTGACATTAGTTTTCGTCTCATTCATGCCGGTAGCAGACGGTCAATATCAGCTGTGTGGCACTACACCTTTTTCTAATACTCTACTTTTACCGCCTCTGATTAACTGCTCCGTTACAATGGAGGAGTCCATGCTCAAGACCGTTGTCCAACTCTACGTACAGCGGAACAACCCCTTACGCATGATGGCAAACAATTGCTACCGGGATCTTATCAAAATAGAGGCTCACAACTTCCTCTACATTCGCACCACGCGCACAATAATAGGCCGACAACGTATCGGCATTCCGAGCAGCGAATGTAAGCAAGCGCAGGAAAGTAAGACCATATATACGCATTCTCTCACTGAGACCTCACCTGGGTTGTACATGACTTCGGAAATAGATGCATGAACACGTCTCTTCCTCTTTGGGATAAAACTTTTTACATGAAAAGCATTTATTCCATAGAAGAAGGTGAGGTTGCCTCTTTAGACGGTATCATCGTATCTAGCTCATTGGGAGCTGTAACAAACTGTCCTCTTTCAACCGGATCTTGTGCCACATTCGGAAGGAATGTTAATTTGGGAACCAATACCAGATCCCCCCACATGCCAATTCAAACTGATAGGCACATACGATGCTCTGGCTACCATGCGCTTTGTAGTAATTGATAGCCATGAGCTGACCTTTCAGTTTAGCGACGATATTCGCCGGCAATCCGAGCTACTAAAAAACTGCAGGGTAGCGCAAGCCTATCTGACTACGTCAGCCCATATCCTAGCGTTCCCAAGCATACCATCTAACATCATGTTACAAGATTACATGATAGAAAACTCATCACTTCGCAGAGCTAAACGAGAAACCCACTACATAAAGGACTCACAAAAGCCAGAATGCCTTCATTCCCTTCGCAGAACTGTGCCCCGTATGACGTTACCAGCGAAGTAGATTTAAGCAAAGCAGACTTAACTGAGAAGCAAAAAGAGGAACTTAAAGCCGTTCTCAGACTGCACAGCAATGCATTTGTAGGAGCTGACGGGCAACTAGGCTATTATAACGGTCCGATACGCCATCGCATCGACTTTACCGACAATGTTGTTATCCCTACTAGGAAAATATATGGAGTACTGCTAGAAAAACGCCAAGAAATCGAACGCCAGATCATACAAATGTTGAATGATGGTATTATACGTGAATCAACATCACCCTTCGGTGCACCAATTGTTCTAGCTAAGAAACGAGATGCCAACAGCTGGCGTTTCACAATCGACTTCAGAGGCTTGAACTCTATTACCAAGCAACAGCACTCGATCCTACCTAATATACAGGACATAATTGCTCTTTGTGCTAATAAATGTCTACTCTTCACTAGATTTCCAACAAGGGTTTCACCAAATACTACTCGAAGAAGCACACTGTGAGAGAACGGCCTTCGCATGCTTCTTAGGTTCATTTGAATACATCCGCATGCCCATGGGACTTAAAGGAGCGACTTTAAGAAACAACTTCGAGCCCAAGTCTTCATTTACATCGATGATCTAATCATTACCTCAGAAACCCCTGAAGAACATTTGCACGACGTAGACGAAGTTCTAGGGTAAATAGAACAGATAGGCATGAAGTTGAAGGCATCTAAATGCAACTTCGCACGTAAGGAAATAGGTTTTCTAGGATACGTCCTAAGCAAGGATGGGATCCGACCAAACCCTGAAAAAACGAAAGCAATAGACCACTATCCAACACCTAAAAACATCACCGAAGTAAAAGCCTTACTAGGAATGTGCTCGTTTTTTCGTAGATTAGTCTACAATTTTGCTCAAATTGTGGCCCCACTTTCCAATCTTCTGAAAAAGGAAACATTTTTCACCTGGACTCCAAAATGTGAACAAGCCATGCAGAAGCTTAAATTAGCTTTGACAACCGCTCCTATCCTAGTTGCTCCTCGTCTAGGGCATCCGTTCCTAATCGAAACTGACAGTTCAGCAAAAGGAATAGCCGGAGTTCTGAAGCAAGAACAAGACAACTTGCTTAGAGTTATTGCTTACGCTAGCAGGACGCTGAACAAACATGAAGCTCGGTATCCGGCTATAGAACTTGAGGCTTTGGGCCTAGTATTCGCCGTACAAAAATTTCGACCATATATCGACGGTGCAAAAACAACTGTAGTCACGGATCATTCACCCTTGAAAGCACTACTTCATCGAAGAGACTTAACTGGTCGATTAGCGAAATATCAAATCGTCCTTCAAGAATTTGACATCACAATTGTTTATCGCCCTGGTTATAAAAATAACGTTTGTGACGCTTTGTCTCGCTATCCAACTGCGGTTAACTCTATCGCTGTAGATAGCACAATTAAGAACGACATAGATATAGCAAAAGTTCGTGAAGAACAAAACCAATGCCCTTGGATAGTCGAGTATAAGAGTATGTTAATAGATCCAGAATTTAGCTACGCAGATTATCCTCATATGCTAGACTATGTAAATCTCAACGACGGTCTCTATCGAGTTCCGTCGAAAGTAAATCTAGATCCCATTTTAGTGCTTCCCGACAATTCTAAAGTAAAAGAGGAGCTAATCTCGAAACTTCATTGTTCTCAGATGGGCGCAGCTCATCTAGGTATTACTAAAACCCAAGGGATAATTTCCACCATTGCAGTTTGGAATAAAATGTCTTAGGATATTAGGAATTATATTATCAAATGCAAATAATGCCAGTTTCGAAAGGACCCTAAGGCCTACAAAACTGTCGAGCCCCTACAGAATTACGACATTCCCACTAGACCATGGGAGCGAGTCCACTGCGATGTAATTGGTCCTTTACCATTGTCATTGAATGGAAATAAATATATCATCGTCTTTGTAGACGCTTTTTCTACGTTCATAGTTGCCGAACCTATACCAGATCAAAAAGCGATTACTACGACGACGACTTTTATGAGTCGGTTCGTTGCCCGATTTGGACCACCTCGACTGCTTGTTACGGACCAAGGCACAAATTTCCTAAGTGATACTTTTCAAGAGATACTTGAAAGTATCCACGTTGTGCATAAAACAAGCACACCGTACCATCACGAAAGTAATGGTCAGGTAGAACGCGCGAATCGCACTATAGAAGAACATAACTATGGCTACGGCTCAGAAGAATGACCAGTGGGATGATGTTATTTTCCTAGCTACCCACGCTTACAATTCCACAAATAATTCTACCACACAGTATTCTCCTCACTCCATCATCCACGGTTTCGAACCCTTCAATATATTCCGTGCTGTTCTTCAACTCCCTACGAGGAAGTTTGCCAGTAAAGAGGATTACGTAGGTCACCTTGTCCCATTCTGCAAGGAATATGAAGCAAAGTTAATGAAAATATCACAACAGCCCAATTCGTTCAAAAACGCAACAATGATTTACATAAACGGTCGAGACCGGCTGATTTTAACATAGGTCAACAAGTATTGATAAGGAAAGAAGTAGGTTCCAAGATTTCACCTAAGTTTGAAGGCCCTTTCACGGTTATCGACATTCAGCGACCCAATATCACCATCGTTGATGGCCGTCGACAACGTACGGTTCATATGAACCGCGCCAAAGTTTAATTCTACAAACTAGCTGTGCGCTTCAGTAGCATGTCATCATTTAACCAATAGGAAATGCCACATTCGAGTACTGCTAAACTATGGATATGTAAATACACCCACCAAACTGACTGGAAAAGCTGTAAACCTGAATGAATTCGCTAAACAGCTTCGTAAAGCAACAGCAAGTTGTATATTTTGCATCATAATTCTGCCATTCCAACTCACTTCATGCAGCATTGTATCTTTTCCCCAGATAAAATGTACCCATTCGCCAGTATAATTAAATATGACAATAACTATCTTAATAGATAGATAGCTGTGTGCACTTCTTACGAGCATCAGAGCACATATGACTATTTCGACATTTCTTTTGTCAACATCACCTCTAACTTTTGAGTGAAGATATAAAGCCTATGCGGCAAAAAAAGGATCGCGAACCTCGCTCTTAACTACTAGTGTATCGATATTATTTAAGATGCCAAATGGAACATCTCCAGTGCCCAATCCTACACCACGCACAAGCATGCCAATATTTGATTTATGCTCAAGTATTGGTGGACCCTCCCAGTTGATGGAACGACCCACTCGTACTGTTCTGCTGCGTGACATGATGACATGTCTCAGAACTGAAGTGGACGATGGCACGGAGCAAAAAGTCCCACCACGTTACCACGATCGTATTGGGGAACCAATACTACCTCGCCGGAGCAATATCGACATCCAAAGTAAGAACGTTTCATTAGTAAACCACATACCACTAACACTTCACGCATCTTTATGTAATTATTCCCTTAGTAGGAAACGACGATATCTAAGTAACGGAATTATTATAGAATGATAAGATATCTTCACGCGATCCTAACAACATAGTCGCTTGTATAACTATTTCCGTCACGACGTTACCATCTTCGACTGTATCGTGGTAATACGTAAACCTACCTACACCTACTAACGTAATAGTATGACGCCACGATAAATAAAATCCGCCACCTTATTTCTTCGGCACAGTGATGACAGCACTTTATGTAGCCTCTTAAGTACCATTTCGACAGCAGCACGCTCACCTTCAGTAGCTCCAGTAGATATTAGCGGATACTGTTCATTTCACGACACTAAGGCAATGGGGTCGTTGCGCTTCAGTCGGCCACCGCGCAGCAACCCTTCGTCGCGATCGGCAGCGTCGCCGAACCCACTCTCGCATTGGGCCTCTTCTGATGAGGAGGACGACGCCACTTCGGTGAAGACTTCACCACGGCCGAAGGAAACATTCCATTTGGCGACTATGGCGGCCCGACGCCCTGTCAAGCCGCCTACATCTTCTCCTCCTTCGCCGATCGCTTCCCGGCCAACGACCAAGAGATGCCTAATTCAAATGAGGAGCAACCTATGAAGTATAAAGTCTACGCTGTACCTGGCACCTTCTGTGCCAAATGTTCGAGTCACACTCGTAGTGTCTACCCTTTGTCCGACTCACCTTGCGCTCTCTGTCAAGGACCACATGGTACGGCCCTATGCCGCACCGAAATGCCGTACTGCGTTAAGGCCCAAATCCTCAACAGACTCGACCGCTGCACCCGCTGCATCGGGTTCCACTCGCTAGAAATGTGTCACTGTAGGTGGCCGTGTACAAAGTGCGGAGGCACTGACCACCACGAAGTGCTCTGCACCGTCGTTCCCCGTTCGGGATATCCCATGGATCCACCGCATTTTAGTCCCTGGGGACAGCGACTTTCGAATGGGGTAGAATGTAGCGGTGTAGAACACAACACCGAGCAGCGCTTCTTCGGGGAGACTGCTCCCTCTCTTCACTCGCCGAGCACCCCGCGGCCATTCACAGAGGCCACCGTACTCTCCTAGGGGTAGTCCCTATAAAAGGAGAGGTGCGAGCAACTACTCTGACAAAACTCGGCGAGTTGCGCCACCCCATGTGTTTTGGTGCCCCCGAACAGCGGCGCGTGAAGAGCGTTTTGGCGGGCGGTGTACGGATTGAAGGCGGGCTAGGTGGAGCTGGCACCTATGCGGGCGAGCTTCGCTCCAGACTACGCCCAGAGTAAGCGGATGTCGGGGCATTCGGAACAGAGTGGGGAAATAATCGGGAGGAAGGCCGGGGCAACTCGCGAGTTGTGACGTCACACCCCGTATCTAGGGGTCGCCGCGTGCGGCGGCACCCGCCGCGCAACGCGGCAATCAAAGCTACCTAGGGTCCGTCAAGATTTCTTCCTGTGGTATGTATAGAACAATGGTGTACCGAATAAAATTTATTAGGATAAAAACCTATACAATACTACACAGCATAAAACCTACACTACTATACATAGTTATATTACTACAAAACTACATACATTTTCACGTCGAATTGTACACTTTCAAATCAAATTGTACACTTTTCAAATCAAATTAGAGACTCGAGCTAGTTTTAAGACGCTTTAACTCATAACGAACTCTTCCAAATCGACACGAGCTTCTTCTACCTATTTCTCTATTTTTCTCTATTTTTATCTCTATTTCTCTATCTTTGCTGCACTTTAAGCGAAATTTCTATTTTAATCTATTGTCTCTAAAATTAGAAATTTTGAGAAATTAGTACACTTACTGACTCGGGAGAGCTAAAAAATTTCAAATAAAGTTTTACCAAATTTTCTTTGAAGAAAAAATTATTGTAACCATCTTACTGAGACTGTAATTTAATCTGCCTGAAGCTCGTTTCGATTTGGAAGAGTTCGCTTGATTTCAAACGTCTTAAAACTTGCAAAGAGTGTCTAGTTTGATTTGAAAAGTGTCCAATTTGATTTGAAGTTGTACAGTTCGACGTGGAAATGGTGTATGTGGCCTTGTAGTCATATAACTATGTAAATATAAATACATACATACCATACAAAAAACTGCACAAATGTGTTACTACACATTATTACATAACTGGAAATGATTACTGCCTATGCAATTCAAATTACTATGGAAATACAACTTTTAAAAGAGGAGCGGAATTGAAGAAATGCAAGATTTCAAATAAAGTTCAGAGGAGAGCCGTAATAGTCAGAGTTAAAAGTCGAGTCTGAGGTTTAGGTTCAGTTTTAGAAGGTCTACATGGTCAGAGTGAGATATCGAGGTTATATCTAGTCTAGATATTGATACTGGCAGGGCGGAAAACGTTTTTAGCTGTCAAGGAAACGGCACTTGAAGTAAAATCGATGCGGTCAGTGGTGAAGTGGTTAGATATATCTAGACTAGATATAAAGCACGTAAGGGCCTGTTCACACTTCGCGACAAGAGCGACAAGAGCGACTGGGGCGACGGATGTAGTGTAGTGTACGTAAATAATTGCGCATTTCACACTACATTCGTCGCGGACGGAGTGAGGAGTAGGCAATTATTTACGTACACCACACTATGTCCGTCGCCCCAGTCGCTCTTGTCCCTTTATCGCTCTTGTCGCGAAGCATGAACAGGCCCTAAAACAACAAGACACGCGGAGAGACGACATTTGGTGAGTGAGGAGCTGAGGTCACAAGTCAGGAAAAAAGGCGAATCGAAACTGGTATCGTATTTAGTCGATATCATTCAAAATGAAAAACCAAGTCAAGAGAGAAGGCAAAATCGAAATCGTATCCTATAGTCAAAAACATCGGTCATCAAATGAGTGAAAAGTCGTATCATCGGTCATGAATTTAGCGCCGAAAGACTGTGAGGCAATGTAAATGAAGTAGAGGCGTGGCCGCGATGCACTTAAACACTTACTTAAACACTTAGTGGGAGCACAGTCGAGTGGAACATCGAAAAAGGGGAATTTTCATTGATGAAGAGATCATCCCTGTTTGACTAATGCGTGAATGGAAAAACCCGTACGAGAGAAGAAACCGAGGAGCATGGAGAGGGCAAAGCACGTGCTTGCAAAGATAACAGCGTTTCTATCTTCGTGTGGCTGGATGTAACGTTGACGGAAAAGCCGTTGTCAATGACAAAATAAAGCCCTGTGAGGCGTGAGATTTCGAGGAGCGCGAAGCAGCAGGAATATAAAAACGTGTTACTCATAAAATATTCGTTAAAATTTCATTTGAAAAACTTCAGAGTAAGGTTTGGCACGCTTTGAAGCTAAAGCAGGTTGGCAAACGGTTGCGGGGACAGAAACGGAGATAACGACGAAAGGAACGGTTAGAGGGGAGTACTGTAAAAAGTTTTAGATCAAATTACTGGGGAGTGAGGGTAGATCGGGAATTGCGAAATGGTCGATTTTGAAGAATAATTTACGCATAATTCGTTGGAGTATTGAAGAGGTTTGGAGCGCGCCTTGAAATCTCACGCTTTGCAAGGCTTAATTTTTTTGCTGACAAAGACTTTTCTATCAACGTTACATCCATCCACATGCATAGAAATGTTGGAACTCTTGCAGAGGCCCCGTTTCACCTCTTCGTGGTCGTTGGGAACTGTAGAGCATTCAAAACAATGTAAAGCAATATAAACGTCGAAACATTTGTGATGTTTCATGTTCTCAAAATTGATTGGACTTGAAATTTAGATCAGTTCTTCAACGCTTTTAAGAGAAATTTTTTTTGCGGCACCCCTCAGCAAACGCGTCATGAAGAGGGAAATACGTCTATCGAAACAAACAAGAAACAGTTAACGTCGGGTTGGGAGCTTAGGGGTCAAAGTGCATCGCGACCAAGCCAAGGAAAAAGACAACGCAAACGATTAACAGAGGACGAAGTTTTCAGCATGTTGCAATGCCGAAAAGCGAGAGAACAGCGGCAATCAACAACAATAAAACGAGATAGATGGAATGACAGCAATCATATGGCTGGCACTCACGGGATGGAGGAATCCTGCCATTATGGCTCGGCGGATGTTGTGCTCCTTTCGGCGAACTCCTCTGGCCTCCAGACTGCTTTCAATCGTGCCGGCTGTCAGTGCTGCGGGAGGGGCGGTCTTCAAGCGTGGGGCGTCTCTGAAGAGAAAATAAGATATTTGGCGATGAACATGACATGTGGAAGGACTGACACACCTTACGTTCGACCAGCTCGCCGCTGACGCACAGCCATTGGCCGACTCCCGCCCTGAAAATCACACAGAACATTAACAATGAAGTGGCTATCACAACGAAGTAAAACTCACAGTGCGTCGCCGAGATTCTGCCGGTGTCGAAACTGGTGCTCCCTTTGCGAGTCGTTGCAGCCAAGGTTGATCCACCATCTGAATGTGATCCAGTTTACAGACTGAAGAGACTCAAGAAGCGTGGACTAAATGATGGTGAAGCCGTACGGGTGCTGAGCAGCCCTCAGTTCGTCCACAGTCTTGTCGAGGATTGGCGATCCCAAGCCGAAAAATAGAGAAGTGTCTCCAGCCTAACAATGGAAGGAGGGCAACGCCTACCTGCAGGTGTGGCTGCCACAACCTCGGGAATGTCCTTCAGTCTCCTGTTCCTGCCCACATTCCCGGCCAAACGGCAGCTCTATTGCTTTATCTTGCTCACGGGCGGCATGCTTAAAATTCATTCGCATTGTGCGACCAAATAAGAATTGCAGTCAGACAAATGCTTGAGGACTGCACGCACCGAGCGGAGGCAATGTCTGAAAAAGGCCGTCGTGTTCCTTGTGAAGCCCTCATCGTGGGTGGTGTGCCATTTCCATGTACGGAGAAGCTGCCGCAGGTCAACTGCCTAGAAACGGCCGCAATTAGGAAGGCTATGCTTCCTAAGACATCCTTTTCCCTCACCTTGAAAAAAGGTTGCTTCTCGATGAACCACTCGCGCTTCGTGTTCGACACGCACATCTTCGTCCCCTCTTGTGGCAGCGGCGGCTCCATACCTCGAGGAGCACGGGTAGCGATGCCAAGACGTGGTCCAGCTCAAATGGTACTATGTAGAAGAAACTGTTCGAGCATGGGTGAGGAAGAATGGGGTAATATTCACCGCACTGGCGATTCCTACGACGACGTCGCCTTGGAACGTCACAATCCTCACCAAGTCGCGGACCACGCTGTCGGATGACGTCCCCAAGTTGGACAGTGACCGCTGGATTTGTTTGAGACCATGGACGTCGAGTCGCATGCCTTTCATGGTGTCGGAGACGAGACGCTGAAGAATAGAGAAGTACGACAGTGCTCAACGAAATGCACGTCGAAATCCTGTAGTACCTCGTAATTCGTTCCGTATTTCGTCGATTCAATCAACTGCCCGAGAGACTGGAGAGGGACTTGATCGTGGGCCATGAGGTTTTGTGCTCTGATGAAGAGCATCGTGGCCGTTTGAGAGCCTCGTGACGAGACCGCAGGATCGCTGTAGGCGGCGGGAGCCATTTCAACACCTGCACCAGAGGCTCCCTTTCGCAGAGGCATCACATCCCGTCGAGCGAAACCCGCTCCTTCCAGTGCTCGTTTTGCTCGTTCCTGTCGAGCAGGTACACGTGGGGTGTCGTCGAGGTCGTAGGCTTGGTAAGGGTCGTAGGCGGCCGCGCTTCCTTCGCTGCAGCTTTCCTGGCTTGACTGTGACGCGACGATGCTGTACGACATATCGAAATACGACATTTCGGCATATTCTGTAGCAGTGTATCCTGTGTCGGGAGCCTCCATGTCGACATACGACGCGACCACCGAGGGTTGTGAGCCTGTGGCTCCCTCTCCGATGCCTTGTGAGCCTGTGGCTCCCTCTGGGATGGGGGCAGCTGCGCCTTCTTCTTCAACCGAAGCCGATGCAGATGCTTCCTGACGATGCGTGGCGTCCTGACGATCGACGCTGGCCTCATCCATAGCCTCCTCCATTGCAGCGTAGGCGTGATCTTCTGGGATGGTAGTCGTGGTAGCTGAGTGAACTGCTTGGTTGAACGTTTGTCCGCCGTTGGTTGATTCGAGCCACAGCTGGCAAGCGTTCAACCAAGCAAGTGTCCTCCGCCTCCTCTCTAGCACCAAGCAAGTGTCCTCCGCCTCCTCTCTAGCTTTGCTCGGACCTTCACCCCCTTCCTGGGTAACGAGCTTAAGCTTCGGCAATGGTTGTACTGGAGGGAGTGTGGCTGAATGCGAGATGCTATTATTTTGAAGATGTGATGATTCCGTATTGGTAGTAAAACCCGATGGACGTACCATCACGGATTTCCCTTCTGCTTCTTTTTGGTGGAGGAGGCTGGATCTGCATTGCTCACGAAATATCCTAAGACGTCCGGGTTGGATCCTAGCTATATGTGATTACCAGGCATGGGAAATGGGTTGAAAAAGTAAATACGAGGAAGTCGCCGACTTCTAAGGCAAGATAGATAATGCGAAGCGGGTAATCAATAAATTTCTTCATTCTCTCATCCCATTCAAATCTATTCCTTTTTCACATATCTTCACATAATGCTTTACAGAACACAGAATCAGCACATTCAATAGCCCCATTCATGAAGTTTGGGGTAAATGGTACTTTTCACCCAAGCACTAACACCTATAACTCACGTTAATTCTGCAATAACAGATCGGGGATTCAGAAAAGGGTGGCACATTCGTGATAAGGACAAATACAAATAACGCCTCTAGTCCAAGTATGAGCAATTCTTTACCTCAGTAGTCGCACAGCAGCGCATGTGCTTCTTAATTTTCGAACAGTCGAGCAAGACCCATTTCAAGCATTTCAAGATGAAAAGGTCATTTTAAGATGAAAAGGTCTTATTGTAGATAACAAATTTTATCATTTTCATGAATGAAGTCGAAAAGGTGCTAACAAACGGCTAAGGAAATGCATTTTGGATCTGCAATTACGATCCGTGGTTGTGAAATCTTGTGAAATTCAGTTGCTTACTGAGTATGTATGTCACACAGTCAGTTCTTCTCGTACAGCCCTCCTAGAATCCAATTTTTTTTCAAAGGATTCGCATCCACTTCGAGGTTGTCATTCCGTGGGTTTGGTCCAAAAATGTCGGATTTGAGCAGTTGCCTTCGCTCAGAGTTAATCTTAATAATTAAAATCTTAATTAAAACTAAAAGAATCTGAATCTTAATGACTATAGGAATCTTCATGCTCCGAATTGATTCTTACTCTCCTAAGAAATGTAGCAAATTTGGAAGGAATAGGAATATCTGTATTTGCTTATCGCAGTAGCGCGTTAATGAAGAAGTCGGACGGCTGTTAGTTCAGCCCTGATGACATCCAAGACGGATCGAAACACGAACATAACAAAACTAGATAACAAACAAGATGGCACTATAGTACTTTACGGAATCCAGAGGTCTAGGAGAAGTCGATGGCACGTAAAAACACCCCCCCCCCCCTCATACATGCCTCTTAGGATGCACATTTTTTAAAAGTATCGCATCCATTTCGACGTTGCTATTCTATGAATTTGGTCCAAAACGTCGGATTTAAGATTTAGCTCCGCTCAAAGTTTATCTTAATGAAAGCTAAAACAATCTATATGCTTTTGGTGATAATGTCTAAGGTAAGAGTTCCACGATTATGAAATGAAAGGCTTCTAGGGATGAGACATGGTAATTTGAGTTGCTCATTGTTGTAATGAAATCCCAAATCCTTTATCTTAACATTGTATTCAACATTTGTTCTCCCAACGAGTATCAAGCAGAGCATTCCGACCCTTCTAATCTCATATGCACACTTTTCTCAGGGGCAAGAGAGGTAACTTCCAGATAGTTTATTTATTTATTTATTTATTTATTTATTGGCCAACATGAAAAATGAATACAAATGCGAACCACGAAAGAATTTAGGTAGCAATTGGCTCTTTACAGAAAGTAATAGAATAGCTAAGGAATAGGAGAGAAATGGGGAGAAAAAAGTCTGGCAGCTGCGAAATTGCATACAGGAGTGAGTCGCGACAGCCTACACGTAAGCTAGAGAGGGGTATTGACAATGATGAGCTGAACATGGGTACGCACATTAGCAGATGCCTCACGATACTACGGCCATAGGCAGAATACGCTGTTAATTGGGGCGGGCCCTGTATCTCAAAGGTCTCTTTAGACAGGTACGCACCCCGAGGACTGCCCTGGGAGGTCGTGAGAAACTGTTGACCACTCATAAATCCTTTCCAATGCACGATTCACTCTCTCCACATCGGTACCTGATTCCATTTTCCCATAGATCTTGATATTGTCCGCAAACAACACCGCTTTCCTCAAGAATCAACGGCAGCTCAGCTACGTATATAGCGAACAGAATTGCGAAAAGGACCCCTCTCTGGGGATCTTCGCTCCTCACCAACTTACAGACTCAAAAACTACCTCCTATCCTGACCTGAAAACTACGCCATCGCGAAGGCCTGACCCACTCGATTGCATATAGGGGGTGTTTTACGTGCCATCTGAAATGATGCAATACAATTTCTTCGACAATTTCTTCCAATTTCTTCGATACAATGCAATTTCTTCGACAACTTCGAAGAAATTGTAGAAGAAATTGCATTTGGGTCTCCTTTTGCCTTCTCTTTTCTTCGATCCCCCCCCCACCTCCCTCCCCTTTCTCCACACCACAGCTCAAGCTCAGCTGGCTGATGCAAATGCAATTCTTCCTCCATCGGTGCTTTTATCGTTGCCAGAAGTCCCCGATCACCCCCCCCCCCCCACCTCCCCCCCCCCCCCTCCTCCACCCCTTCTCCACACCACAGCTCAGCTGGCTGATGCAAATGCAATTCAATTCTTCCTCCATCGGTGCTTATCGATGTCAGAAGGCAAGGTAGAGACGCGAACACAATAGAATTGGGAACGAAGAGTGAAATAGTGAAATAACGAATAAAGACGAGAAGCATGCAACATCAGCACACTGGCTGACCGACCGCGCGGCAGCCAGCCTCCGCTGAGACTGCGGGCCGCGCCGGCCGATTCAAACTCCGCCGCGCGCCGCCCCGCGACCGCAGCGCGTGCGACTGCGCTCGGGGAAGCACGGCATACATCGAGCGCCGTCGCACGCGGCCGCCGCGAGCCCGCGCGCGACGTCTCCAGCCCGCAATCCACCACCGACAATGGAGGATTGCGGGCTTTTCACACAGAAACACAACTACGTACCGTCTGGTACTGCCGCGACTGCCTCCCTGCGTCCCTCCCGTCCTTCGGTGTCCGCCTACACCACTCCATTCACCTGAAAATACTTCTACACCTTTCAAAAACTACCACAACCCAACAAAAGTGCTCCTCTACAAAACCGAACCTTCGAAGAAAAGGCGGCTTCGTCGCCTGAGCTCCTTACTGGCTTAAAGCACCACGCGTACGTGATGCTTTGAGCCAGCCGCCTTTGCGCCTGCAAAAAACCTTACATCTCCCGCTGCTAAACACAGCTGATCGCCTTCATTTACCAATGATAAAGACACTTTAAAAAATAAACAGGCGACTTCGACGCCAACCAACACTTCGTCTCGAGACGAAAAAAAACCATACAGCATTTATCCACTTTCACATCAAATATCAAATAACCATCTCCAAGACGACATGTCATCCGATGCCTCCGACCAGCATCCAAAGCCATCGTCCGACTCGCTCCATTCGCAGCCTCCGGAATTCTTGTCGTCCTATAAGGAAAACCAGTCCAACTCAAAAGCGCTTCCTACGCATACCAAAATGCCCCACTCCGGTACCCCGCAACGCACCTCTGAGTCGGACACATCCTCATCCTCCAGCGTAGTTGCCGCCTCAGCAGGGAAGACAGGAATCGCGCCCACATGCGTTAAGCCGGGACAGTAGTCCTTCAAACTTTTCATCCACCTAAATCTACAATTCACGTAGCCTTCAAACACCATTGCTACTAAGCGAACCCCTTACCTCTCATCGTCTAGGTCAACGTCGACCCTGCAAAAACTCGTTGCACGATTTCCTAGCACGGGAACCGGATACACAATTCTGCAAGAACTACCTGCATCAAATGGTGCGTAAAAAGTACTCACACCAAGTTTGCTTCACGTCACTGACCTATTTCGCCTCAGATCCAAATGTATGACCGACGGGAACTTCTCCCTTATCGCCTCCCGGGGATTCCGTAGAGCGTTCCCTTGAAGGCACAAATACTTCACCGTCTTCGACGGCATCGGCATGCTGCGAATATCTTCATCCGTCAACTCACACTTGACCAACATCAATGGCTGAAAATGAACATAGAAAAACTTCTAATCGAACCACATCTGGATACTGCTGAGTCTCACCTGCAGTTTGCCGAACATGTGGATGTTCTTCAGTACTTCCATCGACTCCTCTCTGCAATCGCACAGCTCGATATCCAATCGACTGCAGAATTCTTCTCCAACCACATCATCGGAGACGCGCCACATGTGCAACTATCTGAAAATCACGATTTCATGCAGAAAATACGCCGAAAAGAGGAACGCGAACGGTAGTCCAACGAAAATATCGCTCCACGATTTCACAATCGACTTCTCGTCGATTGTGAAGCAATTCTCTTCGACTACGGCCAGTGCGCACGGGCTCACGCGCAAGCCACTTGACGTGCATGCTAGGCACCATCTCGGGCGATTCTAGAGTACAAAGCTACAGTATCCAAGAGGCGTGGGATTCAACGCATCCCGCCGGCTACGGCCAGTGCGCACGGGCTCACGCGCAAGCCACTTGACGTGCATGCTAGGCACCATCTCGGGCGATTCTAGAGTACGAATGCTACAGTACCCTAGAGGCGTGGGATTCAACGCTTCCCGCCGGCTACGGCCCGTGCGCGCGCGACCCACGCGCAAGCCACTTGACGGGCATGCTAGGCTCCATCTCGGGCGATTCAAGAGTACCGTCGTTCTAAATGCAGTCCGCAGCTCACGTCCGTTGCGCGAATTTTTTCCCGCCTAAAACTCACGCGGGCCGGGCCGGCCGAATCTTGCCCATGACTATTCCCAAAGCACTCGATAAGCCCCGCCCCCCGTTTTGGCGGGCTACATGGGCGCCTTCTCGAGATGAACAAAATCTTGGGCGTGCCAGGCTCCTCCCTGCAGCGCGTCTGGCCCCGTGTCTGTCAGAGTACTAGCGCGGCCCTCCCCGGCATCTATGCTGTCCTTTTGGCCGAGCTGGCTTCTCTCCCCTGCGTAGGCATTAAGGCCCCTCGTATATCCTTCTATTGTCTGTATAAAATGTATAAGTTTGTATGATGCTGTAGATTTATGTAAGATAAACTCTCTCACTTCAGTCTTTACGTGTTTTTTACCCACTACGGGTCCAGCTCTTCAGGAGCTTCTTTTACAGCTGACAAACCGGACCGCTAGGTTTGTTACACTACGCTTGGTTCGACTACGGTTTTAACCAAGCCTTGCTCCTTGGTCCTCAATTTTCGACAGTGCTTTGACCAGTCTCCATACTACTATATGCAGAGGAGGATAGTATTTTTTTGTCTTAAGTCACCTTTTCCGCAATTCATCACACCTCGTGGCTTAAAGCACGACGACTGGACAAAAACGTCAGAAATTCAAATAGGTTTGACAAGCTGCAATAGGTTGTGAACACAACACTAGACGAAGCAAGAGTGGTGCGGACATTTTCTGAGCGCTGTACTGGGATGTGACTGATATTCATCAAGGCATCAATCGATCTGTAGTAGGCGTTCGTTTCAACATGTACGACTTCAACGCTAAGGATGCTTCCTTATACAGCGTTGGTTGCCGGCGAAGCCGGCGACCGCCGCTACGTTCCCAGCGTGGCCCGCCATACCCGAAGCCGGCAAGCCTGGCGTGGGCTCCGCACCTCCAGCGTACGGCGCCGGCGAAGCCGGCGACAGACGCTGGCTGAGGAAGCATCTCCAGCTAGGTTTGGGGTACGTTCCCAGCGTGGCCCGCCATCAGGGATGTGCGGAATTTCCATTTCCGTGTTCCGAGTTCCGGTTTCCGGCCATTTTGGGCTTTTCCGTTCCGTTCCATGTTCCGTCTTTTTGGGCCGGAAGGCGGAAACGGAAATGAGCACTGCTCCACACTAGTTTTCTACTGAACACAATCCTAATACCAAGGTTCGGATCTACCATGGCCGCAAGGAATTCGTTTGTTATAAGAAGCCTGCATCCCAGAGCGTATCCCACTCCCGAAGTGCACATCCCTTGTACATGAAAGCGAATGTGATAAGAAACCTTATCGCCACGAAGGATAAAACGTGTACTGAAGAATCTCTGGAAGCAAAGGCGAACATTTCGAGAATGCTGGAAGAAAATGGCTACACCACAGCAGAAGCCAGGTCTTGGCGACCACATTTCATCCCGGGGGCGTACCGTTGGTCTTACCGTATGTTAACGAACGAATTTCCACGGACGTCAACCGAGTTGTGAAAGCTTCAGGACTTCCAGTTAAACTCGTTTTTCGACCGAAATCTGAACACCTTGCTTACTGCATCAAGAATCTATGAAGAAAAATGTGGTCGAAACAACTGCCCGTATTGTGCAACGAATAAAATCTGCCAACTACATGGCACTGTATATCAGGTCACATGCGAAGGTTGTGGTCAGAACTATATAGGAGAAACAATGCGACCGCACAGACGTTTGGACGACCATGTGCGGCGCAGCGAAACCCCGCTTCTTACCCTACGAACAGCTTTTCGCGACACCGCACCCTCCACCACACTCACGAAGACCCTCCGGCAATTAAAGTTAACGTATTACCGCTCACTGATAACCCCGCTAGAAAGGAAGCTGCTCGAAGCCCTTGCAATAAAGAGGCTGAACCCCGAAATTAACAATAGAGATGAGCAGACTGAGGCGTTGAGGCTTATCGTCTCAAGAAGATCTATTAAGAATCATTATTGAAATCTATTAAGAAGATCATCACGGCAATGTTGTTTACAGTAACTTTATTTGTAAGGAGCATCGCTGTAGTGAGCTTCTGTTAGCGAAGCCTGCTTGGTTAGTGTTTTACCGTTATTATTGTATAATTTGGTGATGGTATTCACTATCTGTAATGTTATTAAAGGCCTGAAGAAGCTGTTAAGCAGCGAAAGCTCGCCAATAAAGAATATTGGAAGAATCTCAATTGTGCCGACATTATTGAACACAATCAGCTTATCAATTGAAAAAGTTCTCCTTCATATAATTGTGAAAGAAATACTGTTTGACAACTCTAGTATTAATATTCTTGAAATTGGTTAGACTACCAAAAAAGCACTCAAAATGGCAACGGCTGGATGCAAGGCAAAAATAATGTGCCACAAAGGCTACGTATGCACTGTATGCTAAGAAAATGCACTCCACATTTGAACGATCATAAAATTCTTGATCCACTAGTTACAAATAGCTGCAAAAACTTTGTAGGCATACAGCGCAGTATCACGAAACAAAGGGTTCAGTGGAGGTTGTGGCATGCGGTTTCTACTCCAAGATCACGTCAGTGCTCCTGATCAAAGGTGCAAATTTCAATTTTTAATTTCGTTAGAAGTGATATTAATCCATATGGAGTTATGCAAGTCATTTTTTAATGAAGCATCACGAATATCTGCCATGAGCTGTTACTTTGATAGACTATGGTGACTTATTGAATTTCGACGCAAAACTATTGCTTCGAGAACCATCTAGGAACTGTCCCGCTGTGTAACCTTCATGACGAGGAGCTTCTAGGCTGGCACAGACTGACTATTTCTAGGAAAGTGTGGACTTACCATGACTATCCAGTCATCCAGTTATCACCTTTGGTCCCAGAATGAATTCTGAGTACTAGTTTTGGTGATTACAATGTGATAGCTAATGTTGAGTATGCAGGCAGATACATATCTGTGCGGTCACGCCGTCCATATGCTACAGGTTTCTACAATTGTTGAGAAGAATCTGTTTCTGGGACAGAAAATGATCTAGGTGGTTGCTCCAGTTTTGGTCTTTAACCCAGTCAGTTTTTTAAATGCGGGTCTGTAAGTGATCTCAAGTGGCTAAGTCGGTTAAGTCTACCGTTTAAAAAATAGCAGCATCAAAAAAGTCAGCGAAAACCCGCCGCAGGAACTAGATATGGAAAGACTGCATGCTGAAATAGTGAGATAAGACCCTGAATTTGTTTTCGTTTATTGCTCTAGCCATGGCTGAAAGGTTATCATAACAGTCATGCTATGAATTTTTGCTCCGTTATATTGTGTTATGATGAGGATGAGCATTAATCTGTGGAGGATTTTGCTGCTCGCAAAGTTCTGAGCAAGAAAAAGTGCAAAAGAAGCCGCTTCTGACGCCGTTTCAGATGCACTTTTGGAAAAATGGCGAACGTGTGTCATTTCCGTTTCCGCGTTTCGTATTCCGGTTTCCGGCCATTTTGAGCGTTTCCGTTCCGTCTTTCGTCTTCCGCCTTTTCCAGAAAAATTTTCGCGCATCCCTGCCTGCCATACCCGAAGCCGGCGAAGCCGGCAAGCCTGGCGTGGCCCACACGTCCAGCGTATGGCGCCGGCGAAGCCGGCGACGGACGCTGGCTGAGGAAGCATCCCCAGCTAGGTTTGGGCTACGTTTCCAGCGTGGCCCGCCATACCCGAAGCCGGCGAAGCCGGCAAGCCTAGCGTGGCTCGCACGTCTAGCGTACGGCGCCGGAGAAGCCGCTGCCGGACGCTGGTTCTATAATAGAGTACAAATGGTTAGTGTGTAGTGAGATGAGGGAAGCAGCGATTGTAGGTCCAAAGGAAATGTTTGGAGGGACAGGTCAGGTCACGGCAATTACATGAACATTCTGCACTCCAGTATCTGACTTGTCTATTGAGGTCGAGTGATTTTTTTTCTCAAAAGGTATTGCAAATGTGGGCTTTGCTAAATGGTAGTAGCTCTTCTACGAGGTGTGGACAGACGTCAGTATTGAATTTCAATGCCGGATTTGAACGAAACTTCGTTTTTGAGGAAATGGAACAGCGAGACGTGAGCTGCCAGCTCTATCATTTTTTGTGGTGCAGCATTTCTGCATGGTGTCTGACCACATATTCAGCTTCCACACTGATCCACTGCGTGTGGAGAGAGATCTACACGATCTACACGGGTGAAGTAGCCTTTGCAGGTCGTATCTTCTTGAAACCCTGATGCACTGCCAATTTTGTCGATGATTACTATAATATCTTAGTTTTGATTATAGTAAACCGAAATCCTACCTTTGTAATTCCCACCTCATAGGTGAGAACTTGAGCAAAAATCAGCCCTAGAACAGAAGTGGTACGGTCGTAACTAATTAGCGAAAATGAAAAAAAATCAGAATGCATGGAGTGAATATGGAGCCATGCTTTGCAAATGTGATATCAAATAGAGTGACATGATGAGCAGAACCTAAAATTGCCATGAAATACATTTTCGTCAGCGTTTAAAATTTTTAAAATTCCGCTGGGCAGGCCATTCCTGCCAGGGGCATAATTAGGCGAGACTAAGGAGCTAATGTGGTTCAGATCAAGACAATTACGGGCTCATTTAATCTAGGTCACCTCAAGCTCAAAAATTTTGAATTCTTTTCAAGATTTTTACCAAACTGGGTAGATCATGTTGTTCTGATTCCAATAGTGTGTATTTCATTGGGTATAATCGACTTGAAGGGAGTTATGGCAAAGCGGCGAAAACGGCGGATTAATCCGCTGCCGGACGCGTTTTGGCGGATGTTTACCGACGGTACTGTACAGTATGGTACTAGCTGCTTCAAGAAGAAAATCAGAGCGATCAGTCTTAAAAAGAGTGGAAGAATTCGAATTTTATTTCGAGGAATTAGGACGGATAATGACGAGATGGAGCACTGCTAATGCACGTCGAGAAGAGCTTTTTTAATTGCAAGTCTTCTTCATTCATTTCCTTCAAAAGACGAAAGAAAAAGAGAGCTTAACAGTTAAAATCTACGTTGCTTGAGTGGCAAAGGCAAAAATACACATTGCGGTAGAATCCGATTCGATTAAAATTTGGTCAACGGTCTATGGCTGTTTATTTGTTGCTCTTCTGTCGTCTGCAGTAAGAACAAGACCTTTGGAACAAAAGGAATCATTCATCAAAATATACAGATCCATGAACTTCGCAAAAATCTTCCAAAGACAAGCTGTACCAAAGAATTCGCTGTGGTCACTGCCTGACACGAATTTTTCATTAAACGTTCTGTAGTTTTCCGAAACAACTATGGCAGTATAAAAGGATGTTGGGATGTAAACGCCTACTTAGCTAGCCCAGGTTTTGTCAAAAATTTTGTCAGAACAAATGAAAACGCTCAGAACTATTCGACCTGCTATGCTTCATAGCACTTTGGATCTTTCCAGAAGCTGGATGAATTTGCACACGCCGAGCGAATTAGACATAGTATAAAATTTGTTATTTTAAGGTCTTGTTGTTACTATTTGGTCTTGGAATCCTAATGACTTTTCTCCCTTAGCAATTTTGTTGATAGATGATAAACAGACAGATGTTGTTTGTTCTGAAGATGAACACGCAGTCATATAATTGCCATTTGATAAAGTCAAAAAAATAAGGAACAACACCTGGATTTTCGCATACTAAACTACTGAAACTGAAAACTGAAACTGACTGCAGCCTAAGGAAATTCTATTCAAGGAATTTACCAATTTTAACGCAGAAACAATAGTTAAAAATAGCAAAAGTTTACCAAACGAAAATTAACGCACATCTCTGGTTTCGAGCTGGTTAAGGAAAACAAACAACGCTATTGATTTTAGTTCGACACCAACGGTTTCTTCGATAGTTCGCCGGTCGCGTCATCAATCGGTCCCTCTCCGCTGCGTCTACAAATTTTGCCGTTCGGAATGGTATGAGAAGTCAGAGTCCCCGGTTCCAAAAGGCTTTCCGGGGAGCGAGCAGAATCGACGAGACGCTCTGCACCTGAATGCCGAGAATGTCGATTTTTGCCAGTTGACCGTTTGTGGATCACGACTTAAGATAACTGCGCTGCCGGAGTGAAGTGGAATGAGGCAAGGCTGTAGGGAATCAGAAGTGTTGTCGATTAACCTAGGAGACGAAGCGGCTGATTAGGGCAAACTAATTAAATAAGCTTAACCGTCTGGGCATGATAACTATGTTGAACGTTGAGTTGAGGGGTACACGGCTTCATACTTCTTCCATGGCTTCAAACTACTCAGCTGAATTTGGAGAAGGTAGCGCAAGATTCAGACATACAGAATTTTACAAAAAATTGCCTTTCGTACTATTATGAGGGAAAAACTCACAAATACAGCGGCTACCTCGAAATGACCTTAGTTTAAAGATTCTGCAGACAGCAACACTGACACATTATGATGTTTTTGTAAGCTGTCATAACGATCTTTTATTGCGATCAAAATTCTGGCGCCGGGTGGGACTCGAACCCGCACCTCCTGACCGGGGGGGGGGGAGGGGGGGGGGGGGGGAGGAATGCTCTATTTGTTGTTGTTATCTTCTACCAAACCTTTTAAGCGTCATAGAAATTGTTAAGTCGTGGAACAACGAGAAAAGCGTATCATTGAGGCATTTGGAGAAAACTGTGCTCAAGTTTGACAATAATTAATTAGAAATTCCAAGCACTAGAGTAGGGCGTGTGGAGCGCATGAGGAGGAGGCGCCGACTGTCGCATGCATCCGATTCCGCGTTTCTACTTCGGACTTCCCGCACAAGCCAACCAAGCCTTTCATCCCTTCGGGGTCGGTGAATCGGTACCAAACTTGTCTGGGGAGGATAAAGTGCTGACTTCCATGTTCGACTCTCGATGAACCTTGGCATCCTTGATGTTGCTATAGACGAGTGGTTTGTTCAGCGTAGCCAAGATTGGTACAACTCTTTATTGCGGCTTACGTTTCGGCGTCGTCGCCTTCTTCAGAGCCTGGAAAAGTCGAAGTCATCTGAGAAGCTACCCTCCCAAATGCTATTTCATTCTGCAGGAACCCATCCAAAAGGCTAAGAGACTACGAAAACTTTTTTCGGCATCGTTTTCGTAGTCTCTTAGCCTTTTGGATGGGTTCCTGCAGAATGAAATGGCATTTGGGAGGGTAGCTTCTCAGATGACTTCGACTATTCCAGGCTCTTAAGAAGGCGACGACGACGAAACGTAAGCCACAATAAAGAGTTGTACCAATCTTGGCTACGCTGAACAAACCACTCGTCTAAAGTGCTGACTTTTTTGTCGGATGACCACCACAAGTTATTGTATGGGCCGAACACGCGTCCAAAACGTCTCCAAACCTCACGTTGAAGTAGAATACGTAGCGCATCTTAAAAGGAACTGAGTTACGCCGCCCTTTGTCGTTCTATAAGTAGTTGCGAAACTCTATGACACAGTCCAAGGAGAAAGCCGCTGCGCGCATCAAAGATCTGGTCCGTGTCGGCTCAGCTCAATTATGCATCCCTCACGGTTGCTGAATTGCTACCAGAGTTGTCAGAGAGGAACAGAAACACAAAGTTGTCCATTTCCTGGATTCAGTAGTCCATCAAATTCGCTGAATACGAACTCAACGCATCTCCACGATACTTTAAAAATAAATAGAATGGGGGGGGGGGCGTATCCTACAAGGGGTATGTCTAACTCTTGACCTTTTGTTTATCCTTGTTTCGCTAATGCTGAACAGTGTTCAACGTCCATTAGGGAATCGAAAGGGCAGCGAAGTGTTGAAGGAGCGATGAAATCGACCTTGATGTCGGCTGCGACGTTGTCGAAAGGAGTCCCGAGGGAAGTACCAGGAGTGCTTTCGAGACGATGAAGAAGAAATTAGATTCTGCAGACAGAGCTGCGCGTCACACCAAAAGGAACGGACGGAAGTTGACCTCATCGTCTAGCACGGGGAAGCGCCCTCCACTGAGTCGAAATGCCTGCCACTCTACTAACTCGATTCCTCTAGCTCAAAATAGACTTCTTTGCGAGCTTCTTGTGCCCCTCTTGAAGTCCCTCGCATCCTGGATGTATGGGAATTTCATGGCACGAGGCAGCAGTCAGCGTACGCCCACAGGGGCCGATGTTCCTGCTTGGACTTGTCCGCCCAGGACAACCCAGCCTTCCATCCCCCCGGGTTAGTAATTAGTGGCAAACTGTCTGGAAAGAATAAAACTCTGGCAGGTCATCAGTTGTCCACCGCAAGTAATTGTGTTAGAAAATCTTTCCGTTTTTGCCTTTATGAATATTATTAATATGTTCTTTGATTCTAAGTTTGAGTTTTCTTGTAGTAATACCAACATATTGTTTACCACAAGTGTCGCAAGTAAGACAATATACCACATTACATGACAAACAGTTAGCTAAATTAGTTCTATATGTGGGGATTGTATAAACTGTAGTATGGCATTTTACGAAATTGTCTTTGTCGATCAACTTACACACTGAACGTGTCATATTACATGGAGTGGTAGTGGTGGGTGTACCAAAATTTTGTATGATATACCTGCCATTTACCTTGCACTTACGAAATTGCTGTACCTGAAGGTAAGGAGGATTGTGACAAGTGTTTAACTTTGCTTTTGGCCCACATCAAACGTTAAGGACGGACAAATCCCTAACGAGTGGGAAGGTTACCAGAGGTTTTGGAGTGGCTGCCTCCCGGGGTTGGCGCTCCCGAAAAACTAGCTATACCGGAGGCGTCGGAGGAGGCGTCGACTGTCGCCCGCACCCGATATCAAGTTCTTGGCTAGGATTTCTCGCCCAGGCCAACCAAGCCTACCACTCCTCCGGGTCTAAATTGGTACCAGACTTATCTGGGAAGGATGAAGTGCTGATTTGTTGATCGGCTGGCCACCTCAAGTCATTGTATGGCAAATACGCATTCAAATCGCCCCCACGACATCCCATAGAAGTAGAATGCGCGGCGCATCCGAAAAGGGATTGAGTAATGTCGTACTTTATCTCTTTATTAATAAGTTATTGTGTTCGCTCACTTGTTGCCTCTACGGCATCACGTATCTAGAAGTAGAATGCGTGGCGCATCCCAAAAAGGAATTGATCAACGCCGTCCTATATCCTTTGCCACTAGTGGGAGTGCAAACCTATCGCAGAGTGTTGCTATTAAGTGGTGATAACGAGCCAAGCAAGGTGGTATGTTGTTTTCAAAACCTTCTTAAGCGGTGTGGACCACACATGCAGCTTAAAAAGGTTTAAAAGGTACGCCACAGATTTCCCTCCAGTCAAATGAAGAGATATACAGAGCAAGACCAAAAAGAAAAGAAATTACCTTAAATTCATGAGACGATTTACCGAAGGCACTTGAACCACTGTGCCACTCTACTCTTATCTCAAAGAGTAGAATGGCATCGTGCCATTAAAGAAGGCTAGGGTATGGCCACAGATTACAAATGATTGCGATTAAGCGAACTTCGGCAGGTAGGCAACAACCAGTGCTTCATCAACCCTCATTTACGAAAAGAGGCCGATTTTTGTTGGGAATCGTGTCACGCAGGTCTACGCCTCTATGCCCCTTCCCATAAATATTTCAACGAAGCTACCATTTTCTTCTCTATGGCCTACCTTAGGCTTCTTGAAAATGCAGAATATACCTTCCGCCTGCCCTCGCTTTCTGTTTAAGCCTGCAGTTATCTATTGTTATCCCACCATATCGAGACAAGAATGTAGATCTGCTTAATAAGTGGATTCTAGACGTTCTATACAGCAATGAAGTTGATGTGCCAGTGAAGTGTGGTATGAGATTGCGCTTCCTCCGACTATGGCAAATGCATCACGGAACCAAATAATTGCTTTCCAAATGCGCGCACCTACATCGCAAGGTCCCAGAAGCACACTGTGTATCAGAGGAGCGTCGTATTCAGGTTGTTTGCGATTTTTAATAAAGGTATTTCGTTACATTTCCAGTGATCTTAAATTTCATTAAGAGTACTGTTCTAGATTTCAACAATCAGTGGAAACGTCGGACATACCAAGTTTAACTCAGACACTTTTGAAAGAAACTGAACTCTTTTGAAATCCAAATCTTGGTTGTCTGGAAAGTTTTCAACGTTTTGAGTGCTTCGCTTTGAACTACCGCAACATTCGCAAGTCTTATCGGAATTAGTCGAAATAAGCACCGCTCGAATCAGCACACCTTTGACAATGGGCCACCACTCGACTTATTCCATCGAAAGAACTAGCTGGTCGAGATCGACAAAATTTACGAAAGCTGTTTTGGCTTGGTACTGATTGGTGAAGGTTTTACCAGCGAGAAAATTCTAAAAGTCTTTGCAAAGGTGGTAGTCGGTTGGTGAGAGGTCTGGAAAATATGGCGGGTGAGGCAGAACTTCAACCCATTTTAGAATAGCGATTTGTGAAACGTGTGGGCGAGCATTATCTGCAAAGAATCTGGCCTCTTCCGTTGACCAATGCTGGCTGAAGTTGACGCAAATTTCTATTTCGATTATTTTCGTTCGCGTTTTCTACTTTATGGTGATTTCTTCCAATAAGTTTCTCTTCACATATTTCTAGATCGAGGGCAGCAAATTTGTTGATGAGCCACCGATTCACTGCGGATTCAAAAAAAATCCGTTCAAAATGTCGTTAAATTTTAGAAACAATTCTTTAAATCGTTTAGCCATATTTTAACGGAAAACGCCGATAATTCCTTGAAATCGTTAGATCGTTCACTTTTAAATGCCCAGCTGTGCTTTACACCGACTAGCATAGGAGAGCGCAAAGCGTATCTATAACATGCTCGTTTTTTCTATTTAGTAACAGCACGTCTCTTTTCTCCTTTTCTGTGCTGCCAAAACATTTATTGTACGGCCACCCCACGTACCATGGGCATGCGCCTAATCGGAACTCCTAGGCCAGTGAACAACTATAATTTCCGTCGTCGAGCAGTGTGTTCTGCGGGAGACGGTCAGGATGTACGATGTATCTTTGGCACGCCCCATAGTCACGCCGCCAAGCGGCGGGGTAGTGTTCTTCCCCCAGCACGCAGGGGGCGGTGCTAATTGCGCGAGAAGTGCCCACCGCGGACGAGTTCAGCGCTGGCGGGCTGGGGGAAGAACGGGCCTCCTCCAATCAATAGGAACCCTTCCGCTTCTCATATTCCGTCCGTTTCCCCATCTGCAGGTTGTCTTGCACTTCTGAATACAAGAACCCCTTCTTGATAAGCAAGATGGTGTCGTACCTTCGACTGGATGCCGCGACAAGACTGTGATCTTCAAACCTGCCAGTAAGTTGGTCTACTCCCGTTGGTGCGTGTTCACAATTGTTCCCTATTGATTGTCATACTTCTTCAGATTTTCTTGTTGTTCATACGATTATCGCCCGTGTGACCTTTATCTGCTCACCTACAAGATTGTTGCAACTTCAGCAAGTTTCTACCTTGCATTTTTCATGACTGGTACCCCTACTCTATTCGCAGCTAACGTAAGTGTCCTTTACCGCTATAACTTATACCGGCGCAAATGGGCTCGGAGGAGGTCACATTGTACTCAGATAATATTCGCCTTGGTAGGAACACACATGTATGCCCAATTACATCAGAAATGACCTAGCCCAGTCCATCATAGGGTTAGAACCCACAGGTGGTGCATAAAAAAATTTAATTTCTTGCAAAACAAAACATTGTGTAGGGCTGTCCTAAAAGGTGAGCCCCTCCGAACCTATTTGCGCCCTTATACATAACCATCGCAGCATTTTACGTTTAAGGCTTTTGAACATTTCACTGGATGTTGTGAAGGTGGAGCAGATATCTGTTCTACACGTGTGTTGCTGCTGTGTTTCTTAGCAACCATGCCATACTGGTACTCTCATTTCCGTGTTGGTCCCCTGCATCGGAATAAATGCTTGCTTGTGCCCCGATGGCGCCGGCCGGATGGCGTGACCCGTCGGGCTCCTGCGCTCCTCGCACCTTCCGTTTTTCGCACCTATCGCTGCTGTCTTAAAGAGGTGCTTTAGGCATCGTTTGGAAAACGTACGAGGTTTTAAATGCTGGCGGTTATAGTCTTGATGTCTAAAGGAGGAGCACAAAGTAGAAGTCTAAAAGCCATCCCTGTATAGATCAGTGATTGGACTGCAGATCACAGGTGGAGTGGGGGAGGGGTGAATGCTCCAAGTCGCCTTTAAAATGTGTTTTATACACTGCCTTTTGTTCTCTGTTTTGAAATTCTGCATACCTAATCAGCCTTTGCGGCCCGTTGAGGAATGCCGAAGGCCGTATAAGCTGCGAATGACCCAATTTGGCACAAGGGTACAGCTCTTCATGACATAAAATTTCATGTTTCCTGAGGTTCGTAGCAGATTTAGAGGGCCTTGACATGCAAAATGTCAACCATGCCAGCAGATTCTTTGACTTTGGTTTGTGATACCAAAGTCTACTGCTTCAGTGAGAGCAAGGCACATGAATGGCCGGCTTGCCGTTTTCAACGTCTGCGAGATGCTTGAGGAGGGCAGCCTGCATACGTCCATAACAGGAATTGATGACGTGCTTGACCGGTACGCCTTCGGAATGCTATGCAACTACATCAACCCGGAAATTGTTTCGTTGGCAAAGGTTCATCACCATACGTTATTCCTAGGGTACCACGTTTTCAAACCGTTACTATAACACCAATCGCTGCAGGACCACCACGTTGCCGTATCACTGCTGGCATCATGCCAACTCGGCGGTAATCAATAATAATAGATAATAATGGTGTAGGTTCTACAGTCTTTAAGAGTGCTCACAACATTGTATCCACCAAAGACGTACTGTGATGTGTTTAACGAAGCGTCAGATAAAGTAGATCGGCTTAATGCTTCACTGCTGGGAATGTGTATGGATTCTGTACCCCATGAATGCGAACCAGTATGGTCAGATGCAGCGACATCGTAGGGGATAGAGCTGCATCGATGCAGTACTTTCAGCCTCTTCAGACATCCCTGCTCTACTCTATCTTCTAAGGCGATTGCTTTGCGATAATCACCTATAGCAGCACCGTGTTTTCATCAGTTCGTTGAGCATTTTAAGATTAAAAGTTGTATCCATATTCTAATCACATATGTGCTTATACCTGACACTACTATGTTACTGAAAAATAGAACCTATATGCTATGTTCTCAGAGCTGTGTGATTGAAGCAACACAATGCGAGAAGACCTACAGTATGACAACTCCTCATAAGTTAAATATAGGAAACTATACTCAGTAGTTTGAAGGAAAAAAGAAACTTTCAATGGTTATTTTAACTGCTAGCATGGAAACTGTCGATGCACTGTTTCAACGACTTATGGCTGTGCAAACAGCGGAGGAAATGTTTTTGCAATCCATGACCAGTATGTTCTGTATCAGTTGTCGATTCCGTTCCTTTCAAAAGAAGAGTATCTTAGGTCTGCTCCCTAAATAGGTTCAACACGCAACTCCTTCCCCAACATCAGGGGGAACAGCTGCCAATAGGATATCAAGTTGGAGCGGCGCCTGCAGCGATTCGCAGACCTCGTAGTGGTCCCACCACCAGTGTTCTTGTAAAGGTCTGAAAACGTAGTATCCTAGTAGAAACGCCTTGTGGACCTTTATGAGGATCTCGAGCAAAAGCCTGCTGCAAAAAATCCAAAGGAGACCATAACCAAGAAGAAACTCCAAGAGGCAATAAAGGGCACTAACAAGTGCCTGTTCATACTCCGCGACGGGAGCGATGGCAGTAGCGGGAGCGAGACGGAAGAACATAGGCATTGATTAATGGTTGAATTGTTTTAGCAGGTTGATTTTGCGCAGATTGAAGGTTATCGTGGCGGCACCAGTTCTAGAGGTTTATATATTGCAGAACAGATTACATCGAATCAAAAAAGGTGTGTCAGATACCTTTTGTTGTATGCTATTTATAGGGAACTCTGTAAATAGAAAGCTAAACATTGTGTTCCTATCCTTCTTGTGCACGGCCCTGCAGTGTAGCCCTTTCTGGACGGTGTTGGACTTTCCTGGACGTGCTTGACGTCAGAGTTTCTGTTTTCTTAATAGGCTCAGGAGACATTCTATGCGGTTTGTGGTTCCTGATTAGCTTTACAACGCCTTTGCTTGTTCCGTTTCATTTTTATTTCTTCTACTTAGGCTATCTGTCAACGTGAGTAAACGTAGTGCCGTGGAAGGTGATTCACTGCCTCAGAACACGAACAGAATAAGATATAGTTTTATCTTTAGTAGACGGACGATAGGCAGATCACAGGTAGTTAGACGACTGTGAACGACGGTAGGTTCTGGAGATGACGAGCGACGGAGCTACCAGCACAGCTCGAGGCAGCCGCTTCCGATCGCGGCTCGCAGGCATCCCCCAGACGGTCGACCACGCCCTGCAAGAGAGGAATCGAGCTGCAGAAGGAGTGACTCATCGGTGTGACTAAGCACTCTTAGAGCCCCTGCACCTCTCCTAGTCAAACACCTTTACATCTTCCCCTTTATCCGAAAAAAGTCGGCCCTAGGACTAGGGGCGGAGACAAAAGGAAGAAAGGAAGGCTCACCGTGAGACGTTCCGTTGGGCGAGCAGGTACTTCTCGCGCTCGTCTTTCACAGCTCGTCTATTCAGAATAACAGTATGCAGTTGTTCCTCAGATTTCGCTCGAATTAAGGATGAACTCTGTTCAGGTACCAAGCAAAGGATTTGACCAAGGGGATGAGGTATCGAGTGGTGATATCCAGCGGTTATAACGTTGGTTCTCGTCGATCTTTGGAGATGCGACTGTGTTTGATCAGGAAACATCGAGAGACATTTGTTGTTGCTATGGTAAACTAGTTCTAGAAGGAGGCGGGCTCACCATGTAGTAGAACTCTACACGGCATTTTGCGTTACAAGAAATAACAATTTGAAGTGTCCTGAGGGTTAAGTGTTCTGAGTGGCGAAATCTCTGGCATCTTACTCATCAGCTACGTTTATTGCTTTCAAAATACTTTCTTCCTATTTACATAATGATAAACTGCAAATAGGAAGAAAGATTTCCCAATTCGATTCCGAGAAACTTCGATTTGTTACACTAGTAAGTCATGTCAAGCCAGTAGTAAGTAAGACAGACGGAAGGACAGACACAACCGCTTCTCTTATATATAGTAGGATTACTTTAGTTGGGGGGAAGGGTGCGTGGTAGCACAGCCTGAAAAAGCACCGCTTAAAAGTGTGCGGTTTTTCCGTGGATCTGTCACTATTGATCTCGTGTTTTTATATGTCTTTTTATTGTGTGTAAATAAATATTTGGATACCGGCTAGGCACCAGATTACCCTTGTGTTCGTTACTGGTGCCTAGCTAAAGTAAATGTCACGGCAAATAAATATTTAGGTCAGAGTGGGCACCAGAATTTTTTCCAGTGTCTCACGTGTGCGTTTGCAAGAGAACGAAACAGAAATCCACTTTAAATATGTTTATTAAATTGCTGTACAATATTTACAACACGATATTCACAGAATGCAGAGGTATGCAGGCTATACACGGAATAACACCTAAAAATACAAAATATACCTTAACCACGATTTGCTATCTGGGATGGGATTCATAAACAATTAGACCCGTGGGTATAAGGGGTAGAGATAAGGTAAGAACCAGGTAGAGATACGGCAAGAGTCAGACGCAGGCCTCATGGGTACCTCCACCCCTATACCCGAGGGTTAGTCGTTGATGAATCCGGCCAATGAAAACTAGGAATGAGAGTGCGCTTACCTATAGGTTACTTTTCTCTGAGACGAATCTGGCCATTCGCCTGCAATACCTATTCATTTCGCGGTCGTGCGTTCTCCACCCTGATCGAGCGGCCGCAGGCGGAACTTCTCCATCTCGCCACTTATATTTTCGCGACGTCGAATATCCCTTGCTCCAATGACACGTCGGCCGCGGGATACTATTGTACAAATACCACACATAGCTACCTTGTCAAACATTTTAAAACTGCAACGCATGTTTCAGAACGAACCTGTTCGTGATGTACTAACTTGCCCAGCGATTTTGCGTTAATAGCGTGGTGGTCCTCCAGGAGTCTTCTTAGGGACGGCTGCTTGGCTCCGAGTGCGGCTCTCAAACAGCTAAATCAACATTGCTGCAATATTCGTTGTCCGGAGAACGTCACGGCCCCACTTGCTCCACATACTTGAAAAAGGACCATTAAACAACGTTTCCTCCAGGTAATCTAAAAACATCCTACACCCTTGCCAGGCGCGGTGGCGGGGCTGACAGGGAGCTCTGTTAGAGCGGGGACCTTCTCATAAAATCCTGAAGGAAGAAAAACAACCGCTTTAAGAGTTTTTCACCACTGTTGACCCTCCTGCTTCGCTCGCGCCCTTTTATAAACTTACGTAGTCCTAATACATCGCGGTTCCTATTCCAGGCGCGAGCGAAGTGAAATGCACACCCCTCCATCCTATTGTCTGGCATTATTCTCCTTGTAGCCTTAATTGACGCACGCTCGAAATCCACCACCACGTTTAGTCCTAGGTCCTGTCGTCCCGTCGCGTTCTCCAGAACATTTGAAAGTGGGTAGCACTACTAAATGGATTGGAATTTAGGAGTGGAATGTCTTACTGCAAGGTGTGCTCCATATCATGATGTAGACGCTTTCCGATTTCCTATCCGTTATCGCCAAAACCAACGGCACGTCTACCTGTAGAGTTTACAGATGTTATGCTCTATTTGCCATGTAAGCATCCTCATGTGGTACCTTGCCGTTGCATACTCCTTGAATAGTGTAAAGCTGTCCATTCCTGTCCCTTGGGTGCATTTCGAAAATTCCGTCGGTGATCAGCGTGTCTAGTCCGTTTTTGGCAGCTCTCTAAAGACCGTGGATAGCGCGAATACCTTTATATACCCAGCGACATAGTTAACTTGCCCTTATGATGTTCTCCGAGTAGTATATGCGCATATAGGGCGTGTGGTAATGAAGGAACCGTGTCCAGTCTGCATTCAGGGCCAAGGAGTCGGGAACGCTTTCCATTGTCACGGCCCTATCCCTGTTACCACAGCCCATATTTCTATACGAAAATTGGCTTTCATTAGGCGACATTAACGACTACGCTTAAGGGTACCTGGATATCGTTGAACGGACTTTCCTAAAGCGGTGGAAGTCGCCTCCTTTTCATCTGTAGCTAAAAATAGAAACTGTTGTTTGGGCCCTTTTGCTGTCCAGAAAGCTTATATAGACATATTACATACTCAAGTTAGGGGCCCTGTCCACCTACAAGAGGAATTTCCCGTGTTCGGCGTTCGCTGAAAGGTCGGCGTACCTCTCATCGCTTCTCCACTCGTGACATTTCTGTAATCAGATGTATGCCATTTCTGCAAAGCATTTGCGAGCATTGCTAACGACGGATTTCTTACCCCATAAAACGTTCTCCTGCTTTTTTCATTTAACCAGCTAGAGGGCGGGCATACGTGGAGGAGGGCTCAGGGATCCCGCTCAAACTCGATATCTCTTATATCCTGAAACAATGACATCCTTAGTGTAAGAAATGCATCCTTAAAGTAGGGAATGAACTAACCCTAACACTTTTGCGTGTGTTCGCTTGCTTTACGCACCCAGTGCAGCGATAGGTCTTGCTACACTGGTTAGATTTATGAAGTGTAAAGATATAGCACAACTTCTGACCAGGGATTTTATAAATAAGTACGGTATGACGCCCGTACTTACTCGGCTCCATGATCCCAAGATATCGAGCATCATCTGCGACACACATGTCTACCGTGAAGCAGAGCTAAACGTAATAGTGGTGTGAAATTTCCTACTTCTCCCGCTACCTGCACCCTCCGCCTGCATTCCTGACGAGCCGGGAATATCATCTGCAGTAAGATATTGTGGTTATAAAAACAACCAAGAAGTATCAAATTTCACTCGAATACACCTCCTTCATCCTCATAAAGCTCCTCATCGTCAGGTGCACTCACAGTTTCACCAGTACCTACAAAGTCTAGTTACGGATTTTTTTGTATCATCAAATAACGGAATTATACTACACATTGTATGTCGAGGGCAGTGCTAACCGTGATCATCATCCATCTCTTCGAGGAAATGTGGTGTCTCTACCGGTGAAACAAAAACGTCTTACCAATAAGATTAAACAAGGTGCTACATTACTATGTACGAGAACTATTGCGTACCACCATCAAACACCTCATTCGGGCCATATGGCATTCTGCAATAGGTACACATACATAATATGAATTGATGGCACTTAATTGAGTGCTGATTTCTCATTATCTCACCCGATCGGTGCGCGAGCAATGCTGCAGCATCAAGTTGACAGACGCAGATTAGTTGTCTTCCGAGAGGTGCAAGGGCACCGCGCATAGACTCCCGTCTGTCATCCTCACGAAACGGTGTGGCCCGGTTGAAAAGTGTAGAACATCACCCTCAAGGGGAACTGTTGCATTGATATCGCTGAACATTCTGCAGTAAAAGTAAATCTAGTCCATTGTAATACTGCATATGAAAGGAACAAAAATATAGGAAAGTGCGAAAAAGTTACTTGACCTCATTGTCGGAACGAGTTGCTTCAAAAGTACCAACGATGAATCCATGTATATTTTGTATATGAAAATATGCTACAACGCTTCAAACACAGCTGAGGCAGTCGGCTTTCCAGGGTGAAGTCACGAAGCACGGTACTAAAATGTATATCATCCAGAGAATAACTTCTCCGACATGTGACCTACTAAGAGTATGCTCCATTGGGAGTAGACACTTTGACCTTACTCCTCAGGAAATAGCGAACGTGGCCTCATTACTCATGGAAATGTATTCGAGGGGCACATGGCCTAAGGTCACGCATTCCTCTGGAACTATCTACATGAATCCCTAAGGGTATACCTCATTACCTAACAGCTAGTTAAGGTAGCTTCGAATAATTCATACTCTATAATTAGATTTGAAGAAGGTGGCCCGCCTGTACTTTACAAGAGGGCATCACTGCTGCGTCCCAGCAGTGGAGCAAGATGATGCTGCACGGGCTTGTTGATCAGAAAAGGGTCCATGTAAGCACGAGCACTTGGAAACCGTTCTGGTTTTGCGAGCATGTGCACTGAGGAGGAAGGAATTGGAGTACCGGACACTTATAAGCACGGCCCTACTGAAGTGCTAACACCCGGAGGAAGAAGGAAACGGTGCATTGGCTTGATGATCAGAAAAGGGTCCATGTGAACATAAGCTCATTGCAACCATTTTGATTTACGAGCATCTGCCTGCACTATGGAGGAAGGGGCTGGGATGGAATACAAGGCGTGGTGAATGAAATAACACCAAAGCCAAGTAGGTAAAGCGCTAACAAACTTACCGAGCTGTTTACTAGTATCTCCACTGGCAGTGCCTCCACGCCGGTTCCTAAACAAGAAATAAGGAACATCTGGCAAAGCCGTATAAGTAGATTTTTTGGTTAGCCATTTAGATTACACTTGGTTAAGGAGCTACAAATAACCAACCGCACGAATCTTTATATAGATGTAAGTGTTGTCAATACTCCCAAATATGACGATGTTCAGGCAGGATTTACAGGAAGTCAGGGGTATCGACCGACCGAACTGCATGGATGTTTCTAGTAGTTTGTCGCTCGGTAGCTCGTTACTTAGGTACCTGCTTTGAGAGGCTTTATAGGCTTCTACCAATATCGGTTCATCAAAGTTCAGTACTTTGATTCTTAGCATTTGGCGCCTCTTACATCTGCGAAACTTACGATCATTCGCACATACATTGGCTGCCCTAAAGTATATCTTTAGGGCAGCCAATGTAGTTGCGAATGATCGCAAAAGGCGCGAGAAGCGCAACGGGTGTGGACATCCGGCGAATGCAGACGGAAAGGAAGCAATTACTTCAATACGGGGACCAACGCCTAAATGAGGGACCAATGTGGACTGGGTGCAAACCTGAAGCGGGAACCCTTTTTGGAAACATCAAAACGTCAGGAGAGGTTGTTTAAAAACATTTAAAAACAAGAACGTTAAGCACATTCACATCTAAATGAATTCCGAATATAGAAGAATTTCTCGGACTGCTGTATTCAGGGTAGGACTTTAAGTTTAGGAAGAACACTATGGGTCTCCTGCTTTAGACTTGCATCTGGCACTGCTGCTAGAAAAATGTCATAATTCCACTTAAAAGGCGAAAGGTTCAAGACGAATATGATGATAACTTCATGAAAAATATCAAAACTTGATAGAGTTAAGACAAAGGGAAACAAATTCCGAACTGCAGCAAAAACAAGTAAACCAACTTACATGCAAGTTTAGCGATCACTCATTGAGTACATAGTACCCACTCGAAGGCGTTGCACTGCTTGCCTATCAAGAAGGGTACTTGTGGCCAAAGCACAAGTAAGCCTCCATGAAGTAGCAAGTGGTTACAAAGCAGACGACGAAAATGGGAGAAACAGAAAGAATACAGTGCAGAGTAGCCCCCTGTCGATCCTATCGATGAGAGCAGCTGATTGCTGGGAGGAGGCCCGTTCTTCCCCTTAGTCCGCCGAGCCCCCCCCCCCCTCCCACAACAGCTATTTCGGGTCAGATTTCGAAGGATTTCAAATGCTGAGGGGATCTATTGTACATTTTTGGTAGTGTAGGATTTGCTTTAAAATGGGACAACACCTTATTCAAGATCTAAGGAAAGGAGAGCAGCTATGAGACACGGAAAGCATACATTTCACAACTGGATTGTTAGCGGTCAGGAATTCATCAAATCCGGGTGAAACGTTCCATAGAACAGCTAGATGTACGAATTACCCAACGATTTTCCAGTCATTCAACGACAGATTTTCTCCGAAGATGGTTGCGGCCCGTCCTAGAAGGTTACAAAACCATAAAGTTCCGCTTTGCTGCAACGGAGATTTAGCACAAGTTCCTTGCCGGCAAGGATGCACGAATTCGACTTCATTTAGATTGGAGAACCTCTTTTGTGAAGATACTTCAATGTAAATACTAAATACTAAAGCGAAAACTCCTAATTTCAGCACCTCCCAAAACCTACATTGTACGCCTCCTGAAAAGGTCACACTGAACTCTTTCTTAATGTCATGCCTGACACGGGAGAATTCCAATCGCAACTATTTTTAGGTAGCCAGGATGTTCGACTTTCTATCTTTTGGTGTGTAAGCCTAGAAAACTAGCAGTGTCTGCTAGTGATTACTGGGCGGAACTACGAACAAAAACGAACTTCCTGCAGTTTTTATTTTTCTGACGTCGAAGACCTCCGTGAGGAGGTTATGATTTCCTGCACACCTCTCAGGTTGGGTGATGGTTGCAAGCAATTAACCTACTTTGACGTGCGTCGCACTTACATCGCACCTTCCATGTAGTCCTTGGAGTACCATCGTAGATCTCAGCTGCCGTAGAGTCAGATAACTGGTCACATTATTCAATCCGTAAATGAATGAACAGATTCAAATATAATGACAGCACCTGGTACGGTACGGAGGCTTTCCAGATAAATTTTCAGTTGTTTGTTTATGAATTCCAACAGTTGGCGATTTTTTAAACCGTCAAGCGTATTTCGCAATAAAATGACTTGCAGTTGCCAGCCGACGAACAAGTCAGCGCTTTATCCTTTCCAGACATGTCTGGTAGTAGTTCACCGACCCCGGAGGAATATGGAAGGTTTGGTTGGCCAGGGCGGGAAACCAGAACCAGGTGTCGAGTGCTTTCTACGGCCTGCTTCTCCTCCGACTGCGCTGTACGCATTCAAATCCTATCACACTGAGAATTGAATAGGACTGGTTTGAAAGAAAATGGGTGGCCCATGTTTAAAAATATTTTTAGAGAATATGTGACAAAAAATCCAAAGTGAGTTTAAAATTGCGCTTGAAAGGAATGCTACCACAAATCTCCGCTTCCAAGTATTCGCTTTGACACGTCCTCTACCAATACACCGATGGTGTCTGTGGCATGTCTTCTGAACCAATACACACGTTGTACGGCATCGGTGGCACGTCTTCTAAATCCTAACGCATGTTGCGTGTTGCATGATGTTGAAGTTTCCAGATCCCGATACACGTTGAATGACGTGTGTGACACGTATTCTGAACCCGTACACATGTACGACATTTGCGGAGCGTCTTTTCTGAACCCGAGCAGACGTTGCACGTCTGTGACACGTCTCCTGAATCCCAATACTCGTTAGGTGATGTCTCATTCACGTCTTCTGAATCCGACGTTGTACGCAGACGTTGTACGTCTGCGAAATTTCTTCTGAATCCTAATACACGGGTGAAGAGCGACTTGTAGCTACATAGACATAGTAAGTTTGCTGTGCTGTAGTGTGCTATGCTGTGTATTATTCTGTTGCCCAGTTGTAGGATCTATCCTCGGGAGGGGTGCAATCCTAGTTTGCGGTGGCCGCTCGTAAACGTTTTCCCGACATAACGAAACACCTGGCTGTCCAGATAGAGTCGGTTTCCGAATTTCTAGTCGGGAGGGGGGCTAAACTTTACCTTTTTCGTGCTTGACTCTCAGTACGTTTTTCTGCCGGTATATGGGTAAGGAATATCGGTGGAAACGTACATTCTCTGATGTTCCTTCTTTCAGAACATTTCTAGACCGCACTGGTCTTCCTGTTAATTGTCGATTTCGGAAACGAAGGCGGTCTGTGGTTACGACTTGAGGGTCCACGTCGTCTTATGGTAATTTTTTGAAGTCTAAATTACGCGAGGTGTTCTATTCTCTTCTTTCAGCTCGAACGACCGCTGTGTCGACGTTCGAGCGCAATATCGATGGCTCACTTCACCCTTTGGAGACGGTCAATGTCATCCACCTCTCCACTGGGTTCATGATGCATATTTTTCAAGGGCATTGCCCTTTTCATATAGTTGGTAGAAGTTACATCACATAATCCGGCTCTAACATTTTCGGCTGGTACTGGTGCTGGTAGTTATAGCCTCATGTAGCTCGCTGTACTTATTTATCCTTCGTCGGAGAGCGCGGCGAGCACCAGAGCGTGCTCTCCGACGTAGAATAAATAAGTACAACGAGCGATTGAGGGAAATAGAGTGATGCGCAAACCCTCAGTTCTTCTGGTCACGCCAGATGATTTTGCTGAATACGCAACGGTAATACTTGCACTAAGTCATGTTCTTGAGAAACATATCGGAGTGAATATTCTCCTGGATCATCACGAGATGAGTAACTCTGGTACGTTGTTACAAGATGTTTTGTTGCTATCAAAACTCTTGCGCCAGGCGGGACTCGAGCCCGCCTCTTTTGCTTTCCGGGCAGCGATGTTCGCCTTACACCAACGGCGCTGATTGACCGCACGTAACATCCGCGATATCCTCCAGGTCTGTCAACACCCACACGTGATACGAGTATGGGCCGGCCACTGATATCAGCATGGAACCGGTTAAGCTACGACCTTACTAGTAACACTGTTTTAACAGTAACAATTTTTAATAACTCCGCTACGTTTTTTCGTTGCATAATTCTACAACAGAAGGTCGTAAAGCGCCTGACTTCAGTTATTCGCCCATATCGGTGGCTAGTGGACTTGTTGTGCTTCTAATGTGCTAATTGTGGTATCACCGTACACTCAACTTGTTCTGAACAGTCAAAAATTGAAGCGACGCCACCCTTTCCCAGATTTCTTCGCTCCTGCTATGAATTTGATTATGAAGGTAATTTTGTTGGGCTGTTTAAGTCTCTTCTGAGCAACTCAGCAAAGCAGTTATAGGAGGGTGCGGAATCTTCTGCGCCTAGTAAGTATATTTCTCGCCACGTAGAGACGTGAGCTTCGGATAATAAACCGCGTACGTGCTGTGCAGCGACGGACACGGGAAAATGTTCCATCTTTATGCTGAAGCTTGTATTATTTAAATTTTTTACAAAAAATATGTACAATTGTGGGGAACATGGAAGCTGGATCAAATATGTTCAAAATTATTATAAACAATATGTACGGCGGTGTAGACCATGGAAGGTGGAGCAAATGTGTACACAATTATATACAATACAATACAATCCCCCTATATTTACCATGTACAATATTCCGCCGCCCGTTCTCAATTGACAACGACGACGACAATGAAAATGCGATAATTGCAAGTACGACTTGCTTGAGACGAACCTGGACATCTTCCGGCAATAGTGGCTGACGTCGTCAGTTGTCAACAACCGCTCTTCCATGAGGCGTTCGAAGCTGTCCATCTTCTCGCAGACCTTCACACATAAGAAGGTTTACCTATGGAAGTTTTCGGCGATATTTATAGTTCCTAGGTGTTGTCACTTGCCACTTGTTCCATAGGTCCTCGAACGGCCCGTACAGCCAGGTATCCTGCAAATACCTCATGAAAGCAATCGTGAGCCGGATGTGACTGGGGTGCAGGGGCATCGCGAATCGCAGAAACCCTATTATAAAGCCGAGGAGGGAGGAAAACTATTCCCTTAATGGTGTTCCACCACCGTACAACGCGCCTACTCCGGTTTTCCCCTTTCACAAACTTGCGCAGCCCCGACACATCCCTCTTCCTATTCCATGCGCGAGCTAGATGAAATGCGCATCCTCTTACTAACACCCCCGGAAATGTTCTTGTAAGAGCCCTAATCGTGGCCTTCTCGAAGTCCAACACTGCTCGCAGCCCGTAGTCGCTCCTCTGCGATATCGCGTCCATTACTCCTAAAATGAGGCAGTGTTGAGGTAGAAAGACTGCCGCTAGAAATTTAAGCCATACGGTTCAGTGTACTCCAAATGATGAAGTAAACTTGCTCAGCCTTCTTGTTCGTTAACGCGCACAGCATCGGCACATGGACCTTAATATAAGAATGGCTGGAGAAGCGCTTCGAGAAGAATTCATAAAATGCAACTATAGTCTACCTTGTCATTGCACACTCCGTGAATGGTGTACAATTGGCTATTCTTTTCCTTCCCATTGGGGTGCATCGAAAACACCCCATCCGCCACCAGCGCTTCCAGTCCATTGTCGTACGCCAACTGAAAATCATTATGAATGGCATGGATTATGAATGTCCCAGATAACGCTAGACATACCCTGATGATGTTCTTCCTGTAGTAAATGTCCATATCCTGAGTCTGCACTTGAAGAAAGCGTTCGCTACCCAGGAATGCAAGCGAATCCGGGACGCACAACATCGTCACTGTTCGATCTCGGTGACGGCCGATACTTCTGAACACGAAGTTAGTCTAGGAATCTAGGAAGCACTAACTTAGTGCACATGAACATACCGCTCTATCGTGCGACGAAATTTTCGTGGTCGTGGAAGTGCATCAAGATGTCTTCCTTTTCCTCTTCCGCTGTAAACTATGTCTGTTGAATGGCACATACTTGATCTTGCCAGGGTAAAACACCTTTACGACCAACACAGGAGCGTGCTCTTCTTCACATCCCGTAAAACATCGCGATGCAATGCAACGGCGTACCTGCTCTCGGTCCTCCATTCTTGGCACTTCTGCAAATGTTTCTGTGCATAGTAAAAGTTCAGCCCGTTAAATGAGGTGTCTTCACCTCGTAAATCACTCTCCTCGATCTTTCCCGAACCCATCTTGTGGGCGAACATACGTGGGCTAATTCGCACGGTTCCTCAGCGAATTCCATCTCTCTCAACACCCATAATGTACGCACTATGAAGTATATTGCTACAACTCTACTTACATACCAACTGACCCTAATTTTGGGGTATGTGTCGTTTGACTTCAGGCATTCAATACAGCGGTAAACCAGAGAGTGTCGGCTCGTTCTGTGAAAGGAGAAGCTGTAGTACAGATCTTCTCCTGGCACTCGATAAAAAAAAGCACCGGATGCTGACACTTCTGGCTTGCGTCGGGCACCCCAAGAAGTATCGAGTCACTGAAATTCTTAGGAAATTAAACCTGAAACCCTTAAAGAGAGTAACTTTCGGGTCAAACACCGCAAAAATGATGTCGTGAATTTGAAACTTCCTACAAACCGCATCTTCCAGATCTTCCTCGTCCGACCCCGAACTATCTACGTAGCCTTCCGCGTTGTAACGGGGCCCCTCTTCGTCCTCTTCAGGTCCGCTGGCTGCACCCTTTGAGAGGATGCTCGAGACAGCGCGACTGACGGAGCCGTCTGGCTCGGCTGTAGCCCAGCGTTCGTGTCGTGCAATTCGCCCGAGCTCTGAACATTGCCTTTTAGAGAGACTAACTAGTTGCGGACCGCACACCTATTATCACCTCCATCGTTTGTCCCACATTGACGTGTTGGAGCCAACCGCTCGTCGACGAGCGAGCCACTCTCTGGTGCTCCTGACAGGCGTCTCACTTGTTCCTGTAATTACTTGATCTGATTGACAAGGTCTTTTTTCTGATGTCTTCTGCACTTTCTTCTTGCAGTTCAGTCAGGTTGCTCCGCAGTTCTAGGATTGCGTCGCACTTGGAAATGACTACTTCAGAAACCTCGCTAACTGCTCAACCAAGGTTTGATGCCACTAGAGACAACATCCGACTCTGCTGCTATACGACTGGTAACAGTTCGCGCACTTCGCCTTCACTCATTTGCAACTGATCAAAAATTGATGGTGTCCTCGTATCCGGGACCGCGATCAAATGTTCCACTACTTTCAAAAGTGCGCGTTGAACTGCTCCGTGAACTGACTCCATAATGGCGCTCTTCTGCGCAAGAATACGGATTTCCTCTTCCAAGCTAGACTCAAGCTGAGTAAGTATTTCTGTGAAAGAGGCGCTCAATTCATCGTAAGGACAACTCACTCCGAGCTGACACCAGCTGTAGAGTGGATCAGCAGCGTGAGCGTGATCACCGCTGTCCTCTGTGGACGTCTGTTCCATGGCTAAAGTTTCAGTAACTTCCGACAGTCTTCGTTCTGAAATAGTCAAAATGTCCAAGTCACTGGCTTGGCCCCAAGCCGTCTAGTCCGGCCTTCCGTACGCTTTCTAGCATATTTCCACAACCAAATCCGACTGTCTTATAGATCTCAAAGACGATCACAAAAGATTAGGACTGGGAGCAACATTTATCACAAATGAGATATAATTTCAAAGGGGAAACGAGGAGAACAATTAGAGGAAGACCACACCAAGTGGGTCTCAATTGAGTAGTGTGTGGATCAGATGGCTCTCCAGGAGAGTCGATGGTACACGCCTACATGCGCTGCTACGGTGTCTCCCCCGGATACCAGTTTACGACCCTGGATCAGCCGGTTCCGAATCCGCCAGACACAGCTCTTTGTGAGGGATTCAAAAGGGATATGGAGCTGGGTTGCACGATATACATATATACTACAGATATCTTGGATTGCTTTTTTTCATTCAGGATAGGGCTCCTAGGTTAGGAAAACACACTATGGATCTCCCGCTGTAGGCGTGCACCTGCACTCTTGCTTAGAAAAACGTCGTAGTTCTACTTAAAAAGAGAGCGGTTAAAGATGAATAGGGTGACAACTTCATAAAAAATATCAAAATTCGATAAAATTGAAACAAAAAAGGAAATAAATTATCAACAGCAACCAGAACGAGTAGACCAACCTACGCGCAAGCCACTCACCTGTTCCCTGAATACCCATTCGAAGGCCTTGTATCATCTTGCTATCAAGAAGGGTTCTTGCTGCCAAAAGCATAAGGAAACCTCCATGAAGTGGCAAGTCGTTAGAAAGCAGACGATGAAAATTGTGGAATCAGAAAGAATACACCGGTGAACACCTTCCTGTAGATCCCATTTTGACGATATCAGCTGATGGCTGATAGGTAACCGTTCACACCGGAGCGCGTGAACTCGTCCGCGATGGGCGCGCCTCGCGCAATTCTCAGACACTCGGAGCCGTCAACTACTGGGGAAAGTGACGAATATTGACGCAACAGGTCATCTGCTGGCGTTAATTCGAGGCGAGGCACCCTAGTGCGGTCAATTCGCCGCGTCGCGGGATACGCGACGCGAGTGAGCGTTTGATTGTAGCGCGTTAATCCTCAGTGGAGAGTTTCCTGGCCTCATATTCTCTCTTTCACTTTTGTGACTTGATTCGTTGTACACTTAGCATACTTTTACCGTTACCTTCTTGTGCTTATTTTCGCTTTTTCAGTAGAATGGTACGCGCTCATGTTATTCAAGGACCTATCTGTTATGCAAGAGGTGTCGATATTAACTTGTTGGAGCACAGCATCTAATTGTTGTGGCTTTTGCTATACGTTTGAAAGAGGAGAATGTTATCAAGCCGGCTTAGAGGTACGTACTCTTGTATGACTTTTGACTAGAACCTTTGAACTCTTGTATTGACTTGGTGTCATTACAAGAGTTTAGGGTTTTATTTCAATGTTTACAATTAAGCGGTGAGCGAAGTTGTCTGGCCACGCAAACCCTCTCTCCTCGCCTTTACTTCGCACATTTTTCTCATTGGAGGACGTTAATATTCCATTTTCTCCCCTATAGTACCATTATTCTTACTTTGATGAGTTCTTCGTATCAGTCTGGGCGCAATAAGAGTTGGGGATCATTCTTAGGATAATGAGTGTTTTGTCCACTATTTTAGCGCAATCCTAGAGTGGGAATGGGCCAGCAGAACTTTATAAACCCTGGTGTATGACAGTCTTGTTGGAAGGAAGAAAAATTGAGATAATAATCATGTAGTGAGAAAATAATGCCAAATGGAAATAGTAGGGAATGTTTACCTGGTAAGAGAACTTCATTCTTAAAAGGGGATGGATCCGTTTCATTTTTACTTTTTGAATGCGTTATCGCAAAACAAGTGAAAGACAGCAAGTTTATGACATCGGATTCCGAGCACCACCGAAGCAGCCGAAATAGGGGAATAGAGCTAAGTTTTTTGCAGGTGGTAATCGGACATCCCTAAGCGATGGCTGTACTCGTAGGCACGGTTTGACCTGTACTGCATAGGTAACATCTTTGATGAGTACCCACTGACTTTGAATAGTTCTACTAGCTGGGAAAATGCAGCAAGTCTTCGAATTGTTTACGGGTTCAGACTTGTATCCTTCGAGAATAGTGTTGTCTCGATTGTATCGCTAGTACAGTACGACAAGCGACAAATGTCTATAGCCTGGGTCCGATAGCTATCAGTCAACGAGAAACCAGTTAGTTTTGTTCTCCGTTCTGGGAATGTGAAGATCTCTTGTGTGACAATTGTCACACTGCTCCTATTTCTATTACTGAGAAAAAGAGAGAAATGTAAAGTTTTAAATTAAAGCTTGGTATATGGCAATTTTGCAATTCTAGAAAAGAAAAAAAGAGGATAATAGAATAATTACGAGGAGAAAATGTTTGCGTGGCGAGAGCGCTTAACTCCTAAATGATTATGGAACACCACATGTTTCATTTCTTAATTTTGAGGAGCATGCAGGGTTTTTACCGCAAAACTAAGGGAAAGCACGAAACAGTGAAATAGTAATAAAGCTAGATTTTTTTTACAGGTGGTAATTAATGTGCCTTAAGCAAAGGCTAGACTCACTGAAACGAGGTTGATCTACGCAGCTCATAGAATTATACAGGATTCTCTGTATCCTTCATGAATATAGCTGTCAGTGAACAAAGGACCCACTGGTTAGTTCTTATTTAAAGGACCCACTGGTTAGTTCTTATTTCGTTTTGAGGTTGTGAAAATTTAAAGTTAGTCACACTGCTAGCTAATGTTGTATTACAGACAAATCGGTTTTTTTAAATCTTGAAATGGTCATTTTCAAGTAGAAAGTACCGCCGTAGTGAAAATGCATAGCTATATCTAACAAGTTTATTTTAGGTGCTGGGACTATTTGTTCGATAACGGCAGCACAGAGTATAAACTTGGTTTCGTGACATCTTGTTTAAAGGCTTTGAGCGGTTTTTGAACACTTCGGAAGACTTCATAAGTACATTTTCTTCTCACAATATCACATTTGAGTGTAGAAATCATGTATGTCTACTTAATTCAGGAGAAGCGTACGTGCTGACAGGATCGAACTGGCTAATTGCGACGGTCTTTGAAGGAGTACACGCGGCTACCTCCTTACTCCTAGAATTATCATGTGTTCGGAATTACACTGTTAGACTTTGTGGACCAGCATTATATTTGTCAGTGCATCCTTGTCTGACACGCTGCCTGTGCTTTTCGAAAAGATGCATGTTATTTTAACACATGGAAATAAAATTATAATTGTTATTCATGTGTATCAGTCTCATTCTGTCATCGAGAAGGTCACAAGAACGCAGAAGAACCGCTCCGATTCGAAATTCGGCTGAACTACCGGCACAATTCTGGACATCTGGCTGGCGAAAGTCCGGTCACCTGTCGGCGAATTTCTGGCGACGAGTAGTTGCCCTTCCAGTTCACCAGAAATTCGCGGACAGATGACCGCTGCGAGTGTCTGAGTTAGCGCCCCCCTCCGCGGTCGTACATCGTGTTCTGTCTGCAGCCACACTCCATCCACCGAGCCTTTTTCGTGCAGTACTTTTAATTACGATTTTTATGTTTTTAAGTGCTGATGCTAAAATGTACAATACTAACAAAGGCAGGCACAAATAAGCTCGGAGGGAAGGTGGTCACCATGTGCTCAGCGAATGTTCGCGTTGGTAGGAGGGTACATGAATATCGAATTGCATCAAAATAGCCTAGGTCAGTTAACCACAGGGGTAGAACACACCAGTGCTGCATAAAATGTTTTATTTGTGCAGCAGAAAACGCTGTATAGAGATGTCCTACATGGTAACTCCCTTCAAACATATTTGCGAGTGTCTGATAAACTTACAACCGGAAAAAAACCGTCTAAGTTGTCCGCCGTAGTTTCGGAGTGAAATTCAGGGAAATCGTTACGGGACTGACTTGCCTATCCCTCTGCTAATCAGTCGCTGCAGCTAGTGATATTTGCTTATATGCTTCTACGGCGCAAACGGGGTCGGGGGAGGAGAGGGGGGAGGGGCTTCCGGGGCCGTATGCTATTCTCTCCCCAACAGTCCCCGGCCGGGTATGAGGCGGTCTCCGCCCACTTCCATGGGCAGAAAATCTCATACAGCATCGTAGCGTCGTTAACGGCGTTCCACGGCTAATGTGAACCAGGTTTGGGTCGTGCGGCTGTGGGTGTTGCACACCGGACAACTCGGACTCGGATTTTTTTCCGGTTGTAGGTGTATCGGCAAGTTATTTGCGCCCTCAGCCATAGTGTGGTTTCAAATTCTTTGGAAATTGTGGGTGTTACTTGGAGCTTCAGAGCGCCTCTTTTGGACAGGCGAAGTGGTTCGTGCTCTTTATACTGGAGACGATTTTGGTAGAGATTAACTGTATTAGGAAAGCAGTGTCCTCGCAGACGTACTTTTGTTCGAGGAGCTTCTATGTCCTAATCAAATCGACCGTCTCCCCGCTCCTTTCTCTCTTCCAGTCGGTTGTTTTATCTTCGATCTTGTGCACTCCTCCAATGCAGATTTTAGTGGGATTTTCATAAGGTGTTCTTTCAGAGAAATGACGGGTCCCGTCGTTCAGCGCTCTCAGCGTGAGGCAATGGCGTTGACGGTGAATGAGATCATCGCCCACCTTGTCGAAGCTCATCGTGAGCACAAGGACGTGAACCTCAACCGCCTCAAATGCGTAGTGAGTGGCTTCTCCGTTGTTTTTTGGGGGTTTTGCGTCCGAGATGGTTCTTTCTCGATGGGCATCCATCTGTGTGAAATGATTCAAGGTTGCATCGCAGGAGTACAGAACCGCTATATGGTATAAAACTTCTCCAAATGGGACATCCCAGGTGACAGCATCGTGAGGCGCACATCCCGCAGATCGCTTTCAGCTTTGCATTTAAACAGCTGCAGTGCGTACTGAATTCGCCGGTTTAGCGCACCGATGACATAAGTATATTCAATGTCGCGTAAAATGATATCTGTCAGGCTAGCTCCCCTCCCTATTCCTTCAACTACGGTTATGCTAGACGTCGAAACATGTCGTGGTTTAGCCAAACTCTAACAAGTTCAAGGAAAGCGTGGACACCGAAAAACTGAGAAGATGGATGCGATATCGCAGTGGCCGAACGCAATTTTGAACACATCTGTTTCCATTTCTTTATTGAGAATGTGTTCAAAAACATCTTTTCGATGTTGAGATATTTAGCGCGTAATAGCACCTCGGGGGGGGGGGGGGATGTCGGTTCGCGCTCACTCGATTCCAAGTTCCTAGCTCGGATTTCCCACCCAGAGCAACTAGCCTTTCCATCCCTCCACGGTCGTTGAACTGGTACCAAACACTTCTAGGTAGGATAGAACATCGACTTGTGCATCGGCTGACCACCGCAATCATAGCATAGGCCAAATGCGCACTTAAATTGTCTCCACGACATTCTGTAGAAGTAGAATGCGTGGCGTATCCCGAGAAGGATTGATTAGCACGTTGACGACAATGTCGCTCAATGGTGCGGGACAGCCAGTCTGTCTCGTGGGACGATCTCGTTCAATGGTGCGCGACGGTATATTATTTGGCAAGAGTGATATCCGGTCCATCCGTACTTCGTCCAGAGAGGTTATTCAGGATGCTGAAAACGATGCCGATGTCCTTTTGGACGCTTACGGCCGGTTTCCTTTACATTCGATACTTGTGTCAGAACCACCGACTTTACCCAAAAGGATTAGAGTTGATGGACAGTTTTCTGGTGCAGGAACACTGTCTCTGTACCGATAACGATTCCTCATTTTTTCCTTGTTTTACAAACACATTTTTTGCATGTATTGTGGGTAGTAAATCTACAATGAACCCCGAAATTTAATCTAAAGCTGCGTCCTTCCACAAGGCAGAAGTGCCGTCGCCAGGATATGTGATGGTATGTATGCGCTGGTGGGCGTTATCCATACCTACCGCAACATACCCTCGCTAGTTGGCTGAAATTTGAAAGACTCAGAGTCGCCGCGCGAGGCTAGTTTTGCCTCGCGCGGCGACTCTGCGTCTCTGCCCCATGCTTAAAGATAGGGCTGCCGCGTTGCCGCAAAAGTGTGCGGAGGGCTTAACGCTACTATCGCATCCTAGCGTAGTTGACCGAATTCCGAAAAGTGAATGTGAGATCCGTGATCAGCACCTCAAACAACGTCTCAAAGTTTGGACGAACATCTGCGAAATCTGATACGACCACCCTAGTTAACGACGTGTGTGTGTGTGTAGGGGGGGGGGGGGCGCATAACTGTTGAGACGAACATTAGCGTCATGTTTGGAATCCCAAATTTATGCTGGAGCTCGGGTCACGATATGTCGTGTCACATTTGTGCGGCACGCTTCGTCCCGCGCGCCAGACACACGAAAATCGCTCTCGATGTCAGCGTGTTAACACCGCCCTTTATCCATTTTTATTTAGCTACATTGTTTTAAATCGTCATTTAATAGAGTATTGAACGAATATATTGGCCTGAGCCTCTATCTCTAGGATATTCGCTTTATATGGCATTGATTAGAAGTTGTCACAATACATCAGAAACAGAATGCGGAGCGCATCCCTATGAACTTGATCACTCTCGTCTTCATCCTTCAGTGTTCATTCTCTGTTGCGTCTTTTCAGATTGCTCAGAAATATGGCCTCAGTTCACAACCGAAGCTAGTTGATATAATTGCTGCTGTGCCGAATGAGTTCAAGGTTCGTTGCCTTTTTAGATGACGTTTCCAAAATATGATATCGCTGACAAGACTAGACGTTGAGGCTAGTGAGTAGCGCATTTTACAGTTGTTGCTGCAGTTGTTGTCTTAGGGGACCCCCGCTGTCTGAGTTGCCGTTATCCTCTCAAATGTCACTCCGTTGCTCCGTTGCAGGAAGTACTGTTGCCGAAGTTGAAGGCGAAACCGATACGAACCGCGTCTGGTATAGCGGTCGTGGCGGTTATGTCCAAACCCCATCGTTGTCCACACATCAACTTCACTGGGAACGTTTGCGTGTACTGTCCAGGTGGACCGGACTCAGATTTCGAGTACTCCACGCAGAGTTACACCGGCTACGAGCCGACGAGTATGCGCGCAATACGAGCGAGGTAGCGTTTCTTAATTTTTTCGAGCTCTGTATGTGGTAGGCTTCGTTGATCTCTCTTGTTAAGATATGATCCCTTTCTTCAAACGCGAGGCAGAGTCCTGCAACTGATGCAGCTAGGACATTCCATTGATAAGGTATGGAATACTTTCGGACGTCTGTGTCTTTCGAAATTACGAGACTTCTTGCGAGCGACACTGCGTTGGCAAATGCAATGCATAAGAACTGCCACAGTTGTTCTTTAACGATACCAGAGCTGCTGGAATATTTTCCCCAAACTTCGCCAAGGGCTTCGGAATTTGTGGTACTTGTCTGGAAGCTGAAGCACGTCTCGGTTGTAAAGTGTAGTCCTACAGGCGTAGGTGAAACAAACTTTTAACCTTGTCTCCGACACATCATATAATAACCCACAGTAGAACACCTTAATGTCAAAACAGATTAGGATTTGTGATTGGAGTTTCGCTCCTGGGCAAAGTTTGCATGAAAGTTTCTGTCCATGGGTTCATGAAGGTTTAGCAGTGCTTGGAATTTTTGTTTTAGGTGGAGTTCATTGTGATGGGAGGGACGTTCATGTCGTTACCTGAGGACTACAGAGACTACTTCATCAGGAACTTGCACGATGCTCTCAGTGGCCATACGTCCTGCAATGTAAAGGAGGTACGTTTTATGGTACATGGCGACTGGTTGCAGAGCCACTATCCGTGTTAGGAACTTCTACTCAACCTAAAAGTGTGTCCAACACTTCCAACTCGGAAAACATTGCTCGATCCTAAGAGGGACATCTATCTCTTGAATGTTATTGTCTTTGTGAACGCCATATTGGCACCTGAAATACGAGTCGCCAACGTTTTATTCGAATTTTGTGGGAGATGGTCAATAGGTCAGCACAACGAGATTGTAAACGTTTTTGTGGACCACACGGCATTGGAAATATAGAGGCAGACGCACTCTGTCCCGTCCCGGGAAGATTTTTTTATCATAAACAATATGTTGTAGTGCTTTAGTTTTCGAATAGACGTCTTGTCGATTCAGTAGAGCAGAAGGCTGCATAACTTCAGTGCTGATCGCAGGATTTGTGTCCTGCCTCTTGTGGCAGTTAGGCTTGACAAGATCACTGCATTCTTACGTGGAGACATTCTAAAATTCTTTGGCCTTACGAGCAATAGAAAAGTAGCGCTTTCTTACTTGCACAAAACATTGTTAGAATTCAGCTCACGGAAGAAAAGCAGGGTCTCTTATAGCAGGTTACCGACACCTCAAAGTCGCGCTACCGGGTAGATCACTGCTACGATTTATAGATTTTTTCTAGGTCTGGGAGCTGTGTTTAGTTTAAATTGGCAATGGTATTACAGGCAGTCGCCTACTCGGAGCGGAGTAAGATCAAATGCATTGGAATAACGATAGAAACGCGACCGGACTATTGCCTTCCTCGACATCTGAACGACATGCTGTTGTACGGCTGCACTCGTCTAGAAATCGGAGTGCAGTCGACGTATGAGGACGTGGCCCGAGACACCAATCGAGGACACACAGTTAGTTCGCATAAGTGCTGCACTGCGAGCTGCTTACATGTCTGGCGCTCATTTCAGGTTAAAGCTGTGTGCGAGACGTTCCACATGGCCAAGGACACTGGCTACAAGGTGGTTATTCACATGATGCCTGACCTGCCAAATGTCGGGCTGGAGCGGGACATCGAGCAGTTTGTGGAGCTATTCGAGGTTTATACAGCTCCTTCCTTCTGGGCCTTTCTAGGACGTCTTGAATTAAAATAGCTTTAAAAATGAGATATGCGCGGCATATGCACAATAAGATTGATTTCTACTTCATAGATTTGGGGTCTCAGTTTCGTAGCTTTTGAATTTCGCACAGTTCAATCGGTTTCAGAACCCAGCGTTCCGCCCTGACGGTCTGAAGCTGTATCCAACATTAGTCATACGAGGCACAGGACTATACGAGCTTTGGCGAACGGGCAGATACAAGGTAATGGATGTTCTGCATTCCATTCCCTTGCACGCACATCGCTTATGTTAAGCAAGTACCCTTTCAGAGCTACCCACCTTCGGTTTTGGTGGATCTGATTGCACGTATACTCTCACTCATACCTCCCTGGACAAGGGTGTACCGAGTGCAGCGGGATATACCTATGCCGCTGGTACAGTGATACTGCATTGTTGAGATCCTGTAATAGTGAGGGAACAGCGGTTTAGGTTTCAAGTGGAGTTGAGCATGGAAACCTCCGTGAACACGCGTTAGCGCGCATGAAGCAGTTGGGATTGGCCTGTCGAGACGTACGGACCAGAGAAGTCGGCATCCAGGTGTGTCTTGTTCTGTCAAACAATGCTTCCTGCCGGCAAGCCTATTCCAGCCTTAAGCGCTATATAGAACCCCTAAAATCATCTAAAATATCTCTCGGTACAAGTATGGAGTCAGAGAAGAACCAGTAAATTCTATATTCCTCTTTTTTGACAGCTTGGCTTTGACATTTGTTTATTTTGGTACTCTAGGATGTGCCTTGAAAGAACAAGACGATATGAATTGAAATCCCAAACACTAACAATACATTTGCATTACATTTTGTTGAAGTATGAGAATGGAGTTGATGTAGTTCCACACTTTCGATTATTGTCCGTCGAGGGTGGTTTAAGCTTCCAAAAAATATTTTATCTTCTCGATGTGTGTTTCAAAAAGACTAAGGAAGTGGTGACGTTTGATCTATCAAAGGTCTTGTCGTCCAGTACATCCTTTAACATTGTCTTTCAGTTATTTGTGAGTCTTTGTGAAATAGGCCGTTTAGTGCAACTTGTTGAAAGCAGCTTTTCATGCAAAAACTGACTTATGTATAGTTTGGTTTTCACATCGCTACAGCTTTCGTATTGTGCTGAATTTTTCTAGAATATGTTATAAAATTTACTGATTTTTATTGAATCTTGCGAAGAAAAATTTCTCGGAGTATTAAGTGGTACGTAAGGTTGTTGTTGGTTAGCCGTATTAAATTATAAACGGAAGGGTCTACAAGATTAAGCCCTTTGGACAAAAAATTTCCTTGTCGATGTGTGGCGGTCTGAGAGTGGTTTGACGTCTTGATATTGTGCTCTGCCCTGTTTCTAAATTCACTCAACTTGTGTTTTCATAGAGGGCAGGTGTTGTTCTATAAGATTTTTTTCTGAATTCTGGAGAATGTGTTTATTCTATCAGCTCCAACTATGCAATTACAGATTGTTTATTTATTTGGACTATCATGCTGGAGCGATTAGATTATCATATCAAGCTTACTGGTAATTTTTTTCAGGAAATTCACAACAAAATCCGTCCGTATGATGTAGAGCTAATTCGAAGAGATTACGTTGCAAACGGTGGATGGGAAACGTTCCTCTCCTACGAGGATCCAGATCAGGTACAGCGGGGATTTTTTACTTTTAAGTAAGTACGGCTATTTAAGTTTTTAGGATATTCTAATAGGGCTGCTGCGGCTGCGAAAGATCTCCGACAAAGCACATCGTCCTGAATTAAAGGTGAGTTGTTGGATGGATTCTCAATTGCTATTACGATTTGATGTGAACTGTTCACAGTACAAACGTGAATGAAACTGTCAAAAGCGCGCTCGTATTGATTTTTGTGTACAACGTAATTAAAATTTATTTAAGGGAAAGGTATCCGTTGTGCGCGAGCTGCACGTATATGGCTCCGTGGTATCGGTATCGGACAGAGATCCATGCAAGTTCCAACATCAGGTGATTTCCTTTTGAACTTCTGGTTTTATGCATATTTTATTTAATCTTTGAGGTGTGAATGTCGCAGATGCACTATTTAACACTTTTTTCTTATTTTTTCTTCATTGACCGCTTTTGTTCACAGAAATGGTGACTCAGAGATTTATGCAGTTTATGGTTTTGATTTATATTAGCGCTCTATTGGGTTTGGGAGATTCTTTAAAGTCCTATTGGAAGTACTAAATACAGTGATTGGTGTTGTTTTGCGCAAGGTTGCATGTTGAACTCTCGTGTACTCTGTGATACTCTGTGTTGTATTTCTAAATCTAAAGGCAAACAAAGCCGACAAGAGGAGGTGAACACGGTCAAGCGCTGAAGAGCAACACAGGAACAGAATACCACCTCCTGTCCTGACTGTTCGGTTTCTGTCATAGTGTAGCACCGATTTTCGTGCCTGTGACAATAAAGTCGCTCGTCTAGTTGTAGGAATTAAAAGCCAGCTCCATGTTGCTTTGTACTTAAAATATCAATTGGTACAGCCCATTTATAGGGCATGTCTTTTGTGTTGCCTTAAGGACAAATCACTGGAGTACAGGGAAAGAAACCGTTATGGAGACGATCCGCGCCACATTAGAGTATATTACGTTTTCTTTAAAAGCATCTTTCAAACGAAGGTGATTATGTTGAGACACAACTATATATTTTCTATTAGCAAAGTGTCGGTAAACTGCTGGCGTAAAGTTGTTGCTCGACTTCGATTTATTTTATTCATATGTTTATTCAATAGATAGGGTGTAGCGTGAGGAAATTTGGAAGCAAATCAATACAACAGCACAAACACACAATTATAGCAACATATGTAAATCAAAGCATCAGCCGAGTGAAAATAAACATCGTCATCAACAATGCGTGTGACATACTAAAACACTACATAATAAGAGACACCTTATATAGGTTTGAACATAAAGTTCCCTCAGGTCTTCGTGCTTACCAAGCAAAAGGTTGAATTCCTTGAGAGCTCTAGGGATAAAAAGTCGGACCTGGTACGCGATTTAGCAACCGAGATCCTAAGTTTCAGCTTTCTTCTTACAGACCTTGTCAGTATCCCATCGAAGAAATCGATGGATTTATGGAGTCTAACTTCTGGAGGAACTTTGTGCATATATTTTTGGGACACTGTATTAATCGTAATGTTTGTTTCCATCGAAATGTCAGTGTCCGTTGAAAGATTCTTTATGTTCTCTGTGAAGAATGACAATAAGAGATCAAAGAATTGTTCTTCATTTAGGAGCTGGTTCTTTCCACTTAGATTTGAGCCATGGAGTGAAGAAAGTTAGTTGCTTTTCATTTTTCAGGGATTCGGTCAACTACTGATGGAGGAAGCTGCGCGCATTGCTTATTACGAGCATCATTCGGAGAAGATTGTGGTCATATCCGGTGTCGGCACGAGAGATTATTACAGGTTCGTTGCCAAGTCCAATTAGGCAAGACAGCTCTACTCACGAGGGAAAGATAACAATCGCAGTAGCACGTCAAGATAAAATGTACATCACGGGATCATCGCGGCTTCGAGCGCTGATTCCTAGCATTCGCCCCTAAAATCATCTGGGAGCGGAGCTGTGACCACTTTCAGTTTGCCTTCTTAGGGCTGTCTGCGCGCAGAGTGCTCCAATCACAAGAGGGCGAGTTCAGGTAGGCTGGAAACAGCGGCGGGGACGAGCAGTGGTGGCGCAGTGGACTGAGCGGCGTAACGAGAAAGAGGGGTTTCTGGTTTGAATTTTTTGTGGTGCATAGCTTTGCATTTCCTAAAATAGTGCCGCCACATTCACCAAAGGCACTCGTATGTAAAATGGAATCAATGGAAAATGAGCGACCCTTACCCACTTTGGCTACCGTAATCCACCGTAACCAAATTCAAATTTTAAAAGTGAACCTCATATAAACGACGACCGCCTGAAATAATACCTCTGCCAGAAATTTCGGCGAAGGCACATTTCCATCTCTGGAAGCGTTAAAGTACGATTGTACCCACGAATCAGGTGTCCATTCTGGTGACCTTTTCATTGCGATTTTATATAGAATGCTTTGCTTGATTGTGGCGACTCTTTTCGAGGAAGTCCATAACTAATGCACCACAGCAGATTTGAGCCAAAAACCACTACGTCTCACCACGCTGCTCGATCCAATTCACTACCATTGCTGGCCCACGCTGCTGTTTCCAACGTACTTGAGCTTACCATTTTTAGATTGGAACACTCTGCGCGCAGATGGAGGCCTAAGAAGGCAAACTGAAAGTGGTGCTCAGCTCCATTCCCAGATGGGTTTAGCAGATGCATAGCACATATTTGGTATCAGCGCTCGAAACCGCTTCCCGTGATATACATCTCATTTCAAAGTGCTGCTGCGATTTGGTATCCTTCCCTCGTCAGAGTTTTCCACTGTTTGTCGGCGATGTTTGGAGTTATTACGCGATCGAATGCTGTTGCATGTATGTGATTTGGGGATATGATAGAATAAGTATAGTGGGCAAAAAAGGTGCGCTTTCAGCACTTTCTTTCTGCAGTAACTTCAAACGAATGAGGGTCACGATACCATGGGTGAGTGCTGATAGTCACTAGCACCTGGATATCGTGGGTGTGCGCTTGAAACTTGCCTAGATAACGGATAGAGGTAGGAGCCGGTTCAATTCCCACCTGACACTAGAGATTGAACCAGCCTTGTGGAGCCTATAAGTTCGACAACATCCGAAGCAGGCTTAAAGAAAACGAAGTTCGCAAGCATCTCACTTATGCAGCGTCGCAGTATGTGATAGTGAGACATGCTCCTAACTACCGCACTATTTCTTTTTAGGAAACTTGGCTACGAACTGGATGGACCATACATGAGTAAGCCACTCTCAGCGGAAGTATTCGAGTCCTAATACTTGGAACACAATCAAAGCTTTGGTCGTTTATCGCCGTTTGCCAGAAGTCGTGGACCAACACGTATACATGGCTAAGCCTTTTCAAGCTTTCTCAGAGCTTTGGCTTCCGCCGTCATTCGAACTGCTTCTTTGGCTTCAAGCGTAAGCGTGGACATTTCTGGCCGGACTGGCCATCGTTCAGCGGACCGGCCAGTTGCCGCTTTAGGTTCTGGTAGGGCATTACATCTCTGTTTCTTCATCTATTAGACTTTATATCCTTTATATCAGTCCGTGCTGTGATATTGTCCAATCTTATCCTCTGACGTCTTTTGTGGAAAGTGTCAGGACCCATTCTTAGGCTCGCTTGCATGTTTGCAGAGTTTTACCTCGCAGTGGCACAATCCTTAAAATATAGTATACGTGAGCTTTCTAGGGTTACTGCTGTGTTTACTGGATTGCAGCTTAGAGCTAATTCGCATACACCTGACATGGTGAGCTGTTCAGTAAAGGGCTAATTGTCCTCACTTGTTGAAGCCACTACAGCTACTTGGTTCCTACCGACTTCTTTACTGTGCGAGCATGGTGACTTCGATACTGTTTGGAAGCACAGAAAATACCTTACTTCAGTATTTCTTTCAATATAGCAAGTACGACGAGCGCTCCTTGTACGATATGGTTGTTCCCATAAGAGGCGGCGTTCAGTGCTCGAAAGGTAGCTGTTGTTATTGTTGAATACGTTCCTCGTTGAGAATTCTATGTTGTTGAAAGCATGTGTACAGTTGTTGTTACCGGCAGAAACATAACGCCGATAAACCAATAATCTCTGTGCTGTTCGCTTTTCATTGTAGGGTGACCACGAAGATTTAATGGGTTGAAACTCCTCATATCCAGTGATGGTAGGAGAGACATATGGCGAATCTGGTCATCCATCTTCCTGACGCTAATAGGAGTGCGAATAGTTTACCACTGGATATATACCGTTTTCAAATCAAAGTAGACATTATTCCAAGCAAGCTTGACGCTTTCGAGGTCAAACTGAGCATCCTCCAAGAAGAACTTCCGCATTAACTCAGAGAATCCTTTAAGGTTAAAATAATTTTTGTTTAAAGAATTTCTGGTATGACTCCGAAGTTTTTTTAATTCATCTTCCCTGACAAGGCAAGGTGAATTGAAAATTAAAAAAAAAAACTTCGAAATTTTATAAAAATTTACTTCAAAAGAGAAATTATGAATAAAAGCTTGGATCAAAGTGCAACAGGGCAGCATTATTTGAATTTATTAAAAGCATAGATCACGCCATGCGCTCGACTAGCTTGTTGCGGTTTTCATTTGATTGATAGCAAAGATTATGTGTGGAATAGCGCAGAAGCCAACAGTACTACAAGTACAAGTACAGCTGTAAAACGGTAGGGAACACAACGCAATTCATTCGTTGCAGGCAGAAGCAGGGAACTCTTCAGGTGGCAACTACGTGGGCTCAAAGCAACGTTCCAAACCGAAGCTTCGAGGAACCAATATCGTCAAATCGTATGATGGACGGAGCATCCTCCCTAACCTCAAAATGCACACAGCTGCCAGTTGCAACTGGTCACAAACGCTACGTCTGCTTCAACAACCACAGGGATCCGTGGATAACACCTTTTGACGTTTAACATCTATCGCATACTCATAGCGCATGTGACGTGATGATAGAACCAAAAAACTATTGCCGGTAATCCTATAACGCAACAACAAACAAAACGGAACACAGCAGAATTAAGAGAACATGACTACAAAAAGGGAAAAAGAAGGAGCGAGCATTGCTACAACACACTAACTTAGGAACTCCTTCGGAATCGCTTCACGTGTTCATCAAGAACTTTCTTCAAACTGTTGAGATTGTAAGAAAAGTAAATTCCTTTGGTTAATCTGGTGTTTTACTCTAGGCCTGCACGAACTGTGAAGAAGAAGAGGTGACATAGAGATTTTTTGCTTCCTCGTGGAGTTCGTAAGACCTCTAGTATTAGATGACGCCAGATCAAAGAAGTCCGGACGGTTGAGCCCAATGCTGCCATGCAAAATCTAATAATCATAATCGTTTAATAATCATTTTTACCTTCCTCAGTAAGTGTTCAAGGTTTAGAATCTTGTTTCTGATGACGTTATGTGGAATGTTCTTGTATGGGAAACCTGGAGCTCTAAATAAGAGCTTCCCTGTAAAGATTTTTTGAACTTGTTCTAACCTTTGAACTGTCTCCTTCTTGTGTGGGTAAAATATGCAAGTTCCATATCCGACAACAGGCCTTACGTACATTTTGTAAGCATTTAACAATACGCAAGGATCTGTGCTGCGCAACGCCTTAGGAGTACGAACACTCCTTGATCGGCTTTTGAGGCAATATTGTCACAACGCGTATCAAAAGAAATCTTCTGATTTATCAGGAATCCCAGGCCTTTCAACTCAGCAGTTTTTGCCAGAACATGGTTTCCTATCCTGTAATCAGTTTCAGAATTGTTGAAGCCTAAGTGAAGGACTTTAGCTTTTTTTTTAAGTGAGACTAGTAAATCCCAATCAAGAGAACAAGAATATACATTATCGATAGCTTCAAATTACAATTTTGGCTAAAGACGAGAAGCACAAAAAAGAGTGGCTTAAAAATCATGAATTTGACCCATCACATTCATATTGAAATCATTGCTACAGCCCAAAATGTAGGCGTAATCACAAAACAGACGATAAGCTTCTTGAACCATAGAATGGGAATCAAGCATATGTCATTTCCAGCGTATGAATATTACATGAAAAATCTCATGTACCACTATTGTAATGCTAGATAAGCGAAACGAGATCAAAGGTAACTAAAGCGTTTCTGTCTTTTACCAGTTTTTGACAACCAAAACCTGATCCAGACTAAGAGTTAGAAAACCAGCTTCGCCAAAGGCTCTACAGGAAACGATTATTGAGGGTGATCGGCTAACAATTTTCAAATTTCAAACCGGAGGTGGAGAATAATCCTATTCAAATATAGTTAGTATAGGACAAATAGTTAGTTAAGAGAAAATTAAACAGCACTCAGAACACTAGTTTTGTAGCCTTAATATAAAGTTGCAAGTAATCGTAGATAGTCCAAACTCCTGTTGAAATCTAAGAGAATACGAAGCCAAATTATGAAAGTCGAGAAATGTCCTATGAAGAAACGCCGTGTCAGCAGCACTTATAACCAATCAAACCAACAAAGCGCCATAGTTTACGAGTGCATGGCGCAATTTCTACACGAGCACATCCAGAAGCGCCATGTGCGTACAATTTAAAATACTCTGGAAACATGGTTTTGGAATGAAACTCATGACTCTATGATATTTTTGGGATTCTTATAATAGAACTTCTATGGTATAATTTTATTCGCAGCTCTATTTTTTGTTTTCTGGCCAATTTTTGGCCATTTTCACAGAAAACAGATAAATTCGCCTAAAATGGCCAAAATCAGAAAACAGAAATTTCGCCTATCTCTCATCCACAGCCGTGACCTCGGAGTTCGCAATTGTGTAAAAGATATTACGCTGAAGTATTCCATTCTAGGCGTGGTACCCCCTTTCAAAGCCAGGGGTAGTTGGTCCCATTGGCTAACTATCGGAGATATTTGTAGTTCCGCCTCCGCATATTCTCTATATAACCTGCTGTGACGTGATACCCGCATTGTGCTCTGCAGGTAACCAATGTAATAACACCATTATTAACAAGCTTTACCGCCGACGCTGGCATTGGTGTCTACCAAATTTACGTTTATTTTTTAATGATTTCTATATACCCCGTCAAAAACTGAATCCATTCGGGGCACGATCTTCTGCGATCGCTCAATCGTTCTAGTTTGCGGGCAGTTTGGAAGTAGGGTGCTGCTTTCGCCATCTCAACAGGGAAATCATTATAAGCACTAAATTGGGAAACCAACTTGAAATTAAGAGCAACTTGAAGTAGTATCCTTTCGTGTCATTCGTTGCTTAGGAATGTATGCGTGTGGATGGGAGAATGAAGTTCACAGTAAATTTGCTTATAATATGTGTGATGGTGAAGAATACTTAATTTGTAGTTGTTCAACTTCTGTGTCACTGTCCATCAAGCACGCAGACGGCCAGCTCGAGATGCTTCCTGCTGCTTGCGCACGCAGAAAATGATCAACGCAGTGCAAAAATGAGAGAGATGGGGTGCAGAAGTATGTGGCCATGGCGTCAATGACATCACAGAATTCCGCTGGAATTCTGTTCGAGTTTGATCCCGAACGATCGAGCGCTGTCATTGTTCGGAGCGCATCTGGCGATCACTGAGCATCGGTGTCCTGTCCGGTGCGGCCTCTCGCGCTATGGCATTGATTGTTATAGCTGTCCTAGTAGTTATCGCCATACCTTTACTGATATGCTGCTTCTTGGAACTGTCAGCTGCGCGAGCGGCACGAGCTGCCGCTTTGGTTGTGCCGACGCCGAAACCAATGCGCTTCCTGAAGGAGTTCACGTTAGTTTGAACGAGATCTTTCATGGGACACGAAGGGTGGTAGCCCAGTCGAAGTTCGAGAGTGAACCTTATCACGAGTTGATGACATCGTCTGTCGGCCACACTTTTCAGGCAGCAATTTCTGAGAACGAGCACCTCGAAGTGCAAAGAAAAAGCAAAGCGAGTGGTTGCAGGTAAGCTTCCTTGTCCTCTATATAGAAGCGATGTTATATTAGGAGAGGCTTGCCTTTCGCAACTCGGAGAAATGAGCATAAAGTCAGCGACACGGCAGAAATCTTCCACGTTCTATAGCAGTGGCTTTCCTGACTTCACTGACAGTATAACCTAACTATGGCGGACTGAATTCGTGCTTTGTGGTGAACACAACCAAATCCGATATGTGCACGTCTTTTTTCGGCCATCGTTTCGATAGCTTCGTCCTCGTCAGAGCATGGGAAGCCAGAGCCAAATGTGAGCCACCCAAATGAAAGAGTTTTTCATTTCACAGTAATAAAGGAAGGTAGAAAATGAATTATGTGACGCCGTGTATTACGGAGCGGGAAGAAGCGCACCTGTTGCTTAGGACACTCTATTTGAATGCCACCTCCTCGTTATGCATGCGGAGCCTGTTGTTGGGCAGTTTGATGAGGGCCTTCTTAACGTTACTGAATTGCTCACGCGAAATCTGTCCTGATATGATGTCTTTTAACAACAGTGACTCACTTTGACTGCGCCATTCCTAAGAAACTGGATGCTTTGAGTTAGAATTTAAGAATTGTTAGGAGTGGCGCTTAAGCCCTAGCACTATGTTTAAATGAGCCTAGTCCGATAGGTAGTTGAACATCGACAAGTTGTCGGCTGTTGCGTGCAACCGATTCCAGGTACCTGGTTGGGACTCTCGCCAGGCCAAGCAAGTCTTCCATCTTCCGGGGTCGGTGAATCGGTGCCACACTTGTCTGGGAAGGAAAAAACACTGGCTTGTTCAGTGGTGGCCAGCGCAAGTCACCGTATAAGTCAAATAGGCATTCAAAGTGCCTCCACGCCTTCCGTTGAAGTAGAATGCGTGGCGAATTCCAGTAGAATGCGTGGCGCATTCCAGTTCTTTGTCCTTTACCATTTATCCGGTATTAGTCATCATCCACACAAATGTGTTCACACCTGTTCGGGGTTTTCCACTTTGTTATGGTAGTCGCTCCTTGCGGTGAATATACATGCAACTGACTCCTCGAAACCACGCAGATTTAGGTTTCATGACGTGTTCCAAGGATTGTAAAACCATACCCTTTAACAGTCACAGTGTTCGCATATTGTGCGAAAAATATTGAAAATTAGGAAGCTTGTTTTGCTCTGCAATTACACAAGTTGCTTTCTTCAAATACTTTAAAGCGTTACGGTAGTCCTACAATGTCAGACTGCTAAAAATTAATTTTGACACCTGGTCTGATGTGGAACCTGGTGCGATATCCTGACTACAACTAGAATAGACTAGAATAGTGCAGCTGAAATCAGTTTCGGAGAGAAATATCCGGCTATTGAGCGCATATCGATGACACCAGATTTCTGTAAGCAGAGCTTCCTTATAACCCGTATGATTTTGTTGTTGTTGTTGAATTCGACGATGTAGTCGTGAGTTCTCGTCAGACCGTAGGGCCTAGACTTTTAGGTTCACTTTATAGAAAATAATTTGAAACAGCTTCAATAACTAGTGAGAGAATGAGACGAAAGGAGAGCGAGGCAACAGGACTAACCTTGTGGATCCAGCGGAAAGGCCGCTAGGTGATCCTCGGATAGAAACATACATGGGTGATTGGGAATCTGTCTTCTGGTCACCTTCTCAGCGGTCGTCTGGCTGGTGCCTTTCGGGATCAAGACGACCGAGGTCGGCCAGTGGAGCCAGCTCCTGAGTTACGGCCATCGAGCCTCCATTCGATTGATTGCGAAGTTCTCGAAGGCAATTCACTGCACTTCCAGGTTCTTGCACACAGCGATGTCGACCAGGGGTGCACACAAAATTTGTGCGTTAAATTTTTTTTAACGGAAATTTTTCGTTAAATTTCGTTAAAAATCACCATTAGCTGCAAACCATTATTTCAAGTGGAAAAAATCAAGGAAAACCTTATACGTTTCAACTTCAAGAGGTCCAGTTCAAGTTCAAGGAAGAGTGTAAAACTGTAAACAGTTCAACATCAACAAACACAGAAAAATAAACAAGCCTTCAGCAACAAGCTATCTACAGGGTGTGGAATAGGAATAGGTATGGAATTATCATTCAAGATGATTACCGTCCATGCATCTTAAACTGTGTGATCAGGCAGAACCCGGACCTTCCCCTTTCCTAATTCTTTGCGAAACCGCTTTGTGTGCCTGTTCTAATACAATCTCGATGCGGGCACCGCCCATTAAGTACAGAAAGAATTAATAAAACACAATTAAAGCCTTAAGGAATGTTAACACGTTGTCGAACGCACGATTTTCGCGTGCCTGATGCGTGGGCCCAATCGATTTCTTTGCAACCTCGGGACCGTGACACGACATCGACACCGGCGACGACATCGTGTCACACGGTACCACGCGGCCGAAAGCGTGTGACACATTGTCAACGTGCTAACGTTCAAGGAAAGAAGCTTTATTAATTTTTGTTATTAGCGTTTTTCTAGAACCGTTTAAAGTGCGTCCAGCGGCCGAAAACATTCTCTCCACTCGACTGTTCCAGGTGGCGAGCGAAAGTGTTCTGGGATACGCAGCGCCAATTGGGAGTAGGCAGATCTTACGAGGAGGGTAGACCAGTATCTTTGTGGATTCGTTGACGTGCTTGGGTGTTTGGCGAAGAAATTTCTAGCTCCAAAATGCATTAAAGGATTCGAATAAAGGACGACTTTATTCAGACCCTTTTAGGATGCGCCACGCATTCTATTTGTGCGAGATGTCGTGTAAGTAGTTCGTATGCGTAAATGGCCATAAAATGACTTGCGGTGGCCAGCCGCTGAACAAGTTAGTGCTTTGTCTTTCCCAGACAAATTTGGTTCCAATTCACCGACCCCAGAGGGATGGAAGGCATGGCTGGCCTGGGGGGAAATCCGAACCTGAAACCTGGTATCAGGTGCACGCGACAGCCGGCACCTTCTCCGACCGTGCTACACGCGCTGCCAAAATGTATAATTTCCAAACATTCAAAACAAATCCACGAAAACATCAAAATATTCTTGCTGATTTTAAAAGTTTTTCAGGAACAGCCCTAATGATGAGGGATGAGACCTGCAACATTAGTGAAAACTAAGGTAAATGTGATAAACTCACTGAGAAAAAAGTCCGTTAAAAATTCCGTTAAATTTCTAAAAATTTCCGTTAAGTCGTTAAACCAGATTTTAACGAAAAATGTCGTTAATTCGTTAAATTCGTTAAACCCTTAACCGTTAAATGTGAAACCCCTGATATCGATCTCGCCTGCCAGAATCGTCATCACCCCTCAGATATTCTTACCACCCTGAAAACTTAAAATAACCCTTAAACGAGTTATTTCTACAATTTCACTCGACATTTCCACGGTCTGAAGGAAGCGGTTACACCGGAACAACAACCGTATAGAATTAACTCAAAATGTTAGTCCCCTGCTCGACGAAAATCCACGTACCAAGACTCAGCGACAGTCGAACATCTTCGTTTGAAGAATGCGATATTTTTCGATGATGAAGACAACTCCGCATCTGGCGCAGCAAGCAGGAAATGGCGGTGACCAAAGTCTTTCAGGTTCAATTCGCGTAGCGGATAACAAGATATGAGCTTGCGTCGAAGCGCCTTGATTATAGCGGACTTGTCCAAGGGAGATCGTCACCTTACGACTTTGTGTCCACAAGTCTTTCAATAATTGTGCTTGCTTGTTGTGTTCGTGCTTTCGCGGAGTGGAATGTCTGGCGCATTCCAGGAAGGGCTAGTTAATACCTAGCTTTATCGTTGTTCCTCTATGGCTGTTCAATGAGAAGGGATGGGTATGCGTGAAAGGCATAGGAAGCAGAAATCCTATCATTTCTTCAAATTCAAAAATTGAATTAATAGACCAGTTAAATAATTGTTACCGTCGGGCACCCTGCGTAGAGGTTCAGGCCTGCATCGGCCAGCCACGTATTCCTTCCCTCGACGTCATGGAACTGGCACCATACTTGGGAGCAAAGCACTAAACTGTCAATCGTCCCTCCCCCCGGAAGGCGTTCCATAAGCCAAACAAGCATTAGGTTGCCTCTATGGTATCTCAGATATCTCAAAGAGGAATACGGGAGGCATGCCAAACCGGGAATATTGGCTAGTGTGACAATTATCGTTTTTAAAGTATTTGGAGAGCTTCCCTTGAGAAAATGTATTCTTTTCTTTTCTTTCCCCGTTTATTCATTTCCTTACCTTTCTTCGGTAAAAGCTGCTCTTTGCCCTTCTTTATCAGTGGACCCTAACATTTCGTCTAATGTTCAAATTATAGGAGAACTAAGATAAAGAAATAATATAGAGAAGCACTAGTAGATGAAGTCCTTCTTGAAGCTAATTTTTGTTTCTCCACATATCTCTCTAAGGAGCTCAGCCTGGAAGGTGGAAGAGCTTGCTCCTCGTCTAGTCTCACGTTTTTTTTTGGTTTCACATATTTAAAGCATCACTTGTCTCATTCGTCCCTTCATCTCTTGTTTTACACATATCCCTTCTTCCTACAGACTGTGTGTTGAGGTTAACAAACTTTTTAGCAGCTCCTGCTATCGTCGTTGGTTCTGTTGTGCGCAAAAGAACGGGATGTGGCCGTGGTGAAAATTCACCAATAAAATAGATCACTAAAAATGGGAGACACTACTTTTTTGTTGTCCGTGCCTTGAACTCCGAGGAAAATTCATCATGACGCGGACATCCCAGATTGTTAGATAAAAGCAGATAACAAGAGTAGCGGCGGCGACGACCAGGGGCCGGATTCATCAAAGTTACTGCAGTAACTTTGACGGAGAATCGTAAGCGAAGAGCTCAGATAACGTGGCTTATCGCTCACCATATCGCTTGATAAGCCACGTTATCTGAGGTTTTTGCTTACAATTCTCCGTTAAAGTTACTGCAGTAACTTTGATGAATCCGGCCCCAGATGACCAGGTCTATGTGCTATGTAGTGAGCGATAAGCATATCATAAACATTCAATGAGCACGGAGGTTTTTGTTCCTTGGCGTTCAATGACTTTTAATTAACCAGCCGTTTAGGTGCTCATAAGAGTTCATCTTATAAGCCGATAAAAACACTCAGAGCTGAGCACACGGAGCGAAGTTGACCCGTTTAGCTTCTCTCAGGACCCTTGAATAACGATACGGTATAGCACACACACCGTATTTCTCGTTAGCATCCCGAACTGATTTCACGCTTAACCAAAATCCCAGCCAACCAGCGGTCTCGCAAGGGTATCTGAAAGTGTATGCACGGATTCTGCAGACAATTACATTTCGGGGCTTCCCGAGTCTCATAGGAAGAAGACAAGGAACTAAAGATCCTCAGTCTTTCTGTTTTGGGCTGAGGTACGCACCAGTATTGATATATATCTACGAACTACTGAGCACGCAGTATCAATGCTTATTTGGAATGACATGCGACGACCAGGAAAGCTATCCGATGCGGGTGGAGGCAAGGCCTAATTCGCAGACTGCGAACCGAACCTGGAGTCGATTCGTGGTGCGTTCAAGATCGCCCGCTCGTTGATGACTGCGCTACGTGCTCCCGATTTATAAATGCTAGGTAGTTTCTATGTGACCTTTTCTGTTGTCCGTGCCTTGAACCCCAGGAAATTCCGGATGACGCGCAGAACACTCTGCCATGCTAAAATGCAGTTTGCAGGTTTAAATCTGACTTTAAGGTGGACAGCGAGTGTCCGAGAAAGGCAAACGAGCGCATCGATGGATGTGCTCCCGCTGCAAGGTAAGGAATTTCTTGCAGCATTATGCAGCTAGTCGCGAGAGAGGCAGGCTGTTTCAGCGGAATCCCTCAAAGGCAAAGAAACAGGACAACACGAAACAGGTGGCTCCGATAGGAATTCGAATAAAAGGTCGACAATACATTTGCTTGGCGATTCGAGGAATTGCTATGCTCGATCGTTTCTAGGAGACCCACTTGGAGACAACATTGTTTGAAGATTGTCGAAAAACAGTCATTTTCACGCGGTCGTGAGTCCACCAATTTCTTCACGCTGCTTCTTCACAAAATTTCACACGTGGACATAAATTTCGCAAGCGAACCAACTTCTCCACGGAGGTGATTCACGTGTCATTGTGTACATATCTGACATTTCTGAAAGGAAAATGAACGTTTTGCGACGATGTCCTCTCCCAGTTTAAACAGCCTAAAAATTCATCATACACCATACGTCGCTGAAAAAATGATGAGAAGAGTCACTGCAATTTTTTGATTCCGGGTGGTTGGAATAGGCTTCATTGTTCAGGCGAGATACACATTCAAATCGCCTCCAAGAGATCCAGTAGAAACAGAGTGCGTGGAGCATTCCAGAAAGGGATTGAATAACGTAGTCCTGTCTATTTAACCTTTATCCATATCTTTTTCAAAAAAATAGAATTCGGAGAATGAAGTACTGTTTAATGCACCCAGTAAGCGTGGTCTTAGAGCTCCGATCGCTTCTCATTTTCGTGGTATTAATGGTTTCCGAAGTTCTGCGGTTGTCTGCACTGCTACACTCTATTGAACCATGTAAATCTATAGGCCCGAGAGATTGACTCCTGATGATAGGTGACTGGAAAAGTCTGGAAGACAACCCCATCAACAAAGCCTCGGTTCTTGGAGAGTGCACTTAATGACTGCTACGAAGCTCGATTTTCGCGTAGGCTTTATCACCTGAATGCTCCAGTCGGTATGCTATTATAGAATAGAATCAGATCAACTGCGGTTCCACAACATTACTTCCGACAGTGCACCGAGAGCGACACGAAATCGGTAGGGAAACCTCAAAAACTACAGCCAGACATTTTCGGATTCAAGGATTTTTTAAAGGTTCTATAGAAGGCGATAGATGCGGTTAGGACCTAGTGTCACAGAAGAGGTGGTTCAGTGGCTTTTATGAAGGTGAGGACAATGACGAGAAGGCAAAACTGGTAAAGCACGTTTTTAGGTAATACGATGAATATATGTATTGGGTATGGATATGGATAAGTACTATGTATCTACGCGAGAATATACGGGAGGGATATCCTTGTTGCAGCTGAGGTGAGGAGGAGGGAAGGAGGAGGAGGAGGAGAGAGGAGAAAGGAGCCGAGAAGGGGCTCTCGTGAGCAGGAGAGGAGCACTCTATCAACAGAGAGGTTGCCTCCGCAAACTGTAACGGGCGGAGCGATAATTGGTACACGATAGGATCGTCGATGACGACGACGATAGGTTCTGTTTTTTCACTAGGCCTGTCTTCACGCCGGCATGTAGCCTGGCCTGGAAATTTTTAGGCACTCAGTAACTTGGAATCCACGCCTTCCTTCTATAGCTGTGCGCAAGAAGAACCTCTGTACGCTGAGGGAAGAGTTCAGAAATCTAGATAGAGCTGAGGCATACTACCACCGTCGTCAAGCTGGCAGTTTACTAATAGCTCTGGTTGAGAACACAACAAGTCGCTCATTGGAAATGCTCTTATGCTGCGCAACATCGTGTGACGCTCGAAGCTCTACAACACAATAAAGGTTCTTCGTAATGCGCAAAACGAACCGTCAACAAAGAAGGCTACGAGATTTGTGAGCCTTGTGTGAGCAGTGACCAAACATTTCTTTCATATCTGTCTCCATCATAGATCTCCCGATGAAAACGATGATGACAAGGTACCTACAAGAGCAACTCTTGGGTTATGGGACGAAGGTGGAATTCCAGCGCGAAGACCACTACACACTAGAAGCCAGTGGCATGTACATATTAGGTTGTCCCATAAGTCCCCGCCGTTTTTTTTTTTCAACGATTCACTGTAGATTTCGCCGGCGGTCTCTTGCATAGCCCTGCATAGCTTTCGAAAGAGAATGATTTGCTCTATCAGAAAATGTGTCGCATTTCTTTTTTCATCATGAACTTTGTCAATTTTTAGGTCGTTGAAGTGAAAAGTGAAAAGTGAAAAAGTAGCCATTTGCGCACTTGTTCTCTCCGCTTAGGTTTGTAATTTTTGCGCTGTTTTTCATAGCATTTGGAAGACAATGTTCTGTACTACAAGAATATGTATTGGTCCTATTTTCTCACTTGCCCTTTATTGATTTTTAGGCCATCAAATTGGGAATTCCGACTTTCCGTCCGAATTATTACCAAAACTCCGGTTCCGTGGTTGAACTTTTTTGCTTGGTGTTATATGTCGTTTGGAAGAGAATGTCTTGCTCAGTAAGAATTTGTGTCACGTTTATTGGCCCACGCTGATTTCTGTCGAATATCAACAACTGAAGAAGGAGAAGGAGTTGTTGGTGGAGACGATTTTTTTCTTTTTGGCATTTTGTTGACATTCAGCAGAAATCAATAAACGCAACACATATTCTTATAGAGAAAGACATTTTCTTGCGAATGGCATATAACATCAACCCAAGAAGTCCAACCACAGAGCAGGAGCTGTCGGCAAAAATAACCATCCTCCTTCGGACGTCCCAATTTGATGACCTAAAAGTCAATAAAGGACAAGTGAGCAAATAGCACTAACACACATTCTTGTAGTACAGAACATTGTGTTCCAAATGCTATGAAAAACTGCGCAAAAAATTATAAACCTAAGCGGAGAGAACAAGTGCGCAAATGGCTACTTTTTTCACTTTTTCACTTTTCACTTCAACGAACTAAAAATTGACAAAATTCATGGTGTAGAAAGAAATGCGACACATTTTCTGATAGAGCAAATCATTCTCTTTCGAAAGCTATGCCAAGAGACCGCCGGCAAAATCTGCAGAGAATCGTTGAAAAAAACGGCGAAGACTTATAGGACAACCTAATATATACCTGAAGTTCTCAGTTGTTTCAGAACGCGGAGGTAAAATAGATCCGCCGGAGACCATACAGAAGTTGCCAAGGAGCAAGGACGGATAGATAAAGTAATCATATTATTTGTGCAAATGTAACGCGCAAAATAAAATAAAAACCGTTACCGTCATCCAAATATTTGTGGTGCCACTACTATTTACTTATCGGAGAGGTAATGGAGCGTATCCTTCGTCAAAGCAATTTTAAAGCGCTTCCTTCAAAAGAAAACGCATTAAAATTAGTAAGACAACTGGAGGGTTTTAAAACACAGCGAAATGTCTTAAGCGTCGATGTGCAGTGGTAAAATCCTGGCTCATCTTTTCTCAATTTCGTTAGATGTTTCTAAGCGATAAAAAATGCTCGCGCATTTCCTTTTTATTGTTCAAGTTATTTAACACCAACAGGATGACAACTGCTAGTCACTGTTCATTAATCACTGACACTCACAGCGAACTAAACTATAAACAATGGAAGTTACGAGTTATTTTATAAATCATGCATCGGTGGTTCAGTGGTAGAATGCTCGCCTGCCACGCGGGCGGCCCGGGTTCGATTCCCGGCCGATGCACCAAACTGTCATCGGCAAAACGGTTCAGTGGCAATTCTTTATGTAGGGAAAATCCCAAATCCCAACAACATTACATCGCTTATATACGAATCGCTCCAAACATTGAACATCATATCTCCGCGGGGATCGCATTAGCGAACCCCCGAGGAGCGTCACAAGATGCAGCATTTTGCAATATCTTGTGACACATGGACCCCTCGAACACTCATAAATTGTACCACGTTGATGGAGGGAAAAGGGATGATGTGAAGGAGTGGCGATGTAAAAAAAAATGAGAACCTTCTTCGAGCATCTTAGATGCATTCAGTGGATATGCAAACCTGAATTCAACGCAATTAATTCAACCCTCAATTCTATCTCGCCATGCCTTTCTTGGCTACCGACGAGGCCTTATTGGTGCTGTCGACCAAGATTGTTAACGGCTTTTATCAGCCGGATGGCTGTTTCCCAAAATCACTGAATTCCGGCTAACAAGTTTCGACGACTTTGCCTTTTTCGAAGCATGGAAAGGTCGCAGACTTTGGAAATACGCTCTGACGTCATTTCACCATATAAAGTACTTCTCATAAGGAAAAGTGAGGCAAAAATGCGAGTTACAAAGTACGACTGACCTGACAGGTGGTTGTCGTAGAGGACCCCATTTATATGGAGCGGTCACGGAAGAAGAATCTCATCTTGTAGGTGCAGTCCATCTTATGGTGGACTGCACCTACAAGATGAGATTCTTCTTCCGACCTACAAGGTTCAAAAAAGGATGCTAGTTCTGGCGTTGTTGCTGCACCTCCATTCGGGTAACATGGGGTTTCCTGGTCGTGATCGGAAGTGGCATAGTGTCTTACTACCGATACAGCAGTTTTTTGGCCAACATCGACACGATCATCTGCAGCCCTCCTGCATGGCAACGAATCATGGTGGATGGACATGGGTGGAGGTGGTAATCTACGCAACCCCTTTCAGTTTAATCTTTTTCTACAACTCCCACGCCTGATCCTCTATCACTTTCTCTCAAAAAAAAAGTATTCTATAGGATGAAATGACGTCTGGGAGAGCAGTGCTGCGAACGCCTTCGGCTTTTTCAGTCTTCAAAGAAGACGAAGTCACCGAAAAGTTAGCCTAATGAGAGTCATAAACAATCTTGGTCGATATCTCTATACCCACATCGATAACCAGTGGGAACGGCTACCGAGAAATACAATGGTGGTGCTGCTATAAACTCCTTCCGCGACAAAATGTGTTGTTTGCTGAGCTTTCCTGATCGACGATTTGCATGGGCCGGAAGGAAATCTGCGTTTATTGTAGAGGGGAGTGGAGGGTCAGGAACTTTACTCTGCCTGCTCGGCAACGGCGGCAGAATGGAATTATACAGATATACCAGCGTCCGTCGCCGGCTTCGCCGGCGACTGACGCTGGATGTGCGGGCCACGCCAGGCTTGCCGGCTTCGCCGGCTTCGGGTTTGGTGGGCCACGCTGAGAACGGAGCCCAAACCTAGATGGGATTCCTTACTCACCCAGCGTCCGTCGCCGGCTTCGCCGGCGACTGACGCTGGATGTGCGGGCCACGCCAGGCTTGCCGGCTTCGCCGGCTTCGGGTGTGGTGGGCCACGCTGAGAACGGAGCCCAAACCTAGATGGGATTCCTTACTCACCCAGCGTCCGTCGCCGGCTTCGCCGGCGACTGACGCTGGATGTGCGGGCCACGCCAGGCTTGCCGGCTTCGCCGGCTTCGGGTGTGGTGGGCCACGCTGAGAACGGAGCCCAAACCTAGATGGGATTCCTTACTCACCCAGCGTCCGTCGCCGGCTTCGCCGGCGACTGACGCTGGATGTGCGGGCCACGCCAGGCTTGCCGGCTTCGCCGGCTTCGGGTGTGGTGGGCCACGCTGAGAACGGAGCCCAAACCTAGATGGGATTCCTTACTCACCCAGCGTCCGTCGCCGGCTTCGCCGGCGACTGACGCTGGATGTGCGGGCCACGCCAGGCTTGCCGGCTTCGCCGGCTTCGGGTGTGGTGGGCCACGCTGAGAACGGAGCCCAAACCTAGATGGGATTCCTTACTCACCCAGCGTCCGTCGCCGGCTTCGCCGGCGACTGACGCTGGATGTGCGGGCCACGCCAGGCTTGCCGGCTTCGCCGGCTTCGGGTGTGGTGGGCCACGCTGAGAACGGAGCCCAAACCTAGATGGGATTCCTTACTCACCCAGCGTCCGTCGCCGGCTTCGCCGGCGACTGACGCTGGATGTGCGGGCCACGCCAGGCTTGCCGGCTTCGCCGGCTTCGGGTGTGGTGGCCACGCTGAGAACGGAGCCCAAACCTAGCTAGGGATGTTTCCTCACCCAGCGCTGGTCGCCGGCTTCGCCGGCAACCAACGCTGGGTAAGGAAGCATCCCTAGCGCCGAACTCGAACACGTAGAAACGAACGAATGCTACAGATTGATGCGTTGCTGTCCATCACTCACATCCCTGTATAGCATTCAAGAAAACGCCCGCAGCACTCCTGCTTCGTCTGGAGTCGTGTTCACAACCTATTGCAGCTCGTCAGGCCTAATCGAACGCCTGACCGTTTCCGTCCAGGCGCCGTGCCTTATGCGACGACGTGTGACGATCTTCGGAACAGGTGACTTGGGACAAAAGTACTGTCCTCCTCTGCATACAGTGCTAATGGAAATTGGTTAAAGCACTGCAGAAAATTGGGACCTTTTTCCTTCCTTCACTGCTTCTGAGGGAAATTCAGTATCGCGTTCAAAAAATCGATAACACCGAGCGATACTGACTGCTTGATCCAGGTAATAGGATATTGATTGCCAGATCGAAGTGTGAGCCAAGGACGCAAGTGTGAGTAGCGCCGCGTCGCAGACCTCTACCGCAACGCTGCACGTGTTGTCTGAACCCGGTAGCGGCGGCTCGTCATAGCCGCGATGACGCCTTGCGAAACCTCATCCAGTGGTGGGTGTTCTTTGGTGAGCACCCGGCAGTGGAGGCGTCGTGATAGTCAACAGCGGCGGTCATGGCTGCCTGGGTAGTAAACAACGGCGGTCATGGCTGCCTGCCATGCTGCCATGTTGTGGTGTTTACGGTTGGCGGCGGCGATACGACGAACGGCTGGGTCTAGCGACGGCTGTCGGCAGAAATGTCGACGGAATGTCGGCAGAAATGTCGGCAGAATGTCGGCAGAAAGCGACAGACGTCTCCCGTCAGTGATTCATGCCTCTCTGCTTTATATAATAGGACAATGGAATACAGAGCAGAATGGAATACAGAAAAAGGCTAAACAGGCCTACGCCAGGTGGGTGGGGAATACAGTGTTTTGCAATTCTCGATCCGCTGTCACCCTATTTCGGTTTTCTATGTAGTGCCCCGCCACTAGAAAGGACTCGAAAATTCTTGTTGTGTGGAACAACCACTAGTGGTGTGCTCTATGAAAAATGTCTTACAGTTTCCAGCAGTGGCTTCCTTTCCTCAACTTATACACTGTCTGATGTCTGTCCGATCAAGAACGTCCTCACTTATCGAATGGTGCTAAGAAGCCCTGCTCTGATAAGTCGACTTTACTACACACGACGCAGTAGAGCACGGCTAAAGGTGCCCTTTCAAGCAGTATTGCACTCCAGACAGTTCCTTTCAAGGGCAGATTTAGCGGCGAAATTATATGCAGATGCAACCGATATTTTATGCGATCAACTCTAAACATGGTAAGACTCTAGCACTATAGAAAATCTGCTTCACCTGGTTTCAACAGAAAGCAAGTTGACTTAAGGACACACGCTCGACAAATTGTTAATTTCCTTACCGCAGCTTTTTCACGGTGCACATTTCCATGCAGCAGTCTCACGGTCAAAAGGGAGATTCCCAGAGAGCTATTTCTGAGCTCGTAGCGGCATAATTATGAGGTTTCGAGGTTTTACTACCAGAGACATTCTGTCATCGAATGCGATTCTTCAAGCACGACACGCTGTTTGCAAACAAACTGTCCCTACCCACGGCAGCTATGAACCTTCACACACGGTGGCAAAATACTTCAGCTATGGCGAGAAGAATCGTAAACGGGTGGCTGTTCCCCACCAGCACTGAATTCCGGCTAACAAGTGCCGCTGCGACAGAATAAGTGCTATGAAGCTCTCGTCTTGCAAAGCTCATGGAGGACCCGCAATCAGTTGTTGATCGAAGGACATATTCTGTAGCTAGTGAAAGAGAATTAGGATCATCAATAAGCGTTGCCCTGCAAAGGGCCTTCCAATTTGTGGTTGGCACAACCAGCAGAAACTTCTTTAGCCAACACCCTGCGGTCCTCTACATGTGAATCACATTTCCAAGTGGGTAACATAAATGGCCGAAGTTATGCAGTAAGAAGAACAAACAACCTGTTTCGCACAAAATGCAGTACATATCATAAGTGTAGACAACCACGTCAAGCCACAGTTTAACTTCCGAAGGAAGATACGCAAAATTATCAACGTTGTCTGCTCAGCGGAAACTAGGACAGTATCATCAGTAGGGAACATTCTATTGAAAATTTCTAAAAAGCACTTCAGCAGTCGGTAGCTTGCAGATCTGAAATAAAATCTCTCTGCTTCAGACTTTTTTAAAAATAGAGATATTTGGCGACTTCAATATGTCACTTGGCAACATCTGGAGCCAGCGAGCACCCCTATAAAACAAAGAAACCGACATATGCATGCGATGAACCCGGCGAATTGCTGAAAGCTGGATGAAAAACCTACCAACACGTCCATTACAGGGCCTAAATATTCAGTATTTTGAGGGTTTTATTTTTATTTTACTTTTTTTATTTTTTATTTTTTATTTTAATATTTTTTATAACTTTGAAACAAATGTAACATTGAATAAGATGAGCCTGTAAAGAAGGCTTTTTAGACAGAACAAATTTAGCCTTTCCCTATAATTAGGGGTCGGGTGATGAACATCTCTACACTGCATAACACTTTGGTAGGAACTTTTTCAAGTTTCAATTGCATTTTTCTAGTGAATGGTCCCCAAATCTGCTGCCCATATTCAAGGATTGGCAGGACACATGATTCGTGCAACTTCATTAGAATAGGTGGCTCATTGCATTGGAAATTTTCGAGGATGCATAAAAGAGTGGAAAACGCCTTTTTAACGATTCTGTCGGTGTGCGATTTGAAGTTGACGATCTGTGTAGATTCCAAGATCACGCACTTGTGTGGCAGTTTTAAACAGAACGTCTCTACATTTGTGATTCATTAGCCGACCGAGGACAAATGTGAGGCTTAGTTGGCTTGAGAGGGGCACGAAAAAGGAAATTTGATTACGTGTGCAGGCTACATCCGAGGCTCGTGCTACCAGTCGGCGCCAGGTTACAATCACAACCAAACCGGTCGCGTTGAAAATTGACAGCAATGGCTTACAGCGCACAAGTTCTTGAGCTAGCAAGGAAGACAATAAACGGCCAAAGTCATTCTGTTTAAGCCTCAAGTGACAGTAACTGAGACCATAAGTCATTTTGTTGTTGCTTTTTCATTGAAAGGCTATTTACACTATTGCTTTAATATTTCCGTGAAAAGGATGAGCACGGGAAACTGTTCTCGGCTGCATTCAGCATGTTTTCGTCTTTCACCAAGGTGTTCAGCTCATGATTCCCGAAATTCTCCTTCTAACTCTCATATATAAATAAATTTTCCCGTTGATTTGGGTTCAATAGTAGGAGCGAAGCACGTCTCGTCAGTCATAGTTGATTGTGCTACGGTGCGGTTAGCTTCGCTGTGGTTAGAACTTCTTGTCAATTAGGAAGTAAAGCCGCTTTTTGAGTTATTCCCAATGATTCCTCGGGTCGGATGTGAGAAAGCAGTCTGCGTTTAGTTCGAAACTTTAAACGAAAGCAAACTACAATGTCTGCAGTTTTTATTTCGCTGTCGATCAAAAAACTTTCTCTGCTTTATTACAGAGCATTTCGCTCCTGTTGTTATTGAAAGTTATCACCCTTGATTGTTTTGTAGTACAATTTCCGCTATCATCGCTCACTCCTCTTGCTATTGTAAACCTTCTTCGTCCGCTTTGAAAACTATAGCTACTGCAACGTGGATTAGATCGACACCCACAAAAATAAAACGAAAAACAAAGAGTAGTAATTTGAATTGGAACACGTATACACCTAATCCTCAGTGGATGTGGAAGACTAGGTGCATATGTAGAGGGAAGCAACTAATCCTCAGTTGCTTCCCTCTACATATGCACCTAGTCTTCCACATCGAGGACGTCTTTTTAGCACCGGTCAGAAAAGATAAGTAGAAGCATCGACGGCGCGCAGGTTCTGGTTCTTCCATTTTTCAGCAAAAAATCGTAGTAAGCAAAGTATGAATTGCGCATTATGAGATGGAAATACGTTGAGGTATAGAGAATCTTTTCGTCGTCGCTGTTCAAATGACAAAAAGCTTTCCTTGCTTTCAATGAGCATCGGTTGTTAGGAGTGAAGGGATATCACCGGATACATACGACAGCCGGTTGGATTCGAAAGATGTCCTCGTTATCTCTGGGAACTTTTTAAAAGAAAACGAGATATGCTCACTTACGACCCTTTAAAGCAGAACCACAAATACAGGGACAAGTTTATAAGAAATGCCATTTCAACCTTGAGCAGCATCCAAACAGCTCATCCCAGTGACACTACGTGGATTTGGCTGAATTTTTCGCTCCGGCTAAAAAGCTATCATTCTCTCAAGCGTGGCACATCCTAATCCAGATGATTTAGCTGAGAAAAATTTTCTTCGACGAAGAGTCATATTTGTTGCTAGGGCTTAAAAATGAATACCATAACCATGTTGAGGCTAGCCGAGAGTCGAACATGCGATAAAAACAAATAAATAAATAGTACTCTAAAACCCTAGAGTAAACAAATAATGCTAATAAGAACTATTTTCCAGTCTCCGAAGAAGGCGAAAATAGCCGAAACGTCAGCCTATTAAAAGACGTTAACAAAATGATGGGCAGCTCAATAACACGACACCGATAAACAAATAAGCTCCTTAATACCTTTTGTCTTCCTGCCTACTGGCGCTACCGTTCTGATGAATTTGGCCGCTTAGTTGCTCACTTTTTCTGGATTATTAAACAAACAAATGCTCCGTCACGCCGTCGGCGTGCCTCCCACTTGCGCGCTTCGCGCAATGTTACAGTATCACTAAGCTAAGGACAATCACATTGAGCTAGCTGCTCTACTTGTACAGCTTTTTTCCTTACCTAAGAGTACAAAAGGCTTGCAGTACGTACAATATAGTATGATAGGGCGATCTTTTAGTTTCCCACTACTGGTCCTCCCTTAGTGAAAAGGTCCCCCATTACTGGTGTTGGCCCCTCCCCTCAATCATCCCCCTTAGCGGACGACGTCTTCGACACGCTTTCTGAATCCCCAGGCACATTGGACGACGTCTTCGGCACGTCTACCTGAATCCTCAAACACGTTGGGCGACATCTTCGGCACGCCTTCTGAATCCCCAGGCCATTGGACTAGGTCTTCGGCGATTCTATCTGAATCCCCAAACACTTTGAGCGACGACTTTGGCACGTCTTCTGAGTCCCAGACACGTAGAAGACGTCTGGAGATTTTGCCGTATTGCCGTATTGATCAATATCGAGGGGTGGCGATCGACACTTCAAAAACGGACTTCGGATTCGTGTTCAGCGACCTCGACTACCCCCAGGGCTAAAATTTTGGACCGCCTGGGCGGCATCCATTAAAAATCGATAGTTTGATTAATATCGATTGATGGCGATCGACACTTCAAAAACGAACTTCAAATTCGTGTTAAGCGGCCTCGATTGCCTAAGGGCTGGAGTTCCCAAGCAAGGAGAACACGGCCCGGTATTTTTTCTCTATTTTCGTGCCGTAATTTTCCCTCTATTTTCCCATCAAATTTTCCCCCCATTTTCCCCTATTTTTGACTAATTTTTGCGGCGATGACAATCGATAGTATGGCTCACCGCTTAGCGCGTTATAATATAGTATGATATTATGATATTTAAACTGACGAACAAATGGATACAAATCTTTCCGGTAGAGAGAATGCAATGGTCTGCTCCAACTTAGAAAACTATGAAGGAATGCCAGTGCACTGGTAGCCAGTGTAGTACACTGGCTACCAGTGCACTGCGTCTCAACAGGATATCATGGCAAGCTTCTCCAACCATTTATGTGAGAATTTTAATTTTGTGACACAAGGTATCTAAAAAGTTTTGATGTCAGTGACGAAGCAGATGGCTGTTCCCTCCGACTATAAGAAGAGTTCATATAAGTGGAGACTGATGGAACATCTACTGGCAAAGTGTTGACACAAGGTAGGGTTCTTCATTCTACGTGTGTATTTCTTTCCTTCTATAACCCACTAAAAGTCAGTCCTGCTTCTCAGCCACCTATGCTATGCCAGCTAGCTTGGTGAAGAGCAATGAAAAAACGAATGACAAAAGGTTCAGGATGATAAACTCAACCACAATGCCCAGCAATATCTGTACAAAAAACCGTTCCCCAGTCGAACAGCCCACAACAGATCATTCCGCTACATTCCCTTTGAGAAGCGGATGTATGCCTCGCTGGATAACGTGGTTGAAATCAAAAAGTCATGAAACACTTCCTGCGTGTGCCATTTTCGTGTACGGGCTGAATAGTGCAGTTTGACGACATCCGAAATGAAATGGATATGTGAGCCTCTGAACAGGAAGATTCAGTTGGAGATCGATCTCACGATGCCAAAGTGAACATTTACTCAAAACCTACTTGGAACCTTTAGCAAACACTTAAGCAGCCCACAAACTCGCTCAGGTTTTGCAAACGACCGTCCTGAAGCTGCCTGTCATCAGTAGTTGGTAAAGGATGGCGTTAGGCCCCGTGCATACTTCCCGTCGCCGCGATGGAATCGCGGCGATGAGTTTTGCAGAGCGACGCGAAAGAATTTGAATTTCTCTGTGCTCAGCGCATCGCCCATCGCTCTGCAATGGGGCGTGACGGCGATCCGTCCAGGACCAAACGCTAAACACCGCGCGCGGCGCGAAAAAGTATGCCATGCCCGCGATGGGCGCGGGAAGCCATCGCGCATGCCGACCGTTACTGTTGCGGCGGCCGCGGCGAGGTTTCCTTTGACTATTCGACCGCGTGCGGCGGAATGGTCATGAACTGAGCGCCGAGATGGCATCGCGGCGATGGAAGTATGCCCCCGGCCTTAGTCAATCCCTTATTTGTAGGCTCCAGAATTCTACTTTTACGGAATCTCGTGAAGTTGAAAGCGTATTTGGCCTATACAACGATTTGCGCTGACCAGCCGATGTTTACGCCAGCATTTTATGCAGGTATGTCTTTCACCAATTCACCGACCCCGAAGGGCTGGAAGGCTCGGGCTGGAAATCCGAACCAGGAACCTGGAATCACGAGGAGCACGCGACAGCCGGCGCCTTTTCGGACTGCGCTAGCACTCACTATTCCTTTGATAGCTTTGTACCACAACAATGGATGCTTAGATATCCGAGTTTTTGTCCCACGGAGCCCTGTCCGGCAGCCTGTCGGTGTCGCCACCCGTCACCCGCCTTCGTAATCTCACACGGGCATGACGCCCGTCCAAATAGAGCCCCGAGGATGCCGTGACGCGGGCGACAGCTCGCGCTCGGCTCCTTAGAGTTCGTTCGGCTCAGTGCCCTCACAAGGCCTTCCCTCCTGATGACGTCGTCGAACTTGAGGCGCTGTGGCGGCGCTGCGCCAATCGATGCCGACGTCGACGTCGCCTGACGGCACAAGCATCGGCGAGCCTCCACCCCTCTCGTCAGCTCAGTCTCCGTCATCGCATGCCTAACATACAGGCGGTCGCCCCGTCTCCCAGTCACGGTAAGTGTGTACGGTAGCGAAAGCGCGTTTCCCGTCGATTATTGATACTGTGTACTGGGCTTACGGTAGGTAGCAAAGTTACAACTTTTCCTCTCCTCGGTGATCATTTACGGATTAGACTTTGTTCGATTACATTCTCTTCTTTCCGATGTTCGTCTTCGGCTGAATTCTACCAACTTTTTCGGATCTGATCCAGAGGAATGCCCGCTAGGCTTCGAGCTGTTCGTAATGATGTTTACGGCTGCATGGTTATTCCTTTTATGTGCCTCTACTGCCTAGAAGACCACGCGCATACCTAATCACCGTCTCTGCAGCTGTCTATGAGGCTGATTGACACTCACAGGGAGTCGTTCCAAAAACCCAAGATTAATGCAAGCATTTCATCGAACCAAGTTCAGTTTTAACCGACAGCGTCTTTCAAGAATCCTTGTCACGTGACGACAGTTCCCTTTTTTCATTCCTAGATCCTTCTCAGTGCTTTGGTTGTTTTGATGGTGTTCCCGGAGCTTCTTCGGGAAAAATATGGATCTATTCTAGAAGGAGCGGCTATTCACTCGGTCATTATGGCTACGGAGATAAAGTTGAAAGTGCAGCACACGCTGAGATAGTCTTTGAGAGGGCCATTCCATGCTGTTTTCTTCCAGGGATGCCGCTCTGATTGTGTTGGGTTTTGCTTGTCTAGCGGTCCCAAGATAGGCTCAAAATATTTGTTGCGGAGCCGCTGCAGCACGTAGCTAAGCAAGGCTCGGCATCTTAGCTAAGGTAGTTCATTCGCTTGATGCGCACTTTCAGAAATCACCATGGCATAAAATAAGTCGTCATGGAGACCGCTGAAGATGGCTTGCATTGTCTTCAGTACTGCATAAGATACGTAGTTGTACAGGCACTGCTACATGAGCATGAAGAGCTACTTTACGGAACTTTACCAACTAAACTTTACTAAACTTTTACTTACTTTCTTTTACTTAACCAACCTAACTTTGAGAACAGTATGGCCACCAGCAGCTGTTCCCGTTCTGTATATGCCACTTTCGATGTGGCTGACGAGTTTGATGTAAGGAGCAGCACAACGTCGTAGCCGAGTTGCTAGAGCAAAAGAGTGCGCAAGTGGTCGCTGCTTAAGTAACGCCAGATTGCGTTGATTTGAGGCCAAATCAGCGAATTTCAGTGGTTGTTTACTTGGAGACAGGGCCGTTTTGCTACTTTGGTCTGCAGCTTCAGAAGGAAAGACGGGCACTGCCATTTAAGTTTTAGGCAATCTAACAGTTGGGCTCGTGAAACGCAGTCGGTGGAGGGGCCGGCTGTCGCGTGCGCCCGATACCAAGTTCTTGGTTCGGATTTCCTGACTAGACTACATAACTCCACCATTCCGGGGTCGGTAAATTGTTACCAGACTTGTCTGGAAAGGCCAAAGCACTAACTTGTTCTTCGGGTAGCAACCTCAATCACTGTATTACGCATACGAATTGACGACACAGAAGACACCTCCACGACCGTAGAAATAGAATGCATGGCGCATCCTAAAAGGGGTTGGTTAACGCCGTCATCTATCCTTTATGCTTTTATCACACAGTTTAGTGTTAGTCTTAGAGCAAGTGGATTAGTATTATACCTCCTCTGATCTCGGCTGACCACATTCAAATCCAGTTATTTGGTAAAAATGCTTTATGTTCACTGCAGTCAACTTCGATCTTGGTCCTATAATTTGGCAAAAAAAAAGAATTCTGTTTTGGCAGAAGCTCGGGCTGTCGTAGAAATGCCATGGACAGCTGATCGCGTGAGCATGTCGTCGCCATTCCAGAACTCTTTCATCTGCCCCGACAACATAAAGTGGAAGGGAGTGCAGTTCTTTTGCTCTTTCATGTCGCTCTGTTATCGAGTGTTCTGACAACAACGCCTCAACGCTTGTTCTCTTTCGGTTCCTGATTGCCATAACTGATGCAGTGTATCCAACTCTGTTGTCTGCACAGCGTAGCCTCCGGCAGTGGAAAACCCGAAAGCTGTCTGCCAGCACAGTCGTCTCGTTCCGTCACTGCGGTGCTTCTGAATGACGTTCCGCTTCGTCGTCTCTGATATTGAATCGCCCGAGGTGCACACCTTCCTTCGAATTACATCTCCTTTGTTGCTCTGCGATCACGTCGAAAACTCGTACGCCTCGAATAGGGGCATGTAGCATCTGAACAATAACCCTCTCACAACTCTTCAGCGAAGTAGAAGCAGTAGACTGAAGACTTTGCTCTCTAGAACCTCTTCCTTGTTTTCTTCTTTTCCCTCCTTTTCTCTTTGTTCGAGTTCCTTAGGAACTGCTCCTCTTCAAAGCTGAAGAAGCGTCGTGCTCGAGATTGAAAATCGTACTGCATCCACGTTCGTAGATGTACATGTTTACCTGTTCACCTGGTGAAATACCTGCTCTCATTATCTGCACCTCTTTAAGTGGTCCCTCAGCGCAAAGCAGTTAATTGTCTGATAGTACACCAAGTCTAAATGCTATGGATAGTAAGCCCTGAAGGCTATACAATCTCTGACTACGGTAACCTCTAGGAACTTCTGAAGTTCGCTTACCCTAACGTGACAGTCTGCTCCCTAAGCACTATGTATGTCCTCAGGATCCCCTCGAAGTGCATAGCAAGGAATCTGCACTAAGTTCACTCTGTTCGTTATCTGGATTTTGTCCTCCTCTTCGTTCATTTCTTTAATCTCGCGTTCGTTTCTATCTATTTAACTGAATTTGCAAAGCGGGTAAATCTATGTTGACAGTATTCGAAGCAATTTCAGGAATGAGAAGTGATGGTGCTGTTAAAGATTCCATATCCATTTATGAATTAAAAGACCTGGAGTGTTCCTCTCATATTTTCCATCAATTTTCTTCCTTATCAAAGATGTCTTTCCTCAATGTTTCTCATGTATCATATGTAATTAGTACGCTTTTGCAGTCACTTGTCGAAGACCTGGTCTTTAACAGATTCTTCTCCCTTGAACTGTACAATGTAAGTAGCAAAGTATCTCTATGGCAATGCGTCGCTGAACGTTTTCTGAAAAAAATGCCTTTACATTCCTTTTGCAGAGCAAGCGAAAAAAAGTACAGTATCACACTTAATGTAACCACACTTTGTCACTGTAAGCCATTAGCACTTCCAATTGGCATTTGCTTCGCTGATGCATCGTCGTAACAGTCACTGTCGTCTGCATTAGCTCTTCAGAAGTTCTCCTCCATTAAGATAAATGGCATTAAGTGTTTTAGGCTTTGCTCGTAGCCTTCATTTTTGATGAGTTTGATTCTGATCTCTTCTGCACAACTACTACTTTACCATGGGTGGAAACAGCAATAGCGGGAAGAGTAGGATTGCAATCGCGTTCATGATGTCTACAGATTTCAACAAATACACCGATGCCGATGAAGTGGTTGATCGAAAATCCTCCTGGAATGGTTTGAAAGCAGCGAATATCTGTAGAAAATCGCTACTTCGACGCCCTCTTCTGACCGACGCTCTTCATTGTTCAGTTTTTTAGCCGTTTCTCTTCTTCTTGAAATAAGTTCGCGGCTTTTTCTGAACGGATCTCTCTTAGTTAATCAAAACTACACTTCGTCTGGGCCGGGTGTCGGCTGTCTTGGTGGCGAACCTCGCAGCGATGCTTTTTGGCCCTTGAGAACGGGCCGTGTTCTACTTCTGATTGCACTCATGTGCTGAAACGAGTCTGCGACTCTCGTAAAAACTGGGGAGCTGCCACTCTTCCACATTATTTCTGGGTTTTCACTCCGCCTACGTAAAAGCTCCGCGATACGGTAGCACTCATAGTCCCGTTCCTGGCACTTTGGAGTGCGCGTCCTCATGAATTAGATATAAATGGCCTCTTTGTTCCTGCTGTTTTCCTTTGAATGCTACATTGCCAAGCCATTAGGAAAGGCTCTAATTACGCAGTCATGCTCGTGAGAATGGCTCATTGCGTGTGCAGTTGCGGAGAAAAGCGGGAAAGTCTTCTGCGTTCTCGCTTTTCTCCGCAACCTGAGACGGTCCAAGCTTCGAAGCCAGTCGAGAGTGGTCATAGCACCGAACGGACCCTGTGGAGCTACGGATGGGAAGAAAACGCTTCTGGGCGGCGTCGGCGTGGCCTTGATGTTTACTAGACATGGCATATTCATTACCGCCCTAGATGCACTTGAGGACACCTCTAGGGGGGGGGGGGGGGGAGGGGGCACTCGACCTTTTCCAACATCCAGGCGTTCAGTTCTCATCGTTCCGCTTGTTTTGGGTACGGCGCTGTTGTGTTCGGCGGAGCTACTATGGTGAACGAGGGTCGTCTCCGAAAAGACTTAACCGCAGAGATTCAGGAATTCAGTACGAGGATGTGAGCACTTTCACTTACTTACATTACCATCCCTAAGTTTCAGTTCAGCATAAGTAGGTCGAAATACCTTCATTCACCTCTGCTAGCTAGAACCACTTGGTACGCCGCCGTATTCATTAGACGACTATAACTAGCGTGTCCACGAGTGGGGGGGGGGCATACAAAGGTATCTATCTGCATGAGACCTCTACAGAGCTGTGATCTTTTGGTAGCGTCCCAAAAATATACAAATAGTTAAATATACAAAAATATAGAAACTTCTAAGAGTGCGCTATGCTGTCGATTATCTAATCTCTGCTTTTGGGCCAGTACTGGATCTGTCGCTTTAACCCTTTCACCACACGCGCGATTTTAAGTGACTCTCGCGTGGGACAGCGCGTAATTTTCCCGCAAGCTGATTATTTGTATTATTTCATTTGAATTATTTCTTAGATACTAATAAAACAGTAACCAATGAAGCTTCACATGGACCATCTTGACCGTAGATATTAGAGGATTCAGTGATTAATATTGTACTATTAAATATCTGGTAATTTCCCATGAACTACTTTCATGATGGTGTCCGACGACATCGTCGGACAATGCCGTGCAAGTATTAATAGGAGTGCTTCTTAAAATTCTCATTACACTAGGTTTCGAAGGAAACCGCCATGCTTCTATTAGACATTTGCCGAACTCTTCCTGAAAAGTGTGCAGAGGAACAGGCGCAATTAGCAAGGCAGTAATGTTCAGAATGTTAATGGCAATTTGCCTTTTTCATCAGCCCTGTGGCACGATTTTCGCAGTTGGATCTTTCTCCCTTTCTTACTCTTTCGCAGCACGGAATGACTTGAAGAGGTTGATCATATTCAAACTGCGATGGGCGATGGTTGTGAATGGTTCTGACGACGACGAGTCTGTAGAAACTTAAGGCCGAATAAAGATCGACTCACGAGCCTCCTACTTGGAATAACACCGGGAAAACTGGCAGCTAGCGATTCCGAGACTGCATCGTGCATCGTCACACTCGACCAGGAAAGAACTAATAACAAATAGCATCGTGCGGATAAGCCTAATCCGGTAGTCGACGATGCAAACATCAATTGCTAACTGTGCTGCTCTGTGTATTGGTTGATGGAGTAAGGGACATGCAAACAGCCGCAATGGCGACGACTCCTCTCTTTTCCACTATTTGTCTATCACTTGCGATGATAGCGAACAAATGTTACACCTTAATCCCCTTATTTGAAGACTCAGCGAATACACGGATATTGATTCTGAGTCAGTATCGGACAGCGGTCACAGAGTTTTTCCTCTTCCAAATGCAACGAATATTGGGCTGTGATAAGAATAAACTGAGATTTGTTTAGCGTCATAGTAAACGTCTTCCGTGGGTTATTTCCGCCTATCTCGTTCTTGTGCTCGGATGACCCTGCATTACAGTTTTTCGGATCTGTTGAATTGAAGTAAACTTCTATTGGCGCAATGTGTATTAGGGGTTGGTGCACTCTTCAGGCGACGAGTTTCCTCCCACTCTTTTTCTCGAGACAGTGTCATATTCAAACGATATTTCATATTCTACTCTGTTCTTCTTTGCTGTGTTTTAGAACAAATTTTAATTTATAATTTTTTCTGAAAATAAAAATTTTATAAAATTATTATACTTATTAGGGCAGGAAAACTAAACAATTTCAAAGAAAGCTATACTAAGGCGTCCATCCCTCCCCTCCATTGCTCTCCACCCCACGTATGTAGCGCGCTTCTGTATGTTCACCCTCGTCGTATAACGCCCTCTTGAGATCTTGAAGAACCAGAGCTTACGGTGTTGGTCCAGCAGAATTAGAGAAACGCATTGCATGTGTTGTCCACCAAATTTTCGACAACCCAGCTGAAGCGACAATCTGGCCGACCCTCGAGCGTTGTTGAGGCTCGAAACCGCTTTCTTCACTTGCTCTTCTGCTACTACAGCGAAGCCTTCTGGATTCATTATTATACTTAAATTCCGCATTAATTCAGTTATAAAATGAACACGGTTATATTTGGCCTGTATGTGTCGCACAACGAGTGAATTGCTTTTAACGGTGAACCAAAAGAGCGGAATTGACCCGGGCCTATTCCGCCCCTTTTGCTCGATCCCGTTTCGCTTCACATATGGCAATCATCAACAAAAAGCGCCCAAATATGTTGTACAGATCACACATAACATACCTAATACCTGCATCTCGAAAGAGCCTCCTAGAGGCAGTGAGCTACCGTCCAGCCACAGCCAGTGGAAGATAACATGCCCAACTAGTCAACGATGCAGCGAATCATCTCATTTCCATGAGAGGTGAAATCGATAATCGATTTTCGTTTCAGAATGGCTGTATCTGGGAATCGGAGGCGCTGTCGGGCTGCTCGGTCTGGTCGCCGTAGCAGCACTGCTTGCCGTTAGAAAACGTCGGCAATACCCTTCACTACTTCTACCGCCTAAGCAGGTTAGCCTATCATCAGTTCTGAAAAACTGTTCTCAAGAGAACTACGGGTCTGTCTCAGTGGAATGGGGTAGCGGCGGCGGAGTTGAAAGAAGTTATTATATTATCCAGAACCAACACACTAACCTATGAGAGGTGAGCTTCGTATCAGGTAGACGGCGCCTGTGAGTGTTCGATCTGCTTTTCTAGCAGTGATCCCGGCCTCTTCCCCCACTAAAAAGGATTCGGAGCTCCATTTCCTCGTTAGCTCTGGCAGACGAATCTTTAAACAAACGCAGGTTTCCTGAACTGCCTGGAAACTTGGTCTTACATGACATAAAGCCAAGGTTAGTCCCTCGCAATCGGATCATTGAGGATAGCATTTCGGACGATCCGGCTGGATCTTAGCCCAGCAATTGCATCAAATTTCTCCTAAACGCAAACGTTGCACAGCTTGGAAGCTGATGCTTAATAACTATAATTGCCCACTGGTGTGCTTATTTGCCCGGCTGCTTCCAGTCTCGAGAATTCAATCTCGCTTTCTTAATAGGGCGCTTTTTGCCGCTTCGCTGTGCGTGCAGTCAGTACCTCCAGTTAGTGTTCCTGCACATTGCCACCTCCACATCGTCGTGCACCTCGAACTCGCAATGAGAGCGTGGGCAGAGCTGTGAAAGTGGACAAAAACGCATTCTGATGGGCACACCGAGAGCGCCGAACGAGGCGACAGCAAAAAGGCTGCCCTCGGAGACCATGCATTGCGGCGTTCAGTGTGGCATCGCATTGACGATGCTGTTAGCGGTGATGAACGCAATAGAGACTTCCTGGTGACGCGTCGTTTTGGGGTTTAGGACCGGCACTGCAAGCGAGAGGCCGTTAGAGGGGCTCATGGCTCCGTCATTTTCCTCTGCTTCCTTCAGTTTATTTCGCTTGTGTGCAGCGGCAAACGATGAGGCCGTGGCAACATAATAACGGGAAGTGGCTGCTGAAAGCGGGAATAGCAAATTTCTGATGTTATGAATACCTCGAGATGCGTGCAGCTAGGAAGTGATCCTCGTGCTATTACAGTTCTCTTGATAAAGCAGAACTTCAGTGAGAAACTGCCGATCAGAATGTATTGAGCTTTCAATAGGATGACGACACTTCACATTTCTTGAGCAGAGTGAATGGAACAGTATGCGAACCTTCGACACCTTTCCAAATTTCGGCGATGCCGCAATTCTGCATTTTGTTTTATTTGTATTTTGTGTTAATATGTTTGAGAAAGGAAAGCTTAGGTTATCCTGATTTATACGGGGCATTTAGATGGTGAAGCCCCTCATACTTCCCATCGTCCACGTCCTTTTCCACCTTCTCAGTTGCCTCCTTCGTCTGACGTACTAAATTGAAATCGGGAGACTGTTCGTTCGTTGTGAATGTTGTGGTTTCGCTTACTTTCGCTACCGCAAAAGGTTCATCAATACAATGGAACACTGCGGTTTTTCGCACCTTTGAAAACTTGAACTTTGAATGCGGAATATCATGAGAGGTGCAAATGTAAAAGTGGCAGTTGCATTAAGTGCGTCCTAATCCTTAGGCGAGTAATATGGCAATAGTCGTTTTCAAGACTAAGGGCATCTTCGTTTTTGCAATAATGAAGCTCGACCTGGTCAATCCTCTATTCAGGTTTTAATCCCTTCTCTAGGTCTAAAACCAACAGTGTTCTCCGTCTTCGCAGCAACAACATTCACGTACATATACGCAGTGAACACTTATAGCCAAAACAGCGATTCCCGTGGAAAGTATGGGAGCCAGGCAAATTCTGTGACGCGTCTGGCCCTTGGTGAAGTGCAGTGGTCTTTGAGGATGCTTGTATATCTTAGCGGGTCCCTCTCTGTGATCGACGTCAGCGGAATACATGTAGGTATCGGATGATGGACAATCATCTGCTTATTACATATACGTAGGATTACTAGAATAGTCATACCATCGCAGATTCACTGATTCACAGTGTGTGCTTGTACGAATGGTACAGTGATGATACTGAAAGTGGTATCTAGTGATGAACGCGGCCAGAACCGGGACAGTCTAACCACTCTACGTCGGAATAGCAAGGTAACTGCAACCTGAGGTAGTCAACACTTTTAGCTCTAAGGGTGGCTCGGCCATAATTACTGCAGCAAACACTTCGAAAGGACGAATTCGAATAAAAATGGTAATAGTGCACCAAATTTGGTACAATTCAGAACACCAGTTTTTCATTCATCAGAGATCACGATGGCTTGATAAGAGTCTTCACATCTCGTGGGTAGTTTTGCAGGCTGCTTGGAAGCAATTCCTATGGAATTGCATTCCTTATTTGCTTCGGAGACAATAAATAATAATGCGGATGCCACTATTTGTATGTTGTATAGAACAGAATCTTTTCACTAAGATTAAATGAAGATCAAAAATCAGGGCGTGAAAGAATTTCGTACCGATACAGCCTTACATAGGCACGATGTTGGGCGAATGGACGGGAAACCACTACAGCGTCCTATTCCTCTTGCTCGTAGAATCGTCGCTCTACTGGAATGTGCATTTTGCTCGTAAGTAGCGCGGCTGGCTGTGGAAAGGACTATGTTACATATGTTGCTGTTTGTCTACTGAACGAAGGCTTTTACTGATTTTCACTTTTTTATTTAGCGCGAAAACCTAGAGTGGGTGGGAGACGTGTTTGGAAAATTTTAGAATCAATTACTACACATGCGCAGCTAATCTTTGCGTGTCATTAGATTTCTCAGAAGGACTGTTGAACATGCTATTAATTGGACCCTTTTAAGATGGCTCAGCCTCGAGAAATTTTTCGTGACTGCGACTGTGACTGAATACTAAGCTCATGCCACTCGTTCCTGCTATGTACGCTAGCACATTTTTCTTGTCTACTCCCTTTTGCGCGTAGCTCAGCGCTCGCCCCATTTATAGTATTGTAAAGCTTTCCTTGTAGTTTTTGAAAACTAGACGCATTGTAATAATAGCCTACGCACAGGGCAGAATATTGAATTAATTGCAGCTCACTGCTACAATGTGCATGATCGGCAGACTATTATAATAGCGTTCTCCAATGTAGCTCAGAACCATTCACCTCATATCTATTTTTGAGAAGACACTGGAGTTCACTGAAAACCACCATAATGCCCACTCAACAATAATTTTCCCACTTCGGAATGGGAGTAGTCCAACGCGGACGTGGAAAGGACAGTCGGTCGTTTCACATGAAGGCCCACTCCTGCTTAATAGTAGGAGGTGGAACCATGATAACTGTGCGAAGCAGAGTACCAAGGTTGTACTATACATAGTTCTTGTAGGGTTCAAGTCAATTGACAAATACCTCCTGGTCGCCTAATTTTGCTGCAGTATATAGATTCCACCCTTTAAGTAACTGTCTTGATGTTTAGGATATCACTTGGCCTTTACAAGACATTTTTGTGATTTTTCTTCATTAGTTTCTGAAACTTGGTTCAGTTTCTAATTCCATGAATGGAGAAGCATTTCACTGACCGCTTAATGGGGTTCAGCTGCACTTTCCATTCCACTCGCTTCATCAGCAGAGTCAACCTTTTATCGGCAAGTAGCCCAAAATTAACTACATAGTATAGGTACTCAAATGCCCTATTCGAAATATGTTTGATCAACTTTCATCCGATTTTGAGTATTCAAACCCGAATATTCAATAATCGCATTTTTCAAATGGATTCGTATTCGAGTATTTGAAATTTGTGAGCGTTTGAAGCCATTCGAGTTTTCGAAAAAAATCGAGGGCATAGCTATGAACATAGACGTCCCCTGGAAGAACAAATGGCGCCCTGGATGGCGTGTCTGCATGTTGTTGACGGATATCCGGACAGGAAAGCCATATGAGAAGCGCAATTTTCGGCCCCTATCATGCCATTGCTTTTTCTTCCAGTTTCATAACAACGTGGCTCGATGAACTTTTCCCTCTCTCCTTACATTTCGGGCAACGAGAGGGGTAAAGTTCCCCACGCCTCGTTGTTATGAAAGAGAGAAACCATTAGAATATTGAATGAGGGAGTCGCTGAATTATGGCCTTTATTACCGCTCCTCTCATTGTCGTCCCTCTCTCCTCTCTATCTCCATTCTTTCGTTTCACTGGAAATAGTGTTATGGCGAAGAAGTCTGGAGTTGGGGGGGGGGGGGGGGAGGAGCGAATTCTCCAATGAGTTAGCTCCAGGTAAGTATGTAGTTGAAAAGGTACAGATGTATACTCAAAGCGAGGTAGTCATCAATTGATCCAACCACCATTTCATGGGGAGTGCAGCTCGCACCCTTTATCCACATTCTTGCACTGGTCTGATTAATTCGCCGTGATGTTGAAAAACATGACGGAAACACGTTTAATCTTCTTCGGAAGTCAGTCAAGTGTAGTTGAAGCCATGCTTTAATCTTCCAAGAACTTTTCCGCGACTGCGAGACAGCTGCCGACCTTGTTAGCTGCTCTTCAGCAAAATTGATGAGTCGGAGCCCATACTTTGAGACTCAGAGGCTCACTGGATGCCTAGAAAACTCATCCATCTAGTAGTTCTATCTCGTAGACGACGATGCGGGTTATGCTTGCTTGCTGATCTTTCACCGTGAACCGCTACCACTTTAGTATCTTGAATTAACAGCGCTGCATTAGGGCATGAAAGTGTCCCACTGAATGTAAGAGCTGAACGCGGAAGTAATCTGTGGACAGGACGGTGCTACTGCGATTTAGGGCATCAGAACTCGTTATCCCTTCGGTGTGGCTCTCAAACGTCGAAGCCGCTGTTGCAATCAGAATTTCTCCTGACGAACGAAACGCGCCAGCCCTGCATACTGGTCATTTGTAAAGCACACAGTTGCTCACTGCATGCATCTACGTCCATATTCCGAATAAGGATGTTATTCTAGTAGAGCACGAAGCAATTACTGGCCAGCCGGCTGTTATCATAAAACAATGACAAGGCCGTTGTTCGTCCACGCCTTCATTAAGCATTCCGGCGCCGCTCTCCTGAATTTTCGGGGTGCCTGAAAGATGAGAGGCCTTTGTTTTTGAGCGATTGATGGCGGAAATTTCTCATCGATTTCAGGTAATCGCCGTACGAAATGGCTTTCCGAAAGGACCGGGAGGATTAAAGCAAAGCCCGTCTCCGCTGCAGGTGAGGACGTTTCCATGTTTCGAAAGGCTCAACGATCGGCTTCTACACGTGTTATATCCTTTTCGCGACAAAAACAAGTTTCTCCCGGAAGCTCACACGACGGTCTCTAATTTTTAGACTGGTCTTGCAGTTTTAGTCACAGGAAGTCATTTGCCGATGCATCAACACAAGTTTTTCAAGTTAGAAAGGAATTGTATCTCTAGTACTCGCTGGTATAAATACGATTTTGAATTGTCGATTCAGCAATGCGAGGCCGTGAATGGTGTATTTTTTGAGTCGGACGAACTAGAAAATGCAAGGTTGTCCATCCGTCCAAAGTTTGAAGGGAACACTTTTGAGATTAAGAAAAAGGCGTGGCATATTAATTGAAGGTGTTCGTGTTCAGAATAACTCTTGGAGTTACTGCATCGCACAGACCACTGTAAAAGTCCCCAGCTTATGTAGGTCTGGCATTTATGGCTATGCTTGCCAAAAACTCCCTACCATTATCGTATAAAAAGATCAGCACTTTCGGTGCGCATCACTTCAGAACCGATAACATGTTGGATAGCAGCGCAGCGCAAGTCCGAAGAGTATTGTTGTAATAATCATCATAATAATAATAATAATAATAATAACAAAATATTTAACACCTCGAACGTAGAAGAGTAGTCAGTTCATTGATGCTGTTGGGCGTATCCATTCCATGTGATGTGGCTTGTGAGGTGATAACCTCCCCCTCCCACTCCCCCCTCCGCCACGATAGATGCCATCTATCGTTAGAAACTTATTACGTTGCACGTGCGTAATTTTAGAAACCAAGGGTGTTTGGGAAGGAGTTCGAAATTCATGGCCATTGCGAAATTCTCCCGAAAGCGAGCTCATGCTTCTAACTTCTAACAAACGAGGAGCTTCAAATTAAATAGAAAAACATGAATCACCGAAATATGAGCAGCCCTACGTGTACATACACATTACTTCAGAAGAACTACATATGTTGGTCATATTCTGAATTCTCCCGCTTCAGGTAGAAATGGCGCTGTTCTTGCCTGAAAATGTACAATGTCAAAGGGTTTCACCTAATCCTAGGTTGTGAGTGTGGTCGTCGTGGTTCTGACAACGATAAATGGAATTCGGCTATTTTAGTATGACTATGTTCAAGCTCGCCGTTTTTTAGACACCTGTTTTTAAGCGTTTACGAAGCTTATACACATATATGTACATCGCAAGGATGATCATTTTACAATCGTAGAACAGTAATCACTTCAGTAAGGTGCAAGGCTTTTTAAAGGTAAGGGCCAAGGGCGTATAGACTTTGTGAATTGCTTATATAAAGCCCGTTTATAGCACTTCGAAAATCGACTCTTAATCCAGCCTTTATGTTCGCAAAATTGGATACAATCTTCATGATGGGAAGATTTAAAGAATTGATTGAGCGTTATAGCAGCTCATTTGTACCACACATTTCTTTCTTTCGTGAGAAATACCAACCATTACAGAGTCCTCTGTCAACCGACTCCTCTCCGAGTCCTGTCGTGCCGTTCCAGTCACTGCTTGAGGACCGTACGCGGAAACTCTCGCCTTCAGAACTACCATCGGAGCGTGGCATCATCACATTCACCCTCAGCTATGATCCAGTATCACTAGCGCTACAGGTCAGTCGACACATGCACTTTTTTCCCTGGCGCTGCAGATCTTGCGCGCTTAATCGGAGACTCCTGGTCAATTGTGGTTGCATAGCAGCCATTGCAGCCTAAAAATACCTCCCAAATGCGACAAAATCGTTCTGTTTGGACTAAACCCGATTATTGAAACAAATTTACTGTTGGTTTGCCTGACGGAATCGCCAGAAATATTCCACAATTCCACATGGGGATAGCTGCCGTTATTGCCAGTGTTGCAGGGTTTTCTCAGGAGAAGATGATTCCACATGCATGGATCGGCATGCAGTGATTTGTGAGACATGTTTCGGAGGGCTCGCGCATCGGCTTATCTGTTTGACCGATCCAGCAACTCATTGAACATGCCGAATAGGATGCTGGAATCCCCGCATTATAAAACATCGAAGCAAGGCGCATGGCACATCTCAAAGCAGTTGATAAATGACTGCTGCCATCCCAGCCATGCTCACGCTAAAGCTGACGTAAACTCTGTTACACCTTAGAGCACCATGTAAAAAAGAAATGGAAAACAATTCAATCCATTAAAGGCGTAAGACTAGATGAGGAAGAATGCTTGGGTGTTGGTCACTCTCTGGCACAGTCCGTCATCCATCTTCAAGTTCTCGTGGCTTCATGACACATTCGTTGGCTCAGTTTGCTGAACCAACTTCCTGCTCCCCTTTTTTGGAGCTGAATAAAACTGGTACCAGCTGGTTGACGTATGTGGATTGATAGGAATGTTCGTCATATACGCCTACGAAAATGCCCATCTGCCGTCCCTTTCTCTGACACTCAAATATTGCACTCACTGCGATCCACAATGGGCATGAAGTTTCGTCGATCCTAATTGAAATTTCAACGACTCTCTTATGTTCATGTTCAACATTTCAACGAGTGCTATTTCGAAAATGCATCACAAAGCGCGTCAGGCCTTTTCATACCGCGTTCGCACTTCATAGTGGCCAAATGCGACTTCAAGAGACTCGTGATTATATGCCGGTAAAGAATTCGTTAATATTGGAAAGCTAAGTTCATGCAGAGAAATCCTGCTTCATTAATGCGTTCGCTGCATCCAATACCCGTAGGCAGCCATTTCGCATGCAATATAGCCATCCGGCTTCAAATTAGGACTCGAAAAAAGGCACGAGAGGAGACCGCTTTCCAAGAAATGCACGTGAGTTTGGAGAGTGGGTTAACGCCATCTTCTGCGCCAAATGTTATTTCCTGGAGTTTGGAAGACGTCGCCGAAACGTCGACAGAATTCGCAACAACACGTGCAGTTGTTGCGAATTGCTGCTTGCTTCCCCTGAAAGCAAAGGCTGCTAATGCTGCTTGAAATTTAACCGTCAAGCGAGAACAGCAACGTTTAAATTTTACTTTCATTCCATTGATGACAGACTCCTAATCATCTCTGGAACTGGGCATCTCTTTGAAAGCAGCTTTTTGTCCTTGGGCGTTGAACTCGCTTCAGTTCTCGTACAACGCTTCACCTCATCCATAGGCTGTTAGGACACCACGTTTCCAATTTCCCTTTCAAGCATGAGCAGAAGTGGTGAACAAAATCGCGAACAATAAATCATTAGCAGGAATACCACTCTTTACTCGCCTGTAGTAAAGGTGTTCCTTATATTCACCTGAGAACCTTCCTAATACTTTGGAAAGTTGAAACGTGCTCATGACAGACTACGCTTGAACCTTTGCAGTCATTAATCCATTCAGGTTTGACCTCTCGGCGACAAAGCCGTGTTCTTTCATGCCCGAGTACACTTTTCAGAGATTTATGTACAAAATTAACCAATTCTAGAACAGCATTAGAGGCTTGAACTACTCCTTAAAGGATGGTGCGATCTCTACTCAGCATTCTCTACGCGTTCTACTTCTAAGGAATGTTGGGGCAAGCCTCGTGTTCATTTGAACTATACAGTGCCTTGCGGCGGCGAGCTGATAGACAAGTCAGTTTTTCGCATTCATTCCGGGTTCGCTCAAGTCCGGCTTCACCGACCCCAGAAGGCTGGGCGGGTTGCTCGGCCTGAACGTAGTCAGAACCGAAAACCTCGATTCCGCCATTCAGCGTCGATCAACTTGCGGCATGAGGCGCTTTCCCGAATTCGTACTGCAGTAACTTTGATGAATCCGGCCCCTGGTTTCTTACAAAGCGATAAGCTTGCGCATATCTACTAGATGTGGGCGGCTTCAAAAAATTGGATCCTTCTTAGATCGTCGTTAACTCTATTATCTTTAGAAAGCGAAGAACCGTCGGTTGTTGCGTACACTCGATTCCAAGTTTCTGGTTCAGGTTTCCCGCCTAGGCCAACCAAGCCTTCCATTCCTCCTGGGTCGGTGAATTGATGCCAGAATTGTCTGATGGTGAGAAGGATAGTAACCTGATTTGTCCATCAGCTGGACACCGCAAGGCATTGTAAATCCAATCACGTAACCTCCACGACATCCGTAGAATGCTTTGCGCATCCCAGAAGGGATTGATTAACGCCGTCCTTTATCCTCATCTCCCTGTCGTAGGCGTGGACTGGTAAAAAAAATTCCTGTGATGCGAAACTTCTGACGACTGTTCGGTCGTCAATCTTCTGACGTAGTTGGTAATTTATCAATGCGCTCATCAAGACCTCGTATGTCTTGTTATGAATTTAGCGAAACGCATGGCGAGACCAAAGAACTTTGCAGTCTGCCGTGCTATCTGTGGTCACTACAGCAGAATCAGAAGTTCGTGCTGCTCCCCCTGGGCTACGCTCAAAATCGCTCCCAGAAGCCGCTGGGCAGCGATCTGAAGGTGTTTTCCACTGCTGCCTGCCACTGCAGCCATTGTTTCCGCTCAGTTACATGCGAGAGAGCTGATCAGCTGAAATGTGGGCAGGAAAGCGCTTGACGTCACGGCAATTACTGCAACAGAAATAGCGAGCGCCTATGGCGAGAACGCGAAAACACGCCTGGGACGGTTCGGAGCAATGGCCGCCGACGACGCAGTGCCGGTGCATCCCGTCACCTTGCATTAGTTCTCCGTCGGAGCGAACGAGGTGCAACGCGAGCAATTTGCTCAGGCAGTGCGATCGCACTCTGAGCAGTGCAGGCAACAAAAAAGACGTGCCAAGGGGAGAAGCAGAGCGCATGTGGAGGGCAATTCAATCAGCTGGTATGTCATGCGCAGGAGGGCAGCCCAATCGGCGTTGGAGACAGGCTTTTAGGGACCTCGAAAAGAACTCCAGCAGGTGAAGCCGGTAAAGAGTGTTTACTCCTCCAGGGTCGTTGATTTGCTAACAGGACCGTTTTCAAAATGGTGTATGCAAATCGAACCCTTTCTCAATTCAGCGTCTGTGCTGGGCACCCATTCGAAGTGGCTTCCAATAAGTATAAGGACAAAGGATAAAGTACGGCGTTACTGAATTCCTTTTGGGATGCACCACGCACTCTCCTTCTACGGGCTCTCTGGCGGCGATTTCAATGCGTATATGTCCCCACGATGACTGTCGATGAACAAGCAGTACATTATCCTTCCCAGACAGGTCTGGGTATCGATTCAGTATCCTGAAGGGATGGAAGGTTTGATGGTCTGGGTGCGAAGACCGAACCATGAACCTGGAGTCGGCTTACGCGACAGCGGGCACCTCCGACTGCGCTCCACGCTTCCAACTTTCAGGGACTTCCACTCTACCAAGCAAAAGTGGAATTCCGTTATTGCATTATCATTACGTCTTAGTACATCATTTATCATTCCACCTGTGAGAGGCTTCAAAATTGAATACAAAGAAATCAATGATCTTTCTGAATCTTCACAGGTCCCAGTGCAAAGCGTTCCGTTTTAGCAAACACCTTGTATGATTTTATGAATCGTCCACAGCATTCGCATGCAGCGATGATCTCGAATCATTGGTGTTTCCGACAATCAAGGGGTCTCGACTTAAAGGAAAGTTACCGTTCCTAAAGAGGGGCTACACAACTTGCCTTCATAATCCCCAGTCGCACTCGTCCTTAGATACAGTACCGCGCATGTCTTTTGGTCAATTCCCGAAAAAAGCCGCTTTGGAGCGTTCCAAAGCGGCTTTTTTAAATAACTTTCTTTAAAATCAAGCACTTGTGAAAAGAAACATATAATTGAGCTCAGCAGGCCAAGCCCTCTCTCTTGACGTATAAATCAATGAAGTTGAACAGTGCATATAGGCCGGACATAATCAATCGAGTGGGCGCGAGAGCCTGTAGAGTGACAGTTTGGGGAGTTTTACCGGAAATTCCCAGCCGCCCTGCTCAGAAATTGCCTTAGGACTCTCCAGCTTGCCTTTAGAGTGCGCCGTAAACAATGCATACAAAATCGATCCTATCAATCGAGTGGGCGCGACCACTCGCAGAGTGAGGAGTGGGCGCGAGAACCTGTAGAGTGACCGTTTTGAGAAGTTTTATCGAAATTCCCGGCCGTTCTACTTAGGAAATGCTCCTAGCCTGTCCAGCTTGCCTATTGAGTGCGCCGTAAACAATGCATACAGAATCGAACCTATCAATCGAGTAGGTGCGACCACTCGCAAATTGCAAGCGCGAGTATGTTCGGAGCGCAATAGCTCTGTCGAGATCAAATCGTTCCGGCTGCGGCTCGTGGATTTTGTAGGCAGTGCAAAGCATTAATAGTCTGTGAAAGTGTAGCGTTATAGCTCATAAACAAGCGACATTATAGCGGCGCGAAAATGCAGGTTAGCTGTGTGTGACACGATTTTTTTCGACTTCAGTCGACCCCTGCAGGAAGACACACTGTGCTAACGGCATGCAAACGCGTATGCTAGCAGAACATTGAAGGCACTTTACGATGACGTGCTCACAACTCCTCAGCTGCCTGAACTGCCCTGGCCTCATCTGCCAGTTTAGAGCGGCGTAAGATAGCGGTTAGAGTTTCTTGCGCTCTTACTCACCCATATTTAAGCTTTCAACTCTCGCAATGGTACCGTTTTCTTCAGCTCGAAGAGCTCTATCGAACGGTGTCACTCTCGACCAATTTCAGAAAAATGGATTTTCCGACGATTTCCCATCGAGGACGCAGGCGCCCCAGGCCGAGCCTGCGCGGACGATGACGTCATAGAAAATCGATGTCTTACAATTGGGAAATGCTAGATGCCATTCGGGCCAGCTTTTCATGTTGAATTGAATGGTGTTATTGGGAGTAGGGGAAAACGGTAATCTGGGCGAGTAAGAGCGAGGAGAACATGGACCGTTGTTGTATTGCATTGCACGCGCGGCCGGGTTCTGAGCGCGATAACTCTGTCATGCGTGAACCTTTCCTGTTGCAGCTTGTGACTTTTGTAGGCAGTAAAATGTTCTAATAGTGCGCCGAAACAGAGCCATGTAGCTTGTGATTGGGCTAAGTTACGGCGCTACGAAAATACAGGTTAGCCTGTGTGACACGATTTCTTCCAATTTCAGTCGACCCCTGCAGGCAGATGCGGAGAGATACCGGCCTACAAATGCATGTGCGAGCAGAACGCTTAAGGTACTTTACGCTGACATGCTCATAAGTCCTCAGCTGCCTAAACCGCCTTAGCCCCAGCTGCCATTTTAGGGCGGTGGACTTAGCGTTGAAGTTTCCTGCGCCCTTACTCGCCCATATTTGAGTTCTCGACACTCGCAATAACACCATTAGCTTCAGCACGAAAAGCTCTATCGAATGGTGTCATTCTCGTCCAATTCTGGAT